>JARHVA010000087.1:6512500-7222500 GCA_037957365.1 Torreya grandis | reverse complement strand
TGGGATTTCATATTCATGAACCAGTCTATAGCATTGTTACTTTCCCTTAGAGTATGCATAACATAAGTTTACTAGACATTTCCCATAATATCATGTATTTCAAAGATGATATTAGCAATTTTTTTGGATGGAGAACTATTCTCAAGAATATAATTAATAATATTTTGAGAATCACCTTTAATGTAAATGTATTTAGACCCCAACTCCTTAGCAAGTCTGAACCCCACAGAGAAGCCAAATCTTTCATACAGTGACTAGTTTTGACCCCAAGATTCCTAGCAAAGGTAACAATGATATCACCCTTATCATCCCTTATAATCCCTCCACAACTTGCTAGGCCCAGGTTTCCTTTAAAATATCCATAAAAAATCAATTTAACCCATCCAAGGGTAAGATCCATTTAGTCATACTTCTAACATGCCTTTTATGAACCAAGGGTTGACTAGTAGTCATATTATTCTCCCAGGTAGCAGTTAGAGTCAATTAAAATTCATTAATATTTTAAAAAAAAATACTATTTAAAAAATACCAAAATTTCCTTCAAGAAACTGATTAATTTAAAAGCAACAATATCAATTTTACTCTTAACCCCTTTAAATTTTTTGAAATTCCTCTCTTTTCATACTCCCTAGAAAATATGAGGAATAACCATAGACCAAAGCATTTTCAATTTTTTGATAGAGAAAGGAGAGTTTCATTAAGTCCATAGGTCTAAAATAGAAGGAGGTAAGACCCATTCTACCCCAAATTTATGAAGAACCTTCTCAAAGAGTTGAAATGTAAAGGGAAAATCCAACATAATATGAGAAATAGATTTAACATTATTTTCACAAAGAACATAGTGGTTCGGAATAAATATCTCCATTTTTGTAGATTATCTATAGTGAGGATTTTATTTTGTATTTTAAACCAAAATAGAAATAAAATTTAGGAAACAACCTTCTATCCATAAATTCTCCCAATGAAAGTCATCGGGAGTAACTTCAATAGCCACAAGATACCCTGATTTAACAGAGAACTAGCATTCTAAAATCTTAGCCCATATGATCTCATCCTCATCTAAATAATTTCCAATGAAATAAATTATCAATGGAAAATTAATATCTAAAATTTTTTTAGCATGATTAATATTAGTAAAATCCAATTGTAACATCTTCCATTGTCTCCCCAAAGCACCATCACAAGTGTAATCCTGTAAAGTATTCTCATACTTCATTTTAATGTGAACTCAAAATTCATTCCACAAATAAATATGTGAAAGAGTAAATTCAAAGATCCATTTTTCCTCCCAAAACTTAACCTTATCTCCTCTACCAATTCACCATTCAGTCCCTCTCAAGATAATATGTCTACATCTAATTAACTAATTCCAAAAGGAGGAGCCTCAAAGGAGATTGCTAGCCAAGAGCCAAGTAAAGTTATCCCACTGAGTCAACTATTTAATTTTCAATATCTCCATCCATAAATTATTTTAATTAAGTAATAACCAACCCAACTTTGAGGTCAACACCTTGTTCATTGGCCACACCTTACAAATCCTTAGACCACTCTGATTAAAAGGACAACAAACCTTGTCCTAGGAAACCAAAGCAATTATGTTCCTCTCTTTAGTACCAGTCTAAAGAAATCTATTTTGAATTATTTCCACCTAATCCATAATCTACTTTAGAATTTTAAAAATATACATGAGGTAAACTGGTAGATTCTACAAGGTGTTTTTAATCAACAATAATTTTTCTAGCTTGTGAAAATAACTTACCCTTCCATCCCATCAATTTATTTTGAAACTTATATAATAAGGAATCCCACATTCCAACTAGAATTTTATCCATAAAGAGAGGCATACCAAACTAATAATTAGGTATATATTTAACCTTGTAACCAATAATGTTATAAATTCTATGTTGCATAAATAAAGGAGTGTTCACAAAAAATAGCTCACTTTTTTCTATAATAATTTTTTGACCTAAATAAATTTCATAGTCCTTATGGAGATTTTTTTTTAAACTTATATTCTCAAATATATTCAATAACCATAAGGATTTTATCATCAACAAATTATTGATGAGTTACAATATCAATGTTAAAATCAAGTTGAATTCCTCTCAATCTTCCTGAAGAAATCGTTGAGGACAAAGATCTACTAAGATATTTAACAAATATAATAAAGAGACAATGAGAAAGGTTTTATAATTTCTTAATCCTATGATTAATTATAAATAATACCATAATATTAGTAACATCCCATTTAACAACTTCCTAAAACTTTTTTTAAAAAAATATTAGAAGACCATCCAGGCTAAGAGTTTTATTACCTTCCATAATGGAAACCAAAAACCCCACATCCTCAATAGAAACTAATTTTTATGAGTCTTTTTTTATCTATCAAAGAAATGAAAATAGGAATCAAATCTAAAATATGAGAACTTAGATCCACATTAATATTATCATCCTTAGCAAAGATATTTTTGAAAAAATAAATAGCTTCACTGCTAATATATTGCAAATAAGAGGTAACATCCCCATTGTATTTTTGAATTTCAATAATCTCATTGGATATTATGTGCTTAAGAGTGGAAAAATGAAAAAAAAAATGTATTTATATCATCTTATTTTAACCACAATGTTCTCTATTTATGGCACCAAAAAGTCTCCTCCTTTACATTAAGGGAATGAAACTCACAAAGAAGATTATTTTCCTTCCAATAATTCTCCTAGTTCATACCATTAATCTCAATATCCTTTTAAAAATTAGTTATTTCCTCCTTAATTTTATCCTTCTACTAAAAAAATATTCCCAAAAACCTTTTTGTTTGAAATTTTAATTTGCAATTTCACATTCTTGAGTTTTTTTGACAAGTCTGAACATGACTAACCCATTAATTTGAACATTCTACCCCTCCCTAATTTTTTTTTTCAATATTATGGTGGAGAATCCACATTTTATCAAAATTAAAAGGAGGTTTACTATTCTTAGATCAACATTCAGATTCAACACCAAAGGGTTATGATCGAACCCAATTCTAGGAAGAGAAGAAAGACAAAAATTATGGTGTAAAAACTAATTAGGAGAGATGCAAAATCTATCAAAATGAACTTGAATAAGATTATCTCGAATATAATTTTTATACTAAGTGAAGGTAGAACACTTGAGCATAATATAAATTAAAATATTATTGGAAATAAAATAAGAAATTCCATCTTAGATTTTGACAAGATTTATTGAGCTAAGAAAGCTCATCCCATAAAATTTTACAACCAACATAGTTATTGTGAATGTAAAAATTATAAAATATCTATGAATAATTATCCTATAAATTAGAAAATAATATTTTAATATGATGGTTATTAGATAACAAAATATCATCCTTTAAAATTGAATTATCCCAAAGAGTGATCAATCTTCCAGAAACCCGTTCAACATCAACAACTAAACCTTAAGCATTCTTCTAAAAACTATTCTTTATGTTCAAACCTTATCAGAAGACATTTTAATTTATTAAATGGATACAATCATGGGTTTATGATTGTAAATAACATATTTTAAAACTATGTTTTTAGCAAGTTTTTAAGACCTCTTATATTCCAAGAGATGAAAATCATTTTGACACTGATAAATAATTCCCAAACACAACCAAAGTCTTTTGGGTTCCATCTGTTATATCTTTCTCATTCAATTTAAGTCTAGCCTCTTTCTTACTTATTTTTCCCACCTTATTAAAATCTCCTACATCTGTCCTTCTCTTTCCATTTTTTTATGATCATGTTTGCATTCTAGGAGTCACAAAATTATCCTCTTTACTCATATAAGAGTTAGTGTTTCCTTTAATATTTTGAATAGATAAAGTTAGAGAACCAATGTCTTTACATAGTTTATATGAATATACCAAGTTATCCTAAATATTTTATGTCATGTTATTATTATACCTACCCTTATTAGAATGAATAACCTCCTATTTTTATAAAGAGCAAGGGATGATGTCCAACCATTCCAACTCAACATCCTGCAGTTGTTCAAAAAAATTTAATTGTGAAGTAGAACATTTATATATGTATACACCCTTGCATCCCCCTCTTTAGAATATTTCACATTTATTTATTCTATTCTATAATAAATAATAGAATTATAAATCTCATATCCAAATATCATATTCTAGATAACTTATTCATCCTATCGGACATCCCCCTTATAAATTTGTTCATGAAACCTTTCATCCTTCCCATTACATAATTTTAAAACTTCAAAGATCTATCCCCAATCCATGGGATTCTTATTATCATGGATCTTATTATGTTTGATTCTTATTAATAAGTATTTGAAAATTATGATAATACTTATTTTTGGAGGTTTTATTATCAACCTTATGCAAAACTTTTAGATCCTTTGCCTTGTTGCCTTGGTCCTTGACTTTATCAAGGAAAGTTTTGATATTTTGATCCAGCATTGCACAAGTATTAAATTTTAGAAGGTAGTCCTCATAATCTATCTTTTGGTACCAATCACCCAAAATATAATACAAATTATTATAATTTGGTAATGGTTTCAATTTACTAGAATTAACACATATCCTATAAAATATTAGTCTCGTTTTAGCTCGATTTTGTCACATCAATGGATATTAATGAACCCATCATCTTAAATATAGCATAAAATATTTATTCATCCCCAAAAACATAAAGAAACCCAGGTAGTCTAATTGAAACATGAAAAATATTAATATCCTCTTTATTAGTTTCAAAGCATGGTTTCCATTTCTTAGAAACAAACCCATTCTTCCAAAAACCATAGACCTCCAAGAAAAACCTTGGAAAAAAACCTCTTCATTATCGAATATGAAGAGAAAGAATCCATTAATCATGGAAAAATTTTCCATGTGACCTTTTAGTTTACATTTACATTCTACCCACTTTTGTACATAATCAATATTAGGTCTTACACCTCAAAACTTCTCAATGAGCATATTATCCATCTAAGGGATGGATCTAGTTATCCAAGATGTAGGAATGTTTAAATGGAAACCCTTATTAGATTTAATGGGATCCATCATGATCTCCTTACATTTTAATGAATCTAATGTTGGCCTATAACATCTTGATCCATGCCTCAATCAGCTTTATCCCTTCGGGCAGTCATCCCATGACCACTTACCTATGTTGTCCTTGAATGCCTTTCTTTGATTAGAGTTTGCCCCCCCTAGAAATTCCTTTGTGTACCAACATCCAATCACCTTTGTCTTGATTTGTCCCATCACCATTACCCTTCTCCTACTCAGAAATACCATTAAAATTTTAAAACCTTTCCCCACATAAATTCTTATATTAAATTCTTATATATTATCCTAATCTCACTAACTATTATTTGACATGCTAAAATCGTATAGAAAATAAATTAATTTACTATTTACTATTTTTAGTAAATATTGGCATAAAATATGAATGGTATAATAATTTTAAACTTAAATTTTGGGTTTCATCAAAATTAATATTTTATTCAAAAACCTCTCTCATATCTTTGAAATAAATTCATATTTTATCAAAATTGTTGGTTCGTTACTGGGAATATTTTAGAGTTTAGTTTTGGAAGCATTCCACATTGTTTGGCCTAATTTTAATGTGTAATAGATAAAATTTAAAATTACATAGATGTTTTTTTTATAATTATGTTTATATATACAAAAATCTCATTTTTGGTCAAAATAGTGTACGTATTTTGTCAATATAACATTTTACTTTTTTATTAAATTTAAACCCAAAGGCCTCACACTATACTATTGTTTCCATATTTTTATGGGTTCATTTTATTTATTTTTTTCCTAATAAACCTATTTTATATTCCAAAATTTATTAGTATATCACTTTATATATTTTTTTCATCATTTGGTACAATGTGGTGACCCTGAACTTTGGTCTAAAAACCTTAGTTGACCTAGGGTTTCTTGATTTAATGTTTTTTGCATTATGATTTCAAAGTGTTTAAAATTTAAAAATCATAATTTCCCCTTTCCTAAAACATGTGTAATATAGATATATCTCTTAGCTAATTCAATTTACAGTACATCATGGTAGTTGTTACTTGTTATGTTTCATATACAATAAAATTAATTAAAATGAGTAACCAACTTGATTAATATAATGAGAGGGTTTAAAAACAAAATTAGAATTTAAAACCTTTTAAAAATCTTATTTCAATAGTATTAAGACTCTTCCTCCTAAATCTAAGGAGGGTGATAGATATTGTCCCTTTAAATAGGTCCATTTTATCACTCCTTCAATGGGTAAGGTAAATGGTGTATGTATGCATATTCAATATGATATACCTAGGGTTTGTGCTTATGAATCCCTAAAAGATAAAATAAAAAATATTATAAAGTAAATAAAAGATTTACAAAATTAGATTACATACCTACAAAATCTAATATGTGGTAGTATTAATCATGTATTTGCATCATCATCTACAAATGTCATGCTAAATAAGATTTCTTATCCAAATTCAAAGCTATAATAAACATATAAAACAAGTGATCCATAAATTATTACAAAGGTTACTAAGAGACCAATCAAAATCCTAAGATAAATGATTCAAGACAAAATGATCAAATTACCTCCTCCATCTCTTATCAGGAAATCCAAATATTATTGTGCATATCATAGAATACATTAATTTTTAGAAATAATTAAACAAGGTAAAGCAAAATTTACAAAGGGATTCTTAAATGATATTTTTTATGTTCCTAAAATTAAGAAAAATATTTTATCTTGTTCTCAACTTATGCATGATAATTTCATTATAACACTTCTTAAGGATAAGTGGTGCATTAAAGATCAGTTTGGTTCTTTGATTATTAAAGTTATTCAAAAAAATGGTCTTTATATTTTTATTTTTGCATCTTATCTTTCCTCTCAAAATAGAAATTATTTATTTCATAAAAAGGATTGGACATGTTAATTTTATAAGTATTTATGATATGTCTCTCATAATCTCATGTTTGGACTTCCTAATGTCTTTCCTCATCATGAAACTTGTGAAGGTTGTTTATGTGGTGAGCAACACACTCAAAAAATTTAGAAACATCGTAATGCAAACTCCTCTCATCCTTTAAATCTTATTCATAGTGATGTAAGAGGACCTCTAGAAATTCATTCTCTTAATGGATATTTATTTTTTATTAATTTTATTGACGATCACACCAAAATTATTTGAACTTATTTTATAAAGAAAAAATCTAAAAGTCTTGTCTAAATTTAAAGAATTTGAAGTTTTTGTTGAAAATTCTTCTAATCTAAAAATTAAGAGATTAAGAACTGATAATGACATTGAATACATTAGTAAATAATTTAATTTATTTTTTATTTCATGTGGTATTAAAAGAGATTTAGCAACTCCATATGTTTTTATAAAATGAAATTCCTGAGAGGAAAAATAAGATGATCCTAAAAATGGTTAGAACTATGTTACATTTAATAAGTGTTCATAAGTTTCTTTGGGATGAACCATGAAAATTATAGTACATATTTTTAATAGAGTTCCTAATAAAGTCTTGCATTTTTCTACTCCTTTATAAAATTGGTCTAATAAAAAACCAAGTGATACTCACCTTAGGATATTTGGAAGCCTTATTTCTATTTTTATTCCTAAAGTCAAAAGAAAGAAACTTGATCCTACCTCTTACTTTTTCATTTACATAGGTCATGGAGGAATAACTAAAACATTAAAGTGTATAATCAGTATAAGAAATAAATCATTAAAAACATGTATGCTTAAATTATTAAAAAAAATGTGTGAGCCTTCTATAGAACCCTCTCAAGTTTCCTTTTACGAAGATCCAGACACTTTCATTCCTCCTTATGAAGAAAAAGATGTCTTGAAGGAAAATGTGTTGGAGAGTTATCAATGATGTCATGGTAATGTCATGAAGGTATCCTACTGAGTGGATGAATTAATTTGATAGCCTAAGTAACAATGATAAAGTGTGCAATGTTCTTATCAAAGTGTGCTTGAAGTTGGCTTGGTTGATCTTCAATTTTGGCTTGGTTAGAGATGTTTAGGGATGAGTGTGGTGATTTTTGAATGAGAAAAGGGTCCTATAAAAATTTAATAATGATTTGAGTGCTTGTGTGCATGAGTGGAATTTGCCTAGTTCATCATTGTTCTCATATAGACATTTTGGGTCCAATGGTATAAAATCTGAGTAGGTAGTTTGATGACATCATAATTTCCATGTGTGGATGAGTCAAGGGGAGTTGGTCATATGGTTGTGATCAAAGTAGTCCTTAGTTACTGTGTGATAAATCTTAAGTCATGTGCTTAATTTAATTCAAAGATATGTGGGTGTAAATTTGGGCTCTTAGGCATTTTGATAGTGTTTTCTATGTTTAAATAGAGCTGAGTAAGCATGTTAATGACATCAGCATTCACATGCATGGAGGTTTCAAGAGGAAAATGGTCACATGGGTTTGTTTAATATTTTCCATAGTTATTATGTGTTAAATATTAGTTCATTCACATAACCATGATAAAATATATTCAAGTGAAAATTTGGGCTCCTAGGTAGTTTGACATTGTTTTCCCATACCAAGCCAAATTTGCATGAGGCAAGAAAGAGCCAAGTAAGTAGTTTGGTGATGGACATATCTCACACATGTGGATGTTTTAAAACAATATAATGATATAGGTTTATTTATTTTTGTTCTTATTTTATTTTCACTCAATTTTATATCATTTACTGAAGTACATCAAAATATATGCATGTGCAAAGTTGGCCTTCCAGGCAATCTTGACATTGTTGGCTCTATGAAAAAAAAGTCTGAGGAGGAATTTTAATGTCATTATATCTCACACATATGAGGATTATAAGATCATATTGAAACATGGTTGGATTATCCAATGTGAGGATATCATATGGTCCAAGTTTTAGAACATGCACTTGAGCAAAGCAAAGGATATGGAGGTGCAAAGTTGGCCTTCTAGGTAGGTAAGTAATGGTCCCCATAGTCATTTTTTAGCAAGGGTAAAGGCCAAAACCAAATGGAGATCATAAATCTCATGGAAAATCATAAAAATTTATTTAATGGTGTGTGTTTCATGATAAGGACTTGGTTGACCCATAGAGATTGATGGTGCATAGGAGTTCGTACTATAGACACCTAAATTGAGTCAACCCCTTGGTCCCTTACACACTTCATTAATTTAAAATAAAATTCTTATTTTAGATTAATGACATCACCCTAGACAACTCACCTAGGACACCTCACCTTAGACACCTCATCCCTAAGACCATTTCCTACCCCATGACTCACCCTATGACTAAGTCCTTCATATCATAACTACCTAAGACCCATTCCAACTACCTAACCAACACTCATGCATAATAACCCCATTCTTCAACCATTATCCAACAGCAAATGCACTTGGCAGATAGAGAATGGGCTTCATAGCACTTTTACTCATTCTTCACCCATCGACGTCGGTCACCTGTCAGCCGACGCCGGTGGAATAGCCGATGTCAGTTACATAAACTGACATCTAACATTGAGTTACGGCCCCCAGAAACTCTTAGACAAATCTTGGCTCTTAGACTCTTAGACGCTTCTCTCTTGGACTCTCAAAATCACTCTCTCACTCAGATCTATCTCTTCCTCTCACATGCTAAGACATCACTAGGCATCAGACTTCAACTAACGCTCCCTTGGCCATAAAGACTCTACACAAATCACTCTGGATTGAATAAGAACATTACACAAAGTCTTCAGCATCAAGCCATAATAGGTACAAGCGTTCAACACCTTGGTTCTTCATCTCACTAGAGCTAAGTATTTCTTCTGCCCTTTCATTTCAGTAATTTAGAAAGCATTAGTAATTAGTGTTTATTTACTATTTCTAAATACTATCAACCAGACCAGACCCAGCCTTCAACCAGACCCAGCTTTCTCCCTGGAGAGGTTGAAAAGCCTTCCTCTCACCCTTACCCTTTTTGACAACTTAGCCTCTACCTTTGTCCTTCTGTGGACCTTATGCATCTCCCTGTAACCCTGCACAGACCTTTTAAACCCACAGGACCCCTCTGTCGACCACAAACCTATCCAAAACCTAAGGCCATTTCCCTAACTGACATCGATCACTTCCCTACCAACATCAGTAGCCTAACTAATGTCGAAAACATTTACCAATGATGACGGTAGAATAACCGGTGTTAGTGACTATGGAAGACCAACCGCAAAATATAGGTATGCATTATCTCTATTTCTCTTTCTTAGTCTTTCACCATTTCTTTTATCCAACACTCTTTTTATCAACTAGTGGACTATCATCCCTCAAGTAAGTCTTTGCACTTCTAGGACCGAGCTTTGCTTGGCAGTCCACCATATATCATGTAACATTTTCTCTATTTAAGTCTTTCTTATCTACAGGTGTCATCCTCCACAGCCAAAGAGGAGCTCCTTCAATCGTCTGGATACGGTGCGCAACTTCATTTGGGTATCATCTAACCTCTGACCATTTATCTTTAGTTTCTTATTTCTTCTAAATATTAAATAGAAAAAAATGAGTAGAAACATTCTGGCACACCCGGTGGGACACTGGAGTTTTCCTTGGGTCCATTTCTTCTAAAAGGCAAACTTTTCATATAGATGCATTAGATTATCTTCTTGCATCCTTCTTCTATCTCTTTATTTTGAAAAGAAATCATAAGCACAAGTTAAAAAGAATATCTTTATTTTTCTTCTTGTCATTTCTTTCTTGCATTTTAGAGTAGTGAAATTCATACTCTCAACCTTGTCAAGGAAACCCCAAAACAATAAACATGCTCCAATCCCTACTGAGTCAGGATCTTGCTCTACCAATTAGAACACATGTGATTACTTCTTGGATTAGCAACTAAACACGGAATTATACCAGAATCAATAAGTAACTAGAAATATGAAACAACACAGGAATTAAGAGACAATACACAATTGTATTATATACATAGAAGAATATACAATAAGGAAGATGCCACTTCTTCCTCCACCTCAAAGGTTCACCACACCTCAAGACCTTCTTCCCTCTCTCTCTCGGTCCTAACAATCAACTCCAATATAGAATTGATGTTCACCTCTCCAACCAGTCAGTAACATGCTGCCAGTTTACCAAGTACACATCCGTACTCCAAGTAGATCCCCTGCTCTCTGCTACCTGTAAATCACTAGACCTTACTCACCATGTAGACATCTCTACACCCCTGAAGAACCCTTGTCCTTGCCTCACCAAGTCCTTATGATTCTTCAACCAGTACCCCTGTGGATCAGCTCCTTGACCTTGCATACCTTGCAACTCTCCCTGATCATACACACTCAGCACCCCTTAGAACTAGGAGGAGCTACACTAGCTCTCTCTAAAAGCTCTCTGGCTTTCTAGCACACATTTTACAATACAGCCCATGAGTCCATATATAGATCTCATGCTTACAATAATTAGACTAACCTAATTACAGTAATTAGACTCACAACTCAAGACTATGACTAGCCTTCAACATGCAAACTAACAGTCTCAAAATAGACTCTCCCAGATTCGTCATGCAAACTGCCTATTCTCACACAGGCTACCGACGTTGGCACCTCTAAGACCGATGTCAGCCGACTGGTAACCGACGCCAGTTGCTTCCTCTTGCTATCTGATCGACGTCGACTGATCAGATCAACGCCATTTCTCCTGCAACTGATTCTGCATCCTTTGTAACTTCTCTTGTTTGCATCCTGGTGAAGCTTTTAGCTCCACAACCTAACAATCTCCCACTTGGAGATAAATAGTTGCACTTGTACCTGTACCTGTACACCGTCTAAATTATTCCCTGGTTTGTATCCCTCTTCAAGATCCATCCTAAAGACCAACCACCACACAACTGTAATGCTATACCTGTCATTCAAGTAACCTGCCATATCTGAACTTGCACATCCATGTAGTGAAGAACTTGACCCTGCAAAACAAGAACCCCTGCTGCTAGTCCCACTGAACTTCCCTCCAGTACTCCTTCCCTGAATTGGCTCCATACTTTCTGACAACCCCCACTGCTTGGGAAAATTCAGGCCTACACTAGACCTCATGTGATTTCGAACCCTGTTTCAAGCTAAGCTTGAACTGTCCAGCCCTTGGTGTGCTTACCGATTCTTCATCCTGCGTAATGAACCTCACCAACACCATCTTCACATCAGCTCCCACTGAAGATAGAATCTCCATGTCTCTTATGCCAAAGAATTTTGCTGCTCCAAATTCTTCATGACACACCTCTGAACTAGCCTTACCCTTAGCTCAGCAAAAAAACTTGTATGTACAAACCTACTAGTAAATCACCCACATACAGTAACAAGATGATGTCATGACTCATCATCCACCTGGTAAGATAAACACAATAGTCACACTGACATTGACTGAATCCATGCTTAGTCATCCACCTGTCAAACCCTGTGCCACTGTCCTACAGCTTCCTCAAGACAATATGCCTTGGCCTTCCGTCTCTTGTATCCATCCACTCTCTTCTCTAAAATGGGAATCTATCTCTCAGTGCTTTCTTCCAGCTGACAACTCTACCAATAAGTACCTGTTTGGTTTTTCTCCAAGGACTCATTCCTCATCCATGCCAAGCTCCCACTGTATCTGGACTCTACCTGCATTGCTTCTTCCATCCTCTTGGTTCTTGACCATCAGTAAGCAATATAAAGAAGGTGAATAATGAATATGAGGTTCACTTACCCTTTCTAATCTCCACATGAGCATATGAGACTTGCTATCCACCCAATATCCATTCCAGTGACCGATCTCGGCCATCTCCCAGTCTGCTCCCGATCGATGTCGGTTCCCTGCACTGACCCTGACTGCCGACGTCATTTCCCTAGCCGACGCTGGTATCCTTTCTGCCGACGTTGGTTCCCTCATGGCCGATGTCGGTCTTCCTATTACCAACATTGGTTACTGTGTGACCGATGCTGGTACCTGTGTTTGCCTGTGAGTGATAACTTTTTACCCGCGAGCTCTCCATGGATCAAAATCTTGATCAAATCAACCCTGCTCTGCTCAGAATAATTTAGTTCTCTCACCTGATCTTTGTCCATCATCTCCTCCATGAACACCAAGGCTTTCTAGTTCTTTAGCTTGTCAAAAACATCTATCTTCTACTTCAGAACCTGCATTCTCCTTCTACATATGTGACTAAGCCTATGAAGCCACATCTCTGCAACAGAAGGTGAATTAGCAATATAAGTAGATAGATAAAGGATACCTACTTTCTTACCACCATCTAATTCAAGTGTATCTACTGTGAGAGTTATAGAACATCTCTCATCACCTAAATTTCCTGAAGAAATTAGACCCATCTCCAAGACTGGTACCTGCATGACTTCCTTCAACCACTGTGTGTCATCCATCTACAATTTTAGCTTCACTTCCCCTTTGCCAATTCTTTGGCAAGGCTCACCAGCTCCTCTCCCTGGGGCTGCATGGAAAGAAACAACATACTCTGTTATCCAAGATTCAACTTTATCCAAGAAACCTTCCAAAGCATCCTGTGCAACAACACCTGCAACATCTACATCTTCAGTTCCTTCATGCTGATTTGCAACCAACCAACAATATCTTTTTCTCTGCTCTTTCTTTCCATCAATCAGACCATTCGTGCTATTCAGTTTCTCCATTCGTAGCTTACTTCCTTCTACCATTTCTATACTCCCACTCAATTAGAAACCCCTATGAGCAACCTGTAATCAACAAACACTACCAGATCTGAAACCACTTGTTAGTAACCCAACCTGAAGCTCTGATACCACGTGTCAGGGAAACCCTAGAACAATAAACATGCTCCAATCCCTACTGAGTCAGGATCTTGCTCTACCAATTATAACACATGTGATTACTTCTTGTATTAGCAACTAAACACGGAATTATACCAGAATCAATAAGTAACTAGAAATATGAAACAACACAGGAATTAAGAGACAATACACAATTGTATTATATACATAGAAGAATATACAATAAGGAAGATGCCACTTCTTCCTCCACCTCAAAGGTTCGCCACACCTCAAGACCTTCTTCCCTCTCTCTCTCGGTCCCAACAATCAACTCCAATATAGAATTGATGTTCACCTCTCCAACCAGTCAGTAACACGCTGCCAGTTCACCAAGTACACATCCGTACTCCAAGTAGATCCCCTGCTCTCTGCTACCTACAAATCACTAGACCTTACTCACCATGTAGACATCTCTACACCCCTGAAGAACCCTTGTCCTTGCCTCACCAAGTCCTTATGATTCTTCAACCAGTACCCCTGTGGATCAGCTCCTTAACCTTGTAGACCTTGCAACTCTCCCTGATCATACACACTCAGCACCCCTTGGAACTAGGAGGAGCTACACTAGCTCTCTGTAAAAGCTCTCTAGATTTCTAGCACACATTTTACAATACAACCCATGAGTCCATATATAGATCTCATGCTTACAATAATTAGACTAACCTAATTACAATAATTAGACTCGCAACTCAAGACTACGACTAGCCTTCAACATGCAAACTAACAGTCTCAAAATAGACTCTCCCAGATTCGTCATGCAAACTGCCTATTCTCACACAGGCTGCCGATGTCAGCACCTCTAAGACCGATGTCGGCCGACTGGTAACCGACATCAGTTGCTTCCTCTTGCTATCTGACCGACATCGGCTGATTAGACCGACACCATTTCTCCTGCAACTCTGCATCCTCTGTAACTTCTCCTGTTTGCATCCTGGTGAAGCTTTTAGCTCCACAACCTAACAAACCTTTTCCTCACTTGTTTGCATCTGAACAAAACATTTCAATTTGGGTTAAAAATATATTGCATTTCATTCCTGCTTGAATACATTTTTTAGCTTATCTAGTAATTAAAAATGCATTATGAATAAATCGTAGTGCACATATGTTACACATACAGACCACATTCACAATTAAACATCTAAACATACTTGAGATAAGGCCCAACTAGGATTTCATCACCTAGCAGATACCTTACCCTTCCTAGTAATCCTACTTGGACTTCACTACCAAGGGGAGAACCCACTCTGTTCTCTGGTAGAGTATAAACTCTAGGGGAAGTATATATTGGCTAAGTGACCCAGCTTGGCTCTGGGCTCATGAAGTAAGGGGAGAAAGCTCCTAGCATTAAACCACGTACGAAACCTACTACAGATTTGAGCACCAAAACTTAACCTGAAACCAACCTTAGACTGCCTCTTTTAGGACCCGTTCTAAAAGCCCAACTTCCCAAACACACTCTTTTAAGGCATAAGCCACCACAACTCTAAAATTTATTCTTAGGAATTTAATGTTTAGAGGTTGCTTGCCTTCATCTTTTCTACTTTTTTCATCTGATTGTTTGAGCTGGTGAAGACGCATTATTCTGAGGTCCAAACACAATCCAAAATTTTTCTTTTCTTCCAAAAATTTTTAGTTTTCTGAGTTTTTGGAAACACACAGACACCGACATCAATTTTTCCACCGACATCGGCAACTTATCCTCACCAACATCAGTTTTTTGACCAACGTTAGCAACCTATCTTCACCGACATCAATTTTTCAACTGACATCGGTCACTGTCAACAAAAATTTTCCAAAACAACAAGCTTAAAACCTGACTTTCTTGCTGTAAAACACCCCTTCTAGTTTTTTGAAACTAAAATATATAGTTTTTGGAACCTAGACACCTTTCACCTTAGATGGATTTGACATGCAGTCAAACCAAATCCTTTATTGACCATGTGAGGCAACAACCACTTCCACCTTCACCTTTCATATCAAGTCCCCAAATGGAGCATACTTCAAACATTGAACATACTCCTGTCCAGCTTACCCCTGATCAACATCCAATTATTCCCAAAGGGGATCAAAACTTTGAGAGATTCCTTGACCATAATTTCAAAGCTTTCCAACACTATCTTGCGAGAAGCCAAATGCGAGACCCTTCGGGTAATCCCATTTATGGGATGCCAACTTCCTTGGTTGAAGCAGCAATGGTCTCAACAGCCTCCACTACCCAACCCATAATAACTCAGGCTATTACCTTGACCATTAACCCGACCATGACCAATGTCCACAATTGGGCCTCCACTTCCATTTTTGGACCTACCTCCACTGGGGTTTTCGTACCCCCTCAACCACAGACAATTCAATCAAGTTCGACACCTTTTCAAAACTTGGTTGTCTCTAGCCCACACACTCTTGCACCCACAAATACAAGAGTGACCACCTACCCTTTAACTAGTGTTGCCAATATTCAATCACCTTTGTCAGCACCTAGTCAAGTTGTGCCCTCTAGCTTCATGGCACAAGCCCCCTTGACCTCAACCTCAGTCCCTATGATGAACTACTAATATGTTGCACCTATGCAAGTGTAACCAAGTACATCATATGCCCCTCCTAACACCTTCTAGGTACCTTACAACCTGGGGGTGCTCCACCTACCAATCTGTTAGTAGATCTAATCAAGATGCTGATGGATGAGATATCCAACCTTGAGACATCCATTTCTGGTTCAAGCAATGTTCTTTCATACGAACAAATACGCAATGAACCCATTCACCCTTCGGTGCCTATTCAACCATATCCTAACAAGTGGGAGCTCTTGAAATTTACTCATTTTCAGAGTAAAGAGGACCCACAACAACATTTATGAGTGTTTAGACATGCTTGTTACCTTATAGCACATGACGATGCATTATTACTTTGCACGTTTCCCATGTCACTTTCTGGCACTGCCCTTGACTGGTATAGCTCCATTACCAGTCATTCTCTTTTTTATTTCACTTAACTCACTCAATTATTCCTTGACCACTTTTCAATTAATATCACCAAGAAGGTCTCCATTACAGACCTATATTCTATTAAATAATTTGATGATGAATAAATAGCTAACTTCGTTGCCCATTGGAGAGGTTTGATTAACCAACTCTCCTTTTCTTTACCTCAACCTGAGCTCATTGAGCTCTTTTCATGAGCATGTGCCAAGCACATCTCTTCCACCTTATGGGTTCAAACATTTTGCACATTTGATGAAGCTTTCACCATTGCCAGAAAGCTTGAACTCTGTGCAGTCAAAGAAGACAAGGTCAAATTGCATAGTAATGCAAAATCCAATGACCCTTCTTCGTCCAAACCTTCTTCTTCTAGCTCCAAGTCCAAAGGATTGGCAAATGTTGTGGTCCTTAGACCATCATCTTCAACCATAACTAACTAGTCTCAACCTTCAACATCAGAATACATCACAAAACAATTCCAACAATGATATGTATAGCGTCAATACACTCCAATAGGAGAATCATACGCTTCCATGTTGGATAAACTAGTCAAGCAGGGAGTCCTCAATCTCCCTCAAATTTGACCACCCCAATTCAACCCCTCAAAAGCCATCCCTGCCTGGTATAGGGAAAATGACTTTTGTAATTATCATCATGTCAACGGTCATGACATAGACAACTGCAAAACCTTCAAAAATGTCATTCAAGACATGTTAGACAAGGGGGATCTTGTTTTGGATAACCCAAATGTGTCAGCTAACTAAAACATGGATGTCTTTAGGTAACCATTCCCTAACCATCCCCCAAGTCAACATAACATTCAGACCATAGCCAATGACCTTCAAGAGTGTAATATACGCACGATCGACATGGTTTCTAACCAACCTCTCCCACAATTTGAAGAGGTTAATCAACTTATTTGTCTATCACAGGTAGAAGAGCCTTCTTCTCCTATTTGTCCACCACAGGTAAAAGAGCCTTCTTCTCCTATTTTTCCACCACAAGTAGAATAGCCTACTTCTCCTATTTGTCCACCACAGGTAGAAAAGCCTTCTTCTCCTATTTGTCCACCACAAGTAGAAGAGACTTCTTCTCTTATTTGTCTTCCATAGATGGAGGATAATCCTCCATCCAACCCCATTTCACATAGAGGAGAGTCTACTTTGATGGCACCAATGCCGGCTGCCACACCTTCATCCTTCTTATCATCAATGGGGGATCATACTTTCCCCACTACTCGACCACACATAGAAACCATGACCATCCCTGTGCTCTATCCAACTCAAGAGCCACATTCTCCAGACCCTTCTCCACCAAGAGAGGAACTTGCCACCTCGTCCACTTCGGCCAAAGAAGATCTGGTGAAGGTAGATTTGAGCCTCGCCCCTCACAATAGTGGTCCTCACATTAAACCAAAGAAGGCCACTAAACCACCTCGGAGAACTTCTCCCCCACCTTCATCATTACCTTCTATTTTGGGTCCACATCCTTCTACTTTAGCAGGATTGCTCCCACATCCAACACCTCTCAACAACAAAGTGTCATCTACACGTGTGGCCACACCACCAACCACAAAGATGATACAAAAAACTCCCCAAACAACTCTGAAAAAGGAGTTGTCAACCCCAACTACAACAAAAAGCACAAAGCCATTAAGGGGATCTTATGCTTCGATGTTATGCCAATTATTGCAGTCATCTAGCATCACTCTTCCACCTATTAAACCATATCAACCTCTCAGATCAAAACCATCTTGGTTCAATGACACTAAAATCTACTGGTATCATCGTACACCTAGACATGATATTGAGCGTTTCTATGCCCTTAAGGTTGTTATTCGCCAACACTTGAAAAAGGACACCCCTCACATTGAGGCTTCTTCTGACCACTCTTTTGACAAAAAATTTGACACCATCCCACGCCTCCCAAACCTCTTCACCTAAATTAGGATCCCCATACAAGACTATGGTCCCTTTACCACCATCCACTCCTTTATTCAAAATCAACACAGTTGATGTGGCCACTAGGCCCCAAGCTGTGCAGAATAAAGGAAAATACCAGACTTCTACACCTTTGACATATCCATTATTCGTCAAGACCTCTCAACCAACACAACCCAATATTTCTATCTTGGACATGTCTCAACCAACATCACTGGGGGAAATTCTTCCTAACCTCTCTAGTCCACATGACGTATGGTATAAGCAACTTGTGGACTACTTGACATATTTTGTCATACCTCCCAATCTCTCTAGCAATGGACGGTGGGCTTTTATCAAAAGCACTGCTCGCTACACCATGCTGGGGGGATATCTCTACAAATGAGGTCAAGACGGCCTCCTTATCCAATGCCTAACAACCACTGAGACTTCCCATGTCATCAAACAAGTCAATGACAGGATTTGTGGGGGACATTTTAGTGGTAACTTGGTTGCCAAATGCATCCTTTGCCTGAGCTATTATTGGCCCACTATCAACCAAGACTGCAACAACTATGTTCAGTATTGTACCAAATGCCAACAACATACTAACCAACATCATACTAACTAACTTCATGACCAACATCGACCAAAACTTGCCTACAACAACAACCCACATGTGACAAATTTGGAATGAAGCAAATGGGGCAAGTTTGCTCCTAATTGACTCAGACCTTACATCGACACACAAGAATGGATTAGGGACTTATCGTCTGTCTTCTTTCGAAGGCCAGTCAAAACCTGAGCCTCTTAATGCCTTACATTTATGACCATTCTACTATTAGTCAAGTAATCATTCACTTGACGTTTAACTTAAGCTTTTCCCTTGAGCAACCCCCATCATCATCATTCTTATTCCTTTCAACCCTTTTTCCTTACATTAGTCAACCCTTTTGTCAAGCATGAATGCTTTGTCCTAATAAAAGGGAACCCTTAAACCTCTATAGTCTTTTCCATGACCAAAAGTCCAGTCAAAAACCAAATATAAAATTGGGATGCCTACCAAAAGGTCATAAACTATAAGTGTAGACTGCTCCCTCGAAGGACAGCTGCATCATTGCTAAAATTAATAGACTATTTCCTTGAAAGATAGCTATCAAGACTTTCAAACATATAAAGCACAATATAAACCACTCCCTCAAAGGATGGCTATGCCTAAATTTTGCTACATACACAGCACAACATGACCATAAAACAAAACAACATCCTCAAGTAGACTTCTTGCATTGATCAGTCTACAAACTATTAAGTCATGGACTTGTCTATAGTCATTCTCAGGGTCACCTATAAAAGGGGCAAAGTTATCCCTGCTAAAAAGAGTTACCCTATCCTTACATCTCACACAATCATGCCTATCACCCCAACATACTCAAGGGATTTTGAGCTCACTTAACGTCAAGTGATTCGACTACTTCTCTAACACAAACCTGTGGTCAACGACGTAATACATGAACAGGGCTTTTGTTTCCAAAAACCTTATCTATGCTATCATTATAGTCCTTGTCAATGAAAGAGCAACATGCCTTTCACTTCTTATACATCTTGGTCACATCCAACCAAACCAAACCAAACCTTTTCAGACCACTAACATGACTTAGCCCATTCATACTAGTTTCTATGGAAAACAATACACATGGAAACTATCGGCCACACACAACCAATGTTATAGAATACACCATCACACAATATGGAAAAGGCTATAACATCATCTACAATTCATTTTTAGCATACACCATCACCAATATGGAAAATTGCTAGGGATGAAAGACCACATTACACATGTTACAGAATACACCATCACATAATATGGAAAAGGCTGTAACATCATCATATCTTCATCATTTCAAGCATGTACCATCACACATATGGGAAATGCTAACAACATTAACCTGACCAAAACAATTATCAACCACTTTGACTCTTAGAAAGAACTACATTGGCTTGAGGCTCTTGAAACAAGGGCTATGTAGGTAGCACTCAGTCTTCTGAGGTTAGCTCGGCCATTTACCCATTCATCTCCCTAATAATGACGGCCATTCATCCATTTTTTTGTTCATCTACTCAATGGACAAACCATTTAACCTTTTAACCATGACTTAATCTAGTCCAAAATCATAACCAAACAACCAGCCCTAACACTTAGGAGTCACCTTTGACTTTTCATGGGGCACATTGGATATCACAGCCATCTCCTTAACCACAACAAACAACCATTTGAGATCACTTTATCTCAAATCAACTCGACCAATGACCTTGGAGATCACGACTATCTCCTCAGACCATGACCACTTTTGAGACAACTTTGCCTTAGTTGTTTTGATTGCATGTATGCTACCTCATGAATAGTTAGCAAAATTGTTCGCACATCACATTATGACCCTCACAAGTATCGAATCACGCCCAAGTTGATCCCCACTACTTGAGACATTTTCATGTTTTCCAAGAGCACTTCCCAAGCCCAAGATACTTGGAACATGATGACCATTGGAGTTACAACTTTGATCATTTAACCCAATCAGCTACGACTAAATGTTGGGGCCCGATTACTTCAATTTTAGCACTCCTTGACCTTGACCGCGATAATTTTACCTATCTATCACATGAAGTGGTATACGCAGAATCTCAACTATTGCAGCATTCACACTCAAACTTCACCATACCCATTGACTGCCTATCAAATTAGCACTCGATATCAGGTTACCTTCCCTCGACTCCCACTTTGAGGGGGAATACCTCATCATCATACTTGGGGCATCATCATACCTAGGCGGGCAACTTACTCCTATTTTTGTCTTGCAGCTCATCAAGAACAACCAACAAGACAAAAAGGGGAAAATGTAGACACCTAAATTGTGTCAACCCCTTGGTCCCTTACACACTTCATTAATTTAAAATAAACTTCTTATTTTAGATTAATGACATCACCCTAGACAACTCACCTAGGACACCTCACCTTGGACACCTCATCCCTAAGACCATTTCCTACCCTATGACTAAGTCCTTCATATCATAACTACCTAAGAACCATTCCAACTGCCTAACCAACACTCATGCATAATAACCTCATCCTTCAACTATTATCCAATGGCAAATGCACTTGGCGGATGGAGAATGGGCTTTGTAGCACTTTTACTCATTCTTCACCCGTCGATGTCGGTCAACTGTCAACCGACGCCAGCGGGATAGCCAACGTCGGTTACATAAACTGACATCTAACATTGAGTTACAGCCCCCAAAAACTCTTAGATGAATCTTGGCTCTTGGACTCTTAGATGCTTCTCTCTTGGACTCTCAGAATCACTCTCTCGCTTGGATCTGGCTCTCTCTCTCTTCCTATCAGACTCTGAGACATCACCAGGCATCAAACTTCAACCAACACTCCCTTGGCCATAAAGACTCTACGTAAATCACTCCAAATTGAATTAGAACATTGCACGAAGTCTTCAGCATCAAGCCATAATAGGTATAAGCATTCAACACCTTGGTTCTTCATCTCACCAGAGCTAAGTATTTCTTATGCCCTTTCATTTCAGTAATTTAGAAAGCATTAGTAATTAGTGTCTATTTACTATTTCTAAATACTATCAACCAAACCAGACCCAACCTTCAACCAGACCTGAATTTCTCCCTGGAGAGGCTGAAAATCCTTCCTCTCACCCTTACCCTTTTTGACAACCTAGCCTCTACCTTTGTCCTTCTGCGGACCTTATTCATCTCCCTGCAACCCTGCACAGACCTTTTAAACCCACAGAACCCCTCTATCGACCACAAACCCATCTAAAACCTGTCCAAGGCCATTACCCTAACTAACATTGACCACTTCCCCTACCAACGTCAGTAGCTTAACCAACGTTGGAAAAATTTACCAACCGACGATGGTAGAATAACCGGCGTCAGTGACTGTGGAAGACCAACAGTAGAATACAGGTACGCATTATCTCTATTTCTCTTTCTTAGTCTTTCACCATTTCTTTTATCCGACACTCTTTTTATCAACTAGTGGACTATCATCCCTCAAGGAAGTCTTTGCACTTCTGGGACCAAGCTTTGCTTGGCAGTCCACCATATATCATCTAACATTTTCTCTGTTTAAGTCTTTCTTATCTACAGGTGTCATCCTCCACAGCCAAAGAGGAGCTCCTTCAATCATCTGGATACAGTGCACAACTTCATCCAGGTATCATCTAAGCTCTAACCATTTATCTTTAGTTTCTTATTTGTTCTAAATATTAAATATCAAAAAATGAGTAGAAACACGTACATCTAGATCTATGGTGTGCATCAAGTTAAAGAGGTCAAAGTATTTGAGGTTTAACATTGTGCAAAGATAAATATCAACATTATTCTAAGGATAAATGGTGATTATATGTTATTAGTGATTGATATAAATTGTGTGCATTAAATTCAAGAGTTCAAAGTGATATTTGTCTAGCATGACTAAAGCAAGGACAATCTCAAAGAGATTGACGAAGCATATGAGGTCAAAGTTGCCAGATTGCATGAGATGAGGTCAACTGTTCAAATTTTAACATTTGGTCATTGGTGAACTATGTATTAAAGATAAAATAATATTAAAGGTGTATATTTAATCTTAAGAGTGATATAATGAGATGTGATCATAGTGATTAAAGTTTAACTATGACCATTTGCATTTGAATATTTGAATTTAATAAAGGAATAACCAGTGCTTTGTATTTTGACATATCTTTTGATACATGCAGAATTTGACCATGGTATAAAAAGTGAATTTGTATAGGAATAAAATTAAAATATGGAAATATAATTTTTAATATTTTAAAGTAATTATAGTCAAAGTTATGATTATCTAAAGTTGACTATGTGTTTGACTATGTTTTACAAGTGACCCGAGAAGGATATTTGAGCTCATTTTGATGGTGTTTCAATTTATCATGTTGAATTATCTATTTTGGAGTATTTTAGACTAAATTATGATGATTTATTTTTATTATAAAGGTTTTACAAATCATATACATTATGAACAAAGTTTTACAATTTGATTTTGTATTTGTTCATGGTGACTTTGTGCATAGAATGTTGTTTGAGCAAGTTATGCTTAAGAAAAAAGGTACTATGTTAGTTGATAAAAATTAAGGGGGACCTATAGATCATATGGAATGGGTAAATACATATGTAAGTGGTCCTATATTCTTATTTTGTTTGATGAAGTTTTAAATGGGTGAATATGTCTCTATGAGACCTATAAGAGCTACAAGGGCCTAATTGAAAGGTGCAATCACCTAAGAGTGACCCATAGATGCTATGGACAACCTATGAAGATTTTTTTAAGTTATGTATTCATATGATATATGGTTTAAGGGTTAAGACATGCCCAATGGCTAACCAAGTTGTTGATATTCATGAATACTCTATATATAGTAAAACTAAATGTGATGGTTTCTATATTTTGTGAGAGACTTGTGTGTGGGATTTACATTTGAGAGCAGAGTGTTGTGAATTAAAGGAAAGGGTGGGTGAATTGTTAATTATTTGAAGAGAAGAATAGATTGAGAACTATTTTTATGGCTTGTAGGTCATAATTTTGTTTTTAGAATAGTTCTCTTGTTGTTTGAGTATGAGTAAAGGTGAAGAGTGATAATTAGAGGTCCATCATCAAGCGTTGAAGACATTAGTTAAAAGGTGGATGTTTTCATTGGTGTTGTCATGGCATCTCAACATCTAATCAATTTTCAGCCTCCTTGTAAGGTGAAACTTGTTAAAGGTCTAGTTATTTTTGTAGCTTAGCTAGATAGGTGTGGTAGCACCTTGTAGGATTGTAGTATCACTAAATAGGGATGGTAGTTCCTTGATCATTTGTATCTAGTCTAAATTAGTTCTTGTGTTTATAAGATAGTGGTCCAATTGTAGGTTCCAATGGTTTTTCTCCCCTAAGAGGGCTTCCCACATATGTCATGTGTTATGTGATTAATCTTGCATTGTCTTTGTTTCTCATTGCTATGAATGATGTGTATGATTCATGAATGTTTATGCTAATTATTTAAGAACTTGAAAGGATTGAACTTAAGTTGGATTTTATAGGCTCACAGATTCATCCCCCCCACCTCTCAGTGATTGTATCTTTAATAATATGATCCAAATTTGGATAGATTTGAGTTTAAAAGGGAGTCTTATTCATTTTATATTTAATCTAAAATACCTAAATGGGTTGAATCCTAAATTCAATAATCTAATCTTGAAAATATTAATAAAATGAATAGAATTCAACATACGTATCATGTTTTAATAACTCATTATGAATGGTAAACTCAATATTTAGAGGAAGCCATTCAACATGATAGATGTAAATATGTTATGCAATATGAATATAAAGTCTTAATTAAAAATCAGAGTTGGGAACTTGTCCCTCCTAAAAATAATATTGTTGGTTCTATATGACTTTATAAAATTAAATATAACTCATTTAAAAAAATTAACAAATTTAAATCTAGGTTAGTTACTCGAGACTTTACTCAAAAATTTAGAATTAATTATGTGAAACCTTTGCTCTTATGAAAAAAATGAATACTTTTAGATTACTTATTGCTCATGCATTTTAAACTGGTTGGAAAATACACCAACTGGATGTTAAATTTTTTTTTTTGAATGGTGATCTAAAAAATAAATCTATATAACTCAACCTAAATGTTATGAAGAACCTAACAAATAACATTATGTATTCAAATTTTTTTTAAAAATGTATGGTTTAAAACAAGTTTCTCGAGCTTGGAATTTTAAAATCACAAGTTACTTTAAAAACTAGCTTTTTCTAATTGTTACTATGATAATGATATTTTGTGAAAATTAAAAATGGTCATATTATCTTAATTGTGTTATATGTAGATGATTTTATCATTACTAATAGTCAAACTAGTTTTATTCTTAAATATATATCTCAATTAAATCAATATTTTGAAATGACTAATCTAGGCATACTTCATCATTTTTAAGGCATTGTATTTCATGATAGAAACTTCATTTTAGTATCTTAATCTCATTATGAAACATAATTTTATTGTTAAATTTAACATGATTGATTGTAACTAAGCGTATACTTACACCTATTTAAGTTGGTTTAAAGTTTGATTCAAAACCTATATGTGACAAAGTTAATCCTACTTTATACAAGTAATTAGTTAGAATTTTGATTTATTTAACTATTACTAGACCAAGTATTTCATATGTTGTAGGTGTTGCTTCTAAATTCATGCAAGATCTATACCTAGATTATTGTAAATTAGCAAATTGAATAACTAGGTATATCAAAGGGATAGTTTATTTTGGTTTATATTATGATTCCATTGATAATGTTAATTTATATATTTATTATGATTTTGACCATGCTAGTGATGTTATAGATCATAAATCTACTTTTGGATATATTTTTAAGTTTGTTTCAAGTGTCATTGCTTGAAGTAGAAAAAAGTAACATTTTAGTTCTAAAATTAATATTATTCTTCTACTGATAATATTAATTTATATGGTTATTGTGATGTTGATGATATTTTTCATGCCTAAAATTTACATATCGAACACACACAAAAACCACACCAATTTTTTTTTCTAACACTCCAATGAACACACTAACTTCTATGAATATAAATAAAGTAATACTAGAAAGGAATACAAACTCAAATGAACATAAAAACATGACATCACTACAAAGTTGTGATTCAAATGGTTATGCTTCGATCTCTTACACAAAGAAAAATGCATAAAGAGTCAAAACTCAAATATAGCCTGGATCAATTATTAGTGATTTGGGTTCCAGTAATCTGACCTAAGTCGAATCCCAAATGATTTGAAATCATGCACAGACACATAAGGTTATACATGTTTCAATTCTCTTTAAAAAAAATTCATGAACCCCACATCCAAATAAAAAATAAATTTTATAAATACAACTTCAAAAACAAAAAAGGTTCACATCCTATCCTTGTTAACATTCACAAGTATAAATTTAAGAATAAACACAATCACAAGAATAATTAGGTCAAGACTTTATCTAAACAAGTCAAAATTACTCTTAAATCTACAAAGGTTAGACATGGCTAAACAAGCTACAAAATGATGCTAGAATAAATACCCAAAGAAAGATTTACACTATTATAAATTAATGGGTCAAATTTATATGATAGAATCATCACAATAGAATTATTATTTCATAATAAGTTAAATGACATGAAGAAAAAGAATATCAAAACAAATAATACTTAATGACATTTTCTATCATTCCTAGAAAAATAATGACAAATAGGGTTCAAAGACTCAATAAAAATATCAAACTAAGATAAAAAAATAAATATGAAAATTTATACATAAATTTGAAACTCAAACTGAGAGGTTTTTAATTTTAGATTCAATAAAAACTAAACAAGATGAATAATTCAACACCCTTTTCAAAATGGCTTTGCAGACTAAACCAAAATAGCATATATTTTTTGAATAATTTTAATTTGGAAAAGTGTCATTAAAAATAGGAAATGGTAGTGAAATATGAAACTAAAAACTCCTAAGTTGATATGAAGGTAAAATATTTGTAAACAAAATTCATTTTTTATGAAACCAATTTCTAACCATTTATTAGATACCGATTTCAAAGCTTATTCACTAGAAAATCAGAAAAATAAAAGAGTTTTTCTCTATGAAAGCCTTTTAGAATTGAGGTATTGTTTTGGCTCGGATGAGTTAAAAATTAATGTAATACCATAAATTAATTTTCTTAGTTAGTGTGTTTCACTAAAATTTCACTTTATTTTTGTTTAGAAAGAGTAAAACTTAAAAGAAGGGTGAGGTTAGTAGAACCTAGATTTGGTTTGCCTCCATGATCCAAATGGTTGTAGATACTCCTCTTTGTCTAGAGAGGATGATTTTTAGATAAGAAAGACACTATAAAATGGTTGATTATTTATGTAGGTGGGTGGATTGTCTAGCAAGATAGATTCAAGAAGTACAAGACTTCTTTGGAGGCTGTCAATCCACCTTTTAGATAAGTTAATGTTAAGAAAGTTATTGATAAGAAATATTGTATAACATAAATGAAAGTAATTAATTAAAATAAATAAATAATTTTTAATAAATAATGCATCTTATCAAAATAACATTAAAATAAATGATAAACTATCAAGGTATGGTTTAGGTGTAGTCAGGTTGTTGTTGATTATGTGTAGTGATAAAGGTCAAGAAAATATAGGTTTTGGTTGAGGTTGGTAGTTGATAAATGTTTGTTGTTTTGATTAAAATGGTTTACATAGTGATCATCAGTGGTCATTAGTAACCATTGATGATTAGGTTATGATCATCATCAATTGATAGATGATTGCTTGTGATCGAAGGTTATCATTAATGATCACTGTGGGTTTGATAGTTTCATCTTTGGGTGAGAAAAGGATTATGGGTAAGTTATATAGGGGTTTTGTAGGTCATTTTAGGGTTGTTTAAGGGTCTTGAGAGTGGAGTTAAGGTCTTAGGGGTCTCATGTTATGGGTTTGATATTCAAAATGGTTAAGAATGGTCAGATAGTGTTTGGTGGAGAGAAGGGTATTTGTAGTTGCATAACTCCAACACCAGAGAGATTATGGGGGAGGTTAAAATTAGGTGTAGGATCTAAGTTAATAAAAACCAAATAACTTAACTAAAAACTAGTGAATAATACTTGGCTTTGGTGCTTGATGGCCTGGAGAAGTCTTAAATTTGAAAAGGAGCCACTTGGAAATCTAGAGCAACTTATATAGAGTAACAATCCTAAAATCCTTAGTGTTAAGGTGTTAGAAATGCCTCCTTGGTATCTAGTCTAGTTCCTAGTTTGTTGGGAAGCTTTTATATCTACCTAGGAGTCAAAATCTCTTGTATCAAAATCCTCTCCTTTAACCTCCTCTTCATATCTTAATATAGAGCAAAGGAGCATTAAAATCAAAGAGTTTAACAAATAGTCTAACATGCATTTATCATGCAAATAATAGACTAAAATTAAATAGCTAGTAATCAATGAGTAAGTTAAAGTTGAGTTATAGTCAAGTTCTTTGATCATGCATAGTTTATCTAACCATTGATAGTTGAGGTTAATCATTAGTGGTCGACGAATAACCATTGGTTGTCAAGGGGACATAGTCAAAATTGGCTAAATTTAGCTAATTCCACTAATGACTAATGGTTAATTCCCTAGTAAATGGTATAAAGTTAATAATGGGAGCATTGGGATGCATGAAAGGGTGTGTTAAATGGGTAATATAATCAAAGAGGGGATAAGGGGTGGTTTAAAGGGTAATGCCACATCTAGAGCTATAGTGTACATTTTTATAGTGTCTATATTTTACCCCTTTTTATTGCACAATTTGTATCGTCAAGCTGTAAAACAAAATAGATGGTTAGTAGAAGTTTCCATGCCCCAAGTATGAGAGGAGGTGTTCCCCCTCAAACCAAGAATTGATGAGGTGAAGCAAAATCAAGTGCAGCTTTGACAAGTAGATATGGGTGGAAAAAATAGGTAAGATGATATGAAGTCGCAAATAGGTCATTTCAAGGAGGGAAAGTGACAAGTGAACTAGGTGACAATAATTAGGAGTAGTATATATGGGTGCACTTATAAATGTAAGTCTCTATGAAAATATCATCATGTTATCAAGGGTCCAATAATTTGGTGAGCCTGAGAAAATGGAATGGGGTGTAGGTTTGATGAGTTGGATAGGTGGGTGACAAGGTTAGTCTAGTTGGTTAGGTATTTAAGTACGAACAAGTACACAAAATATGACTACATTTGATTTCACATATCATTCATAGACTAATTTTCCATAGTTGAGGAAGTTGGTAAAATAAGGTCAGTACTAGAAGGACAAGTGACAGGGTAACCAAGCCATAATGTTAAGCATAGCTAATATGGGTTACATCTATAAACTCAAGTCTCCTAGGCTAGGTGTTTAGATTCATAAGAGTCCAAAAGTTGGGTGATCTTATGAAAATAGAATAGGTCATAGGTTTCAATACCATAAATGGGTCATGCTCTAAGGAACCTAAATGGTCAGTGTGTAAAAGGTAGCATAAAGTTGTCAAGTATGGTGAGGGAGGTATGTGGTCAAAATGACTAAGGCAAGGTTTGGTCACAAAAAGTACAAAAGGTAGGCCAAAATGATCAAGCTTGAGGTTATTTGGTTGGTTTTTTAGTAGATAATAAGGTGTTATATGATGGGTACATGGTTGTGGTAATGTGGTTGCTATTTTAAAAAATTTGGTTAGGCGATGTTCAAATCGGTAAGACATACTCCTTCTCAAGTGGTCATGAAAGTAGAAGAAGGATAAATGTTCCTTTTAAAAATAACATAATGTCAAGATAGGTAGGATTATGAACATAAACCCCGATCAAGATTTCCATTATTATTAGTTTATTTGCCAAAAAAGGTATCTTGATCATGTAGTGTCAAGTAAGCTCAAAATCCCTTGATTTTAGAGAGGGTAAAAGGGGAGATGGATGGTAGGTGAATGGATGATAGTGTAACCTTCTTGTGGGGATGGATTGATGCAAGAAGTCTACTTTTTTACTATTGAAAAATTTGATTACAGCTTTCTTTGGGATTGTCTATTTTGACTTTTGAATTTTGACTTTAGGTCTTTTTATGCTTTTATTTGATGGGTTTGGGAAGATAATCAATGCAAGAAGCTTATAAGTGATTAATTTCTTAATAAATTTGACATAACCATCCTTCAAGGAGCGGTTTAAGCCTTGGATATGTTTATGTATGATAGTTATCCTTTAAGGAGTAGTCTACCTTAGTTTTAAGCAATTTTAATAGTTTTGGGCAGTTGTCCTTCAAGGGAGTAGTCTACAATGCTATAGATTTTTGACCCAAGTGATATTTGGTATCCTAAATTTAATGTCATGCTAGTTTAGACAATGGACTATTCTATATAGGCCTAAGGCTTTCCTTTATGAAAGCAAAACCATGACACAAGAAGGTTAATGATGGGTAAAAAAGGTGGTGTTGATGCAACTTTTATGCACACCATAGTTATAACGAGGTAGCCTCTAATGTTTTAGGATCTCAATGGAGGTAAACTCCTCTCTAGTTTAGGTATGTGGTCTTTGACAACCTTTTGATGGAATATTGAGTAGGGTATGTAGGTTGTTAACAAGGATTTTTGGATGGAGGTGTGGATTTATAATAGAATGAGCTACTACATGAGTTGGATGGGTGGTTGGATTATAATTTAGAGTGGGTATATATTTTATAACAAAACACAAAAAGGAGGATAAGGTAGGGTAGAAAATAAATCTTTGTGGGTCTTAGGAATTACTTCCCTGGTTAGTTTCTAGACAGACCTCTATTTTCTTAAAACCAATGCCTGCTACTAGCAATAATTATACACATACAAACAGACATGGCTAAGGAGCTAAGGTAAAGGAGATGCAAAAAGTTCACTAGGCTCTGAAAAAGGTTGCTCATATTGGAGTAGTTATTACACACCCTTCAATCAGGATGTTATAGCTCAGGCTAATGAATTATCTAAGGTAGATATAACACACACTCAGAAAACTACACCAAGAAAACACTAGTACATATCTAGAAATATTATTCAATCTAACTTGACTATTTTAATCAATACATTCACCAATATTCGATAGCTATTGAATATCTAGGATTATCATATTAATCAAAGTAATCAAGAATATATTTGTAGCTTTAGTACACTAAAGATTATTGAAGCAAATAACCATAGAAATAACAACTATTAACACAACATTGGAAAGAAAATACTCAAAACACTTCACTTGATGACCAAAATGGCTCACTGCTCTATATTCCAAATTTTTTTGACAAAAATAAAGTTGGGGGGTATAATTTTATTTATAGATCTTGGGGAAGGGGTTGCCTCAACCTCAAAGTCTATGCATAATTGTTACATGTAGTGGTTAGAATGTATAATTCTAACTATGGTCTAAAACCATATAATAAAAGATATAAAAAAGCTATAAATAGACAAATTAACTGTACAAAATTATGTAACATGTGCATATACAAGAAAACATAGAGTTAATTTTACAATGATTTGTCTAATTACAAGGATAATCTAAATATACATGCTACTATAGGAGTTGTACATGCATAAGGTTAAGGTTATGTTGTCTAAAGTGTTGCCTCATGTTGTTGGGGAATAATGTCTAAGTTAAGCAATGATGGTTGGTGGAGTCTCTTGGTTTGCTTGAGGAGTCTTGCATGTTTATCTTTAGTTAGTTGGAACTTACTCCTAAAATTCTCAACTTCAATCACCTTCCTCCTAATTTTTCTTAACTTTGATTCTATTCTTTATATTACCAAGCCTTGTATGCTCTATTTGAAGTTATCGATCACCTCCTAAAAAATTTTATCAAAATTGATTCTACTAATAGATTTTCCCCTAAAATCTGTTGCCTTGGAAAATTTCATCTCATTAAAAATTTAGAGGAGTTGAGCCTCATGTGATTTTTACTCTAAAATTAAAGCCATAATTTCTTTCAACCACTCTTTTACCTCCTCATTCCTGATAATAACCAGATTTAGGGAATTAGATGCCTCGAGTGTGGTCATTAAGTCAATATGGCTATATAATGAGTTTCCTATGTAGACAACTAACATATTAAGCTTATAACTATCTTAAACCAAAGATTTATAAAGTTGACTTGCTTAGTTCACATGAGGTGCCATCTTAGCCTTCAAAAATTTCATGGCCTCTAAGGAATTGTAACATTTGGATGTGGCCTCCTGAACCTCAGCTTTTATACCCATAGGAATATGCACTATGTTATATTGTTCTCTAAGTTTCTCAATCTATGCTTGCAATTATTGTACTTCCTCTTCTATCTCCTTTCAAGATAACTCTATGCCTTCATGAATGGCTGCCATAGCATCATTGTATGCTTGAGTTAGGTCTAAAATATTCTCTTCATATGCAGGCTACCCTAGCTACTTGTTCTACCTCTTAGTGAGGGAGAACATTGGTTATCATTCTTTAAGGATGATGCTTATACTTTGGTCATCTTCAAGTTTTCTCTTTTTTACTCTTTGTATTGTATTAGTTGGGGGGTCAAATAAATTGGACACAAAAGGGAGCTTGATTTCTTTATAACTTAACATTTGAGAAGATTGACTCCTTAAATCTATGGACCAAGGTAGATTATTGAGGGTTGTATCAGTGGTTGTAACAATAATTTATTTATCAACCTCCTTTTCTTCTTTATTCTTCTTCTTACTAGCCTTTGTCAAGACATCAAGCAAGGAAGGACATATTATTTTTTCCCAGTCCACTTCTCCAATTGAGGGAGTGGGTGGACTATAACTATTTGAGGCTAGGCCTTTTATCCCATACTTTTGCTAATTACTATGGTTTCTTTTGTAAAATTGGAAGTGGGTATTATAAGGGATACCTGTGTAGATTAAACATGAAGTTGGGAAATGGCTAGAGTAATTTGCACTTTCCTAGTTGCCTTATTCTTTTTTATAACTCTCATAGTATAAGTGTGAATAGGTACAAAGAGAATAGCCATGGGAAATGGTGTGGTACAAATAATAGAGGGATCAATATGGTTGTGTAAATGGAAGGAATGGACATAGAGGAGAAAGGAAAAAGGGGGTGAATGTAGTAGAGGGAATGGGAACTTCCATAGAAGGGACAAGTATCTGATCAGTAATAAAAATTGAAGTCAAAAGAAAACTAAAAAAGGTCTGAGTACCTTAGAAATGAAGATCAATTGGGTCAACTTGTAGACTCATAGCCTTGGTTGTCTCCAACTGAGCCTCTTCATCTGAATCATCTACTATGTCCTTGATGACAACTTCATATTCTCATGATGATTGTGAACTTGGAATTGGGGTAGGCAAGCCTTAAGATGTATACACTATAGGGCTACTTGTGGGATACTTGATGTAGACTTAAGGGGTCTTTTATTGAATGGGAAAGCCCTAAGAGGTGGATGCTACTACTTTTGAAGTATCTATCCCAATAGATGAAATAATAGATACATGGGGGATAGCCATAAGAACTTGACTAGTGTTAGTAGTAGGCATTTATTTCATCTTGTCTTCCTCCTCATCAAATTCCAAGCTAGTAGGATCTCCTCTTTCTCTTCCTCTCTGTGTACTAGGCTTAGGGAGCTTGGGATCTCTCTTCATTGATTTAAATTTAAATTTTAGTGGAAGTCCTTGGGATGAAGAAGCTTCCTATCCTCTAGATTTTCTTCTCAAAAAATTTTAATTTTACCATCCTTTAAAGAGAGCTCATCAGCATTAAGGATTCTATAGAGTAATTTCTTTTGATATGCTACATATTGTATAATCACTTCAGATCTTATTTTAGTCACTGTTATACTCATATAATTCTAAATATATGAACTAGGGCTCTTGGTCACTGTTATAAATGAAGATGCTTTAATTTTAATTTAACTTGGATGTAAATGACAACTTCAATGGTTGTGTATCATTTATATGCAATGTTCATGTGACATAAATATGTAATGTTCACTTTGATTTTATTTCAGATTTGTTAGCTTGGGTTGGTGGAGGCCCCTTAGTATTTATCAAATAGTAAGTATTTTATCTTTATTTGGATAAGTATGGCACAATTTTAATAGTGTTATTCGTAATAAATCACTTACGAGTATAATGTCAAAAAAGTACTTATGAGTCAATGTCCATGGATAATTCCTTTGGGGGAATTATTTTGGACAAAGTATCCACAGAAATTTGTTTCAAAGGAGTCTTTTTGTTGGTTTGAAGTCCCAAAACAATTATTCTGAAGGGCTAATTCATAGCTAAAGGGTATTTTCAAACTCCCCAAAGGGTACTTTTGTATGTCTATAGGTCACTTCAAAGATCCCAAAGGGTAGTTTTGGAGGTCAAAAGGGCACCTTTGATCTCTAAAGGGAACTTTCATATAGCTAAGGGTCACTTCAAAGGTCCCAAAGGATAAGTTTCACAAAACCCAAAGGGTATGTGCCTTTAACTTGAAAGGTTGGATTCTCTCAAACACAATGTCTGAAGGAATTTGGCTAAGGAAAAAGGTCTAGGACAAAAGTCCTGATGGGTAAGTCTTAGAGGGAAAAAAGGTCTAATACAAAATCTTGAAGGTTAAGTGGCCACTTTAAAATGGAGAAAATATCACTTTAAAAATATCTAAAGGGTTAGTTCAGGAAGTTCGAAGGGCATGTTCCCTTCGGAGGAATGCTTTTGGGGCTTTTGCATTGGACAAAATGTCCAAAATAAAAAGTCTGAAGGAAATGGTACAAGGAAAAGGTGTAAGACAAAATTCTTGAAGGGCATGTCTAGCGTGAAAAGGTTAATTCAAAAAGGTCGAAGGGCACTTTTGTAGGGCAAAATGTCAAAATAAATATCCTAAAGGATAACTCCTGAAGGGTAAAGAGTTCAAAAAAGCTATAAAGGGTATGCCACACAAAACTCAAAGGGTATGTGCCCTAAAAATATTTGGTCAAAAAGGGGTTAAATGGTCAATTCAGAAAGGCCAAAGGGATAGTTGGAAGGGTTTCAAAGGGTAGGTGGAAATAAATCAAAGGGTCTAATTTATAGGGCATTTGTCTATGATAAAAGTCTCAAAGGATCTACTTCGTAAAGGCTGAAGGGCACTTCTAAAATTTTCAAAAGGCACTCTTATATGGATAAGGGTCATTATAAAAGTTTTGAAGGATAAGATGGATAGGGTCAAAGGGATAATCCATTTGGGAATTTGTTTTGGGGAAAATGTATGCAATCCAAAATTCCTTAAGGCAAAGGTTTGTAGGCCAAATTCTTTTAGGAAAATTATTTCAAAGAAATAATCTTCAATAATTTCTTCAAAAAAAATAAGGCATCTTGAACAATAAACCTGAAATAAAATAAGAATGATAATTTCCCAAAACATAACATCTAAAAAGACAATTTTGCATGAAGGCTAAAAGATTGACCCAAAGACTATGAACCTGAAGAACACATCTACAATACACAAGTTAATCTCATAAACACAATTCCAATATCATCCTACCAAAAAAGTGAAATGTCCTATATTTCAGACTTTGCATAAACATACGAAAATGATTCCCTGTTAAGACCATATTTTAAAAAAAGGTGGGTCCCCATTTCTTTATGGAAAAAGGGGGTGTTGGGTAAAACAAATGGTAACTAGAATACTCCTGAGTATTCAAGAACCCAAAAATATTATTTGTAATCATAAATCAATCATGAAGTGTGCCATAGAAGAATACTTAAATCAAAAATATGAAAGAGACTCCTAAGTAGATTCACACAACATACTTGTCTTCTAATTTTCCTGGATCTGTGTGTTTCAAAAATGTATTTTATCTAACCCTTGATGTGGTGAGTTTTCAAAGGCTTTGAAGGGGATATAGGTTTCATTCTAGTATCTATTAAAGATTAAAAAATAAGGGGAGATCAGGAATTACTCTACTACTAATTAGGCATCTATAGCCCCAATAGAGATACCTTAGACTCCTCTTCTCATTTCATTATTTTATTTTGATCATGATGTGTGGTACATTGACCTCATTTCATCATGTGAGCCTTTTAGATTTTATTTATATTTTTTTGTTCTTTTGAACTCATTGGTTCTTTCTTCTTTTGTTTTTTCTTTTGTTCTTCTTTTGAAATAGAAGAATTGGAACCCTGATGAGCTAGTATAATTATAAAATTAATCATTACTAGAATGTCCCTACTAGTTACACCTATACCTAGAATTATCACTCTCAATAGGTATTTAATGTGATAAGTGCATTTGATCCAATAAAACAAGAAAATTTTCTAAAGTTTTATGATGTAATCTAAGGGAAACCTCCGAATGCCTGGTAAAAGTATTCAATTATGACACTATTCAAAATAATCCATGATTACCTTATGTCATCCTAAAGACTCAAAAACACAAAAATACACCTAATATGTAAATTAGTCCCAAAGTGTCAAGATTTTAATTTTCCCCTTTTCACAAGTATCACACTCAGTTATTTTAGATTTTAGTTTTAGAAATAATGAGAGCAAACACAAATGCGAACACCAAAGAAGAAAACAAAGATGACTAATATAGAAAGCACTAAAATCTAATCTAAGAAAGCCAAAGCACTGAAAAGTAGGACAAATTAACTAGAAAGCATTGAAAATCTATTCTAGAAAGCATGGAAATTTGATCTAGAAAGCATGGAAATCTAATCTAGAAAGCATGTAAATATAATCTAGTCCTATGTCTAAACTTATCTGAATCCTCTCAATCAGTAATATTTATAGATAGAATAGCTCTAAAGTAATGCTTCAAAAACTATCCATTAACTGGATATGTATGTTCATTATTTGGGAGGTCTTTCCAATGAAATACATTATTTCCCATGATCTCTAAAATTTGATATGGTCCAATCCATAATGGAGTGAACTTATCATGTTACCCTTTCTTTTCATGGGCTTTATCCCATAGTAGTACCAGATCTGAAATTTTGAATGCTTTGACTTTTGTTTTTATCAAACCACCTTTTAACTACATCCTAGTGTTTACTAAATGTATACAAATCTTTATTCATTGAATCCTCTATTTCTATTATATCCATCAATATTGATTCTACTTTGTCATTGGGTTTCATGTAATCTTGTATGAATTGATAAGTGGGTAGTTTCAATGTGATGGGAAAAACTAGGATGTGCTCATATACCAACAGGTAAGGTGAAACTTTTAAGGCTTACTTGTATCTCATCCTGTCTACCCAATGAGCATACTTTAGTCTATTGTGCCAGTCTCTAGGCTTATCCCCTATTGACTTCTTGATTGCCTTAATCATATTTTTATTCATTGAATCGACTAATCTATTTTCTTGAGGGTAGTGGTTAGAAGCTGACCTAATTATAATCTGATTGTCATGAGCCCACTCAATGAACTCTTTTTGATATAAATGTTGGTATTTTATCACATACCAAAGAGATATGCATGTCAAATCTCATTGTTATATGTTCTTATAGAAAGTGAATCACTTCTTGTGCTCTACTATTTTTTGTGGCTATGGCTTCTATCCATCTAGTAAAATAATCTATATCTATAAGTACAAATTGATGGCTGACTAAATAATTTAGGTTGATTACACCAATGAATTTCAAGCCCCACTATGCAAATGGCCTTCCTTCAATAACTAGCTATAGAGGCATGGCACATGAACCTCCTTTTTAGCCAATGCATGACATTCATGGCAATTCCTAACATGCATATGAGCATCTTTAAATATGGTTGGCCAATAGCAGCCCAACCTCAAGATTTTATGGGCTATGGTGTTACTAGTTAGGTGACCATTACTTATCTTTTGATGTAAATTTTCCAAGATTTCCTTAGCCTCTTCTATAGATACACATCTAAGATATATACCTTCATAGTTCCTTCTGTAGAGGACTCCTTTCTTAATCATGAAATGAGAAACTTTGAGCCTCAAATCTCTCCTCCTTTCTCTATTATATTCCAAAGGACATGTTCCTGTAAGTAAGTACTAAATTATGTCTATATACCATTCACCTTTAGAAACTTATGCTTCACATACCTCTTCAATGGTGATTCATGGGTCGGGCTCCATCATAAGATGAATAAGTCATTAACCTCTAATAATATTTGTTGGTTAAATTTCTATGTCAAATTCTTGGATCTTATCCATCCACTTCCCTCGACATTCTCCTAGCTCATTATGTGATAGGGTGAGCTTGACAATGGAGTCTAGGATAATAGCAATGGGTTTATTCCTCAAAATGTAATGTCTAAATTTCTTTGATTCTTTAATAAGGGAAAATATATACTTGTAGATCATGGAGTATCAAAGTTCAGCATCTTTCAAATTAGTGCTCATGAAGGTGATTAGATGTTCTGTCTTATCCTTTTTCTTTGTGATAACAACATCAATCATGTGTTCAAAAGCAAAGGAGTATAGATTTAAATCCTTTGTAAAGTCTAGACTGATTAATACTGGAGCTTGTGATATCACATCTTTGATTTCCTAAAAAGACTTTTTAGCTTAAACTATCCATTCTATCTTGGCATCTTTCTTGAGCATGGTGTTTAGAGGCTTGACAATCTTGGCAAACCCTGAAATGAACTTCCTTACAAAGTTGATCTTTCCAAAAAATGATTTTAGTTCATTTTTACTAGTTGGTGGTTGAATCTTCAAAATTGCCTAGATTCTATTAGGATCAATGGTGATCTCATCCTTAGTGATGATTTGTCCCAATAATTTGCCTTCAGTTACCCCAAATATACTTTTCTTTAGATTTAATGAAACATTAAATCTTTTTCACTAGTCATATATAGACTATAGGTGAGCTATATGATCCTTTCTATTCTTTGAAAATATTGTGATATCATCCATAAAAATAATTATGCATTTCCTAGTCAATCCCTTAAATGCATGATCCATGGAATGTTAAAATATGGTTCTTACATTGATTAGGCTGAATAGCATCCTTTTATATGTATAATTTTCCCATTTCATGGTAAATGCAGTCTTCATCTAATCTTTATATTGCACTAACACTTGATTGTAGCCTCAAAATCCATCTAAAAATGACATCATTTTAGAAACACTCAAAATTTGTATTACCTCATCCAAAAATGATAAAGGATAATTATCTTTTTCAAAATCTTTGTTTAGATTTTTGGAGTCCATGCATAGTCTAATTTTTGCCATTCTTCTTCCTTACTGGGACCAAATTGGCCACCCAAGTAGAGTGTCATATGGGGAAAACAATTTTGGCACTTAATAACTTCTCCACTTCTCTCTAAATAAGAGGTTATAGGATAGGATTCATGGACCGTTGCCTTTGTCTAAAGGGCTTATGGTCTTGATTGAGGGGAATGGTGTGGGTGATGACCTAGGGGTCATTCACTTTTAGGTCCTCATATGCCCAATTGATAACATCCCTGTACTAAGAGATTAAATCCCTCATTCACTACCTTTCATCGGGAGTATAGCTAAGACTAATATTGACATAACATAGATTATGTCCATCTCCTAGATTTTCTTTCTTAAAGTATGATTCATTGACCTTGGGTTCCCTCAGTTATTATGCCTAAGGATCCAAGTCAAAAGGCCTTTCTAAGGAGACTACATTGATTGGTATTTGGTTCTACTTAAGCTGGAAAATACCTTCTTTATCTATTTCTTCTTGATAAAGGTTATTGACATCCTTGTCATCAATGATTTGGGACTTAAAATACCCTAAATTAATTAAGAACTCAATGATTTGTTGTTCATCATCAAAAACCTAGAATTTTTCTACATTATTTGGAATAGAGGGACAATGAACTAATTTAATGGAAAAAAAATTACCTTAGACTCCTGTAATGGCTTGAGATTGGAAGAAACTATAGATAATGAATCAGTGGCCTGATTTTATCCTCTCAAAAGTGCTACTATGTTGAAATCTTCAAATATTATAATTAAATACCATGATAGATACTTACACCTATTAAAATAAGATAAATTACATGATATTTGTTCCTTACTTTGTTAATTACCAATTCTAAATCACCAAATACTTTTATTTGTCTTACTTTGTTCTTTAGTGCAAACTATTGTCCTAAGATTCAAGCCTCATACTCAGCCCTATTATTCATACATGGAAATTATAATCTATAGGCTACCAAGAAATTCTTACCTTAAGGATCAATCATCGAAATTACCACACCTAATCCTTGTTTGGACTTGTCTCCATCAAAATTCATTGTCCATAGCTAATTTTAACCTTTATGTTCTAGGTTATGCATTGAATTGTGAGTGGTAAAATTATAAATTCCCAATAATGTAAAATCATACCTTACCTCTTCATTATTGACATTATATTCTATGATGGGATATTTCATTTTGGGCTCTCTATCAATTTTAATCTAATTTATAACTCCTCTCCATAGCAGCTAGATATGTGAGGAGTCTATGGAAAGATACCCATTAAGAATTTTGGACCAATCTCTACTCATCAATAATCCATAGCCTTTTGATATATCCACCACCAAGATATTGATAGTTATTTGGACTCTTTATTATGATGCTACTTGAATGTGTACATTATTCAATTATCCCACCATTGGTATGACCATTTTATCTAGTTGAGAGATTGATCTCTTTGAAGGGCTAGGAGTAAGACCAAGATTTTGCCATATAAAAGTAGGCATAATAGTTGTAGATGCTCTAGGATCAACCAAAAAATTATTAATATTCTTACCAAACCCTCTGATGATCAGTAAAAATGGTGGTACTTTAGGCTTACTCTTTTAGATGATGTTGGTATCAGCTACTTTCACTTATTTTGCTTTGTTTGAAGTTGTTCTAATTTTCTCCATAGGATTCTTTCTAGTCATAGACTTCCATAATAGTGCCTTTTATTCAATGATTTGGGATAACTAGTAAAGTGTGATATTTACCTTGATTTTCTTCATATCTTCCATGATGTTGTATCCTCCATATGTACTTGATTCCTCCTTACTTGGTAGTGGATCACTCCTTTTTGGAGGGGGTGGATTATTGTATACTTTGGGATTAGACAAAACTATTGTGGTGTTTAGAGGAGTTAATATGGTCAAAGGTTACTTGTTCCTTAAGTTATACACACATCTCTAAAACTACTAGAAAGCATGAACTTCATTTGTATTATCTTTTGGTTTATTGTCATCTTCTATTGGAAAGGGAAATTTTTGGGTCTCAAAGAATATGGTTGTGTTAAAAGATATAGAGTCTTGATGAGATTTTGGTAGATTATTCATCTTATCCAACTTAGTTACTTCCCTCTAAAAGATCTCAAACATTGTACAAAACTCAATGTAATCAATCTCACCATGTTGGGGTGTATTATGTATCCTACACCAATTAAGGAGAGTTGTTTTAGTGATGTTAATTTTTAAAATTATACCAAATTTCTCCATATTATTTGTATGCCTATTAAACGGCTCATTATAATATTAGAACCCAATATTCTAGTTGTCAATTGGAGCATTAGTATTGCCTATCTTTCATTGTATATTCATAAAATCATTACTCAATTTCTAAACCATCTTCTAAATAGAATCTAATTTGGCTTTTGTGGAATATACACCTTTTAGAATAGTTTTAGGAAGTACAGTTGCATGCTAGTTATGTTGGTAACTTTTACCTATCACATGATTGTTCAAATAGCCAAAATTTGGTTGCATCATTTTTGTAAATGGAGGCAACATATATAACTAATTTTGATTATATTCTAGAACATTCTACTTCATATGTGGTATTGTATTAAGTGCTTGGAAACCATTATTGATAGTAGGTATCCCAAGTGTCTATGGGTTGAGTTATTTATCGATGTTGATGGCTTCTTTGAATGCTAATGCCAAAGTATTGATAGTAGGTGCTCTTTTCAAGAACACAATGGTGATGGGATCTAAGGCATTTTTTTACATCTCTAGTGCTAATGTTGCTAGTGGTTTGTACCCCAATATCAACCAACTATACATCTTCTACCATATTGCATTGAAAGCATGGATGGGCTCATTAGTTTCCCTCTTCATGTTGGTGAAGTATTGATATACCAATCAAATATTGGTGACCTATCCAAATTACGTAAGAAAATCCATTTGACAATCCTCCTAATTGGTGATGGAGTTTTTTGTTAGATTCAAATACCAATCATAAGCAGCATCCATTAAAGTAAAAGGGAATAACCAACATGCAACATCCTCATCAACTACATTTATTAACCTTAAATTAGCTTTAACAAATTTAATATGCTCTTCTACAATCTTTGGCCCTAAAGGATAAAATGATGGTAGATATTTTTTGGGGTTCTAGGGTAAATCATGCATGTATCCTAAGATGATAATGGTAGATCCAACTAACCAAGGCTATTGTTGAGCCATTAGTTGATTAAAAGGCAAAGGGTTTCTTATAGATAAAGGGTGCCCTATGGGAGGTTGATTATTCTAAACTGGAGTTATTGGCACAATTATAGGTCTCCTATGGCTTGCCAATGGTGATACTAATAAACTAAATGGAAATTAGATCTAGTCACTCTCCTGGGTGACTCTAGTGTAACTCTATACAAAGACTAATCTCTATTATTGGAAATAAATTTAGGGCCCTCATTCTAGTGCTAGTGAAACTATTGATGTGAGTTTTATGCACACCATAGCCATAACAAGGTAGCCTCTAATGTTTTATAATCTCAATGGAGGTAAACTCCACTCCAAGGCATGAGTTGAAGGTATGCAGTCTTTGACAACTTGTTGATGGAATAGCAAGTAGGCTATGTAGGTTATTAACAAGGTTTTTTGGATAGAGGTGTGGCTTTATAATAAAGTGAGTTCCTACATGAGTTGGATGGGTGGTTGGCTTCTAATCTAGAGTGGGTAGATATTTTATAACAAAACATAAAAAGTAGGGTAAGGTAGGGTAGAAAATAAATTTCTATGGGTCTTAGGAATTACTTCCTTGGTTAGTTTTTGGATAGACCTATGTTTTATTAAAACCAATGCCTACTATTAGCAGTAATTACACACATGTAAATAGACATGGCTAAGGAGTCTAAGTAAAATAAGATGCAAGAAATTCACTAGACTTAGACAAAGGTTTCTCCTATTGAGATAGATATCACACACCTTTCAATCAGGAGATTATGGCTCAAGATAATGAATTATATAAGGTAGTTGTAGCACACACTTAGAAAACTACACCAAGAAAACATCAGTACACCTCCATAAATATGATTCAATCTAACTTGACTATTTCAATCAATACATTCACCAATCTTCAATAGCTATTACACATCTAGGATTAACATATTAATCAAATTAATCAAGAATCTATTTATAGCTTTAGCATAGTAGATATTATTGAAATAAACAACCATATAAATAACAACTAATAACACAACATTGGAAATAAAATACTCAAAACACTTCACTTGATGACCAAAATGGCTTACTACTTTATATTCCAAAAAAATTTGACAAAATAAAGTTTGGGGGTACACTTGTATTTATAGATCTTGGGGAAGGGGTCACCTCATCCTCCAAGTCTATGAATTATTGTTACATGTGGTGGTTATAACATGTAGTTCTAACTATGGTCTAAAGCCATCTAAGAAAATCTAAAAAAATATATAACTAGACAAATTGACTTTATTAAAGTATGCAACGTGTGCATGTACAAGAAAATACAAAGTCAATTTTACAATGATCTATCTAACTACAAGGATAATATAAATATATGTGTTACTATAGGAGTTATACATGCATAAGGCTAAGGTTGTGTTGTCTAGAGTATTGCATGGGCTTTATTAGGAGTGGAAATTGAAGTAGAATCTAAAGATATAATAACACTATCATAATTCTACCTCTTTTTCACCTCATTATCTTCATAGACTTTATGCACTGCCTCATGCTATTAGTGAATAATGTCTAATTTAAGCATTGACATTTGGTGGAATCTCTTGGTTTTCCCAAGGAGTCTTGTATGTTCATCTTTAGTTAGCTAGAACTTACTCCTAAAAATCTCAAATTTGATCACCTTCCTCCTAACTTTGCTCAACTATGATTCTATTCTTTCTATTGCCAAACCTTGTATGCTCTATTTGAATTTATCAGTGGCCTCTTGGATAATTTTATCAAAATTGATTCTAATAATCAATTTACCTATAGAATATATTACCTTAAACAATTTTATCTCATTAAATTTTTGGAGGAACTAAGCCTCATGTTCTTTGTACTCTAAAATTAAAGTTACAATTACTTTGAACCACTCTTTTACTTCCTCATGCTTGATGACAACCAGATTTAGGTCATTAAATGCCTCAAATGTGGTCATTAAGTCAATATGGCTATATAATGAGTTGCATGTGTAGACAACTAGCATTTTAAGCTTGGCACTATCTTGAACCAAAGAGTTATAGAGTTGAATTGATTGGTTCACATGAGGTACCATCTCATCCTTCATAAATTTTATTGCCCCTACGAAATTATAAAATCTAGATGTGACCTCCTAAACCTCAGCTTCAATACCTAAAAGTATATGCATTTTGCTATATTGTTCTCTAAGATACTCAATTTGTGCTTGTAATTCATGTACCTCCTCTTCTATCTCCTTTTGAGCTAACTCCATGCCTTCATGAATTAACACCATAACATCCTTATGTTCTTAAGCTAGGTTTGAAATATTTTATTCATATACAAACTACCCTAGCTACCTATTATGCCTCTTAGTGAGGGAGAACACTGGTTACCATTCTTCAAGGATGATGCTTATACCCTGATCATCCTCAAGTTTTCTCTTCTTTACTCTTTGTATTATACTAGTTGGGGGGTCAAATAAAGTGGACACAGAGGGGAGCTCAATGACCTTATAACTTAGAATTTGAGAATATTGACTCCTCAAATCTATGGCCCAAGGTGGAATGTTGAGGGGTGTGTAAGTGGTTGTAACAACAATTTCTTTCTTGACCTCCTCTTCTTCTTTCTTGTACTTCTTACTAGACTTTGTCAAGACATCAGGTAAGGAAGGCCATATTATTTTTTACCAGTCCACTCCTCTAACTTGAGGGAGTTGGTGGACTTAACTATTTGAGTTTTGGCCTTCTACCCTATGCTTGTGCTAGATACTATGGTTTCTTCTATGGAAGTGGAAGTGGGAGTGGAAGGGAGACCTATGTAGACTAAACATGAAGTTGGGGGGTGGCTAGAGTAGTTTGCACTTTCTTGGTTGCCTTCTTTTTTAGAACTCTCATAGTAGAAATGATAGTAGGTAAAGAGGGAATAGAAATTTTAAATGGTGTGGTAATGATAATGGAGTGATCAATGGTGGTTGTGTAAATTGAAGGAATGGATGTAGAGGTAGAAGGAAAAAAGGAGGTGGATGGAGTATAGGGAATGAGAACTTCCACATGAGAGATGGGTATCTGATCAATAATAGAAATTAAATTCAAAAGAAAAATAAAAAATATTTAAGTACCTTCAAGGTGAAGCTCAATGGGGTCAACCTAAAGACTCATACACTTGGCTATCTCCAACTAAGCCTCTTCATCTAAATCATCTGATATGTCTTTGATGACAACTTCATCTTCTCTTGATGGTTGTGAACTTAGAGTTAGAGTAGGCAATCCTTGAGATGTATGCATTATAGGGCTACCTGTGCGAGTCTTGGGCTTCTTGGTTTAGACCAAAGGGGTCTTTTATTGAATTGGAAAGCCTTGGGAGGTGGATGTTATTTTTTATGAAGTAACTACCCCAATAGATGAAATAGTAGATACACAGGGTGTAGCCATATGAACTTGACTAGTGTTGGTAGCATGTATTTCTTATATCTTTTCTTCCTCCCCATTAGAGTCTAAGATTATAGGATCTCATCTTTCTCTTCCTCTCTATATACTAGGTTTAGGGATCCCAGGATCTCTCTTCACTAATTTCAATTTCAATTTTAGTGGAAGTCCTTAGGATGAGGAAGCTCCTTGTTCTCTAGATTGTCCTCTCCAAAAATCTAAATGTTGTCATCCTTTAAAGAGAGCTCTTTAGATATCTAGATCCCTATTTTAAATACTAGGTTAGGCTTGGATCATTCCCAAATGATCCTCTTATAGTCTAGTAATCTATGCTCATTCTAGCACTTCTTCATCTAATTTAGCATTCATAAAAAGAAAATCATATTAATAAGGATGGTGGTAATAAGGGATATTGAAACCATGAATATGTTTTTGGATCCATCAATGGGGATCCTAATATCTACGTGTCATTATGGGAAATCCATAATGATTTCACTTTCCTCCTACATCTCTAAGATGTTTCCTTATTTGATATACCATTCTACCAATTGAAATTAAGCTTCCAAAGTATAAGTCCATTTTCTACCTAGCCAAATCCTCCTCAATGCTATTCTATAACTAGAAAGTAACCTCTTATTTGGCCAACTTATCTATTACATACTTTGGGAAACATAGGGGCTCGACTTTATTTCCCCAAACCATGATGACAGTAAAATTTAGGTAAAATAAATAGTCACCTTTTTTATCAAATTCTTTATAATGTTTTCTAAAAGTCAAGGCATAGGTGAGCCATGAATGGATTTCCATACCTATGGGTAAATGTCCTCACATATCCTAACCATATGCTTATGGTAATCATATATATGCATGAATTGGTAGTGGTCATAGATTCTATTTTTCATGTAATATGTGGCTAGAACCCATAGATTGCCCAAGTCCTTATAGCACATTCCCATGACTATGTCCATCAAATATGACATCATATAAAAATATCCCATGGGGGTGGGACATTTATCCTTATTCATAATTTTCTCTCTCAATCTCAAACTAATTACTTCCCCTAGGGCATAAGTGACATCATGTGACATCATCATATATAGTAATGGTACATAATCTAAATTTACAAAATAGATGTTGGGCATATCATATAATCTATTAAGTAAATCCATACCTATCCAGATTCCCATCTTAAATTTGTTGATTAGAATCGCTCCCTTCAACTTCATTTCTTACCAGGTGATAGACTGGTCTAGGAGTAGCCATGAGGAGAGAAACCTTGTGATTGAGGTTTTTACATTGAATTACACCCAAGTGTGTTTATCATAGTAGATGTATAGTATGTTGAGAGATAGATACCTTTGAAAATCATTTTTGGAGATGCATGTGACCATTATATCACCATGAGAATGCAGTAAGTAAGCATCCTATGATATTTTTCTAGAAAAAAATAAATCCCTAAGAAGTTCTATACAAGGCATAACTTTTGGTTTGGCTATGGTGAAATGTTATCTTTAGTATTTTTAGGCTAGAATTTCTTGAATGAACTACCTTTTTTCTAGTATCATTTCATCATCTAATAAAAACATGTCCATTGAATCAATATCATCCCAAAGTTGTGAATATTTAGGATACTTATCTTAAAATACCTCTGTGTCGAAGATAGTGTCCTTGAACTCTGTAAAATACTTAATTGAGAATATAGATGGGGGATTTGTTCCTCAAGACATCTTGGATGTGGAATCCATAACTGTGTGTTCTAGAGTATTACAATTTCTTTCAATATGCTACATACTGTGTAATCACTTTAGCTCTCAGCTTAGTTATTTTTATACTCATAAAATTATCAAGATATGAACTAGGGCTCTCAATCATTGTTAGAAATGAATATGCTTTGATTTTAAGTTAAATTGGATGTAAATGATGGCTTTAATGGATGCATATCATCTATATAGGATCCTACATTAAATACCAGTTTATACGATATAAATATACAACATTCACTTTGTTATTATTTCAAAAAAAATAGCTTGGGTTGGTAGAGGCCCCTTCATATTTATCAAATAAGAAGTATTTTATCTTTTTTTGTCTAAGTATGGCACAATTTTAATAGTGTTCTTTGTAATAAAGCACTTAGGAGTATAATGTCAAAAAAGTGCTTTTAGGTCAATGTCCATGGATAATTCCCTTGGGGGAATTATTTTGGACAAATTATATGTAGAAATTATTCTGAATGAGTATTTTCATTGGGTAGAAGTCTTGAAATAGTTATTTTGAAGGGCTAATTCATGGTTAAAGGGTATTTTCAAACTCCCCGAAGGGTACTTTTGATTTTCTCAAAGGGTACTTCTATATGTTTATGGGTCACTTCAAAGATATTGAAGGGTAGTTTTGGAGGGTAGAAGGGCACCTTTGACCATCAAAGGGAACTTTCGTATGGCTAAGGGTCACTTCAAACGTCCCTAAGGGTAAGTTTCATAAAACTCAAAGGGTACGTGCCTTTAACTTGAAAGGTTAGATTCTTTCAGACACAGTGTCCAAAGGAATTTGGCTAAGGAAAAAGGTCCAGGATAAAGCCTTAAAGTGCAAGTCTCAGAGGGATAAAAGGTCTAAGATGAAATCTCAAAGGGTAAGTGACCACTTTAAAAGGGAAAAAATGTAACTTTCAAAATATCTGAAGGGTCGGTTCAGGAAGTCCAAAGGGCATTTATCCTTCAGAGGAATTATTTTGGGGCTTTTGTATAAGATAAAATGTCTGAAACAAAAAGTCTAAAGGAAAATGTGTAAGACAAAATTCCTAAATGGCATGTCCATAGTGAAAAGGTTCAATCAAAAAGGTCTAAGGGCAGTTTTGTAGATAAAAAGGTCAAAATAAATATCCTGAAGGATAAGTCCCAAAGGGTAAAGGGTTCAAAAAACTCTAGAAGGGTATTTTGCATAAAACCTGAAAGGTATGTGCCCTAAAAGGATTTGGTCAAAAAAGGGTTAAATGGTCAATTTGAAAAGGCCTAAGGGCTAGTTTGAAGGGTTTTTAGGGGTAGGTGAAAATAAATCAAAGGGTCTACTTCGTAGGCAATTTGTCCATGACAAAAGTCCTGAAGGATCTACTTCATAAAGGCCAAAGGGCACTTCTAAAATTCTTGAAGGGCACTCTCATATGGTTAAGGGTCATTCCAAAAGTTTTGAAGGATAATATGGATAGGGTCAAAGGGATAATCCATTAAGGAATTTGTTTTGGATAAAATTTATGTGGTCCAAAATTCCTTAAAGAAAAGAGTTTGTAGGCTGAATTCTTTCAAGAGATTTATTTTGAAGAAAGAATCCATAATACTTTCTTTGAAAATAATAAGGCTTTCCAAAAAATAAGCCTAAAATAAAAGATGATCAAGAATTTCCTAAAACATAATATCCAAAAAGACAATTTTGCATGAAGGTTAAAAGAATTAACCTGAAGACTATGAATCTGAAGAACAATCTACAATACACAAGTTAGTCTCTTAAACACACTGCCAATATCATCTCGCTAGAAAAGTGAAATGTCCTAGATTTCAAAAACTTTGCATAAACATATGAAAAGGATTCCCTGTTAAGATCATATTTTGAAAAAATATGGGTCTCCATTTCTTTATGTAAAAATGAGGGTGTTGGGTACAACAGGTGATTTAAGTGACAATGACCATGGGGATCCATCTTGTAAGGGATGAAAATTATCCATGGGAATTATGCCATGGGCAGATCCATTGTACCCGTATTTAGGATTAGGCTAAGGCTATGATGGATAATCACATGATCTTGTTTTAATCAATTATCCTTAAAATAATGAGGTGAAGTTGTGGATAACAAGGGATGAGCTTAAGTTAGACACAAGATGACTAAGAACTTGGTTTAACAAAAGAATGGGTGAATGAAAAGAATTGAGGGTTTAAGTTTAGATATGCCCCAGATCCATATTTACGCATAAATGGTTGATGCCAATTGAAAGTAAATATGTCCCCTAGTTACTTTCTAACACTTTATTAGATTTGAAAAAGATTTTAGGTTGACAAAGCTAGAGGCAAGGTTGGTTAGGTGATGATAATTAGGCTTGAGTTGGATTTTAGGATAGGTGTATGTTGAGGCATAAGTGTCAAAGGTTGGTTTGGTCATTGGTTAATGTTGGTAGGAAAAAGGTTAAGGTTTGGCTTGGTTATTGGTTAATGTTTGAGTTATTGCTTGGTCAAAGCTTTTGGAGGGAGAATTTCCCTAGATGCTCTTTTCATGAATGGTTGAGGTAGAAAAAGGTTCTAGGTGAAGATGTTAGTTAGTAAAGAGGGTTAGGAGGGATGATGATGACTTCATCATCCTCTCAAGGGTTTTTAGTTGTTAGTTGTTAGTTGGCATAGAGTTCAAGTTGAAGGTGGTGGTTCAGGTGGGATTTACTCTATGATACTAGGGTGAGGGAAACATTGTTGGATTAGATTTTGGTGGGTTTGAGGTTCAAAAATGATGTTAGTAATACCATCTTAGAATAAATATTAGTTGGATAAGAATGTCTGGTTCTTCCAATGAGGGAGATTAGGTGAGGTATGGGTAGCTTGGATAAAAAGGTGGTCAAGATTTAAGAAATCTTGACTGAAGGGTTGATTTTGGTTTAGGTTGATAGATGAGTTGGTTAGAGGTTGATCAAAAGGTGGGTTGATCATGGTTGATTGATTTTGTTTAGATGTTAGTTTGATTAGTTGAGGGAGATAGTTTGGATGGTTGATTTGGTTTTTCAGTTTGGTTTGTTTGTTTATTTGGTTTGACTAGTGAGGTAAGATGACAAATATTTAACCCTATTCTAAATGGAATATAATCAAAGACAATGTCATTAGGTAGATGAAAATGAGTATGTTATAAAATAATTGGATGAGTTTGGTTTTATTTGAGGTTGGGTTAGATGTAGGCGAGGTGCTTTGAGTTTAGGTTGGCTCCATGAAAAGGGTAGGTGGAAGAGGTAGGTTGGTTGGAGGTTGAGCCACTAAAAGGGGAAAAGGTAGGTTGGTTGGAGGTTGATCCACTAAAAGGGAAAATGGAAGGTTGGTTGAAGGTTGATCCATTAAAAGGGAAAGAGGTAGGTTGGTTAGAGGTTGATCCACTAAAAAGGGAAGTAGAAGAGGTAGGTGGGTTGGAGGTTGATCCACTAAAAGGGGAAGTGGAAGATGTAGGTTGGTTTCTTTAATTATGGTTTTGAAGGAAATTTGAGAAGGTTCTACTTGATCAAAGATTCATTGGGTTAAGGTTGATTATTCCTTAGTGATGATGGCAAAAGGAAGTTGGGAAGGTTACACTTGGTTAACAAGTGTATTGGTTGGGGTTTAGATTATTGTTTCCTTATTTATAGGTTCACTAAGGACCAAATCTAATAAAGGTACATCATTGTGTTGAAGGCTTTGATTATGGGTTTCCACAACAATGAGTGTAGGAAGAGGTTCAAGGATAGATTTCCTAAAGACATCCAAGGCTAGGTTGGGGGAACATGAAGAATATCCTTTAGAACCTCCTTTTGATTGATAAGGTTTTTGACAAACATCTTAAAAGACCCACATCTATCTACCACATGTCCTTTTATGTGATTTTAATTACAAAACTCATTCTTTATAAACCAAATGGGTTTTGGAAGAGAATGATTGATGGGTTTGATCTAAGGTAGTCTGATGATATAAGCCTCTAATATTTTATCAAGGATTGAGGCATATGATTCCCCTAGTGGGGTGCACTACCTATGAAAATGGTGTGCCAATGGATCTTGAGGTTGTGAGCCAATTAGTTGGTTTGATAAAGTTGGTGGGTTGACTAAGTTGGATTGACTTGACAATTTTGGTTGATTTGGTAGGTTGGATAGGTTTGCTAAAATTGTTGCATTTGATAAAGTTGGTTGATATTTGTTGGTTGGATTTTATAAGGTTGGTTGGTGTGATATGTTTGATAAGGTAGGTAAGGTGGGTTGATTTGGTAAGGTTGAAAAGGTTGATAGGGTATGTAAGGTTGATAAGGTGGGTTGGTTTGATAAATTTGTTAAAGTTGATAAGGTAGGTTGGTTTAAAAAGTTTGGTTGATAGTTTTTGGTTAGATGACTAAGGGGATAGACCAAGTCTTGGTTGTGAGATAAAGAGGGTTACCATAAAGTGGTTTTAGGTTACTGATATGATGTTTATTGTAGGTAGTTTAAGGGTTGATAAGTTCAAAGTGGTTGATATGATGTTTGGGATAGGTAGTCCAAAGATTGATGATTTTGAGATGGCTATAGTTGAGGTGGGTTATGACAATGGTCAAATAGTTGTTGAGAGTTTGTTGGTTGGTTAAGATAATGATCAAATGGTTGTTCATATGTTGTTGGTTGGTTGTAGGTGAGGTTTGATTGATTGTAGGAAAAGTGAAATTATTTGTAGGTGAAATTAGGTTGGTTGTGGGTAAGGTTGGATTGGTTATAGGCAATGTTAGATTGGTTGTATGCAAGGTTGGGTTAGTTTTAGGTAAGGTTAAGATCACAAGTGGCTCTTTATTCAAGGTAATTCTCTAAGGCAAGAGGGTTGTCTTTGAAGAGTCTAAAAATTTTGGATCTCTAGGAGAAAATATAGGAGTGCTCCCCATTGAACAAAGCAATGGAGATGAGGTGGATGAAGGCAAGGTAATGGAAGATTTCCAAAAAAAGTTACATTCCTCACAACTCAAACAAATATAAGACAAAAAAAAGTCAAAAAAGATAAAAACACACACTAAAGCATGTTAAATCCTAATGTTATTTTTGTCTCACTTGTGGCTTATGCCTTAATTTTTAGAAGTGTGACTCAACTTTGGTTTTGAAAAGGGTACTACATAGATAATCTAAGGATGGTTTCCTTTAGTTTAGGTGCTCAAAGGGGTCTATATTAGAAATGATACATGGCTTGATATTGGAGCCTACCCCCTCACTTCACACATCATAGTGATAAGGGTGTTGGGTGCTTAGCCAAGATATACCAAATGCTAAAGATTATACTCAGCCATAGAACTGAGTTTGGGTTTATCCCCTTGGTAATGACATCCAAGTGGGATATCCAATGGGTGAAGGTTTACTGCTAGGAGATGAAAGCCTAGTTTGGATTTATGTTAAGTGTTTGATGTTGATTTTGATGTAAGTGGTTTCATCTTGTGTGTGAAAAGAAGTGGGGCTATAGTTAATTTACTTGATTAATTAAATTATGTGAGCTAATTATGCAAAAAAATAATATATGAAAGGTTAATTTTATACCCAAAATATTTTTTTATTTTGTTTAAATGAGCATAAAATAAGAAGAAGAGTACCTAAATGTAAATTACAAACCCAATAAAAGACTTAAGGGTCCCACCAGGCATGCCAAAATGTTTCACTAAAATTTCACTTTATTTCTATTTAGAAAGAGTAAAACTTAAAAGAAGGGTGAGGTTAGTAGAACCTAGATTTGATTTACACTCTATGATCTAGGCAGTTGTAGATACTTATCTTTGTCTAGGGAGAATGACTTGAAAATAAGAAAGACATTAGAAAATGGTTAATTAGTTAGGTAGGTGGATGAATTGCCTAGTAAACTAGATCTAAGAAGTACAAGACTTCCTTAGAGGCTATCAATCCACATTTTAGACAAGTTATTGTTAAGAAAGTTACTGATAATAAAGATTGCATAACATAAATGAAAGTACTTAATCAAAAGAAACAAATACTTTTCAAGAAATAATGCATCTTAACAAAATAATATTAAAATAAATGCTAAACTCTTAAGGTATGGTTCAAGTGTGGTTGGGTTGTTGTTGTTAATTCTGTGTAGTGATAGAGGTCAATAAAATATGGATTTTGGTTGAGTTTGGTGGTTGATAAATGCTTATTGTTTTGATTAAATTGATTTACACAATGAGCATCAATGGTCATTGATAACCATTAGTGGTTAGGGTATGACCATTACCGGTCAACAGATGGTCATTGATGATTGAAGGTGATCATCGATGATCACTATGGGTTTGATAGTCTCATCTTTGGGTGATAAAGGGACTGTGGGTAAGTTATAGAGGGGTTTTTTAGGTTATTTGAGGGTTGGTTAAGGGTTATGAGAGTAGAGGTAAGTTCTTAGGGGTCTCAAGGTTAAGGGTTTGATATTCAAAATGGTTGAGAGTGGTCAGAGGGTGTTTGGTGGAGAGAAGGGTATTTAGAGTTACAGAACTCCAATACCAAAGAGGTTGTGGGGCGAGGTTAAAAGTAGGTGTAGGCTCTAAGCTATTTAAAACCAAATAAATTAATTGAAAACTAGTGTAGAATATTTAGCTTTGGTTCTTGATGGCCTAGAGAAGTTCTAAAGCTAAAAAGGAGCCACTTGGGAATCTGGAGTAACTTGGATAGAGTAACAGTCCTAGAATCCTCAATGTTGAGGTGCTAGAAGTGCCTCCTTAGTCTCTAGCCTGGTTCTTAGTTTGTTTGAAATATTTTGGATTTTATTGGGAGTAAGAATCTCTTATACCAAAATCCTCTCTTTCAACCTCCTCTTCATCTCTTAATATAGAGAAAAAAAGCACTAAAATCAATGATTTTAACAAGGAGTTTAACAAATAGTCTAACATGCATTGATCATGCAAATAGCAGACTAAACTTAAATAGCTAGTAATTAATGAGTGAGTTGTAGCCAAGTTTTAGTTGAGTTATTTGATCATGCAGAGTCTATGTAACCATCATCGGTCGAGGTCAACTATCGGTGATCGAGGGGACATTGTCAAAATTGGCTAAATTTAGCCAATTCCACTAATTATTGGTGGTTAATTCCTTGAAAAATGGTCTGAGGTTAATAATGGGAGCATTGGGACATGTGAAAGGGTGTGTTAAAGGGGTAATATAATCAAAGAGGGTCCAAGGGGTGGTTTATAGGGTAATACAACATATAGAGTCATAGTGTACAGTTTTCTAGTGTCTACATAGTGAAAATTATAATCAAGACTCAAATACCAAATTAGATCACTTTGGCTATTTTTAAAATTTGATTTTAGAAGGGAAACTATAAAGCAAACATGAAAAAAAATTCACCGCTAAGAAAACAAATTAGTGAAATAAATTCTTTAATTTTCAAAAATGTTTGATCTATTGTATTAAGATCAAAATCAAATTATTAAGGCCACTCAAAAGGACATTACCAATGTTCACGCTTAAGAAAGTGAAATATTTGCATATGGTTTTATTGACTAATAATAGATTACACTTTAGATTGTTTGATGCAAGGTTAATCTAAATAACTTATTGTCTTTATTCATTTATTTAAAGTTTCAAAATTTAAGAAAGTCAATGCAAGATATTATGCTCAAATTCAATATTTTTTAAGTTGTTAAAGCATCCATTGATTCATTATAAATTGAGTATATAATAATCCTAAATCCATATTCTTAAAGCTATTTTTTTAGTTATGAGTTGTGTCCTAATGATTAAGGGAGCTTGTATTACATAAATGAGTTGATATAAATATATGGATTTATAAAATCAACCCTACATAAGAACATTATTTCTAGAATAACATGACATCATGATAAAACTAATAATTTATAAAATTTAAAAGACTATCAATTCACATAATAACAAAGAACTCTTTTATTACAAAACAAGATACATTAATTTTATTTCAACAATTTAATGGTAGTATTACAGTTTTATAAAATACTCTAGCTATATACACCACTATGTATATAAACTTAAACATTACATCAAGTATTTACAAATAATTTAATGCTTACCCCAACTTATAGGGTTTGGATTACAACTACCTCTTCAAAAATCACATAATAAAAAATAATACATTTCAAAAATATCATTTACACATTAAATTTTATAATACAAAAGATGTTAATTCTTGTAATCTAACTGCTACTAGTACTTGCCAACTTACACTACAGCATAGTCAATAAAGGGGTTAACTTGCACTAAGCAAGAGACTTATCCTTCCTAATACTTCATTTTTTCAAATCAAAATGTAAATTAAATAAAGATTTAAATAATAAATCATAACATACTTGTGATAACTTGACATATTATGCAATAAGAAAGGTTGATCTTATCAAGATGAAAATTATCTAGTTAGTACCCAAGCTCATTATCAACCAATGTAGATAATTACAATTTTATTACAATAATAACACAATATACCAATATGAAATGATAATAAATCGAATCAAACTAACATGAATAATACTATCATTGAAAAAAGAATTGTACAAACATTTAATTTTTAAGCTCCCGTCTAAAAATGATATATATAAAATAAAAGATTTCTAATCAAATCCCAAACATAGTTTTTTCTCAATACAAGTCAAGGAGATAATTTATAATAAACCTATTGAAGAGAGGTCAAGACACATACACAAATAAATTACATGTGTAATCAATAAAAGAAAATAAAATAACATGTCTCCACTCAATATCTATCGTTATCAATAAATATAGATATACATATTTAGTAATCTGAACATATTTATTGATAAAAGAAGACAACTATACCAAGAATATATTATGCAGAGAGAAGATTGTTATTACACAAGTCACTTTATGAGATGAAATTAATCAGTAAGTGGACATTAAGGTCAACCTTACATTCTTATAAATGTGTAGGCTACTACCCACCTATGCCATCTCACTAAATATAATTATATAATTATATTTTATATACATATCTATATTTGTGTACATTTATCTTATTATAAATAATATTGCTTCAAATATACTCCATATATGTATATATATGTTTATGAATTTGACTACGGATGAATATTTATTTAAATTAAAAAAAATATATTCTTATAAACAAAGTTGTCATTAGATTTCAATGTATATATCATATATATAACATAACATAAAATATAATAAAATACCATATGAAATATAAATTAAGATAAAATATAATTTAAAATATATATTTTATATATTTATATATTCCTATTTATTTATTTTTATATTTTCTTATTAACTTTTTTTATTTTTTATTTTATTATATATAAATTTAAAAACACACAAACCAAAAATAAATTGGAATGAATATAATGAGATGAGAAGTGTTAGGGTTTGAAGGATCAAGGGTTATAGAGAAGTTTATCACAAAAGCAAGAGAATAGTAAATAGGGATTTTGAAGTTTTATCATAGAATGTTGAAGCTTGGGAGGGCTCTCCCCCAAAGACCTACCTTTCAGTAGATGGTGATAGAAGCAACTTCATCAGCTACAGAGACAAAGATCAATGCTCTAATGAAGGTTGAACGTAAAAATAATATAGAGAGTAGAATAGAGGGATTTAGGAGGACATCTATGTAGGTGGAAAAAAAAAATCTGATTACTATGTTAGATCCATCAAAAATTTAAAAAAAATATAGTCAGACTCTATGGTAGGATCTTGATCTGTAAGTTCATGGGGGCTCAGCTAATGATGAAAGAGTTGCATGCATGGACCTAGAAGAACTAGAAGATGAATAGAGAATATGAATTGAGAACATGAACCAAAAGTTATTTTATCAGAGTCCTTACAAATGAATCAGATTGAGATAGAATCTTTGAAGGAGGATTATATTTTTTTTAGAATGTGGACTTGTTCCTAAAGCATTGGAATATAACTTTCAAACTAACATAGGAGCTGCCAATAATGGTACCAGTATGGATCTAATTATATGCTCTCCCACAATAATTCTAGATAAGGTATGTTTTCAAAACAATTAATCATTCGATAGGTAGGCCAATAGACATTATTAAACCCCATCATGGAAAAGGTTTATCTAGCTATGCTAGGATATGTGTGGAATTAGATCTAACCAGAGCACTGCCCAAGAATGTTACATTGAAAGTAGGAGAGATAGAATGGGTCCAAGACCTAGATTATGAAAGTATCCCCTTTAGATGTAGAAGATGCCATGAATATAGATATTTAATTAGGGAATGCCTTGAAAACCAAAAAAATCATATGTCATAGAAAGCATTGGAAGCCTTGGAAAAGCATGTAGAAGGTTTCATGAAACCTAATAAAAATCACACCTTCAAAATTAGGAGTAAAGTGATTAAAAAATATGTTATAAAGGAGAGTAAGGCTACCAAAGTAGAAGAAGGATTATAAATGGAATGTTTTGAGATGATACCAAAAATTAAGGGATAAGGAAAACAAAAAAATAGGATGGGGAAGACATAACAGTAGACTATGATTTTAAAGAGGACATTGAAAACTTTCTCAAAGAAGGGAACATAGGGAAGGAGGAGAAATAGAAAAATAATGAGAAAAAAGGAATGCAATAAAAATGAAAAGGATAGGGGAAGGGAAACATCACCAAGAAAATAGGATAATTACTGAAGATGAGGAAGAAAGGAATAAAGTAAACCCCTAACCTTAATCACAAAGGAAATTTTGGCAAGAGAAGAAGAGTGAGACCTAGCAAGAAAAAAATAGATAAGAAGAAGCAATGGAGGCTATAGGAGTAGGAACTCAAAAGCTAGTAAATAACTTCTTAGTGAACACCAAGCAAATAAATATACTATAATGCATATCATATCTTGGAACATAAGGGGACTCAATGCCCCATCCAAGAGGAGATCATTGAGATAGTTAATCAGTCAACACAATCTAAAGATTGTGATGATTTAAGAACAAAGATAATTTCAATAGAGCTAAAAAAAATTTAGACAAATATAAAATGGACATAATAAGAAATAACATAGAAGGGTCGGTGGGTAGAATGGCCATTCTATGGGAGGTTAATTCAACTAAGATTGAGGTTTTACAGAATGACAAGTAGTTTATATCTTGTGAAATTGAATGGAGAAGGACAAGGCTAAATTTTTGCCTAGTAAATATATATGGAGCACAAAATAAATAATAAAAAGAGAAAGCATGGATAAGGCTAGAAGAGATAATCAATACTAGATAGGATAAGTTATGGGTAATATGAGGTGACTTCAATGCATTCTTGGACTTGATAGAAAAACAAGGTGGAAGCATGAGGGAGAAAGATCACAATAACTTTCAAGGCTTCTTAGACATATCAGATCTATGGGATATAAAATCAAAATAAGGATGGTTTATTTAGAGCAATAAGAGAAGGGGGAAGGAATTAATCTTGTAAAGGCTACATCATTTCTTGGCCAAAATAAATTGGCTCAACCAAAAGCATATTTTGGAGACAAAGATGTTAAAAGTCATTAATTTAGACCACTGGCCAATAGATGTATAAATAAATACTAAGAAACAACTTAGTATAGCTCCTTTCAAATTTGAGAAAATATGGATGTAGCATCCTTATTTTGAAAATTTTATTACTCAAATATGGACTACTCCAAGACAAAATAAAAGGACAAAAATATTTGAATTCACACAAAAGCTCAAAAAACTAAAGGAAGGGATGAAAAAATGGAATCAATACACTCTCAAGAATATTTTCAAGATAAAGAACAACTCCTTAAAAAAATCAATGAGATCCAAGGCCTGAGAATGGAAGGACACAAATCAATATAAATAATAAGAGAAGAGGAGGAAATGATCAAAAATCTAGAGGAGGTCTATAGAAAATAATAAATATACTGGAAGCAAAAGTATAGGGTCAAATGGCTTAAAGAGGGGGACAAAAATACAAAGTTATTTCATTTATCATGTAGGAATAGAAGGCAAAAGAAGTACATTAAAAAGGTGTAATCCCTAGCAAGAAATAACATTGAGGAAAAAGATGAGATTAAGGATTAATTGATCAAATATTGGGAAGGAATACTAAGGAAGGAAGAGGATGCAAATGAGGAAGAGAAAGAATAATTTGTGAGACACATCCCCAATAAGATAACACAAGCTTACAATGGAAGTTTAATGGAGGATATCTCACAGGAAGAGGTGGAGAGGGTAGTATTTTAAATGGTAGGAGATAGTTCACCAAGGATAGATGGATTTTTGGCTATGTGCGTTTAGTATTTTTGGGATCTCTTAGGTGAAGAGGTTAGGGAAGTGGTGCAATAATCGAAGGAGACCAAAAGAATGTTGAAAGCACTTAATATTACTTTTTTAGTGCTAATACCCAAGAAAGCTATAGGTAGGTCACTTGAATACTTTAGACTAATCTCCATTTGTAATACTATTTATAAGATAATTTTAAAGGTTATAGCTTATAGGTTGCATAATTTCCTCCCAAAACTCATATTAGAGGAGTAAGGGGGGTTTGTAAAAGGAAATCAAATTTTTTATGGCATTGTGATAACACATGAGATAATCCACTCACTACATGCAAGCAAAAGGCAATGTATGTTGATAAAACTTAACATTACCAAGGATTATGATAAAGCTAATTGGAATTTCTTGGAGAATATACTTCAAAATTTTGGCTTTAGAGAGGATTGGAGAAGATGCATACAAAGTTTTTATGCAATATCCAAGTTCTCAGTTATGATAAATGGGTCACCAAAAGGTTTTTTCTCATCAACCAGAGGGCTTAAACAAGGAGATCCACTATCCTCATATCTAATTATCATCATGGTAGAAGCATCAGGAAGAAGGATAAGAGCACTTAGATAAAAATTTAAGGTAAAAGGGATATAGGCAACAACAATAGAATCCACCCAAACTCACCTATAGTTTATGAATGACACAATGTTATTTGATCAGCCCATAATTCAAGAAATCAAATCTATAAGGGACCTATTGGGAAATTACAAAAAGACCTCAGGGAAATCCATTAACAAAAATAAAAAATAAAAATTCTTCATAAATTTATCTCAAAATATGCAAAGCTTATTATCAAGAATTTTATGATTTGGGGCAGCCATGACACCAAATAACTACTTGGGTTTTCTGCTAATTAAAAGAAAAGGAGATAAGAATATTTAGTAGACCATATTAGAAAATATGAAGAAAAAGATGAACAATTGGAAAGGTAAGTATCTAACATATGCAGGTAGATTAACCTTTATGAGGTCTACGATACAAACCACTGCCAATTACTAGTTTTCTCTATTAAAGGTACTAAACAAATTATAATAGAAATGAATAGGGTCCTTAGAAGCTTCTTATTGCAAGAAATAGGAGAAAAAATTAAGATACCCATTTTATCCTAGAAAAAGGTATGTAAGCTATTAGATCAAGGGGGAGATGGAATAATAAATTTACAAAAGATGAACTTGACACTATTGGCAAAGCTAGTTTGGAGAGCAAGAATGAGATAGAATGAAAAATGGACTAATCTTCCTAGAGGAAAATATCTTGATCATAGGAATCTAAGTATAATGTTTACTACTCAAAACCTCTTGAGTGGATCCCCTATATGGAATATCATGAAGGATGCTAGGTAATCATCTTGAAAGGATTATTCCACTAGGTTAAGAATGGAGAAGATACTAAATTTTGGGAAGATAGTTGGGTGACAAAAAAGCCATTGAAGATGGAACCTAGGTGTTTAGCTATCAAATAAGAAAGCATTAGGTAATGGGGGAGAAAATTAAATGAGTATTAGGAAGAGAATATAGTGGAAAGGTTAAAAATAATGATTTGGAGATGATTTTAGAATAGAGATGGAACCCATAATGAAGCACAGAAGGACCTCAATGAAATTCTAACAGAATACAAGATTTCATAGAACCCAGAACTAGATAAAATTAGATGGAATAGGAAAGGAAATAGAGAGTAATTTATGAAGGAAGGTTATGAAATATAAGAGGAAGGTATGTAGAGGGACCCAATGGCATCATTTTGTAAAAACATATGGAAATAGAAAGCATGGCCTAAAATGAGAGCTTTTTTATGGTTGGCAACACATGGGAAGATTTTGACATGTGAGAATCTAAAAAAACAAGGATTTCAAGGCCCAATAATATGTGTTGTGTTTGAATAGTGAATATAACTTAGATCATCTTCTACTTCACTACACTTTTGCTTCTGATCTATGGAATATGTTCTTAAAAAAGTATAATTTGAGATGGAGTACATGTGATATAATATGTAACCATTTGAAGGCCTTACACTATAATAAGGGGATAAATATTTTGAATTATATATGGAGCATGGGCCCAAGTTTTATAACATGGAAAATATGGTTAGAAAGAAACAAAATCATATTTGAAGTTGAGATAATAAATAAAACTAGTAATAACATATGGAGGGAAGTGGATGCCAACATATTTCAAGTCATCACAATATCCAAACAAACCAAGAATAAGGAGGCAAACCCAAAGGAAGTCAAAATCCTCAAAAATTAGTGAGAATCCAAGAAAATATATGAGTATATGCAGCCAAGTGAAAAATAAAAGAGAAAACACTTATGAAAAAAAGTGAAGTGGAAGCCCCCAAAATAGATCTTGTATAAGGTAAACTTTGATGGAGCATCAAAATAAAACCTAGAACAATCTAGAGTGGGAGCTTCAATTAGATATTACATTGGGTAGGTGAGAGCCTATAAAGTGATTCTAACCATTTCTAATACAAATAATCTAGTGGAAGTAGAATGGTTGGCCTGAGGATGGCCATTGAAGAAAAAATTATAAATCTAGAAGTAAAAGGTGACTCATTGATTATTATGAATGCTTTGTAAATAAAAATAACAATCTAAATTGGCATCTACAAGGGGTGGTAGAGGATTTTAGTCACTTTTGTAAATAATTTAAGGGGATTAAACTAAATCATACACTTCAAGAAGGTAATAACACAATAAATTGGCTCACAAATTGTGGAGTTAGACTCAAAGAAAAAAAGGAAAACTTAAGGAATATATTGGAAGATAAGGAAATGATGGATTTAAAATATATTATTTTAAAATAATGTAAAAATTAATGGGAACATAGATTCATAATAGAAAGGAAAATGCTAGATATAAAATTGGTGCCAACATGTATAGAAGGAAAGTTGATTTTCCAAATTTTTAAAGAAGAAAAGTGACACAATAGGAGAAAGGTGGAAGTGTTGTCATCAGGATGGGGTGATGATATAGCTAGAGATTTGTTTCCAAAAATCTGAAAAATTCTACTAGTAGCTTGGGGTGATGCAACAATTATAGTGTTGTTTCTAAAAAAAATTTAAAAAAATGTCTTAAAAAACCTACAATCTGGTTGTTTCCAATCATGGTAAGGAGGGAGAGATCTATATCAAATAAAAATTATGGAGATATAAGGGTTATAAACATGTGCTTAGAGGAGAAACTTTCCATATTGGAAGAACAAGGAGGAGGTGGTGAAAATAGGAAGAATTAAATGCAGGTGAGTCCAAAATTTTTTAAAGCTAGTACAGTGGTGGGAAACCAGTTTGGAAGTAATCATGGCACTATTACAAGTAATAATACTATTTTTGACCATTTAGATCAATATCCTAGAAAATATTATAACAATTACTAAGAATCTAGCTCAAGAGATAATGAGGGAACAATGTGGTTAGAGAGGAACAAACTCAAGTAGAAACTATAGGGTAAGTGGAAGAAAATAACACAAATGATATCTCTCATGCCACCCAAGTAGCATAAGAAAACTCAAAGAGATTCAAAGAGGATTATAGCATTGGGACATCACAAACTCAAAGATGCCAAAGAGAAAACAAAGTGGTGAAACTTAATCAAGAAGATAGTGGTGACCAAGAAGAGGGAAGGGAATCAAATTTTAGAGGTCAACATTTCTATGCCACCTTCCAATAGGGAAGGAGGTGGATAAGAAGAATTAAATAATAGATTTAAGTGAGGGAGAAAGGAAAATAAGTAATAAATGATCTAGAGGATGAGGGTTGTTTAGATTATGGCAAGAGAAATGTTGGAATAACCCAAGAAGGACCTATGAAGAGGTAGTTTGTTATTAATATTAAGGAGAGTCAGCAAGACCAAGGTTGGGAGTATGGGGAAGACTCATTTCTAAATAAAATAAGAGTCAATAAGGAATCAAGAGTAATGGATAATCATAAGGACTTGGTAGCACAGATTAATGCTATTAAGGAGGAAGTAAAAAGTATTAGAACTCTAGTGGCCAAGTAGAATAATGAAAATATGGAACAACAAAAATACTTGGAGGATTTAACAAGGAAGTTCAAAGAATTTTTTATGGCCCATTTTAATCCTAGAGAGGCCATAAATGATAACTTGAATCATATAAAGATCTTAATGGAGAATAATGTGAAAGAGTTGAGGGTACACACACAGGTTTTGACCATGCTTCGAATAAATACAAATGATATTGAAGGAGTACAAAACACACTATCAAGCATTAATGAAGACATGATGAACATAAAAGAAAATTTACACCATTGGCACTATGGGAAAAGTACTAGCCAACACATCAACCATCAAATAAAAGAAGTGGGAGATAGAGAGGAATAATAGTATCTAAGAACTAAATCCTAGTTTATTATGTTATGATCAAACACTAGTCTTTAGTAGTTTCTTGGGACCTTGTTGATGTATAAGGTTCTAGTTTATGTTTTTTTGTCTTATATGTAAAAATTTTATAGAAACTTATTGAATAAAACTTTTATTTATAAAAAAGCACACAAACCTTAAAGGAGGGGTTGGTGGTCAGTGGTCAACGGCCCATGGCTGACAATTGGGGCTTAGAGCCCTGGCCATGTACATGACCATTGGTTAGGCCCTACCAAGGTTGGGGTGGGTCAATTGGCCCGTCCCCCTCCCCTTATTATTATGGGAGGGGGTTGGGATGGCTCAACCGCCACCCCCTCCCCTAAATAAATAAATATATAGAATTTTATTTATTTATTTTTAATTTTTAGTTTTTGGTTTTTTAAAATAAATTAAATTAAATTAAAAAAACCCTGATATAATAATAATAATATTATTATTATTATTATTATTATTATATATAACAATAAAATCATTATACCTAATTTAGAAGGGAAAAATAGAAATAAATCAAAAAGTTTTAAGAAATCTAGGGTTTTATGTTTTTTTTATAAATCCAAATCAAAATACCTAAAAAATAAATATAATTTCTATATCAGATTAAAACTACATAAATGAATCAAAATTTACACAAGAAAGCAACCAAATTTTTAAAGCAAAACCACTTATAAAACACACTCCTTACTTTCATTCCATTTTTAATACATCCCTTATTTTAGAAAAAATCATGGATTTAGAAAACATAAAACCCTTACCTGATCCATGGAAGCTCACTACTTCCCCTAGTTACTTCATTCTCCTCCATGCATCCGTCACCTCTCTTTCTTCTCCTAGCTTAGTCATTCTCCTCCATCTTTCTTCCTTCACTCTTCTTCCACCTAAATTTTTCCCTTGACAAATTTTCTAAAATGGCTCATCTTTCCACTAGGTTAACTATTTAATAGAAAAAGTAATTGTACAATGCATGTTTAATTATTATTTTAATATGTATATATGTTTTTGAAACACAAGTCTTCAACTCTTATATTTTAATTCATTTAATTTTTTATCTTTATCTTTATTTTTATTAAATTAATTATTACATTGAAAAATCAAATAACCAAATATATATTAAATTTATTACAAAACTAGTAAGAATATACATATCTATATAGATTGGTATATATATATGTATTTATAATTATGCTCATTTAATTAATACTATTTTAACTTATATTAATATATAAATACATATATTAACACTATACATACTAAAATAGTAGTATTTATTTATCCATATTATGAATAAATATGCGCATTTATTTATTTAATTTATTTATCTACATAATAACACTTTAATATACATATATTTATATAAATATGTATTTATATATAATCTTATTTATGTCTATTATTAAATATTGCCTAGGCTAGGTCACAATAATATTTATGTAATTATTTACTTTTTAAAAGTAAATTTTTTTGTTGAAACACCATGAAAGTTGAAAGTCAAATAATCAGGACTAACTTATCATGACATGGCTACTCAGCTGGTTCAAGCAAAGTGTTTGAATTAATGCAAATCTCGTCTTATAGATAAACCTATCAAAATTAACATATCGACACAAAAACCCATAGTAAGGCATAAACATTACATAAATTAATAATACAAATTATTGTTAGCATTAAAACACACACACCCCAAGGTGGTCCTACATGAGTTGTAACTAACCTGATTCTATATCACCACAACAAGATAACCAAAATCAAGACTAGTAACCAACCCCAAGACATCTCACTCACATGTCATGCACAAGGACACACTCAACACACAGGTAGTCCAAACATTATCGTGTCATTAAAAAAGCACTGTAGAGCGTGATAAGGGTATTACAATGGTAGTGATGTTATAGATCGTAAATCTATTTTTGGATACATTTTTAAGTTTGGTGAAAGTGATATTGTTTGGGGCAATAAAAAATAACATATTATTTTTATCTCTTCTACAAAAGAATAGTATAAAAGTGTTATATAAGATTTTAAAGAAGCAATGTGGTTGCAAATGTTGTTATAAGAACTTCAGATGGGTAGTAAAACTCTTATTTTTGATAATAAAAATTTTATCTTTATGACAAAAAATATAGTTCAACACCAGATAACAAAGTACATTGAAGTTCATATGCATTTTATCTTAGAAAAAGTCCTCAATTATGATATTGATCTGATTATTATCCTAGAGATGACCAAGTGACAAATATCTTCACAAAATGATTATAACTACAAATTTTTTCACGCTCAAAACAATGTTGGGATCTCAAAATTACCATTGAGGGGGAGTGTGCATAACAATGTCACCTCCTAATAACCATATATTCTTTTTCCACTCTATGCTTATCCTTTGTTGTAAAAGTATATGTATAAAGTCACCCTGTGTGATTTTGGTATAAACTTCACCCTATGTGAGCTTACAATATACCTAGTAATAAAAGTATTTTTTTGTAGTGGAGGTCCTTATGTTATAAAAGGATCCAAATAATTGTAATTGTATCCATGAAAAATTATGGGATGTAGTCCCACTATCATGTTAGTCTAAATCACCCTATGTGGTTTATGGATTGTACTTCTCTTTGTATAAAAAATGTATTATGAAATTATCCCCATTAAACATTAAGGGGGTGTTGAAACATTAATATTTGTGCATCTTAAAATACTTTTTAGAATGAATGGTTATATGGGGAAACAAGTTACTAGGGTAATAAAATAAGCTAAGAATAATATTGAGAGGCAGAGTGAAAAGGTGTCTTTAGATGGTAACCTGGCAGCTATATTATTGTATGTTGAAGGTATTTATAATAATATAGATAAAATTATAAAACTATAGATGATATTTTATGATTATCTAGCACCTCAATCTTTTACACTTGGTAAAATCATACCCTAGTTATTCCTCTTAATTCTACACATGCCTTATTTTTATAAGCCTCACATCTTATCTATCTTGTGCCTCTTGGCCTATATCTTAGTTTGACCAGCCTTATATTGTTGAAAAAAACATCCCATCTTACCCATAATGTTTAAAATATACTTATCTTACACCTTTGTAAATTATGAGCCTATACCTACTCTCCTACTCCTTAGACATTAACATTTAGGAAAGATAGTAGGATGTTATTATCCTAACCCAACGCAAGTGTTTAGTGTCATAAAGTCATATAATTTTTAAATGAAACATATTAAAATTGTCATCATAAGTGATTTAATATGATTTATCTCTCCACATGATTGGTATAAATATAATATCAACATTCATTTATTCTTCACCTAGTTATACCTAGGGAACACCTAACAATCAGATTAAAAGAGCATCCAAGAATTACTCAAGTTACCAAAAGTTTTCCTATTCTACCCTATTCTGATATTGGTAAAAGGAGTAGCCCAACTACAGGTTTGAAGTACTAAAGGATCAATCATAAGTTCATATTTTTGAATTTATAATCTAGGTCACTATTGTACTTATTTTACACATTGCATGATTAACACACAAGCCACCACATGGGAGAGAACTACATGAGTTTGAGGCCCTTTTCTAGAGTATTGGATATGTAGGTAACACCCTTTAACAATGGAGTCATTGTGGTTCAACTCAACACTGTGTGCCCCCTAACTCATTTTTATCCAAGGTCATATTGAAGAGGGAAAGCTAAGGTTTTATCATTTCACTAGAAGTGACAATCCATGATGCAAATTTGAATGCACTAGAATTAAAATGAAGAAAAACCTATAAGTATCTAAATGGTCACATCTTGTTTGAGTAGATATTATGTATAGGACACTAGTGTCAAACTCAGACACTATCATCGATGCAATAGTCCTAAGATTATGCAATTATCCAGAGAGCTAGACATGTCAGATCCAAAATCTAATGACTATTCCAGAATGTCTTCCTATCTATTTTCTTTATGTACCATATCTAGATATACATTAACATCAAAACCAATTAAGTTCCTCTCTTTTATGTCATTTATATATCTAGCATAGTTTTACTTTTAATTAATGACCTATCTCAATTTAATAAGTTTAGTATATGGTACATCTAAATTTAACACATTAATTAGCTTATTGTAGATCTAATATCCACTCTTGTGCCCTATAATTTATATATATTTAACCCTATCCACCCAAGCAATATTTAAAATCCAAATTAGGGTTAAACATTTTATGAACCTGACCTTTGAATATCAAACCCTAGGCTAGTTAGGGTTTTATGATTTATTTTCCTTTTATTGATCCCTAATTGATAACTATTATACCCATGTTTTCCATAGAATACCTTTAAATTATTTCATGTTCTAATACTTTATATTTTTTTATGGTTTTTTACATTAATTTCCTGGTTCAAACCATCCAATCGTTAAGGAATTCAAAATATGCATTCTGACATACTCCTTGTTCTAATGTTTACAATGAGCTTTTACCTATTACTACAAAGCACCAAAGGGAATGTAGGAATCAATAATTCATCCCATGCCATGTTCCCACCCCATCCAAGGATATTACTATGCAAACTTCCCTCTTGAACTTGTTACACTAATCATCCCATTATAAGGATGTCCTTTTGGATGCATTGTGTATGACTATGATGCCTTGTAATGTAGAAGTGGCATATGTGACTTCTATTTTAACTTATGTCAAATGGACTAAGCATAGTATATCCTTTGAAAAATATAAATTATCATCTTAGCATATTATAAAAAAAAAATCCACTCTACATCTAATTATGTGTTTGTAATAAAATGGTAAAATGAGTTCTTGTAGACAATGGTTCAAGACTCAACATTTGCAACATATCATTTCTCTCCTCAATTGGCATCATCCCTTCAAATTTATCCCCATATAATATGATCATCAAGGGATTTGATAATATTTTATGACAAGTGTTGGGGAAAATAAAATTGAATATTATAGTAGTTCCTCGTACACTACCTACTCTGTGCCAAGTTATGCCCAATGACTTAAACTATAAAATCTTATTGGGATGGCCTTAGACACATGAGATGTACATGATTCCATCCACATTACATTCATGCTTAAAATTCAATCATCAAGGGTTCATTTACATTTGTCTTATGGATACTAATCCCTTCAAATATTATGTAATGATAAACAAAATAGATGATATTGCACTATAATCTTATAATCCTGATTTTGGTTCTTGTTATTTACAAAAATATGGATACAAAATATATGGTATGTAAACATGATCAAGTCATTACTCATCCTATTTATCCTAAAACTAATACAAACTATCAAGGTTTATATTTTTCATAAAAAATTGCAAGTCATAAGCATATCTGCTGCCACCCAACTTGTTTTCAAAAAGTCAAAAAAGAGATTTTGAATACTTCTATAACTAATATACTAGTGGCCAACCCTCATATTATTTATGAGCATGCTTCACCAAACATTTTGACACTATATGAATTGTTCAATGATGAATCATTTCTAGAGTATTTGGGGACATACAAGGATCTCCCTTCCTTCTATCAAAATAACAAGTTCCTCATGCCACTTTTGATCATGCTTACTTTGGTGAAATCAATGATACCAATGTCCAACATGATACATCACATACTATTCCTACATCACCATTTATCCTAAAGAGATCCACTTTGTTAAATGAAGAAATAGTCCAATACAACTATGGAATAGATAAGGACCCTCAACTAGTTCTACTAGGTGTAATGATGCAGGGGGATTAAGGAAAAACCTATAGATAGGTCCTTCATGACTTTCTTAAACTCTTTGCTTGAGCTTATTTAGATATCCCTGGCATCAATCCATTGGTGGCAATGCATAACATAATATTATACCTAGATGCAAAACCATTTAAATAAAATATTCATAAAATTCATCCCAAAGTAGCATTATTAGTAAAAGCATAAATTCAAAATATTTTAGATGTTAGATTTATACAAGCTATTGCACATTCTGAATGGGTTTCCAACATTGTACCCATAAAAAACTTAATGGTGACATATGTCGTTACATTGATTACCAAGATTTAAACAAGGCTTATCCAAAAAATGATTTTTTGTTACCTAATATCATTATGATTATCAATTATACTTTACTACTCCTTGGGATACATTTTCCTATACAATCATGAGTTTTGGGATAAATAACATAGGATCCATGTATCAAAGGTATATGACTCATATATTACATGACTTTATACACAGTTGTCAAGGACTATGTTGATGATTTAATTACTAAATATAAATGTCTTTAGGAACATGCTACCAATTTGTGATAAATATTTGATCACTTGTGTAAGTTTAATGTTTAATTAAATTCAAAAAGTTTGTTTTTAGAGTTTATTTAGAAAAACTCCTTGGATACATTATCTCTCAATGAGGCTTTGAGGTTGATCCAAAAAAGGTAAAATCCATTGTCAAAATACCATAGCCAACCAATCTCAAATAGTTATGATGCTTTCAAGGTTGAATTCAAGTTATTAGATGCTTTATAGCTTAGTTGGCTAAAAAAATAGTTCATTTCACACATTTTCTAAAAAAGACAAAATTTATATAGGATGACATGTGTTAAAAAAATATTTGATCAAATCAAAAAAAAAAAATTGGGAAACCCACTAGTACTCATGCCTCCTATTCTAGATAGACCATTACTTCTTTATATCTCAGACACTTATGAGGCCCTTGGGGCCCTATTAACACAATATGATGATGATGATCATAGAGAACGTGAAATCTATTACATTAGTTTCCAATTAGTCAATTATGAATGTAAATATTTGGTAATGGAAAAGTTATGTTTAACCTTGGTTTTTTCTACTCAAAATCTATGGAATTACCTACTCAATAATGGGGTTCATGTTATAATTAAATAATATCCATTGAAGTTATTTATGAACAAAACACACATCACTGGTTGCACGGCAAAATGGGTGATGTAGCTCAGAGAGTTTGATCTAAAATTTATATCCCAAAAATTAATAAAAGGTCAATTCATAGCCTACCAATTGGTTGTAGCTCCTTTTCTAGACTCTTTTCTATTCACTGAGGCTTTTTAGGATGAGTTCAAGGCATATAATATATCTTCTATTTAATGGACAATGTTTTTTGATGGATAAAATGTTGAACATGAAAAACTAAATGCATTCTATTTTGTAATCCCAAAGGTGACTACATGCCTTTCTCTTACAAATTATATTTTTCTTTCACCAAAAATATAGTTGAATATGAAGCCTTGATCATCAAATTATCCATAGCACCTAAGTTGGATATAAAAAAAAACATTCAAGCTTTTCATGATTCTTAGTTGGTTGTTAATCAAGTTACTAATCAATACCAAATTAAATAAGAGCATATTATACCATATAAATAAATGGTATATAAAATTATAGACATTTGACATATTTTATATCAATAGTATTCCATGTAAATATAACCGCCATGTTGATGTTATGACAAGCATAGCCTCCTTGATGACTTTTGATGATGATCACAAAATTTACAATACAATATCTATGTAATCTTTCTATTTATTCTGATTAAATGAATGCCTTGGCCATTCTTTCTATTACCCATAGTATTATAAATACAGAATGGTACACTGATATTTATAATTTTATTTATCGAGCCTATATATCAAACCATTTTACATGAAATGATAAACAAAAATTACGATGTAAGGCATTATGTTACGTTATTATTGTAAATGATTTATTAAAATGAATTTTTTATGGATAGTTATTGTGATGTTTAAATAGAGATGAAGCCCACATTATACTCTTATAAATGCATGATAGTGAATGTGGAGATCATTTAAATGGATGGACTATATCTCAAAAACTATTATGCCAAAGTTATTATTGGCCTACCATGGAACAAGAATGCATCAACATGCAATATTGTGTTTACAATGCTAAAATATAGTAAATTGAATCATGCATTGTCACATGATTTATAATTGATTATTTCACCATGGCCCTTTTCCTTATGGTATTTTGAATTGATTGGCAAAATCAATTTGATGCCTACTGGTAGACACAAATTCATCATTATAGCTATAGAATTGTTTAAAAAATAGGTGGAATCCATTTCCCTTGAGATTACCATAGGGGATGACATATGTAGGTTTTTGATGACCAATATTATTTCTCATTTTACCATTCCTTTGGTTGTTATTTCTTATAATGAATCATCTTTTAAAAATAAAATAGTCAAATGATTTTACAATAAATACAAAATTAAACATACTTTTTCCTCTCCTTATTATATACAAGGTAATGAGCAGGCAGAGGTAACAAATAAAATAATTATCAAAATACTTGGAAAAATAGTTGAATGATATAACATTGATTAGCACTAATAGATGGTATATGTTCTATGGACATATTAAACTAGTGTACACACACCTACTCAGGCCACACCTTACTCTTTGGTCTATGGTATAGAGGTCATCTTACAGATTTAATTTGAGATACCTTCTTTGTATGTTTCTCTAAAAGACATCATCAAAGATAATGAATATCATGAAAAGTGATTGCATTAGTTATATTAGTTGAGTGTCAAACATCCATAGGTTGTTGAACACTTAGAAGTTTATTAGGATCATGTAAAATTATTATATAATAAAAATGTTCATCCATGTGAACTTGATGTGGGTGACCTGGTACTAAAATAAAATCAAAAGAATACCAATACAAAAAAAGACAAAAATTTCAAACTAAACTAGTTGGGACCATTCATTGTTATAGAAAATTTGAGAAAAGGTATATACCACCTTGCTACACTTGAAGAAAAAACTTTAAAATGTCCAATGAACATTATTCACTTTCCTAAATATGTTATGTGAGATATTTATTTAAAAAAATAAAATATTAAAATTAATGAAAAACATTCAAATATACCAAAATATTTTGGCACCTACATGTTCTATTGGCTCCTTGGCATCTATGTGTTAGTTTCATGTTAAAGACTAGTATATTATTTATTCCTACATACACATATATAGGCATACATAGATACATGATACACTTATGGGTGTTGGTATTTTCCTTTACTGACATCACCAGGACATTGGGGGCATCCATCTTCCATAATCTTCATACACATAGGTTATATGATTCTATAATCACTCTATATTATCATGTTCGAGCTTACATATGTACTTACACATGCCAATTATTCATGATTATACATTACCCATGGTACTTTATATGCTATATACTTGATTTTTTTTGTTAACACATTTTATCCATGGGCCATTATGACATGTTTATTATGGTTGCTTATGTTTTTCCTTTACAGAATTCCTTGAGTGTTTTGCCTTGTTATTGTCTTATTTTTTCGATCATTTAAATATGTTTTATTATATTTATCTCATGTGCCTATGTTTGACATTTGAGTATGTCATTTATTATTGTATATACATTTGAATATGTCATTCATTACTTTGTGTACATTTGAATAAGTCATAACTATTCAATTTTATGGCATTTGAACATGCCCCTTGTTTGTAGTCTCCTTTAACCATTGCCTTGTGACTTGATTTTGAGTGCTCTTGTGTGTGTGCTTGTTTATTTGTTAAGTTTGTATTATTACTATGTATACATCACCATGATATTGATCATGCATATTAGGCCTACATGTGATCACATTGGTATTATGTGCTTCAATGATACATTTATCTAGACATGTTTCCTTTTATATTCTACATAGTTACATCACAAATTTTATAGTTATCTTATCCTTTTAAGGTGAGGTAAATTTTAGGTACTATTATTTACTCACCTTGAAAGGGGGGAATATTAGTGATGGCATGTTTTATAATCATGTTCTCTACACTTTACATAATTATCAGATTTAGTGGGGGCATATCATATATAAATGGCTTCCACACATTCATAGTTTCTAAATTATAGTGGGGGTATGCTTTGGAATCAAGTTCTTTAAATTTATTCAATATTCAGTACTTATACCAATTTGTATATTTAGAGGGGTCATGTCGTATAGACATGGCTTTCACACATTCACAATTTTTCGATTGAGTGGGTGCATGCTTTGGAAGCATGTTTTTCACATTAATTTAGTATTCAGTACTTACACCACTTTGCATATTTAGTGGGAGCATGTCATATAGACATGGATTTCACACATTCATAATTTTTAGATTCAGTGGAGGTATGATTTAGAAGCATGTTATCAACATTAATTTTATATTATAAATATATCAATTCACATATTCAGTGGAGGCATGCTTTAGAAGGATGTTCTCCCCACCTACTTCATATTTAGTATCTCTAACTTACATGGAGGCATGTTTAGGAAACATGTCCTCCACATTGTCACTTTGGTACTTATATCAATTTTATATTTCTCCATATATAATGGGGTCATGTTTTGGAAGCATGTCCTCCATACTTACATAATTATCCAAGTTGGTCAAAACACACTATTATCTAAACTGGACAAAACATAGTTATATGATTCTGATACATGTTTATGATAGAATTATATACATGATACCATTTTTATACATAGTTTCATCATGAGACATATCTAAGGTGCATATGTATACAATATGTGCCTATTATTGAAAAATATAAATCAATCTCAAATTCTAAACTATTACACATATTGATATCACACAAATTTTTATGGATTTTAGATCCATTCTACTGCAATAGTTGGTTCACCTTTTGGTATGGTTGAGGTGATTAAATCACTTAGTCTTGTCAAGTTTTTAGTTTGGAATTGATCATACAAACTCACTAAGTTATAACTATCATTGGGTTGCATGGTTGAGTTAATCTCAACTAGTAAGTGGAAACTCATTTTTTCTCCAAAGTTAGGGGCATGTGCCTTCCAATTTTTAACACTCCAAACTACACCATAGGAGGAAGATGTTTACACCTCACCAAGTTTAGGGTAACATGGGATTAGTCCAAACGTTGTGAGTGACCTATATGAGGACTAAACCTCTAGTTTTGTTAGAATATCTCCCCTAGTGCATCAATTTGATCTCACTTACTAAGACCTATGAATTTATTTGGGTGAAAATAGATAGAGAAATACATAAAATAACCTAACCTAATGAGGTGATGCATGAATATTGACCTATCCACTCTAACTGATCTTCAATCAACACTTTATGAATCAAGTAAAGACTAATGACTGAAACAAGCTTTCTAATGAGCTCCCAAGCATAAGTATTTCATGTGAAGGCTATGATATATATCTACAACTTGAAGGTAATGGATAAAATGCATGTTCAAGACACTATAAAAAAGATTGCTCTTCAAACACAACTAATAACACTGTGGCACATCACATGACCTATATAGGATATCATTATAGCAACTAGGTGAGGGAAAGGACTTTTAAAGTAGAATGGAACTTCACATTTTTACAAATCAACAAAATATACACATAAATTCTAGAAAATAAGCCTAAAATTAGTCCTTCTTTATTGATTCAAAGAGGTTTGTAAGATACAATTTGAGTAGATTTTCATCATACCCAATCGAGGGATGGATACAATGGCTTAAAAGTCTAAATATATAGAATAATAAATAATATTTAGAGATAATTTGTAATGTAAGGAGGATGAATAGGTTATGAATGACCATAATCCCTTCAATTCATAGTTACAAGTAGCCTCCACACTTGTCTGTGCATTGCCTAGGTGACGAGTGGACTTCAATGAGCCTTTTGGGGTGTTGAAGTATATCTTTAGCTAAGGTTAACATCATACACAATAAGTGCATACAAAAATAGTAAATTCTACCTCTTCATGGAAGTTATAAGGCATTAAAGTGGTCTAATTAGGCCCCTTCCATGAAGTATTTAGTATCTACCTTCTTCTTGTATACCAATATGACTTGGAAAACTACCAAAACCTTCATGGTGGATAGTAAATGGGTCTACTCACCTCATAAGATAGTTACAAAAGTTTCTTGACCATGAATTTACTCCATAGTATCCCTCTACACACATGAACATCCTCTTTTGTTGATTAAGTAGGCCTATTAGACAAGTATCCTAGTCTCTTCATTGTTCATTGTTTGGATGACTATGAAGATTAAATGAAACCTTCAAGAGGATTGAGTGATCCTGTTTCAAGCTTGACTAAACATACCATACCATTATCTATTCCTCTCAAACATTTCACACCCGTAACCCTACATTAAATAGGTGACTAGTTCACCTCCCTTTAGCACATCTAGACTACCTATTTGACACTGGCCTGTATGAGTATTTACAGGAATAATTATGAGTGTTTCATGATGTGATAAGGTAAAATATACCTCATAGTAACTTCTCTAATGAATTTTAACCCTTTAACAAAACTTTTTTGATAAGGTAAAATATATCCTTCATATTACCTTCTCTAATGAATTTCAACCTCATAGTCCTATAATCAATGAATCAAAATTTAGTGAGGCACTAATCCCACAAGGAACACTAACCCCTCACTAGTCAAGTACCAACTCAACTAGGTATTTAACAAGCATCAACTTACAAGGAAGCACCAACTCCATAGGTGAATCAACACCAAATAAACCACCCATAACCTTTGGTCACCTTTGTAAACCTATTGCTTACCCACTAATTATTATCACCTTCCTTTGCTCTTTACAATCTTTTATCTTTCTCAAACAACCTATTAGGCCTCTTTGCTCAACTAGTCCTCTCTTGGTAGATTTAGGTCATATTACCTTGATAATAATATATAAAATTAATCTTATAAATTCATTAAATTATTATAACACATCTCTAATGGTATTCAATCCCTATACTTGTTTTTAAAAAATTTATTTCATTCGCTCATACCCTCAATATTCTTACTAGTCAAATTAGGCCTATTAGAACTTCTTTTTATACTTGAATATTGCTCTCACCCACCTTGGTCAGCCATAAACATTTAAATAATTGAATAAACCTTTTAATATATCAAAAAAAAAATTAATAAGTGAAACAACCACTACATAGGTCAGCCATCACTCATAAGGACCAAAACCATAATTAGGCCTAATAAAGACCTAATGCAATTAGGCCTTCTCAAAGTATACATTTTATCTTGACCACCTTGGAACATATTGAGCCTTCAAAAATGGATGAAAAAATTCACACATACTTCAATTATACCCCTGATAATCTCACCTTATTTCCCCAACATCATTTATCTCATATCACTCCTTGAATCACACCATTAGGTCTACTCGCAATTAGGCCTTCTCACTGCAAGAAAGTATGCCTTGATTATATGAAGTATACACTCAACTTTGCCAAAAAAACACATTAAAAAATCACATTTATAGAACCTAAATAACCTTAGGTTCATCACTAAGTATATTATATTTCACCACATAGATTAAAATATCTCAAATTGATCATTTCCATATGCTCACTCAGAACTGCAAACAGGCTTCAAAACCTAGTCAAGAACCTTTGTCTTTCACACCTTCATAGGAGTTTATCATGAATAAAAATACATTAAAATGAAAATATGAGACATATATAACAAATTATTATGTATTTTAATCTTAAAATCTATGAATAATGACTCAAGAACATTATTCTCACTAACATATAGAAAATTGCCTAAGTTCTCCAAAACACAGTCATGGAAACGAAGACTTAAAACACCTATGTGAAAACTTTTATGAAATTACATGGGTTTATATGATACTTAATTATATTTATAACATATTTAAATAAATATATTACAAGGTTTAATATCAATATCTGTCTTTCATACCAATCTCATGTCTTCACCCTACACAAACCTCACTATGTTAGATAGGTCACTTTGAGAGCAACTTTCTACTTGTTTATGAGAATCTCAAAATATTATATTCAAATTGGATATGTTATATAGGTATTAAAAAATAATTTCATGTATTTTTAACCATCCCTAATCCATTTCAACCCATCCCTAATCTCATTCTCACTTATGTCTAGTTTTCTCATTGCTTTCCTCATTAGGCCTTTTTAGCAATAGACCAAATTCCATGACTAGTTTAGCACATTTGAAGTATATAAATTGATAATAAACTTAAATTATCTTAAAATAAAATTATCACACATCATATTCTAATAATTTTCATTCTTTGACCTGGTCAACCATGCCTATTACATCAAAAATCTGAGAAACAAGGGGTTTCCTATACTTTCCACTCATTCTTTTTATAGACCAATGTCACGTAGAGGTACCTGGGAGAGTTGAATATAACATAAAATTATCATAATATGCTGTGTATACTTTTAGTTTGAATTAAGAGAGTATTTTTAGTATCATTTTATCTCTAAAATGAAATAAACACACTAACTAGCATAACATCTCTAAGCCTAGTCACTAGGGAGAGCTTGGTGAGGAAAAACCATTTGAAAACACAAATAAAAAATGGAAATAAATGAGAGATATGAAAACAAAACACAAATTTCTTACCAAATCCTTAATTTCTCCAAAATTCTCCTTCTTTGGCTTGCTTGACTTGTGCTTCAAGAGATCTTCTTCAATGGAGTGTGGCTACCTTCATCTCCTCTTGACACCTTTGGCTTTAACTTGGATTAGCTCAATAATTTGGAATTATAAAACTAAAATTTAATTATTTTGGAATGATTTAAGCATTATAACTTTGCACTATGCAATCTTAAAATTATAGTTGTAAGGCCTCTTATTTATAGATTTTTCAAAAAGGATTGGATCAACCATGATCATCCATCTCAAGATGATGTGTGGCCATGAATTAATCTAATTATGAAAATAAAATACATAAATAATCTCATCATTATTTGGGAATAAGGGGATTTTATGAGGCATGGGAGGCATTGATGAGTCATGGAAGGGCTTAATATTGATATTTTATGCATTTATGGCTTGTGGATGCCATCCCATAGAAATGATGTCATTTAATGATGCAGTTATTCAATATAAATATTTAAAAATTTAATGGAAAATTAACTTAAGCTCTTAATTTATATTGATTATCTTCAAACATGATTTATCAATTTTGGTGAAAATATTGGCAATTAGTGCACAAATTAATCAAATCGGTCAGAATGTCATATTATTGGCTCAAAATTTGACTAGATTAGAATTGGAAGGTGATGTTAGATGTGTTGGATCCATTATCCCATTTAGGATGTTGTCAACACAAAATAACAAAGGCACATGTCTTGTGCAAGAAAATTGTTAGAAAAAATCAATCCAAAGCACTCAGGTGTAAAAATGTCATTTTGACTCGAAATGATCTGATCAAAATTAGTTGCTTCATAAATTGTATTACCTCATTTAATTATACTCTCACCAAAATTGGCATTTTAATATGACAAGTTCACATCATTTAGCATGTTTTAGTGTTTTTAGGCTAAATTATGCATTTTTATAAAAATTGGTCAAACACCTGGTTGAAGGTCATTGGTGGACACTTTTAGGTGTATATAGTTTTCCCCAATTTGGAAAGGCATTAAAAACTATAGACATATCAATGTATTCTCAAATAATGATAAATGGAATGTATGCCAAAAGGAAAATGATGATTGAATAAAGAAGCTCCCAAATGGTGTTTGAAAATCCTATGATGATGCCCCATCGAGGGAGTGCCCATCACATATGTGGATGGATGGTCCCTTGAAAATAATCAAGAAGAAAGGTGGAATTAACTCTTAGGTGAGATTAATCCAAATTATAAAATGCCTATATGCATTTATTTAAAAAAGATACTAATTTTTTCAAAGGTGGTTATAATCAGGAATAAAAGTCAAAAATAATAATTTTCCCATAGGTGGTTATAATCATTAAGATGACCTGGATTGGATAAAAATTATGTTTTATGGGGTGACATAGTTAAGGTGGATTAACAAGCATACCTCAAGGATATAACCTATTATACAAATTAAATATGAGTGAGTGAAAATGTAGATGTGATGGTCTAATGACTAACAAAGCCACAACCAACTAGGCATATGAGGATGTAAAGTGATGAAAGAGATGGATAAATGAATGAGATTGATCAATATAAAATATTTAGTTTTACCTAAAAACAAGGAGATGATCATCTTAATTAGCAATGATACAAATGGAATGGTTAATGGGTTAATTTTACAAGATGGGTGAAAGGATTTGCCAAGGTGATAAAGAGAAACTTCTGATGCTCCATTACTTGTAGACCTCTTACAGCTGATTTTTGTTATAGCATGTGATGGTAGGATTCATGATATAACACCATGAAGACTTGGCCAAAATGTGCATAAGGACTAACTCCTGATCCAATAAACAATTAAAATAATGTATCAATGATAAAAACCATGATGATTATGTTTATGTATGAATATGGATGGACTCAAGAATAATGTGCACAAGGAATCACCCAATGAACACATATAGACTGAGTCTAGACAATAATGTTTAAATCAAAAAAACAAACAAACAAACAAACATATATAAAGTAAATCAAAGATAACTGACTAGGCTTAGATAGGACAAATATTTGTAGATTTTTAAATATTTGAATGTTTTTAGAATTTTGAGGTATCTTAACTCATTAGAGAATGAAAAGATACCTACTCATGAAATGGTGAAAGTGTTTGGTTTAAATTGCTCACAAAATGGTGAGAACACATGGAAATGGGGTCTAAGATGACCTCAACATGAATTAAGCACAACCTACATAGTCTCAAGATGACCTCAAGTCACATTAATTCCATCCATACAAAAGGTGGGGAGAAACTTGACTAGGTCCTAATAAGTTCTCAAATCTAACAAATGGCTAGTCATATGGAAACAATGGCAAGGTGATACGACAATGCATGATAAATAAATGTTGCCCCTAGTTTTCCCATATGTGGTTATAACTAGAATACAATGGTATATGTCAATGATACTGATTTTCCCATGGGTGATTATAATTAGAAGCTAGACTGGTAAACACTAATTTTCCCATAGGTGGTTATAATTAGGCTCACGTAAACAAACTTGATATAGGATGGAAAATGAAATATATCCTACTAGATCAATTGTCACACTACTTTTATAGACTATCATTGAAACACAAATTTGATTGATTATTGAAAACTTTATTGGAATCCTCTCACAAAAGGTGTACAAAGAACCAAATGCACCAAGATCAAAACAAGATTAGATAGGATGATTAAAAATAGGCTTTAGTCTAGATAGGGATGATATGGTAAAATAGAATGGTTCTACTCTAGGAAAATGATGGGTTTTGATAGATTAGATAAAATGGTAAGAGTTTTTCCCCTAAGTGATGGGGTGATTGGCTAGGATATGCAATAATGGAAAAAAGGAAATATAACAATGACAATGGCATGGAAATTTGAAATGGTATGGTATATGTGTTTGGCTGAGGATGATGGTTGTTGGCATATGATTCTATTATCCCTAATAATGTAGAGATGCACATCTTAATCAATAAATGATATAAATAGAATAATCAATCATGTTAATTTCTACCCCATACCTCATCTAAACAGTTGTTCTATCATGAACTACCTACATATTTGGATGCAAATACAGTTGTTTTGATCTTCATTGGTCATTGATTTTGATTCCTTCAAACATCAAGACAAGGTATCTTTGTAACCTTTACAAAGGAAAGTATGGCCATGGATGGTAAATAAGGATAAATAATGGATGATAGGTTTGATTTGGAGATGGAATGGTGGAGGAAAATGGAATGTGTAATGGTTGGAAAACAAATAAAGTTCAAGACTTTCACTCACATGTAATGTTGTTGATGTTAGATTTGACATAACTTTGGATGTGGTAGAACCAAAGACCTCTAAAGATGATCTCAATAAGACCATCAAATTTTTTTGTTGTTTGATCTTGAGAGTAACTGTCATCTGATTAGGCTATATATTAGAAGCTATTTTGATTTGATATTGAATAATGTCTTCATTAAGTAGTGAAGAAATTTTGTGCTCAGCTATCAGTGTCTTGAAGAGGTTTTCACCAATGAAGTTCTCTTGTTTGTCCCATAGCACCTTTGAGAAGGTTTCACTAAGAAATGTTGACTTTTGACTTTGATTATCTTCTAGAACCTATAAAAAAGGTTTCACTAGATGATGATGAGTTTGAACTTTTATTGTCCCCTAATGCCTCTAAAAATGTTTCACTAAGAGAGTGTTCTTCTTATGCATGAATGTGGTCTTGGCCTCCGTACTCTTTAACTACTATGTCACTATGGATGTAGTTTAATAAGGTATGATTCTATCAGTCCCAATTGACACTTACAAGAGGTGGAATGTCAATAATATGGCTATGTTGGTTGGTGGTAATGACATGTGGAATAGTAATGGAATGGAGGTTGGTATCATAATCCTAATATAAGATACTAGGATAATTTATGTTGATGTTGAAGTATTCATTATCAAAAATTGTAGAAGGATCAAAAATGTATTCAAATCTATCTTCTAGGCATACATAACCAATATTATAATAGTCACAAATGTATTCTATTTTTGAATCTAATTCTGACTCAAGGAATTTTGAATTTGATGTTGAGACTAATGTTGAATCTAATTTTGATACTAAATTTGATGTTGATTCAAGAATAAAACCTAAATCTAACTCTAATTTTTCATCTGATGGGTACTCTATTATAATGATGTCTTGGTGAATGTTTGGTATTGGGCAAGTATTAACCTATGATGGCATAATGGGCTCCACAGAGACTAGTTTGTCAAAGTGAGACTCTTCAATGATAGGAAAAATGTCAAGAGAATAACTCTAAAGAGATTGTCTTGTCAAGGGGAGACTCTTGGAAAATAGGCATATGGTCAAGGTAATGATTTTCCTAAAGGTGGTTATAATCATTAAGAAGTTACTTAGCAAAGATTAGTTCATTAGAGTGAGACTCCTTGATAACTGGTATATGATCAATAGGTGATTCATCATAGTTTAAATTATCACAAGTGGTTGGTTAAACATAAATATCTTAGATCAATTAATTCTCGTGGCCTTGGTTTCTAATGAGTTAGAAAATACTAGTTTTTAACATAGCTTGGTTGTCTAAAGATTGGCTCGATTGAGGTTTAGATCGAATTGGTACTAGATGAGGAATGGCCTATGGTTAGATAATAGTAGGGTATTTGGGAGCATGATTACTTGTACAAGCCAAAGGATGAAGTCCTAAAATGGTAATAATAGGGTGGTGTGGAGCATGGTTATTCACACAAGCCAAAGGCCTAGGTTCTAGAATGATGAAAGGGTATTGTGATGCTTGATTTCTTACATAAACCAAATGACTAGGTCCTGGTATGGAAATGGTGTGACATTGTGGTCCTAGAATAGAAATGATATGATGTGGTGGAGCCTAATTCCTCACATAAGCCAAATCATTAAATTCCTCCTCATAAACCATATCATCCTAATTAGAGCTTTGATTTGGATTGTAAGTTGGTTCTTAACTTTGTTCCCCATATGGAGTATTGTAGGGAGAATAATAAAACTCCTTAGAAAATCTATCTTTGTAGGGGTTTTTAGTCAAATTTTATGTGGCCATTCTATCATAACTTGGATTGTATGTGACTCCACCATAAGTGTAGCTAAACATATCCACATAAATGATGAAATATTTGAAACAAAATTCTTAGAGTTTTAAAAACTCTAAAAAACTATGTCCAAAAGACAAATGGTTCAAACTTGGTCTAACTTGGTCAAAAGGGTGGAGATGGATCTCCAAAATGGTTTGTGCTAAGATTTGGCATAAAAAAATATAACATCAAATATCTACCATTAAATTGCATACACACAAAATATCAAGCATCTAAATAAAAACCAACATGTCAAAGGTCTAGGCCAAAGTGTTCCAAACAAGGTCTAAACTAGGAAAGAGAAAAGAGTCTCTAGGTTTTTTATCAAAACACGAAGTCCAAATATAGGATCAAAAAGGTTGTGCTAGGAATTCTGGCCAAATTTCATCAAACTCTAGGCTTGAAACAAAGGATTTATGTGAATTTGATTTAATCTAACAAGTTTGGAAATGATTTTGACATAGACTTGGCACACATAATCAAACATAAACATGATTAGTTAGCATAAACCATAAGGAAAAAGGTTCTTAAAAAAAGGTTGCATTCTCCTAAATAAAGGTACAAAAAATAATGAAGATAGGCATTAAATAAATAAATATTCAATATTCTTCAAATTTAGGTAAGCGATTAACCAAAGTTATGCAACCCAAAAGAGAAAGATCTATGTATCAGCCCCATGAATTGAGACCTAAATAGAAATAAATCAATGTTTGAATCCAAACTTGAAAAGTTTAATTATAAAATCAATGTTGAATACTATTATTTATCCAAATATGATAGAAAATATTAGATATTATGATGGTACATAAACAAGGTTCAAATGGCATATATAACTGGTTTTGAACAATGGTTTTGATAAAATGGTAAACAACTCTTGAAACAAATTGAGCAACATAATAGTGTTAGCATTCTCTAATGATGTGATCAATGTTATATTTTAAATATTCAAAGTAAAAATGGTTTGATATGTTTTGGGTAGCATAAAGTTACCCTCCTCAACTCAAATGACACACACACAGACAAGTTTAGCAAAAATTTCAAGGTACAAGTGTGGTGTAAAATGGCTAGTATAACACCTCCTTGACAAGGGAATGGTGTATAAAAAAATTGGTTTGGACGTGGTTTATAAACAAATAAACAAGTATTAGTCTCAAAACATACTAAGCAATAAATAAAAAGTGACAAAAATACATTAAGTATAATCACCCTAAATCCTAACAAGGGTATGGCAAAGTGGGGTTGACTAAAACTAATTGGTTTTTTAACATTCTAGATGGATCGATTGCAAAATAATTTCACATCTAATATTCCAAAAAAGCTCACATCATTTGGGTCTATAGTACTTGACTTTTTGTAAAAAGGGCTTTCCCTTTTTACAACCACTACATTCATTGCTCACTCAGTGTAGTGTGATGTCCAATATGCTCATACATCTTGAACTTAGTCCCAACATTAGGAAAAATTTTAACTACTCAAACCTCTGATCTTAGTGGGGTAATCCCAATTTATATACCCCCTCATGGAGAAAGGTTGAAAATAATTCTAGAAGATGAAGCCCTGTGTCAAAGCTTCCCTATAAAACTAGGATCACCCCACTAGGATCAAAGGTTTGAGTAGTTTAACTTTCTCCTAATGCTCGAGCTAAGTTTAAGATGTATGAGAAATAATGCCAAGAGATGAAGCCCTAGGTCAAAGATTCCCTATAGAACTCATGGGAGGTAATGAAGTCTCCCTCATAAGATAAGATGCATGAAATAAATGACACAATAGAAACACTTTATGGTCACTTCAAGATCACCCAATACTATTACAAGTTTTTGGGGAGAAAATTAAATGGCATTCTTTCTATGCTTTGGACTAGGCTCAAAGTGTGATGAGATGTCACTTTTGATCCAAAAATTTCCCTAAATGGGATGGATAGGAGATCATACACACATGTTTCTTTTCACTAAAACACACAATCAACAAGTAAGTTTGTAAATAATTAAAATGAGGTTAATTTCATTGTACCAAATTGAAAGTGTTTAATTAGATTCATTACTATCCCATTGGCTTTAAGATGTGAAAATGGAAATAATTGCAAACCACCCAAAAATAAGTTGTTGCTTTTGATCCCAAAAGTTACTTAAAGGGGATGGATAGGAGAGCATACACACATAACTCCCTATTTACTCAAACAAGTTTAGACTAAACAAATAATGAAATCAACTTGAAAAAACTTTGAAGTGTATTCAATTTTATAGCACTAAAAAAAATATGCGGTGGTGTTTTTTAGACACTTGGCTTTAAGTTGTAAACTTTGAAAGAATAATCAAAACATTCAATATAAACATGGAAATTTTCCTCTTTAAACCTAAAGTGAAAATGCCTAATTATTTTTAGAACATCCAAAAAGAAGTGTGAAAGTACTAAGTAATCTTGTTTTTTCACTTTTTCAATTAAATCCTATAATAAAATGTTCAACACTTCTTTTATATTTGAAGCATTTTTCTAAGTGAAACAAATAACTTTACAAATTCAGCTCTCAAGTTGGGTTGGGTTGGGTTGGGCTGGGTTACACAGTTAAGTCAAGTTAGTAGTCATGTTAGGTTGGTAGCTGAGTTGGGTTGGTAGCTAAATTGATTTGGGAGCTAAGTTGGGTTGGGAGCTAAGTTAGGTTGGTAGATGATTTGGGTTGGTAGTCAAGTTAGGTTGGGTCGAGTTACACAATTGAGTCAGGTTGGTAGCCTAGTTAGGTTGGGAGTTGAGTCAAATTAAGAGTCAAGTCAGGTTCAAAGCTAAGTTAGGTTGGTAGTAGAGTCAGGTTGGCAATTGATTCAGGTTGGCAGTCGAGTCGGGTTGGGAGTTGAGTTGGGTTGGGAGCTAAGACAGGTTACATGATCTAGAAAATGAAATTGTGACCTATAAAAAAATGGATTTTTACTCAAATCTTCACCTTATTTGCTTTTACAATCTAAGATCCTACATGATAATGGTTAGTATGTTGATTGTAGGTTTTATTTGATCAAATTCATAGGTGATAGTCCCACTAGGCATGTCATTATGTAGACTTAGAATTTGACTCAAGAGAGGATGGTTAGTATCATGTTAGCTCTAAAATAAAAACAAAATGAAAGAAACAAACTAACTACCATAACATCTCTAGGCCTACTCACTAGGGGGAGCATAGTGAGGAGAAACCATTTTGAAACACAACTAAAAAGTGGAAAGAAATGAGAGATACGAACACAAAACACAATTTTTTTACCAAATCCTTGATTTCTCCAAAAGGCTCCTTCTTTAGCTTGCTCAGCTTGTGATTCAATAGATTTTTTTCAATGGAGTGTGGCTACATTCATCTCCTCTTGGCACATTTGGATTTTTCTTGGCTTGGCTCAATAATTTGGCATTATAACACTAAAATGCAATGATTTTGGAATGATTTAAGCCTTATAACTTTTCACTATCCAAGCTTAAACTTATGGTTGTGAGACCTCATATTTATAGATTTTTTAAATGGGATTAGATCAATCATGACCATCCATCTCAAGATGAAGATGTGTGGTCATGAATTCATCTAATTATGAAAATAAAATCCATAAATATTCTCATCATGATTTGGAAGAAGGGGCATTTATGAGGCATGGGAGGCATTGATGAGGCATGAAAGAGCTCAAACCTAATATTTATGCATTTATGGCTTGTGGATGCCACCCCATAAAAATGATGTCATTTGATGATGTATTTATTCAATATCAATTTCCAAAAATAAATTTTCAACAAGTTTCATGAAAAATTAACTTAATCTGTTAAGTCATATTGATTAGCCTTAAACATGGTTTATCAATTTTGGTGCAAATCTTGGCAATTGGTGCACAAATTAAAAATTGGTTAGAATTTCATATTATTGGCTCAAATTTTGATTGGATTGGAATTAAAAGGTTATGTTAGATGTGTTGGATCCATTATCCCATTTAGGATGTTGCTGACATAAAATAACAAAGGCACATGTCTCATGCAAGAAAATTAGTAGAAAAGAGCAATCTAGAGCACCTAGGTGTAAATATGTCATTTTGAATCAAAATGATTTGATCAAATTTAGTTGTTTCATAAATTTTATTACCTCATTTAATGATACTCTAGATAAAATTGGCACTTGAATATGATAGGTTCACATAATTTAATGTGAACCTAGTGTTTTTAGTCCAAATTGTGCATTTTGGTAGAAATTAGTCAAAATCCTAGTTGGAGGTCATTAGTGGCCACTTTTAGATGTCTACAGTTTGACCAAACCATTTTTATCACTTTTAAATCATATATTCCATATTAGGTCACTATTAGGGTTTTAGAGAAGGTTTAGACTATCTTTCATTATTAACATTCATTAATAAAGCTTAGGCCTGAACTCGCAAACAAGTGCCAAGAAATTTAATCTAGTACCCTTTCCCAACTACTTTGAATTACTTGGATCCTCATGCAAAGGTTACATATGCCAATGAGCATAAAAAAATCCTTAGCAGGTCTGCAATACCTCATTCTATGCACATGAAAAACTTTAAAACCATATTTCATGCTTTATCCTTCATTATATGACTTTATACTTGGTCAACACACTTGACACAACCTCTCACACCTTTGACAATTCTCTCATGAGCTTTGACACCTTGTAAAATGAACTTGACCCCTCACTAGGCCACACTAGGTCTCTTTGCACATTAGGCCTTGAACTACCAGTCACACTTAGACCTTAAATACACCTTGAAACCTTGTGTACTATTCTAAATAGCTCATATTTATTTCATATGACTTCATACCAAGATCACACACTACCAATATTCCTCTCATAAGCCTTGGACTGCTCACCTAAACATGCTACCAATCCTATGCCTTGTCACTAGATCTCTCAAGTACATGACTCATGAACTCAACCTCAAGAACAAAAAATAAAACTCATAATGACATCAATGACACTTTCATGACATCAATGACAACTCCATACATACCTTAGAACACAATCTTAATAATCTCCCCCTTTGTCATTGATGGCAATCATTCAAAGAAGCTTTTATTACTAGGATACATCTCCCCTATACAAATCAATCTCCCCCTTTGACATTAATGACAAAGAATTACCTATAAAAAAACTCAATAAATAGGAATGAAATATCATATAAATAAATATCCCCCTATCTCATTGCGTACCTCAGACATCTTCTTCTCGATAAACTAATATGACTCCCCCTTTGACCTCAGAACTTGTGAGCTTTTTTCCTACTCTTTGAGCTAAATCACCTCTTTATTAGCTCCCCATAAGAAATTTATTTTCTTAGTGACTATTATGAGTAATGATCACACCTAATTCCTATCTTATATGTTCAAAAGTAGCCTTTAGAAGATGCTTAGTCAAGATATCTACAATCTAATCCTTGGTAGACACAAATTTAAGCTTAATACTTTGTTTACTTACCTATTATCTTAATAAATTATACTTTATAGGAATGTTCTTAGTCCTTGAATACATGATAGTATTCTTTTAAACATTTATGTCACTAGTATTATCATAAAAAATAGGACTAGGACCATCAAACTCCACTTTGTAGTCTCTTAAGGTTTGTCTCATCCACAACACCTAAGTACAACATGAAGCTATTGTAATGTAATTAGCTTCAAAATTAGATAAATACACTAATGTTTGCTTATTTATTATCCATTATACTAGGCACTCACCTAATAATAATGCTCCTCCAATAGTTCTCTTTATATCATATAGACTCCCAACCCAATCTGCATCTATATAGGCTACTAGATCAAACATTTTACTCTTTAGGTACCATAATCCATAATCTATAGTTCCTTTTAGATACCTAAGTATCCTCTTGAATAATTTTAGATGAATTTCCTTAATATCTACTTGAAATCTTCCCATAATACCTACTACTTGCATGATGTCAGGTCTCGAGGCAGTAGTATACAACAAACTCCTAATCATTGATCTATATTTTATCCGATTGACTCTTGAAGATTCATCCTCCTTATTTAGCTTAAATATTGTAACCATAGGTGTACTTACATCCTTGTAATATTCCTTTTAAAACTTCTTTAACATCTCTTTTATATACTTGACCTTTGAAATGAACATACCTTTTCTAGATTGATTGATTTAAAGTCCAAGAAAGAAGGATAGTTCTCCAAGAATAGAAACTTCAAATTATGACTTCATCACCTTTGAAAATGCCTTGGTCATGTTATCATTAGTTCCAAAAAATATTATATCATCCATATATACCACCACTATCAATTTATGGTTATTTTTAGTCTTGATATATAGGTTACCATATAGAAATCCTCTCTTGAAACCTTGGTCCAAAAGATATTTGTCTAGTCTAGCATACCAAGCTCAGGGGATTGTTTTAGACCATAGAGGGCCTTCTTCAACATATAGACATATCCCTTGTTATTATTCAATAATAAACCCTCAAGTTGATCAATGTACACTTCTTCATCCAATTTCCTGTTTAGGAAAGCTGACTTGACATCCACCTGGTATATCTTGAAGCCTTTCAAACCTATATAGGCAATAAACAACCTAATAGCTTCTAACCTTGCTATAGGATCAAATGTTTCATGAAATTCCACTCCTACTTGATAATATCCCTTTCATACTAGTCTAGCCTTGTTTATAGTGACTTCTTCATTCTTATTCAACTTGTTTCTAGATACCCATTTTTTACCAATGATATTTTTGTCTTTAGTCTTAGGTATTAACTCCTAAGTTTCATTATTATCAATTTTATTTAACTCCACCTTCATGGAATCTATCCAAAACCTATCTTAATTTGTTTATACATATATTTTATGTTAAAATTTGGATAGTAAGGTAGTATTATCTTGATTAACATTACTCACCATTCTTATTCTTATTTGTATACATGTATTCTTATTGCCAATAATCTGAGATTCAGGATGATCCTTTTGAATCTACCTATAGGGACCTTTTGATTCCTTTCTCTCCTCAATTTCTTATTCATATTCACCTATCTCTATTGATCCTTCATCATTCTTTGACTGATAATATGATTTCTTTGTCTCATCAACATTAACATTTATGCTCTCTGCTATCTTTTGTAACCTATTATTTTAGCATCTATAGGTAGCACTAACTAATGAATATCCCTAAAAAAATACCTTCATCAAACCTTGAGTTAACATTTCCTAAGTCCTTCTCATCTCTCTTGATATAACATTTACTCCCAAATACCTTAAAATGTTCAACACTTGTAGGTCTACCATTCCATAATTCATATGGAGTCTTATCACCATTGATCCTAATTTGTTCTTGGTTCAAAGTGTAAACTTTAGTAACCATAGCATCTCTCTAATATCCATCAGATAAATTTGATTCATTCAACATGGTCCTTTCCATTTCTTGAACTATTATATTCTTTCTTTTAACCAACTTATTATGTTAAGGTGTTCTAGCAGTTGAGAACTATCTTCTTATTCTATTGACCTCATCAAACTCATTTGATCAAAAATCTCCTCTTTTATCTGACCTAAGACACTTGATCTTCACATTCATCTCATTTTCAACCAAATATTTGAAATTTTTGAACTTACCTAAAGCTTATGACTTCTCTTTCAATAATTTTACATAAGTAATTCTTGTGAATTCATATATAAGCAACATAAAGTAATTATCACCTTGAATTATTTGAATCTTTATAGAACCACATAGATCAGTATGAATTAGTTCTAAAGGTCTAGTAGTAGATTATTCTTTAGACTTGAATCTCCTTTTAGCCTGCTTACTATGTTGACATGCCTTGTAAGGAGCATCTACAGGTTTGGAAATTTTGGGCATGTTCTTCACAAATCCCTTAGCACTAATCTTGAATATATTTTCAAAGTTTAAATGATATAACCTTCTATTCCATAGCCAAATTTCATCTACCTTTCTCATAAAACATTTCTCTTTTATGATCTCATTTAATACACATAGATTATTCTCAGTTCTCTTAGCTTTGGCAATCAACCTCCCTAATTTTGTTCTCCTTATCTCACATCCTTTGCCATGAAAAGTTAGGGTATGTCCTTGGGTGCACATTTGACTTACACTCAACAATTTTTGTTTCAATCCATAAACATACAATACATTTTGTCTTAGTCTTCCCATTATCCAAGCTCAAAGCACCTTTACCAACTATATTAGTAGATGTGTTATCTCCAAACCTCTAAACCTATGGCATTTTTCTTGAAAGTGATGAATTTTATCTTATCTCATGTCATGTGACTTGAACAACCACTATCTATGTACCACTTCAAATCTTTATTATGAGTATGAAAAGCAGTTTGGGCTATCATAGATTCTTCTCCTCTAGATTCCTGCTTCTCTTTCATCTTACCCATAGGGTCTACTTTCTTGATCCATTCTTTAGTATCATGACTACATGAGTTATTAACATGAATGATTTTACTCATAGATGTTGTCTTACACTCTCTTACAATATGTCCTCTTTGGTTATAGTTATAACATAGGATTCTACTTCTCCATTTATAGTCAATAGCTCTATGTCCAAATTGACCACAAGAGAAAAAATAACCAATGAAATAATAAACATACTTTTATTGTTTAAATTTATTTATATATTGATGATTATTGGATTATATACCATTGCCTTTAATATCCTTTAACATAACAAAACCCTTCTTGGCTTGTTGAAGATTAACTTTAAACTTGACCACTTTTGCATAGATCTTTATTATACCAGCTTTATCACTCCTTGATACATCATTGACTTTTTTAAACTAACTCTCCTTTAACTCCTTTTGTTCTTAGTTGAAACCAATACCTATCATATTATGAAAGGACCTTTGGCTATCTAGAATATTGTTAAGCTTTCCAGTACTCTCCTCAAATTTTTGATGTCTTTATCTTGATTATATCTTGATCAACTTGTGCCTCTAAAATATTTAATTTCATTCTAAGTTGGGTGTATTCTTCTATATGATTATTTTATTTTGAAAAAAATTCAAAATCTATTTTAATTATTATTAATAGATCCTCATTGAAATCATGATAAACACTTGCATTATCAAAATTCATACCTATGCTCCAAAGATCTCCCTTAGAATATTAGGTCTGCATAGGAGATATTGCTTTGATACCAATTATTGGAACAAAAACCACTGAGAGGGGGGGGTGAATTATTTTATAAAATTTTATTTCAATTCCATATATCATTCATTAGCCATTCAAACTAGTCTAGAGATATAGCAATGCATAATCAACCATTCATATGAGCATGAAGTAGGAACATAACACATAAACACACGATCTATTTGGAAAATCCTCATGGAGTATAAAACCAACTAAAAAATAATATTTAATATATTCCTATTATTAATTAATCAAACTTTAGTGAGGCACCAACCCCATAAGGATTACCAACCCCTCATTAGTCAAGTACCAACTTAATTAGGTCTTTAACAAGCATCAACTTGCAAGGAGGCACTAACCCCTTAGGTGACTCAACAGCAACTCAAACATCTAGAATATACGATCACATTTGGACACCTATTTTTTACCCAAATAATTATTATCACCTTATTTTTCTCTTCATAATCTTCTATCTCTCTCAAATAGCCTATTAAGACTCTTCACTCAACTAGTCTTCTTCTTGGTAGATTTAGGTCATATTAATTTATTCATAATTTTTAGAATTAATGTGATAAATTCATGAAATTATCATCACACCTATATTATATTCTTCAATTCCTCTACCTAGTTTTCAAACTTCTATTTCATTCACTCATACCCTCAATATTCTAACTAGTCAAATTAGGCCTATTAGACCTCCTTTTTATACTTAACTCTTGTTCTCACCCTCCTTAGTCAGTGACAAAATTTCCATACTTTAAATTCCATTTTAATATATCAACAAACAGGTTTTATAATTTAAACACCCACTACATAGGTCGGTCATCACTCATAAGTACCAAAACCATATTTAGGCCTAATAGAGACCTAATGCAATTAGGCCTTCTCAAAGCACACATTTCATATTGAACACCTTGGAAAATATTGAGCCTCAATAAATGGATGAAAAACTTATAAAATAATTCAATTATACCCATTATAATCTCACCTTATTTCCCTAACACCATTTAGTTCATTTCACTCTTTGAACCACACCATTAGGTTTATCACAATTAGGCCTTCTCATTGCCAAAAAATTTGCCTTGAATATATAAAGTATAAAATAAAATTTGATAAATAAATACATTAAAAAATCACATGGATATAACTTAAATTACCTCAAGTTAATCACTAATTCCATTATATTTCACCACATAGGTCAAAAGACCTCAAACTGATAATTTATGTATGCTCACTTAGAACTGCAAATAGGCTTCAAAACCTAGTCAAGAACCTTTAACTTTTCACACCTTCATAGGAGTTTATCATGAATAAAAATAAATTAAAATTAAACTATGAGACATATATAAAAACTTTATGTTTATTTTTTTCTTTAAATCTATGCATAATGACTAAGGAACATCATTCTCACTAATACATAAAAAATTGCCTGAGTGCTCCAAAACATAGTCATGGAAACCAAGACTTAAAACACCTATTTGAACACTTTTATGAACTTTAAATGGGTTTATATGATAATTAATAATTATTATAACATATTTAAACAAATATATTATAATTTTCAATATAAATATTGGTCTTACATACTAATCTCATGTCTTCACCCTATATAGACCCCATTATGTTAGACAGGTCACTTTGAGAGCAACTTTTTGCTTGTATATGAGCATCTCAAAATATTATATTCAAATTGGATATGTGATATAGGTATTTAAAAATAATCCTATGTGTTTGGAACCATCTATAATCCACTACAATGCATCCCTAATCTTATTCTCACTTTTGCCTAGTTTTCTCATTGTCTTCCTCATTAGGCCTTTTTAGCAATAGGCCAATTTCCATGGCCAGTTTAGAATATTTTAAGTTTATAACCTACTCATAAACTTAAATTATCATAAAATACATGTCTCACACATCATCATCCAATAATTATCATGCTTTGTCTTGGTTAACCCTACCTACTACATCAAAATTTTGAGAAACAAGGGGTTTCATATACCTTGCACTCACTCTTCTAATATACCAATGCCACTTAGAAGTACCTAAGAGAGTTGAATAAAACATATAATAATAACAATAGGTTTAATAAACTATTATGATCACTTTTGTATCATATCTTCCATGTCAGGTCACTATTAGGGTTTTAGAGAAGGTTTAGATTGTCTTTCATTCTTAGTAATCTTTCATAAAACTTAGGCCCTCAACCCAAAAAAAAATTATAAAAACTTTAAGCTAGGACCCTTATCCAACTACCATAAACTACTTGGATTTTATGTAAAATTTTCACATGCCAATGAGCATAATAAAATCCTTATTGGGTCTATAATACCTCATTTTATGCACATAAAAAACCTCAAAACCACATTTCATGCTTTCTCCTTTAGTCTATGAACTCAGACTTGGTAAACACACTTTAAAAAACCTATCAACCTATAAAAAATGATATCATGAGCTCTATCACCTTGGAAAATGAACTTGACCCCTCATTAGGCCACACTAAGTTATTTTGCACATTAGGCCTTAAACTACCAGTCACACTTAGACCTTGAACACACATTAAAAAATATTATACTATTCTCAAAACCTCATACTCATGTCATATGACCTCATACTAATCTCACACACTACCAATATTCTTATTTAATCCTTAGACTTCTCACCTAAACATGCTACCAAGCCTATGCCTTCTCACTAGATCTCTTAAGTACATGACTCAAGAACTCAACCTCAAAAATAAAAATTAAAATTAAAATGACATAAATGACATCAATGATAATTGTATTCATACCTTATAACACATTATTAACACTTAGATCACTTGTGTTGGCTTGGGTGATCTACTTACTACTACCTTATGTGCACATAATCTTCTACCTAGGCACCTAAGTAGGTCTATAAGTAACTATCAGACATGGAGGCACCTTTATATGGCCATTGTGTAACTTTTTGAGACCTTTGTACCCCTCTCCCTCCTCAAAAACACATAATATGTGCAGACTTATTCTAATTTATTGCATACAAGCTTAGAGTAGCTCTTTTTTACTTGATGTGTATACTGCACACCTTACACGTGCCAACTAGTAGAACATTTGGGTGCTTAGGTGACTTTTGGATACCATTAAGACTATTTCATATCCCAACTACCTCATTTGTAAGCATTTTAGGGTGAAATTCCCTCATTGGGTCTTAATCAAGGTTTAGAGAGGGTTTTGGAATTCTACCATCTTAACAATGGTTCATAGAGTATAGGCCTCCAATCAAAAACCTTTTTCCATGAATGTTTATCCCATAGACCCTTTCAAATATCTAGAATAGATATTGGTCCCATGAAAATTTTATGATGAGATATGAATTAAAGTTGATGGACTTTAAGTTATTTTCAAGAATTTTGGGTGGGTTGATAGTCTTAATGATTTTTCATAGATTTGGGCTCCTAAATCCCATTCTTTCTTCCATGGATCTTGAGTGCATACGGGTCCTTAAGTCCCCATAATATCATTGGGTCTGATTCCTCCTACCATGTAATATATGAGAACTGAAAAAGGTAACTTGATCTGGTTGTTTAAGGCAGTAGAGCTTGAGAGGGGTGTTAAGACCAAAACGACCACTTTTTAGCTTTCCTCTACCTATAACAACCCTTCAAAACCTGATTCATCACCACACATCTCCTCATTTCCTTAAGTCTATTTGGGGGTGGTTGGATATGCTATAAGGTGGAGGTAGAGTCTTGAGGCCTAAGGATGGATTTAGGCCTTATAGACCTATCTGAGTCCTAGGGCATTGAATTACATGTAGATAGCCATTAATGGCCTCAACTTCACTATAGAATCCTTTTCAATCTAATATCCACCTTTTTTACTTGTATTCATATTCCCTAAACACCATCATAGTCCTTCTCTCTCATGTAGGTCTATCCTTGAGTGTCATTGACCATCTTAAATGCTTGAGTTAGTTGTGTTTAAAGGCTTGGGTAGTTTATTTTGGCTTTTTATAGTGATATAATTAGGGATCAAGTCACATATTCTTAATATCTGATCAAAACCTTTGAGGCTTGTCCTCCCTAACTCTACCAACAACACTTATCTACATAATCACATATTGAAGTTCATGTGTCTTAGGAATCTAACCCAAACTAGGTAGTTCCCTTGCTTAGTCACATCATCATGTGAGATATTAAGGGATATATATTTCATCATCTTCTTGGGGTTCTCTTTTACATGTTCATCAACATTGTTATTTACCTCATTTATGTACTCCAAACTAACTGAGTAAAATTAGATCATTATACATGCTTGAGCCATTTTACTTGGTCATCTCTACAAAATCCTTGTCCTTCAACATGATATCTATGTTTTGATTTTCTTTGATATCTCTCCTTTATGTTCCTATAGCACATCATGACCAATGTTTAAGGTAGGTTACCTATAGTACTATAGGTAGATGGTTTAGATGTGTTGACTATTAAGAGGACCTTAAGTAGGACCTTGAGTAAGAGGAATGCTTCCATACTTATTTGAGTCCCAACCATATCATTTTATTAAATATAAATGTCCCTTATTAATATGATCTTCCTTATGACACATGTTCCTTCCCTTGTCTATATAGATCTAATAGTATGGTGGTCTAGGATGACTTTTTACAGGTTGATTATGAGCTAGCTTCCTGTAGGTGGCTATTATACTTTCTCAATAGGATATGCACCTGAATAGGCCCCCTTTCCTCATAGTATCAATGGATATTTATTTTATAATTAAAATTATTGAGGCAGGTGAATCAATCTCTTAAAACTATCTTTCCATTCTTCCTTACCATACATGAACCATCACATCAACATATAGATCAAGCAATGCATAAGCAATCAACTATACAAGCATGAAAGAAGATTACACAAGAAAACACATCATATATTTGGGAATCCCTAAAATTTAATAAAACCCATTTATCCCTACAAATGGACTACAATCTTATAAGTCAAAAGATCATAATTTAGTGAAGCACCAACTCCACATGGAACACCAACCCAACTAAGCTTTAGCAAGTACCAACTTGCAAAGAGGCACCAACCCCCTAAATGAATTAGCACCAACCAAACCACTTGAATTATTTTATCACCTTTAAAACAAATTTTTTCTCAACCAATTGATGATGACCACATCTTCAGCTCTTCACACTATTATCCCTCTAAAATTGCCTTCTAGGCCTCTTCGCTCAACTAGGTCTCTTCAAGACTGATTAGGTAATATGACCTTGATATTCATACTCAAACCTCATATTATATATTCATGACAGTCCCTCTACTTTATTTTTATGGTTTACAAGACCTTATTTTTCTCAATAATGTGTTATTTCATACACATATATTCTTCATACATAAATAGGCCTTAAACTACCTTGTATTATACCATTCCTTATTCATATGCCTCTTAATCATCTATTCACACTTAACCTCTTAGTTTATACATGTAATATGTCTTATTAAATCTCATAAACATGATTCAAATGGATATTGAGTCCCTTTCAGTCTATCATAACTCTATTAGATCTTATTTCACTTTTAGGTCTCATGGATACCTAATTCCATTAGGTCTACTTTAGGACACATTACTCTTTGACTTTTTTGGAACACATTAAAACTCCAAAAATAGAATTAAAATATCATATACCACTAAAATATATCCCCAAAAATATCATATTATGTTCATGACACTTTTTATCTCCAACCACCACTTGAAGCACACCTTGTAGCACTATTCACAATTAGGCATGTGAACCTACAAAGTTTACCAAATAAAATTGAAGCATGTAAATAATTTAGTCACATAAACATGAAAATAAATCACATTAATATAAACTACATGACCTTAATATCATCACCATGTGATTTAGACTTCACAATTCAAGGCAAAATCACTCAAACACTTATCTTCAAATAACCCACTAAGAACTGCAAGAACACTCCAAAACCCAGTCATGAAAAACTATATTTTAAACACCTAAAAAGACACTTCACATGACCAATTATTGTTCCAAAATATCCTTTGACATCTCTATACCACTCTCAGATACAAAAATCATAAGGTCTAATGTCAAACATTGGTCTTGTAGATCAATCTTTTGACCTTACTACACATAGTTAAACCAGAACCAAACAAGCTAGTTTGGCTTCAACATTTTCACTAACTATCAAACATTATAAAAATCATGGATAGGAAATAAAAGTTCCAAACAAAAATAAAATATGTATTATATACTTTAAATCAGGTCATAGAGCCTCAAACTTATCACTGTAACTTGTTTACCCAGAACTACTAGTTAACCTTAAAGCATAGTCATGATGACATTGACCTTCAACACTTGTATGACCACTTTAAAATAAATATTATGAAATTATATTAACCTATGATATCATTAAAACATTATCAAATATAAATATCATATGGTCAAATGTAAAATATTGATCTTGTAAACCAATCTCATGACCTTAAATCTCATTATCTCATCTGAATGAGATAGGTTTGTAAGAAACATTTTCCACTATACTCACTAATCTCAAAAACTTCTAAAAAAATTAATAGTAAATATGAGTCATAAAAAACATCTTCAATCACTTGGTTTTATCATTCTATCATGATAACACATCCCTATTCATCTTCTCACTATTGCCTAGGTTTTTCATTGTTTGCACCATTAAGCCTATTAGTGACTGGCTAAATTGGATGACAAATTTATCACACTTAACAGATTAAACTTTTCCATGAACCTTAATATACATTAAACATTAGTCTCAAGCTTCATCCTCCATCCATTTGCTTTTCTTGACAAATGTAACTTTTGAATACTATAACAAAATTTTCACAAACAAGCTTATAGTTATGCATTTTCTCTCTCATCTAACTAACCACCACCACATAGAGGTAATTAGAAGAGTTTAATACATAATCCAATAGTTTTTACAGTCATTTGAGACCATTCTAGGTTATTTTGAATAAGATCTTTCACATCAGGTCCCTGTAAGGGTTTTAGAGAGGTTTAACATAGGTTTTGGTGTTAACAATTGTTCATAAAGGATTTCCCCTTAAATATAAAAAAATCCTATATCTCTTACCTAATACCCTTCCCCATATCTCTTTAATAGCTCAGGTTTCCATTCAAATGTTACATGTGCCAATGAACACCTAAAAGTCTTTCTTAGGTTGGCATGCCTTCATTATGTGTACTCAAGATACCTTAAAATCAATTTTCATGCCTTTTTCAAGCCATAACCTCAAAAAAATTGAACATTATTGAAACAACATATCATACCTCTATCCATTCTCACATATATAAACTAATCTTGAAAATTTATCTTCATGCCTCATTAGGCCAAGTAGGGTCTAGAAGTGGTCTAGATGCAGACTTGATCTATTATTCCTACACTTGTAGACTCACCTTGAGAGTGTCATGAGTTAGTTTATGCCTCACATACATTCTTAATCAACATCATAAAACCATTCATGTTTGTGTTCACTCACTTCACCAAGCCACCATGTTCATACCTTCTCACAAGGACTTTAGATGTCCTGACTAGTGTCATGTCTAGGCTTCTTAAACACATAAAACTTGACAAATGAACTTAAAAAAATTTAAAAATTATCTACATTATACTTATATGATCATATAATGCCAAAAAATCTCTCATATTATTGTGATTACTTACTTGACCAAACTTCACTATGTACACCTCACAGTGCCTAGACTAGGCTTCTCAAGAACTAGTACTCAAACATGCTTACCTCAAAGATATCAAAAAAAACACTCTTTATACAAAACTATCACACCACTACAAAAATATCTTTTTGATCAAATTTATCTCATGACCTCATTCATACATATAGCCTCATAACCATACTTCAATGCTCACTTTACCATCATACCTTTTTGTGACAACACTAACAACTTCAAAATTGACCTAAACCTTGACATCGACCAACAAAAGAGACATTAGGTTTCCTTAAAATTATCTCTTTCCTTCAAATTATCTCTTTTCATATCAATCACACAATCTCATACCTCAAAAACCACTCACCATGCATCTTCACTGGATGCACCTTGACATTAATGACAATACTTCTCAACAAACTCCCCCTTTGTCATTTATGATAAACATATTATAACCTAATTATTATCATCTCCCCCAATCTATTAAATCTCCCTTATTTAACTTTCTCCCCCTTTAACATTAATGACAAAGGGTCATACATACTGCAACTTATAGAACCACTCATTCTCCCTCTTTGGCAACTATTCTCAAAAACTTGTAAAATAACTTAGAGCTACTAAGATCCCCCTTAGTCCAAACATCCATCATGCTTCTATTAGTTAAAGAGTGTCTCCATGAAGCCTAATGGATTCACCCCTTTCCATATGACACTAAAATAACACAAACTCATTAGATTTTTAGATCTCCATGCTCTCACAAGACTGAACATCCTTCAGGATCCTTTTAGGCTTGATTAGTCTTTTTGGCTTGACCTCTTCATCATTCATGTGGTCAATAATTTGAGCTGATAATGAACATTCCTGACTTGATTTCATATATGAATTATTCTCTACCATAGCAAATAGTCCACTTGTGCTTGTAGAATGATCATGACTCACCTTTAGTATCTTTGGTTTCCACACATTTAGTTGTCTTCTCTTTTGCACTCTAGGGGATTCAAACCTCTTGTTTTAACTTGATGACCTTCTAATTCTATTAGGATAGACTCTTGTAATGTGTCCCACATTATGAAACTATAACAAACAACCTCATTCATACCTCTTAATTGATGATTCCTTTCATAATCACATGCATATTAATTTTTAGAGGGTTTTTTACACTCACTTATTCTATGACCAAACTGATTGCATGCAAAACAATAACTATTAAATGAATTAGCATACCTCATATCATTAGGCTATCTAATTGGTCTTTTCATGTTGACCTTGTTTTCTTCATTAGCCTTTTTCTTGACTTGAGATGCCTCCTTTTGGTCTTCTTTGAAACCAAGACCTATCTTATCACTTTTAAACTTCTGACTACTCAAGATGTTATCTAGAGCATCAGTATTCTTTTCAAACTTCATAAAGGTCTTCAACTTGCTAGATACTTGATCTAACTCAGCTTTCAAGGATTCCATTTTAGTTTCATACATGGTGCATTCTTTATCTTTAGCTTTTAAGCTAGAATTGACTATATCTATTTATGCTTCAATCTAATTTATGATCTCATCATACTCCTTAGATGTGTTACTCAGTCTCTCCTCAAATAAACCAATCTGCTCTTCATAGTCCTTAAATAATGACTTTAATTTATGATTCTTTCTTATTTAAAACTTTAACTCTTCTAGAGCACTTACTAATTCTACCTTAAGGTTCACCTCAACCTCTTCTTCATATGATTCTTCATCATCCATAAAGCCTTTCCCTTTTGAGAAACCCTCATTGTTTATTTTTATATTTATGAATAAAATTTCATTGTTGTCATGTTCATATTCATTACTATCATCATCACTATCAAATGTACTTATTTTATTCTTTGGTATAGAAACTTATGTTATTATTGAATGACCCTTTTCTACCTTCATACTTCTTGAAATCTTTCTTATTTTTGTTAGGCTTATATACCTTAATATCATTACCATCGTGTTCATCATGTTCTTCATCATGCTCAATATTATCCTTTTTAAGACATTTAGATGCAAAGTGACCAATCTTACCATAGTTGAAAAATTTTAAAGGCAACTTACCCTTGTACTTACCAGATCTAAACCTCAATTTCCTAGCAAACATGGCTATCAATTCATCATCATCAACATCTAAATACACCTCATCCTTGAATTTTTTGTATTTTTAATTCTTCATAGCTTTTAATGTTGTTTCCTTCTTGGGAGGCCTCCATTTTTTTCATCCCATGAGCAGTCAAGATGCCACAAAGCCCATTTATTTTTAGCTTATCTAAATACTTCATCTCTTCTAATGTAGACACCTTAGAATCAAACTTAGGATTTAGTAATATCAATACCTTTTGAACAACTATAGACTCTTTCACTTATTCTCCTAATCATCTAATTATATTTACCACTTTATCAACCCTCAATAATTAGGATGCAATGGTTTCATCTTCATTCATCTTCAAACTTTCAAACTTTCTTTAGTGGTTCTATAACTTAACCATCTTCACCTTGGTGTCTCCTTAATAGATAATCTTCAATTTGTCCCGTATCTCTTTGGTAACACATGGTGTATAACTTTCATAAACTCTACCTCTGATAGGCCACATAGAATGAAATTCATTGCCTTATAATTTCTCTCACTTTCCTTCTTGCCTACTACATTAGTTAGTGGTATAAGAGGTGATGCGTATCCATATAAAAATAAATTCCATATGTCATGTCCCATTGAAATTATATATTTCCTCATTATGATGCTCCAAAAATCATAATTAGTTCCATTTAAGAATAGACCCTTACTGGTAGATAAATCTTCTTAAACTTGACTACTAGTTATCCTTACTTCTAAGATCTCCTTTAAGCTGTTAGGCCTACTTCAAAGGACTAGAATCTGATACCAAATATTGGAATAAAAATTAATAAGAGTGGGGGTGAATTGGTCTCTCAAAAATATCTTTCTATTCCTCCTTATCATACATGAACCATCACATCAACATATAGATTAAGCAATGCATAAGCAATCAATTATATAAGCATGAAACAAGATTACACAAGACAATACATCATATATGTGAGAATCCATTAAGGGGAAGAAAACCCATTAATATTTTCATATGGGATATAGTATTATAATTCAAAATATCATAATTTAGTGAATCACCAACTCCACATGGAGCACCAACCCTAACTAGTTAAGCTCAAACCTAGCTAGTCTTTAGCAAGCACCAAATTGCAAGGAGGCACCAACCCTATAAATGACTTAGCACCAAATAAAACAAATAAATTATTTGATAACCTTCATAATACCTTGTTTTTAAACTAATTAATTATGATTACCTCTTCATCTCTTCACTCTCTTATCCCTCTCAAATTGCCTTTTAGGCCTCTTCGCTTAACTAGGTCTCTTCAAGACTGATTAGGTCATATGACCTTGATCTTCATATTATATATTCATGATAATACCTCTAATAATTTTTTATGGTCTAAAATACCTCATTATTCTCAATAATGTGTTATTTTATATGCATACACTCTTCATACATAAATATGCCTTAAACTACCTTGTCTATATATCATTCTTGTTCATATGCCTCTTAGTTGGCTATTCATCCTTAACCTCTTAGTTAAGAAATGGAATAGGTCTTAATAAATCTCACATACATGATTAAAATTTATGTTAATTCCCTTTTGTTCTATCATAACTCTATTAGATCTTATTTCACTTTTAGGTCTCATAGAGACCTAATTCCATTAGGTCTACTTTAAGACACATTACTATTTTCCTTTCATGAAACACATTAAAAATACACACATAGAAATAAAATATTATATACCACTCAAATATATCCACACTAATTTTATCTTAAGTCCATGATACTTCTTAGCATCAACCACCACTTGAAGCACACCTTGTAGCACTATTCATAATTAGGCTTGTGAACCTATAGAAAGCATGCTAGATAAAACTGAAACATGTACACAATTTAGTCACATATCCATGAAAATAAATCATATTAACATAAAATTTATGTGATTTATAATTCATAACTTATGTAAAAAGGTCTCAAACACGTCTCTGCAAATAGCCCACTTAGAATTGCCAAAACACTCCAAAACTCAGTCATGAATGACTTGATCTTTAACATCTAAAAGAACACTTTCCATGATCAATGATACTTTAAAAACATAATTTTAAATTTATATACCACTATTAGATACAAAAACCACAAGTTATAATGTCAAATATTGGTCTTTTAGACCAATCTTTTAACCTTAATACACATAATCAAACTAGAACCAGACAAGCCATTTTGGCTTCAACATTTCAACCACTTTTAATGCCTATAAAATATTATAAAAATAATTAATATAACATAAAAGTCCCAAAAAAAAACACCATGTGAATTACATACTTTAATTTAGTGCATAGGACCTTAAACTTAGCACTGCAACTTGTTTACCTAGAACTGTCAGTTTACCTTAAAGCACAGTCATGATGACATTTACCTTCAACACTTGTACAACCACTTTAAAAGACTTATTATGAAAGTATATGAACCTATGATATCATTGGTCCATTATTAGATAGAAATATAATATGGTCAAATTTTAAATACTGGTCTTGTTGATCAATCTCATGACCTTATATCTAATTATTTCATCTGAACCAGATAGGTTAATTTGTGAGCAACTTTTTCCACTATACTCACTAATATACAAAACTTATGCCAAACATGAATAGGATATCTAAATCCCAAATAAAATATCCATGCACTTATTTTTATCACTCTATCATGATAACACATCCTGATTCATCTTATCACTATTGCCTAGGTTTCTCACTGTTTGCACCATTAAGCCTATTAGCGATTGGCTAACTTAGATGACTAATTTGTTGAGCATGGTCATTGATTCTAGAATTATAATTGATTTAAAAGGTACATGATGTCATGATGCATAAATAAAAATGAGGTTATTTTTTATGGATTGGAGGATGTATGGTATGAGTGCAGAGCATTGAGGACCAAGAGGATATTGTGAGGGGTTCATAAATCCTTTGGTGAGATTTTAGAAGATTTAATTTATCCTTTGGAGAGAGGAAAATGCACATTCCTAGATTAAAATAACTAGACTATCATTTTATGTCATCAATGTATGAATGAACCAATTATTTTTTACATTTATTGTATGTACCTAAAAATTCACATGTGGTCAAAGGGTGATAAAGAGATGACATCATATGTGCCAAGAACATGCCCTCTAAATTTGGTGTCTTGACAATTTGTCTATATAAAGTTATAAGCTTTCCAAGTTAGACTATAGACTGGATGCATGCCAGATCTTTTCAAATTTATGTCTTGAGAAATAGATGTTGGTTTTCAAATATATAACCATTAAACTTCAAACTGAATATGCTTGCCAAAGAAACTAGTGAGCAAAGAATTATTTGTAAAAGCCAATCTATTGAGAATTTTGGTATGGTGTAAAATGAAAATTTGTTCTATAAAGTGAGATGAATAATATTTAAGTGGTTTATTGTTATAAATTTCCATAAAAATACCTTTATTTTAGTTTAAAATCAAAGGTGTTGACTGTGATAAAAACCAAAGAAACCAGTGAACAAAAAAATGCATGTAGAGACCAAGATATTGATTATTTTGGTATGGTATAAAAATAAAATATGAAGTAGACTCCTTTATGAAAAAAATAAAAGTGTAATTTATCCATGAAATTATATCAAATTTAAATCATTTATTTTCCAATTTGACCACTACAAGTTGTGATAAAACTCAGTAAACCTAGTTTGAGTATAAAACTTAGTTTGAGTATAATGGCTTTAGAACTCATTTAGAATGTGTGGATTGATATTTTAAGTATTGGGGGATGTTTTTAAGTAATTTATTATCTATTACATGCATTTACTAATATTTTTTAACATTTTTTTTTGTAATAAAAATATCAAACAACATGACTGTACCTTAAAGTTTTGCATAATGGCAGACAAGGTATGGTTGTAGAGTTGCTTACTCTTATTAATCATCAAAGGTGAGTACTTTAAACATTTGGAAATTATCTTAAGGTATTAAATTAATTTTATGTATGTTAAAAATTATCATTTTATATGATATAAATAAATAACTAATCAAAACATAGACTAGCAAAAATATGAGGGTTTTAAGACTTAGTATGACAACAATCCTTAGTAAAAGGTTTCATGAAGAATATGGACATTCAATACCTTATGTATATCAAAGGACATTAGATAGATTACTTTAATAGTTTTATATAGTTTAGATCATGATTTAAGAGTGTGTAATATAACTCTAAGTATAGGTTGTGTCTAAAGTCCTGATATGGAATAGAGACATATGAAAAGATAGATTGGTCTGCATGACCAATATGAATAATAGAGAAATATTATCTATGATAATATGGTTAATATGTGGATCATAGTGAATTATATGTGAGTCCATAATGAAACATCACAAATTTATCACAATATTATAATGGTCTTTTGGTATAACAATATTTATAGTGAACTATATGCAAACATGAATGTTGTATGCTAAGGTCTAGTGGGCAAATAGTAAGTTGAAATTATGAGTTAGAGGATTTTCTCCATAAGTCAATATATATTATGCACATGATTTTTTTATTTTGGAATTTAATTACATATATATCCTTTTCATAAGCTTGGAAGTCAGTGTAAGAGGTTGAAACATTGAAGACAAAATGGCTTATCTGGTTGAGTGAAGTCTATGAGAGAAAATCAATAAATTGGTTTGCAAGACCAACAACTTCCAATAAAGATTTTGATATATTTATTCATGGTTATTTTAATAATTTTATAATTTCATGTTCATGAATTTAAATCCCTTGAGTATGTACAATTAGGTGTCAAAATTTTATGTTTCCTTGACTATGTTTTGAAGCCAGTTGGGAGTTTAGAGTAAACATCTCGTAGAGAAGAGTTTGAGCCTATATACCTAGAGTTAAAGAATATAATGTAGATAATGGTAAATTTTTATGACCCTAAGGTCATGATGCTTCTGTATATGTGATTTTTTTCCATGTTTGTTTGTCAAAATTAAGTTTATGCTTCAGTTGTTCAAAATATATTTTTTGTGTATGCATAGGCCTATTATGAATAATCTTTTGACAAAAGGTTCAAGTGGTGGTTGGACATAAAAGGTGTTTTGGACATAAATTTAAGTTGGATAAGTTATATTTGAATTTAATATGATGTTTTCCTATTATATGTAGAGTTTTAAATCATTTCAATAAAGAAAAGTGTAACGTGTGACTAAGAAGGCCCAATAGGTCTCCATAAGACGTAAAGAAGGAATGTAGCCTATTAAGCTATGGCCAACCTAATTTATTTGTTGATTCATGATTATAAAATTTTATATGACATATTTTAAGGATAATTAAATTATGAAAATTTGCATGGCTGACCAAGGTGTGTGAGATCAAGTGACTTGTATAAAAGCAATTCTAATTAGGCCTATTTGTGACAGTTAGAAAAACATGTGTGCAAATGAATAAAATAGCACAAAAAGGAGAAGGAGGAGGTCATGTGGACCATAATAGGTGTTTAATTAATATTTAATATTAGGTTTTCATCTAAATATAATTTATTATGTGAACTAATCATTGGTGATATAGGGCTTATTGATCAATGACAAATCTGCTTGAGTGAGAGGTAGTTTTGAATGTGATCATGAGTGTCAAGGAGTAGATCATGAGGGTATATTGTGATTAATATAACCTTCATTGGTAAATTATTAGAATATAAGTCTATGAGGTTGTCATAGATGAGTAAATATGTATTAGAGACCTGAATATGATGATAATTCTATGATGAGATAGTTGATGTGTAGAGAATAGATAGAAGATTGAGCATGACATTATTATCATAGAGAGAATAAGAAAGAGAGAGAGTAGAAGAAGCCCATCATTAGGTGTTGATAACCATCAATAAAAATTTGGAAAAATCATTCTTGGTTGATTTTATGTTGATTTTTCATAGTGTTGATTGAGTGGGTGCTTGATCAATAAGGAGGTTGGTGCCTCCTAGCAAGGTCGTGCTTGCTAAAGCCAAGTGGGTACTTGGTGAATTAAAGGTTGGTACTCCTTACTAGGTTGGTGATCAGCTAAATATTGATTTATTAATTTATAATATTGTTTTTCCAAGCTTTGTTTTAGTGTTTATCCCCCATGAGGGTTTTCCACTTATATATGTGTTATTGTTGTTTATGCATTGCTTTGGTTGATTAAATGCATTCTTCATGCTTATGTACATTGGGTTGATATTACTTTATGAATGATAATTAATGAATGATGAATTAAAAATAAAAGAGTATTAAGGACACTAATTCACCCCCCAATGATTATGCTTCCAATACTTGGTAACAAAATTTGGTCCTTTTGAAGACAAGTCTGACAGCTTGAAGGTGAACCTAAGAAGCACAGATGTCTTGTGATAAACAAGAAGGAGATAAAATATATGATGAAGAAGTATAATATGATAGTGAATAAGGAGAATCTGAAATAGACTTTGAAGCTGAGATCATAAGTTTCCTTGATGATTTTAAGCATCAAAATAAGATCAAGGATCTCAAGAGTCAGCTAAAGGATGTAAAGGCAACTATGAATTCAAAAGAAGAATAATGTCCTAAGTTGAATTCTGATTTGAGTTTATTAAAGGTAGAGGTTGAACAAGCTAATGTCAAGCTAAAATATTTTGAATAAATCAATGTGGTTCTCAAGGATAGCAACAAAAAGTCATCTCAAGTCAATAAGGGTGATAGTCACTCTAGTGAGAGCAAGAAGGACAAAGGCAATAGGAGGGAAAATCAAGTTAGGTAGCCTAATGCATTTAGAAATTCAATCTCACTTCATGGTCAATTCTTTGTGTGACATATATTTAGTCATAGAGTAAAGGATTTTAGAATGCCCTCAAGGAATGAGTTCTCATGGGATCATGGAATAAGGAGCAATTAGAGAAAAGGTAAGTTTAGTAATGTTATTTGTTATAGTTGTCATAGTATGGGACATATTTCTAGATTCTATCCTAGAGCGCATAAGAAGGGTCCAACATGGATATAGAGACCAAAGGTAGTTAGAACTAGTCATATTCAACCTATTAATCAAGATGGTTTAATTATAGTAGAATAAGGATCAAATAAGAATAAATTCTAAGAACATGTTTCATTATTATCTATTGAAAGTATTCTAGAAGTTAAGATGGTAGAAAAAGTTGAAAAGATAAGCAAAGAGCAAAAAGATGATATCAATCCTAGTTAGGTGTTGAAGTAAGGAAGAATGATAACCAAGGAAGAGAGAAGAAACATGGAAATATAGGAATCTCTTGAGTATGTATTGTTCTAGTTCCCTATGGAGTGGGGTATCTCTATTATGCTTCATGGAGACACTTATCAACAAATAGAAGTAAGTGTGAAGGCCATCAATCAAGTTATACATGGATTTGAGTCACCAAATTTGGTGAGTAGCTATGAAATGTTGATATCTTAGCATTTAATTAGGCTTTATGGGTTAAATATTTCATACAGGTATGGATCCATTATAGGAAAGTTGGAAAGTGACTTGGAGACCTAATTAGGTCTAATTACAGGGCTAGTTTGTGAAGGAACTACCATGTAGAAAAAGAGTTGAGAGCTAAAATTTGGTATGCATGAGGGGGCATATAAAAGAGCCCTAGATATGAAGTTTTAAGGTTATAATATCTACCCAAGCATCTTTTAAGACATTTTGACAAAGCTATGAAGATGTTCCATCGAAGCTTCAAAGATCCACCCATGCAACTCCAAAGAAATTATGAAAAATCTCTAAAGATGTTTCAATAAATATCCAAAGACCTATCTAGGCATGCTTTGAAGATACCTAGTCATACTTATAGACATCCAATTCCTAACACCATTTGTGTTGAAATTGTCAATCCTACTCGAATTGCACTCAAATGCACATTTTAGGTCAAAATCCATAAAACACCCTAAATGGTTAAAACTTATCACTTACAAGTGTCAGTTTAGGTCAAAGTATCCCTAAATAAGCCAATGAATTTTATGGGCTAGCTAAATTTGATTAGATCATTTTGATTCTAAATGATAATTTTGCCATTTAGTGCTCTAGATCACTCTTTTCTTCTAATTCATTGGTACACCTCATGTACTTTTGTTATTTGGTGGTGGCAACATCCTAAATGGGAATATAACTCTAATGTATCTAACATCACCTTCTAGTTTCTCTCCAATCAAATTACAACCTAGTATTATGAGTTTTTGACCATTTTGATTAATTGTGCACCAAGATTCAAAGAATTGCACTAGAATTGATTAAAATTACTTAAGCTAATTAATCCAATTTAAGAGCTTAAGTAATAATTCCATAGATATTTTTGAATATCTCATTATTGGAAATTGATTTTGAATATTTACATCACCTAGTAACATCATCTATGGGGTGGCATACATCAGGTCATAAGTGCATAAAATATCAAGATTATGGGTCACCAATGCCTAATTAATGCCTCTCATGCCTCTTTAATGATTATTTATCTTGAGGATATTTATGAGTTTAATTCCAAATATTAGGATTATCTATGGCTACATATCTCAATCTTGAAATGGATAATCATGGTTTATCCTGACCAATCTCAAAAATTTATAAATAGAGAGGCCACGGACATGAATAAAAAAGCTTGATTTATTGAAAGTTATTATGTAGAATTTTCTCCACAATCCTTTGAAATAGACCATTAAAATTAGTTACAAACTTCATTGATAGGATATTTTAGTGATTTGGAATTATGAGCCTAGGTTTTATGGAGTGTTCTTGAGACATTAGAGGATTTTGACACCTTTGTTGACAAAGAGCCACATGGGTATGGTGAATCCATTTGGGAAGGTAATATGATGTTTCTTTATTTCATTTGTTTCTTTCTATCCATTTTAATTCCCATAGGAATAAAAAGGCTTATTTAGTGATTTTTTTATGCATTTTTCATGATTTATGGACTAATGTTTGACTAACTTGCTTTGTAATCCTCTCTACATCTTGACATGCCCAATGGGACCATACACATCTCACACATGAATAAGATCATTATGAAACTTCAAAATATTCATTTCTATCATTAAAACTCTTGAAATTTGGTTTTATAGCTTTGTTTTTTCATTTTTCTTTGTCACAAGTTTACACTGACCGTCATCAGTTAGTAAAACTATCATCAATTGGCATAATCATCATCGGTCATTGTTGGTATAAATATGTTGATTAGATAACCATCATCTATTAGTAAGTGTAATTGTCATCGGTTATAGAACCAACATTGGCCATTGTGTTTTTCTTAAAAACACAAAACCCGAGAGCTAATAGGCCATTTTAAAATGCTTGGTTTGGGGTCACACAGACTCCATTTTGGATTATTTTTTTTTAACCACATGTTTCTCCTAAATTTTTAGAATTTGAAATTATTTTAGCTTCAAGTTTAATATATTTTTCACAAAAACTTTAAAATCTATTTAAAATATTTCTAATCTAACATATTTGCTTTTGGGGTGATGCCTTAAGGGTAGACAAGTAACCAGCGGACTTGGAACTTGTTAAAACATGTTATTAAGACATCTTTGGCATGATTTTAAAATGAATTAGGAATATTATTTTTGATAATTAATTAAAAATTTAGATGATTATGGTGAATGTTTTAAAATTTTACAATTAAGACCAAGGGGTCAAAAGAACATCACCTCATATTTCAAATTTGGGCTTAAAAATGAACTCACTTTTCCAAGCTTTTTGTATTCAATTATTAGTTTATGTTAGATTTTGTTTGGAAAAGAGAGGAATGTCATGTGTAGGCTCTTCCATTTTTCCCCTTTAGGGAACAATTAGAATCAAAAGTACCATTCCTATTGAAAAAATCCTAGTCCAAGGCTTAGAAATAATATCATCTAAAGCACTCCCCAAAAACTCATCAAATTTTGGGTGATCTTGATAATGACCCTAAGGTCTTTCTATTTTATGCTTTATTTATTTCAAGCAAATTTTAATTATGAATGGGACATCATTACCTCCCATGAGTTCTCTAGAGAATCTTTGACCCAAGGTTTCATCTCCTGGCATTGACTTTACTTACTCCTTCTGAGTTAAATATGGGACGTATCTACATTTAGACATCACACTACACTGAGTGAATAGCAAGATGTAGTGGTTATAAAAGGACTAGACATTTTTAAAACTAGCCAATGTCATGATCACCCAATTCTCATGTTTGTCTTTTGCATCATTTGATGTGAAAGTCATTGTGTAATTGATTCCCCTAGAATGATAGAAAACCAATTAGTTTTAGTCAACCCCATTTTCCCATACCCTTGCTAAGATTTGGATGATTATACTTAGTGTATTTTGGTCATTATTTGATTGGTATGCTTTGAGGTTAAAACTTGTTTGTTTATTCATAAGCCATGTCAAAATCAGGTATTTGAGTTAAGAAGGGTAGCATTATGCTACCCAAATCATGTCAAATATTTTTTTCCTTTGAGTCTTTGAAACATAACAATTAACCACATCATTTGAGCATGCTTATGCCATTAGGCTACTCAATTTATTTCAAGAACTTGTTTACCATTGTATGAAAAACTATTTATTTCAAACCACATCATGTATACCATTTGGCCTTGTTTATGCATCGTTATGATGTCTGCTCTTGTCTAGCTTGTTTGGTCCAATCCTAGTCTTCAACATTACATTTTCAATTAACCTTGTCAAGTTTTGATCAAAACATTGATTGATTTTTGTTTAGGCCTCAATTCATGGGGTTAGTACACAGATATTTTTCTTTTGGGTCGTATAGCTTTAGTTAAATGATTACCCAATTTTGAACACTATTGATTGTTTGTTTATTCAAGTGCCTATCCTCATCATTTTTTGTGACTTTGTTTGGGAAAACACAACCTTTCTTCAAAAAAACTTTGAAGTTATACATTTGATGTTAGGTTATTTTATGCCAAATCTTGGTACAAACTACTTTTGAGATGTATCTTCACTCTTTCAATGTCATGTCCCCTTTTTCATGGACATTGACAGTTTTGATGATTAGCCTATTATGCGACCTTCGTAGGCTAATATGATGGATAGAGGGTCATAATGGAGCTTGGCTTGACTTTGATTCGCAGGATTTCTACATTTGGTTTTCATTCAGGTTATTTCAGACCATTGGGCCTGAGCTCCTACTTTTTAGGGATATTTGACATGCAGCAGAGCGCCTTTATTTTGGTATGGTCATGTGCAAAATCACTCCCTGATTCACCTGCTTCGATCGGTTCGAGGATCCGACATGTATTGAGGGAGATATTAATATTTGATTGATTTAATCAAATATTAATTATTTAGCCTATTTTTAATTAGAAACCCTAATTCTAATTTAAGAAACCCTAATTAGGGCAAGCATATCTTTTGAGGGTATAAGGGTTTCTCATGGAGGCCATTATTGATTATGCATTGATTATTGATATTGATTTTGAAGAAATTCTTCTGTGAAGACTGAGCCAAGGGTTCCAGGATTCCATTTGCAGTGGAGAACGTCAACTCTTCATTGTGTGCGATTCAGAGGTTGTGAAAGATCAGCCGATCTATTGCCAAATTGAGAGATAGCTTCATCCAGAAGTTATCACAGAAGTACAGATTTGAGAGATAGCTTCATCCAGAAGTTATCACAGAATTTCAGGGTAGAGAGATAACTTCACACAGAAGTTATTACAGATATTTCAGGTATTTATCTTTATTTAGTTTTTGATCCTATAAATTATACAGATAGAGATATTCTATATTAGCATAGTATATCTTCAGATCAGGTGGTTCAGTAATCAGGGGTTAAGAACAGACAGGTTAGCGGCCTTACTAAGTCCGTACAGGTCCGTACAGATTCCCGCAGATACCGACACTGGTAGACAAAGATCCCCAGTGACCGACATCGGCCATTTGAGGACCGACGTCGGCAGATAAGGACCCACAGAGACTGACGTCGGCAGTATATCGACTGACGCTAGCGACTGTGTGTTCGACATAGCAGGCCGAGACTTCCAGAATTGCAAGTTTATTCCTAGTTTGCATAATTTCAGGGTTTTAAGACCATATCTATAATATTCTTTGATTTGCATAAGAAAGGACTACAATTGTAATCAGCTGGATGAATGATAAGATCTGTGATTTGTTTATGCATGTTTGAATCTATTCTGCAAATTGTATCTTGTTCAAAGCTTTATATGTTTCTATATTCCCTGTTTGAAGGGGATATTACAGTTGTTCAGATCTTTTGTAGGAGAAAAAAGAGGCCCTAAGTAAGGGACATCATAGTGGTATCAGAGCTTCTTGTGTTTTCATATCCCTACTGGCTGGGGACATTACAGTGGTATCAGAGCCAAATTCCTGCCATCCTGTTGGGCACATCAGAGCTAATGTCTTGCCATCCTGTTGGGTAGTTTGGGTAGATTGAATCAGAAAAGTATCATGATGCCTTCATATACTTAGAAACAGTGGGACAATGATATGAAGAAGCTGGAACACAGTTTGAAGCAGTTGGATGAAACCCAGAGGAGGATGAAGGAAATTCTTTCATATCCTACATCCAAAAACAAACCCGCAAGGTATAAGATAGCGAATGATGAGTGGGGCTTATTACCTCCTCATGTTCAAGAGAGGACGACCTTTGATCGTTTTGTCAAGCTGAGGAGAGAGCACTACATATCACTTAGACGAGAGAGCAACATGTCCCATAATTATTATGATTATGAGATAGGATATAGTGAAGATGAGGATGAGTTAGATGCTTGCACTCAGAGTGTACAGGTGGGCTCAGATGTTAGTGCACTGAGGGTTGATGATCTCTTAGTTATGACAGAGATTGTAGAAGAGTCCCAGGATCCTATTATTGCAGATGACACCCAGGAGAATGCAGTGGGCAGTTTCAAGGACTTAGTCTCACTGGTTGTTTCTTTCCGTATGGAAGAGTTAGACAGTGATGCTACAGTTGTTGATACTCCATTTTTTGATATGAGCTTTGGCGTTGATTTAAAGAGTATGGATGATCATTTGTATATTGAGGTGGTTGGTGGCGAGTACATTCCTGCAGTTGTTGCTGAGGAGCATGTTACTGATGCAGACACACATATTCAGGATTTGGATGTTGCTGATTCTGATGAGTTTGAGATACCAGTGGAGTCATGTCTCCAGATTGATTATTCTCACACGGATGATAGTGTGGTACAGTTGGTTGTGCCACCTTTACAGAGAGATCAGTTGGGGTGTGTGGGGGAGTATGTTGACGCTTCCACATATAATTTTTACTGCACTGAACCATTCATGGAGTATTTGCTGGATAGTGCAGGTGTTCGTCTGGACTCACATAAGATGACAGAAGGTGTTCTTGTCCGAGGTTCTAGTGCTATTAGCAGATTGGGTGAGGAGATTTTACGAACCCTTTCTACTATATTACCTTACAGGGATGTTGAGGTGATGTTTGTTGAGCCGAGATTGGAGCCATCCATTGAGTCCCAATTTGGCAATAGTGAGCCAGTAGCAGAGTTTGGGGATTCTTACCAGCATCATACGGTGAGGTATGCTCCTTATTTTTCTTTACATCTAGAGGTTAGTTTTGATGTCAGTGACTCAGGGACCAATGATTGTCATATCCACGGTCCAGTTGGGTGTGAGTATCAGTTAGATAGGGACTTGAATTTTGACAGGGTTGATATTTTAGTTGGCTTGAGTTCCATAGACTGGTTTCTTCTTCTGGCATCTACAGTTGGTCTTCAGATAGTTGTTTGGGTGTCGAGTGCAATTTTTTAGTTGCTGATTTTGATACTATTGATGTTGTTGCTGTTGATGATTTATTCACATGGGTTGATTGGTGACATGATGGATGTTACACAACTTTTTCCTTGGGATCCAAGGGGATCGAGTAGTTCATTGTTCCAAGATTGCTTGGGGACAAGCAATTTCTGGAGGGGTGGATTGTCATGTCCCCTTTTTCATGGACATTGATAGTTTTGATGATTAGCCTATTATGCAACCTTTGTAGGCTAATATGATGGATAGAGGGTCATAATGGAGCTTGGCTTGACTTTGATTCACAGGATTTCTACATTTGGTTTTCATTCAGGTTATTTCAGACCATTGGGCCTAAGCTCCTACTTTTTAGGGATATTTGATATGCAGCGGAGTGCCTTTATTTTGGTATGGTCATGTGCAAAATCACTCCCTGATTCTTCTGCTTCGATCGGTTCGAGGATCCGACATGTATTGAGGGAGATATTAATATTTGATTGATTTAATCAAATATTAATTATTTAGCCTATTTTTAATTAGAAACCCTAATTCTAATTTAAGAAACCCTAATTAGGGCAAGCATATCTTTTGAGGGTATAAGGGTTTCTCATGGAGGCCATTATTGATTATGCATTGATTATTGATATTGATTTTGAAAAAATTCTTCTGTGAAGACTGAGCCAAGGGTTCTAGGATTCCATTTGCAGTGGAGAACGTCAACTCTTCATTGTGTGCGATTCAGAGGTTGTGAAAGATCAGCCGATCTATTGCCAAATTGAGAGATAGCTTCATCCAGAAGTTATCACAGAAGTACAAATTTGAGAGATAGCTTCATCCAGAAGTTAACACAGAATTTCAGGGTTGAGAGATAACTTCACATAGAAGTTATTACAAATATTTTAGGTATTTATCTTTATTTAGATTTTGATCCTATAAATTATATAGATAGAGATATTCTATATTAGCATAGTATATCTTTAGATCAGGTGGTTCAACAATCAGGGGTTAAGAACAGACAGGTTGGCAGCCTTACTAAGTCCATACAGGTCCGTACAGATTCCTGCAGATACCGACACCGGCAGACAGAGATCCCCAGTGACCGACATCGGCCGTCTAAGGACCGACGTCGGCAGATAAGGACCCACAGAGACCGACGTCGGCAGTATATTGATCGATGCCGGTGACTGTGTGTTCGACACAGCAGGCCGAGACTTCCAGAACTGCAAGTTTATTCCCAGTTTGCATAATTTCAGGGTTTTAAGACCATATCTGTAATATTCTTTGATTTGCATAAGAAAGGACTACATTTGTAATCAGCTAGATGAATGATAAGATCTGTGATTTGTTTATGCATGTTTGAATCTATTCTGCAAATTGTATCTTGTTCATAGCTTTATATGTTTCTATATTCCCTATTTGAAGGGGATATTACAGTTGTTCAGAGCTTTTGTAGGAGACAAAAAGAGGCCCTAAGTAAGGGACATCACAGTGGTATCATAGCTTCTTGTGTTTGCATATCCCTACTGGTTGGGGACATTACATTCAACCAAGGTTGAACCTTTTATCTTTTAAACATCACTTTTCAGAGTTTGCAAAACTTTAAGTCTTTTTATTTTTAGAGCTTTCTTCATTAAATATAGATATGTCTAGCTACACTTATGGTGCAGTCATGGATAATCCAACTTATGATAGAATGGCCACACAAAATAAATTTTATGACTTTAGTCAAGACCCCTAGGGTGATAATAAGTTTTGTGAGACAAATTTCTATCCACCTCACAAAAATTAGTCATCGGAACATAGTCAAGATCCAACTTATGATCCAACTTATGATCTAACTCATGATTGGAATGATTGGGTTTATTAGGAAGACTCGGATGCTTTGGCTTTTGTAAGTAATCAAACTCTACAATGTACCAAGATCACCATTTTAGGACCTCCTCCTTTGGTTTGCATGAGCAACCAAACTAAAAAGTGTCTAGTCATTACCATTTTAAGACCTTTTCCTTTGGTTTGCACAAGCAACCAAACTAAGAAGCATCTAGTTGTTACCATTATTATCCCATCACCATTTTTTGATGAACCCATTGTTAAAGAACCTCCATTTGATGAACCAATTGTTTTTGATCCCTTATTAAATAGTCTAATCTTTAGAGAGTCCATTATTGAACCACAAACCATTATTCTCGCTAAACCAAATGTTCTCCACTATAGAAATTTTGTGCCAATATTTGACCCTAAACAAGAACCATTACCTCTTCAAAATCCATCTTATGAGGATCAAAATGTGTTCAAAACTAATCTTTTACAACCAATTATGAACCAAAATAAACATGTTATTTTTGAAATACCCATTTGTGACAAAATAAATTTTGATAACTTACTTATTCATATGGTTACCTATTTTTAAAGAGCATCATTTCCTTGACAAGCCAATCTTGGTAGAGTTGTCTCTTGATCTTTTCCCACTCATTGAGGAGTCTCACTTTGACAGACATAATTTTGTCAAGACATCCCTTGAGTGGTTCCCTCTTTTTGAGGGGCTTCATTTAGATGAGTCAATCTATGTTGAACCCTTCCAAGATGAATCATTATTTATTGAGCCCATTATGCCATCATAGGCCATTACTTGTCAAAAATTTAGCATTCAATAGAACATTATCAAAACAACCATATCAGATGAAGAATCAATATTAGAGTCAGGTTCTATTTTTGAACTGACATTGGATTTAACATCAAAAACAAAATCAACATCAGTTAAAACATTGGATTTAGAGTCCCTTACTTTAGAATCAGAGTCAGAAATAAATTATAGTATTGGTTGTTGCAACATTGGTTACAATTGCCTTACAGATCAATTTGAATATATTTTTGATCCTTCTATGGTTTTTGAGGATGATTAATTCAGCATCAATACAAGTTATCCTAGTATCTTCTATGAGGATTGTGTTTCCTTTCACCATCCCATTATTACCACCTAACATAGACATTATATTTACATTCCACCTCCCATAAGTGCCGATTAGGACTGATAGAATCACACTTTATTGAACTGCATCTATGGTAACATATCATTTATAGAATATCAGGGGGACCAAGACCACATTCATTTAGAAGAAGAACAATCTCCTAGTGAAACATTTTCAAAGGTGTTATGGGATGAGCAAAGATTAAACTTAGCATCTTTTAGTGACACATTTTTGAAGGTGCTAGAATACAATCAAAGTAAAATGTTAACATCTCTTTGTGAAACCTTCTTAGAGGCATTATGGGATGATCAAAACAAATTCATTGGTGAAAACCTCATCAAGGCACCAATAGCTGAGCACAAAATTTATTCATTATTTAATAAATATATTATCAAAGATCAAATCAAAATAGCTTCCAATCTACAACATAATCAGATGGTAGCTACTCTTAAGATCAAGCAACAAAAAAAATTGATGGTCTTATTGAGAGCATCTTCAAAGGTTTTTGACCCCACCACAACCAAAATTATGTTAAATCTAACATCAAAAACATTACGTGTGACTAAAAGTCCCAATATTCATTTATTTCCCATTAATTATACATTCCATTATCACCCACGTATTTATTACCCACTTATCTCATTTATCCTACCATTATTTACCATCACTAGAAGAACTTTCCTTTATCGAGGTTATAAGGATATCTTGTCTCGATGTCTTAAAGAAGCAGAATCAATTATCTATGAAGATCACAAACACATTATTTAGATCTAGATCAACAACAAGTTCTTAATAGAGTAGTTGATCCAAAAGGGTGTTGGATAACAACTTATATAGATGATCATTTTTATTGTCTCACATATTGACTAGGATGTGCATGACCCTATCAGCAAGAGAAATAACACCATTTTTCATCTACCATTAACCTATTTGTCATTACCATGCCTTGTCTCTTAGGGACAACCATATAGACCCTTTTTAGGCATTATTATACCATTGAGATCCATGAACCACGTCATTTGAATTACATTGACTTGAGCTCCTTTGGGACTATGTAGGCAGTGCTCAATTTTTATTGAGGTTAGCTCGATCACCCCTTTCTCATGCTCTCATCATTTTATGAGCAATTGTTAAGTTTTAATTCTCTCACCATTTTTTAAGCAACTTAATCCAATGCTCTTACCATTTTGTGAGCAATCTGATCTAGTCATTTCTTGGGGGCAACTTTATTTCCACTGTATCCAATTTTATTTTGATCATTTCATTATACCATTTTTATTATACCAATTCTTTACTATTGACCAAGGCTTGTTTTTAGTCATCTTGTTTATCCCATTTTGATCTTAGTTCCTTTAGTTCATCCATCACCTTTTGTGGGGGGATTTTGATCCAATTTCAATAGTTTTTTAATTTAGTTTTGAAGGATAGTCTATGAACATAGTGTGACATTTGATATGACAAGTTATCTTTCATCTATAATCTTATTTGGTATCATTGATTATAACTACTTACGGGCAAATCAGTATTGTTTTGGTACCCCTGATTAAAACTGCCTTTGGTTAAATTAGTATTATGACATTATTTCCTAATTATAACTTCTTATGGGTAAATTAGGTACAATGTTTTTTTATCATGCATTTCCACATCGTCTAGTCATTACTATTATCATTTATCTTGTCATTCACCTTTGTTTGTGAACTTGTTGTGACCTAGTCAGTTTTTCATCACCTTTTATGTGGATAGAATTACTATGAATTGGGATTATTTTGGGGTTATATAGGCCATTCTTGATTCATATCAAGGTCAAATCAATCTTTATCATATGCTCTCATCATATTTTGAGCATTTTAAGTTGGTGTGCTCTCACCGTTTCATGAGCTGGACCGTTTTATATCTCTTAATCCTCAATTGAGTTGAGATACTTAGAAAATTACAAAACCATTCACAAAATCATTCAAAAACTCAAAAACATTTTGTGTTTATTTGATTTTTATTTTTTGTCTGGTCTTTTATTTTCCTGTTTGGTCTTGCTTCTTTGTTTTATTTTTCCAAGTACATCTTGATGGTCCACCTGGATCTTGATTATTTATAGCTTGGTCTCATGTCATTAAGATGTTCTTGCCTTTTTAATTTTAAACATTTTTGTTCCTACTTAAGATCATATCTTGATTTCAAGCTAGGTTCATTTATGTTTATCTTTTTCTTTGTCTTTGCTTTTTTATTTAAATGTAAATAGCAGTAACTCTGGTTTTGGTCATTATTTTACCATTATTCTTAGTTATAGGTATTCACATTTGAACTGGATCAGTGTAATTGGAATCTTATATCATTATAAGTTATTCATAATTTTGATGCCTAATTTCTTTTGTTACAGCAGGCACTTTGTGCTTAGGTCTCAAAGTCTTAATGTCAACATCAGCTCTGATGAATGATTCTCAAGAACACTTTACAAAACCTAGGCTCATGATATGGAATTAGGATTCTAGGTGTTTGCATTTTAGGCTTCTTTGTCTATGCTTAGATGTGCATCTCTTTGCATACATTATAATTTTAACCAAATTCTTAGTCTATTTTCATCATTTCTCATTCTATTCTCTCCCAAACTTGGGTGAACTACATTGGCCTAAAGTTCATGTTGGAACATGAGTCCATGGAACTATGTAGGAAGTGGTTAATTTATATTAAGGTTAGCTCAACTATCTCCATTCTTATTTTCATTTATCTCGTCACTTTGTGTATTCTCATATGCTTGGAATTATATGGATTTCTAATCCATTACCCCATCGCATGTATGTTTGTGTCTACTCACTTTAACCTATATTTTTAGTTATATCATTAAGCTATTTTGCTTGCCAATTACCCATGATGGGGCACAACATCTGAACCACATCTAAATAAAATCAGCTCTAAAAGAGAAAATCATTATTTATTCTTTATCAATGATCAATATTTTCCCTACTAGGGCAACACTATCTTATCATGATCAAATATGCTCTACTAGAGTACTTATTATTATATTCTCTTTGGAGACCTCATTCAAGTGGTGATTCCCTTCTTGAAGTAGAATTTTCTCTCTTTTCCTCTAATTCCAAGCTCTCCACATTAATTCCCATGATGGCAATACTTTTAGTGTGTAACTTATCTCAAGATTGATCAATGTCGTAAGCGTGTAGCTTGCACTCTCGAATTGGGTACATTTAAAGTGTGTCCCTTACATTTATGGATTGTATCTTTCCCATTACCCCCATCTCTATGGCCTATTATACCTCTAATTATATTTTGATCATTAATGGTAATTATGTGTATAATCATTAGCTTGTCTGGATGTGATCTATTCCATGGGTTAATCTCTCACTTTCTTTCTCTTTTCGAGAGTCCATCCTTTTCTTCCATCCTAGTATATCCTCTTGAAGGGGAATCATGGGTCTATTCCAATTTCTTCTTGAAAACTCTTTTCTTTTAAAATATGTTGTTTCACCTTAATGTCTCACTATGCCTTCTCAAATAAGGGTAAAATGTAGACATCTAATTCCTAACACCATTTATGTTAAAATTGTCAATCTTACTCGAATTGCACTTAAATGCACATTTTAGGTCAAAATCCATAAAACACCCTAAATGGTTCAAACTTGTCACTTACAAGTTCTATTTTAGGTCAAAGTATCCCTAAATAGGGCAATTCATTTTATGGGCCAGCTAACTTTGATCAGATCATTTCGAGTCAAAATGATAATTTTGCCATTTATTGCTCTGGATCACTCTTTTCTTCTAATTTATTGGTACACATAACATACCTTTATTAGTTGGTGTTAGCAACATCCTAAATGGTAATACAGCTCTAATGAATCTAACATCACCTTCTGATTCCTCTCTAGTCAAATTATGACTCAGTAATATGACTTTCTAACCATTTTGATTAATTTTACACCAATTTCCAAAGAATTGCACTAAACTTGATTAAAATTACTTAAGCTAATTAATCCAATTTAAGATCTTAATTAATAATTCTATATATATTTTTAAATATCTCATTATTGAAAATTGATTTTGAATATCTACATAACCTAGTGACATCATCTATAGGGTGGCATCCATCTAGCCATAAATGCATAAAATATCAAGATTATGTGTCACCCATGCCTAGTTAATGCCTCCTATGCCTCTTTAATGATTATTTATCTTGAAGATATTTATGAGTTTAATTCTAAATATTAAGATTATCCATGTCCACACATCTCAATCATGAAATGGATGGTTATGGTTGATCCTGACCAATCTCAAAATTCTATAAATAGAAAGGCCATGGACATGAATAAAAAATCTTAATTTATGAAAGTTTATAATGAAAAATTGTCTCCACAATCCTTTACAATAGATCATTAAAATTAGTTACAAACTTCATTGATAAGCTAGTTTAGTGATTTGGAATCATGAGCCTAGGTTTTATAGAGTGTTCTTGAGACATTAGAGGAGTTTGCCACCTTTGTTGACAAAGATAGAGATGTTTGGTCAAGGGAGAACTTGATTTTGAGCCATATGGGTATGGTGAATCCATTTGAGAAAATAATATGATGTTTCTTTCTTTAATTTGTTTCTTTCTATCCTTTATAATTACCATAGGAATAGATGTTCCATCAAGATACGAAGATGTTCTATTGAATCTCCAAAAAGAGGTTGTATGAGGTTTTTTGAGCATAAATAAGAGGCTTTGGATCACTCAAGTGAGTCTTAGGGTAAGCATACATGGTTAATACCTATAAACCTAGTATACAACTAGACCACCTTTAGACCCTACTTGGCCTAATTAAGCAACATAAGTTGTTGATAAGACATATGAAGAATACTTGACAGTGTTTGAGCATGATAGAACTATGGTGCAGCCTGAGCAAGGAAATGAAGATGGATATTATCCATCCTTATGTTTATAGATGATATGGCTTTAAGATGTATAAATTTATGTAATGCTTCATATTTTCCATATATGCATGCATAGTATGATTGACTATGTGAATTTGTTGGGCATATATTGAAAGTCCAGATGGTGAGTGTTTGTGTTTTGAAGACTAAGGGGGAGTCCCATTATTTTAAAAGAGGTTTGAGTCATATAATCTGATGTCATGATGGTTTAAACATTAGATAGACATGGTTTTATCTCTAAGATTCAAGATGACAGTCAAATACTATGATGAGAAGACCTGAGGTAGCTATGAGCTAAATATGAGTGTAAGAGGTGTGTTGATTAGTCATCAAAGGTATCTCATGTATGGGCTATGACCTTAAAAGAATTAGTAGTCAATATGCATGGAGGTATAAGGTTAATTAATCTAAACAAAGAGGTATGATGTTATGGTGAGCTAGTGGATCAAGGTCTACATCAAGTTGGTTGATAGTTAGTATATTTTAAACTCAATATCAATCATGTTAATAACAATTAGATGGAGATGATCATGGTGATAGGGGGAGCCTATATATGATGCTTCAGGTATGTGTGGGAATGGTTTGTTAATATCATGTCCAAGGATCAAATGGTATCTTGTAAAAAACCCTTTATCACTAATGTCAAATGGGTAGAAAGATCATAATGAAGGAGGAATTCAGATTAGTAAGAATATATTATTAGAGTGATTTTTTCATCAATGATAATAGGGGAGATTGTTGAGCATGGCCATTAATGCTAGATTTGTCATTGATGTCCAAGGTACATGATGTCATGATGCATCAATGACAAAGATGCCATTTTTATGGTTGGATGGCATGATTTCAGAGCATTAAGTACCAAGAGGATTTTTTGAGGGGATCATGGATCCTTTGGTGAGATTCTGGAAGATCCAATTTATCTTTTGGAGAGAGGAAAATGTACATTCTCATATTAGAAGAACTAGATTGTCATTATATGTCATCAAGGTATGAATGAAATAATCAGCTTATGAATTTGTGATATGTAACTAAACAATCAAATGTGGTCAAAGGTTGATATAGAGATTACATAATATGTGTCAAGAACATGCCCTCTAAATTTGGTGGCTTGAGAACTTGTCTATCTCAAGTTATAATAATGCAGGGAAATCCTATATGGACCCCAAAATGAACTCAATTTTGGATTTAATTTTTATTTTAGGTGTTTCATATGTTATTTAGGTCCTAATTTTTTCTTAGGTGTGATATAGGTTATCAAAATTTGCATAAAATTTGAATTATGGCTTTTACCTCCAAAATGGCACTATTTGAAAATTTGAAATTTTAAGCCTTGTTGAAGGATTTCCATGGATTGTATAAAGGTTTAAAAGTATATAAACATGTCTAAGAGGTCTTATGACAATTAAAATGGTCCTTAATATGTTCCTTAGTCTTTAGACATGGTCATTCATTGGATATATTTGTAAAACATACAAAATGCAATGTAACTCAATCGCTTCTACATGGGAAAAATCCAAGATTTAGTTATGTTTCTTAGAGTAGTTTTAGGAGGTTTAGTTTTGATTTTTCATTGTGATTTCCATTTGAAGATGACAGATAATGGACATGAAATAATGAAATATTGATGAATGAAGAGAATAGTGTTATTGAAAATTTTGTGTCCATAGAACTATATGACTGAGACTAAGAAATTCTGCTTGTTTGAATCTTTAAATATGGAAAGTGAATGGTTGTTTGATTATTAACAATGATTAAGGAAAAAAAATTATTATCTTTAATGAATCAATGAACCCAAATTGAATTGGGATCAATCATCCTTGTAGTGACAAACAAGTCTATCAAATAGTGAAAGTAAGTAAACAACATGCTTAGGTGATTATGTGATATTTCCTCATTGAATTACATGTTGGATTTGGAGATGGAATGTTATGTAGTGTTAGAGATAACTTGTGACTTAAAGGATGTATAAAATTTGGTAATTTTTAGTTTTATCAATGTTATTTCTCAAATTTATATCATACAGGCATAAACCCTGAGTTTGTTTACTGTATTCTTTATCTTGAATCTTGTTTTAGAGTCCAAAGTGAATAATAAAGGAGGATATAGTCTTGAGATAGTATTTTTTCATGGAAAAAAACCTAATATAGGTTATATATACTATTTTAAAGTTTGAAACAATCAAAACTCTGAGTATACCATCTTTCTATTAGCAAGATATAGTTAAAAGAGACTAAGTTTGTGAGATTATGAATGTTTTGTGGATTATGGGAGTCTAATCACCGAATGAAAAAATTGAATTGAGCCTAGATAGAAAATTTCCAACCATCATTTTGGTTTGATACTATTTATAGACCTAGATATTTAATTTAGACCACTCTCAGCCTGCTTAATGTCTACAAACCCTAGCAACTAGGGTTTTGAAGTTTTTAAGAAAAGTAACCATTGAAAAATCCCAAAATTTTGTAACATTGTATAATTTGGAAAGACCTAAATAAATAAATAAATTTTAATACTATATAGTACCTTTATTATGTACTTATATCAAGTGGTATTTGGAAAGGGCTAAAGAAGGCCCAATTAGGAAGGCTATAAGAGAGAAAGTGGACCTAAAGATTGAGAAAGGTCTTGAAATTTTACCCATAGGTGTGTTTTAATAAGATAAAGGAGATTGTAATATTTTTAATTCATAAATATTAGTACTTTTCTGTACTAACCTATTTTTAGGGAGAAAAGGGCTACAAGAAAGGCTAGTTTGGAAGGTAAAGTTGCATAAGTGGCAAGTAGGTGTTTGAGATAGTTTCAAAAGAGTTATAGAGGATTATTAGAGACTATTTTAATTAAGTTAAATATATTTTAATCATGTAAAAATCTAGAGAACTTATACCTTTTGTATGGTGGATGAACTCTTAAACCTGAGATTTGAAAAAGTGTTTTATTGTTCAAGGACAAGAAAGGGAAATCTTGTGCAAGCTCTACATCATTTGGTATCAGAGCATAAGGATGGTCAAAGGATAAGGTTAAGAGTAAAAATGGAAAAAATACAAAGGTAACCTACAGCATCTCAAATAATGCAATAGAATGTGGTAAATTTGGTCATTAAAATGAGGAATATAGAGGCAAAAATGGAAGCCATGGAGATAGCTCAAAGAAGAAGGGTCATAGTTGATGATGATAGTAATAAATAAGAGGAAGCTCCTAGATCATAAGAAGAGGAAGAAAGAGAAGATATAGTGGAGTAAATATTGATCAAATTCATGATGAAGATGGCCTCGAAACCAAAGCTAGATGTGCCAATGTATGAAGCCAATCTAAATGTGGATGAGTTGGTGGATTGGATAGCATCCATTAATAAGTATTTCAAGTATGAGGAGGTAGATGACACCAATAAAGTGAAATTTGTAGTCACAATATTAAGAGGAAATGCTTCTTTATGGTGGGTTGGAATATAGGAAGAGAGAAGGAGAAGAGGTAAGACAAAAATTCAGTCATGGGATAGGATGGTGATGAAGATGAAGGCAAAGTTCATGCCCAAGGATTACCATCACATTTATTGAAGAGGTTGAAAAATCTTAGACAAAAGGAGCATTTAGTGAAGTAATACATAGAAGAGTTTCATAGATTGATAATTAGAATAGGACATTTGGAAGAGGATGATGAGAAGGTATCAAGGTACCTAAATGGTCTTAAGTTTTCCATACAAGATGAGATCAATATATCGACTTTAAAAATAGTTGAAAAAGCATACCAAGTAGCCTTGAAAGATGAGGAAAAGTTGGAAAGAAGGCATACACAAAAAGAAAAAGGAAGAGGAAAATAAATGAGATGAAGAGGAGAGTATGATAACAAGAATGCATATGAGGAAGGTGAAAGTAGTGGACAAAGACATGAAACATAGACAAAAGGTATTTATAGAGGTAGGAGGCCATATTATAGAGGTAGAGATGCTATAGGAAGAAGGACTACTAGTTTCATAGGAAAATGTCTTAAATGCAACAATTATGTAGGTCATAAGTATTGTGAGTGTCCAAAGGACTAGAAAGAAAGGAGTTATAGAAATGAGAGTAGAAATCAAGTGATGAAACCTACAAAAGAATAGAGTGTTGGCTCATTTTCACATATAAAGTCACATGAAGAAGGAGAGTCACTCTTGATGAGGAGGACATTGCTAAAGCCACCAAAGGATAAAGAACCTACTCAATAGAGAACACTCTTCAGGACAACATGTAATTCCCATGGTAAATGTTTTAAGATGATAATAGACTCGGGAAGCATAGACAACTTGGTTTAAAATGAGATGGTAAGTAAACTTGGTCTCAAATGATTACCTTATCTTGCACCTTACAAAGTTTCTTGGCTTTAGAAAGGATATAGTGTGTTTGTTAGTGAACATTGCTTAGTATATTTTCAAATTGGAACCTATAGGGATCAGGTCATGTGTGATATCATCCCCATGGATGTATGTCATGTCTTACTAGGAAGGCCTTGGTAGTTTGATAGGTCAACTAGTCATGATGGGGTGAATAACACCTATTCTTTAAAACATAAGGGATTCAAGCATACATTATTGCCTTTGAATAATGATGAAAAAGTTGTTGGTGTCTTTTCTAAGGTATTGGTTTCAGGTTATAAGGAGTTGGTGCAATAATAGGATGAAGATGTGAAGATGAAATAATAGCCCAAAGAGATTGAGGTAGCCCAAGATGAGGAATGTGAACCTATGCCAAGAAAAAAATTTCAAGTAAGTTTTTGAATGAGTTATTTTCAAGTTTGTCTCAGCATTTGGTAAAGATTTATAGTTGTGAATTCATAAAAGGCATGATAGGCAAGCTCACATGTAAGAGAGAATGTCTTGAAAAGATGAGATGAAAAGGAGTTGAGTAGTGTACAGTAGGTTCCAGAAGGATAGTAAGTGAAGGTAATAACATGAGAGTGTTGAGTCAAAATCATGAGAATATGAAAGAGAACATGTAGTGATTATGTATGTAAGAGGTAAGGAGCAGTTATGAATAAGATATACAATAGAAAATCAAGTATTTATGCAAGCAGATGGCATGAAAGGACTCAAAAGTTGATATGCATGAGTTGATGTGTACCAATCAAGGAAAATGGGTGAAGACTGAATAAGATACATTTGAAATAGTAGTGTCTTATGAAATCAAGTTTGTGATGGATCAGTTTGAAGGAGTGTAATCATGGTTTACACACCCAAAGCAAGAAGTAGAAGACATTAGTTATGATTTCCTTAATAGGTTTGTTACATGTATAGGTATACCATTGAAGAAGAAGAATTAGAGGAGGCCAAATTATGGGGCCCAGGAACATGTTTACCTCTATAAGACCCAATTTTCATAAGCAACCTTCAATTAGGAGGTACAAAGCAACTAAAGAGCAACATACACCAAGTTGATTCCTATGGAAAAATTTCTTCAGCGTGGTAGTATGATGTAGGGTAATCTTATATGGACCCTAAAATGAACTCAATTTTGGCTTGAATTTGTATTTTAGGTTTTTTATAGGTTATTTAGGTCTTAATTTTATCTTAGTTGTGATCTAGGTTAGCAAAAGTTGCATAAAATTTGAATTATGAATTTTCCCTCTAAAATGGCACTATTTGAAAATTTGAAATTTTAAGCCTTGTTTAAGGATTTACATGAATTTTATAAAGGTTTAAAAGAATATAAAAATTTATAAGATGTATTAAGACAATTAAAATGGTCCTTAATATGTTCCTTATTCTTTAGACATGGTCATTTATTGGATATATTGGTAAAACATACAAAATGCAATGTAATTTAATCACTTCTACATGGGAAACATCTAAGATTCAGTTATATTTCTTGAAGTAGTTTTAGGAGAGTAATTTTTTATGTTTTAATTGTGATTTAAGTTTGAAGAGGATATATAATGGACATGAAATAATCAAATCTTGATGAATGAAGAGAATAGTGTTATTGAAAATTTTGTGTCCATGGAAGTATATGACTAAGACTAAGCAATTCTACTTATTTGAATCTTAAAATATGGTAAGTGAATGGTTGTTTGATTATTAAAAATGATTAAGAAACAAATTTTATTATATTTAATTAATCAAGGAACCTAAAGTGAATTTGGATCAATCATCCTTGTAGTGACAGACAGGTCTGTCAAATAGTGAATGTAAGCAAATAGCATGCTTAGGTGATTATGTGATCTTTTCTCATTGATTTCCAAATTGAATGTAGATATGGAATGTTTATGAAATGTTAGAGAGAATTTTTTTTTACCTATATTATATCTAAAAGGTGTTCAATTTAATTTTTCTCAATGTTCTTTCTCAAATTGTTAGCATACAGGCAGAAACCCAGAGTTTGTTTACTGTGTTCTTTATCTTGAATCTTGTTTTAGAGTCTAAAGTGAATAAAAAAGTTTTATATAGTATTGAGATAGTGTTTTGGTGTGTAAAAAAACCTAATATAGTTTACATAGACTATTGGAAAGTTTGAAATAATTAAAACCCTAAGTATACCCTATTTATGTTAGCAAAACACAATTAAAAGAGATTAAGTTTGTGAGATTGCAAATGTTTTGTGGGTTATGGGAGTCTTCTCACTGAATGAAAATTTTTCATGGAACTTAAAAAACACTTTTCCAACCATTATTTTTGTTTAAAACTATTTATATACCAAGATATTAAATTTATACCACTCTCAGCTTGCTCAGTGTCCACAAACCCTAGCAACTAGGGTTTTGAAGTTTCTGAGAAAAGTGAACATTGAAAAATCCCAAAATTTTGTAATATTTTATAATTTGGAAATAATTAACTGAATAAATAAATTTTAAGATTGTATGGTACCTGTAGTATAGACTTCTAGCAAGTAGTATTGGGAAAGGGCTAAAGAAGGCCTAATTAGGAAGGCTAAAAGGGAGAAAGTGGACCTAGAGATTGAGATAGGTCTTTAAATTTGACCCATAAGTGTGTTTAAACAAGATAAAGGATATTATAATATTTTAAAGTCATAATTATTGGTACTTTTCCATACTAACCTATTTTATCCAAAAAAGGGTTACAAAGAAGGCTAGTTTGGAAGGCAAAGTTGCATAAGTGGCAAGTAGGTGTTTGAGATAGTTTCAAAAGAGGTAAAGATGATTATTAGAGACTCTTTTAATCAATTTAAATATCTTGTAATCTTTTAATATTCTAGATCACTTATACCTTTTACATGGTGGATGAACTCTTAAACCTAAGATTTGAAAAAGTGTTCCATTGTTCAAGGACAAGAAAGGGAAATCTTGTGCAAGATATGCATCATATAATATTCCCAATTTGGTTTTAGACTATATATGTACCAAATCCCATAAAATTTATGTCTTAGGAAATAGTTTTTCATTTTCAAATATATGACCGTTGGAGTTCAAACTAAGTTTGCTTGCCAAATAGACTAGTGAGCAAAGAATTATTTGGAGATCCAATATATTGAGAATTTTGGTATGGTGTTAAAGAAAAATTTGTTATATAAAGTGAGAGGAACAACCTCCAAGTGTCTTATTTTCATAAATTTTAATATAACTGCCTTTATTTTAGGTTAAAGTCAAAGGTGCTAACTATGGTAAAAAAACAAAGAAACCAGTGAGAAAATAAATGGATGTAGAGACCAAGATATTGAGCATTTTGGCATGTTATAAAAATAAAAGATTAATTATACTCCTTGATGAAAAACCTAAAATTGTAATTTCTCCATAAAATTTTGTAAAATTGAATTCATTACTTGTCTAAGTTGACCATAGTAGACTTGATAAAAATAAACCTGGTTTGAGTAAAATGGATTTAGAACTCATTTGGAGTGTTTTAATTATTGTTTTAATAATTAGGGGATGTTTTTAACTCATTTAAGATCCATTTAATTCATTTATTGATATTTTTTAACATTTTTTTATTTAATAAAAATATTAAACAACATAATTGTACCTTGAAAGTTTGTATAATGGTAGACAAGGTTTGGTTACAAAGTTGCTTGGTATTATTAATCATCAAAGGTGAGTAATTTAAATGTTTTGAAATGATATTAAGGTCTTAAATTCACTATATTTATGTTATACATGATCATTTGAGGTGATATAAACAAATAATTAATTAAAACATAGACTAACAAAAACATGAGGGTTTTAAGACTCAATATGACAACAAACCTTAGTAGATGGTTTCATGAAGAAGATGGACTTTAAATAGATTATGGATCTCAAAGGAAATAATATTTATTATTTAAATAGTTTTATACAATTTATATCATTATTAAAGAGTATTTAATGCAATTCTAAGCACAAGGTTGTGTCTAAAGGCCTGATATAGAATAGAGACATATGGAATGATAGATTGGTCTGCAAGACCAATATGAACAATAAAGAAATATCATCTATGAGAATATGGTTAATATGTGGATCATAGTGAATTATATTTGATTCCATAATGAAACATCATAAACACATAATAAAAGTGTAATGTTCTTTTAGTCTAACAATCTTGACAGTGAACTATATGTAAACATGACTGTTGAATGCTAAGGTCTAATGTGCATATAGCAAGTTGAAATGATGAGTTGTATAATATTTTCCCTAATTAAATATATATAATTAACATAATTTTTTTATTTGGGACTTTAATGAGATATACATCCTTTTTATAAGCTTGGAATTCAATGCAAGAGGTTAGAACATTGAATCCAAGATAACTTGTTTAGCTGAGTGAAGTCTGTGAGAGAAAAAGTCAACAAATTGGTCTACAAGACCAATAGTTTACATTGTGTGTGTGTGTGTGTGTGTGTGTGTGTGTGTGTGTGTTTTAGGTTGTTGTGATTATTTTATAATGTCAAGTTCATGCATTTAAATACCTTGAGTATGTTCAATAAGGTGTCAAAATTTCATGTTTCCTTTACTATGTTTTGAAGTGAGTTTGGAATTTAAAGTAAGCATTTTGTAGAGTAGAGTTTGAGTTTGTATGCCTTGAGTTGAATCATATAATGTAACAAAATTACTTATATGCTTTCATAGAATTATTTTATATCACATAGAATAAGAAAATATGAGAGATCACACATCGATAATTGAAAGTAGAGTAGAATACTAGATAATATAGCAAAGCCACTTCGAGGGGGAAACCTCTACAACAATTCAATAATAGCATAATACTTAACATGATGATCAAAGACTAACCACTACCTCATATATATAGTATAATTATCCATAGTTATTCCATAAGCTGACCTAACTAAGAACATAGAGAAATATAACAAGAATATAAAAGAGGTATGTAATCCATAATTTGTCCACACATATCCCAAGACATGCCAAAGGTTAAGGGCATACCATGAACCTCCCCTTAAAAAAATGTTTTCCTCAACATTGAGTCAACTCTAGATGTTGTTGCATAAAATATTCATCCTCCTAAGTAGCATCTTCACAAGGTAGATTCTTTCATTTGATCAGGTACTCCTTAATCCCTTGAGACTACAACTACTTAGTGTATATTTGAAGGATCACTTCAGGATCAAGAAAAACTCTTCCTTCCTCATATAATTATGGTAACTCAGTTTGGTAGCCACTTTGTGTCCAATATCTTTATGTAGGCATGATACATGAAATATTCGATGGATGCGAGTGGAGGAAGGAGACTCTAACTTGTAGGCCACACTACCAATTTTCTATAAGATTTTATAAGGCCCATAATACTTATGTGACAACTTGTTATCCTTTTTTAGTTGCTTCAAATATATCTACTTATATGGTTTTAAGTGAATAGAAACCCAGTCACCAATGTCAAAGTGCCTCTCACTCCTATGTTGATCTACCTATCATTTTATGCAATTCTAGGCCATTGCTAAATTTTCATGTAAACTAGCAAAGACCTCCATTTGATGGTGAATATGCTCTTCAACTGCATGAACCTTAGGATGGACCTTCAAATTTGAAGTGATGGATGGTAAGTGGTATCCATATAGTGCCAGAAAAGGAAACATTTTGGAAGAACTATGAATAGAAGTATTATACCACCACTCATCAAGTGGCAATCAATGAACCCATTTATCCTATTTATTAGAAACAAAAAAATAGAGATATCCTTTCAGATATTTATTTACTACCTTAATTTTTCCATCGAATTAAGGATGATATGGTGAACTATGAACTAATTGTGTGCCCAAACATGCAAATAAATTAGTCCAAAAATTACTAGTAATGATGGGATCTTGATCACTAATAATGATTTTAAAGGAACCATGCAATTTTTGAACTGTATTAAAAAAATTAGAAGCTACTAAACTAGTAATAAATGGTTGTGATAAATAATAGAAATGAGCATACTTACTGAGATGATCTACCACAACCATGATAACATTTTGACCATCAAATATTGGTAATACTGTAATGAAATCCATAGACACCTCTTCCCAATGTTGTCTTTGGATGGATAAAGGCTAAAAAAGACCTAGGATTTTGATGGTTTCTCCTTTATTTTGTTGACAGATCATACATTCAACCACATATTTCTAGACATTCCCCTTGAGTCCCTCCCAAAAAAATCCTGCTTGATTCTATGATAGGTTTTCAAAAATCCTGAATGACCCCCAATTGGAGATGCATGAAGTTCTTGAAGGATTTTTTTTTTAAGAAGAGAATTCTTACATAAGTATAATCTATCTTTATACCATAATGCATCACCCTTATGAATTTTTAAAATCCACCCAAACCTTGCTAAATATTCTGAATCAAATCATGGGTAGCACTATCCGTGTTCCATTATGATTGTGCTTCCTCTAGCCAATCTACCTGCAAAATGGTCATAGCATATAGTAAGGCCTCAACTAATTCATCCTTCCTAGTTAGTGCATTAGCCACTACATTGTACTTGCCTTTCTTGTAAACTATTTAAAAATCATAGCCTAACATCTTAGTTACCCATTTTTGTTGTTCTTCAAATGATAACCTTTGTTCCAAAAAATATTTGAGACTACCATGATTGGTTTTTACCTAAAATTGATGACCCATCAAATAAGGCCTCTATTATTTGACTGCATGCAAAATGGCCATCATTTCCTTATCATAAATGGGCTTGTGCTGATTTATACCCTTCAGTTGATGAATTTCAAATGTAAGTGGTCTACCTTCTTGCATGAGTACATCCCATATAACATACCTAGATGCATCACATTCAACCACAAAAGTCTTGGAAAAATCAAGAGTAGCCAACACTGGAGTGATGCACATCACCCATTTCAATTATTCAAATGCCCTGGTAGATGTATCAGTTCACTAAAAGGAGTCTTTCTTCAACAAATATATGAGTGGCACTACAATTCTACCATAATTTTTTATAAACTTGTGATAGTAACTAGTGAGCCCTAGAAATCCCCTTAGTTGCTTGAGTGTCTTAAAAATCAGCCAGTCCATCATTACTTGAATTTTTTTAAGATCAACTTTTACTCTTGTATGTGAAACCAGATGAACCAAATGCTCAACCTCATAAGATATAAAAGTACATTTGAAAGGTTTGTCATATAACTAATGTTGTTCAAAAATTAAGAGTACTTATTTCACATGGTGCAAATGGTCTTCTCAATTTTTACCATAAATGATTATATCATCAAAAAATACTAGAATAAACTTCCTCAAAAATGGATTAAAAATAGTATTAATCAAACTCTAAAAGGTAGATGGTGCATTTTTTAGCCCAAATTTCATTACCAAAAACTCATAATGGCCCTCATGAGTCTTAAAAGTAGTTTTGGGTATGTATTCATCACAGATCTAGATTTGATGATACCCAAAACACAAATCTAACTTGGTAAAATATAGAGCACCATTTAATTCATCTAAAAAATCATAAATGATAGGAATAGGAAACTTATCTTTGATATTGTACTTGTTGATTTCCCTATAGTCAGGGCACATCCTCCAAGTTTCATCTTTATTTTGCACCATGACAACTGGTGAAGAGTATTCACTTTGGCTATGGAGAATTATTCTTGCATCCAACATTTCTTGTACCATCTTTACAATTTCAATTTTTTGAGCATAGGGATTCCTATATGAACTGATGTTGGGTGGTGTACTAATAGTAATAAGTTTGATAACATGATCATGCATGCGGTTAAGTGGAAGTCCTTTCAGAATGTCACCAAAAACAATTGAATGGGCATCAATCATTTGTTGTAGATCAAGAGGTGTAGATGGTTGAGTTGGATGAACTTCTATGGAAAATAAGTGAGCTATAAATCATTTAGCACCCTTTTGAAGAATATTTGTCATTTGATAGGAGCTAACAAGTTGTGGAGATTTATCCCTTAATCCCCTTAGCTCAAATGTTCTTCCCTCAGAATGAAAATGCATGAATAATTCCTAGAAATTCATCTCAATAGTTTCCAGAGTGGTGAGCCACTATACTCCCAAAATAATGTCAATTCCCTCTAAAGAAATAGCAAACATAGGATAATTTAACAAGTAGTCTCCCATGGCCAACTTAATACTACGGCATTTTCTTGAGTAACTGATATTACCACCATCTATAATCATGACCTAAAATTCTAGAGCAAGATAAATGAAATAGTTCAAGTGAGTAGCTAGCTTATTATTGATAAGTTGTGTGTGCTCCTAGAATCAATCAGAATAATGACCTATTTTTTAGGAAACCCACCACCTTAAGATTTTGGAGAGTACTAATATTTTAAAGAGCATGATAGGAAATAGTAGGCTAAGAGTCTTTAGATTCCTCCTCAGGACCTTCTTCATGCTCGCTGAGTGCCTCCTCATCATCATCATCCTCATTGGCACCTTCAATCTAAAATATTTTTTTTTCAACACAATGATGGTCTTTAATCCATTTTTTGTCACAACCATATCATAACCCTTTGACTTGATTCTCCTCAATTTTTTGAGGTGTTAGTCTAGTGGGTTGAAGATATGATGGTGTTGGAAAGGTGCGATCACAACCAGTAGTGAAGGTTTTCCATTTTCCCATCTTTTTTTCCTCTACCATGCATGCCCAAAGGATAGTTTATGATGTAGATGTTGGGTTAAACATTAAAACCTCCCATTGGATGCTATCTTTGAGACTAACCAAAAATATATCAATCAAATTTTCCTTAGTAATGCCTTCCACCCATAAGGATAGATTATAAAACTAATGAATATAATCTTTCATAGTTCTTGTTTACCTCAGTTTGGATAACTCTCTAAAATAGTTCTTAGATACATTATTTTGATAATGAGACATTATCTTATCATTTATAATAGACCATGTAACAAGAGCACCATTCTTTTTCTTTTGAGCACATAACCAGTGATACCAAATGAACTACTCAGGTTCCAGATGTAGACATGCCATGATCACCTTCTAAGAACTAGGTGTTTGATGCAGATCAAATAAATTTTCAAGGTGGATAATCCAAGTGAGAGTATATTTACCATAAAAATTATGCATGTCCACTTTGGGTAACATTGATTTCATAATAGAATTGGAGTTATTAGTGTTGAGAGGAGGAGGACCTAAATGCTGAAGTGGAGGGGTGTTTGATTGTAACTGAGATGAAAGAGAAGCCAATGAAGTAGTGATTTAATTCAATTGATTTTGAACCCCATTAATCTCTTCATGCATCCCTAAAACATCAGTTTGAATTGCAACAAAGTCATCATGCCGCACTAAGCCTTTTATGTCATCTTAAAGTTGAGAAATCAATAGATCTAAAGTTCTAGATTTTATGTCACTAGTAGAAGGAGTCTTAGGAGTTTCTTGCCCCCCTTTTTTTCCCTGTGTATAAGCACTGGCCATATAAAAACCCTAGGATGGTTTTTTCCTTGAAAGAAGTGTACCATGAGATGGTACCATTGCAATCACCTCACCAAAATGAATCCAATGACTTTCTTTGTACACTAGGGTAAAATATTTCAACACAAAAAAGTGTACCAACAGACTATACCATTGTGATCATTTTGTCAACATGAATCCAATGACTATAAATGTGCAAGGAAAAAAAAATTCTAGACTTTTTTTAAATTTTTTTTCAAAAAAGCGTTTCAAACAATACTTCACTGACAAAAAAATTATTTTTTCTTGAATTGCAAGTTATGTTTTTTCGCTCCTTCCCCTCATAAAAGTCACGCCTCCCCTGATCTAAAAAACATCATATAAATATTACCCAAATAAAAAATCTAATACCACTTGTAATGAAATTACTTAGATGTTTGAGCAGAATAATTGTATATCACATAAAATAAGCAAATATGAGAGATCACACAACAATAATTGATAGCAGAGTAAAATACTAGATAATATAGCAAAGCCACTTCAAAGGGGAAACATCCACAACAATGCACTAATATCATAATACTTAACATGATGATCAAAGACTAACCATTTCCTCTTATATATAGTCTACTTACCCATGGTTATTCCATAAGCTGACCTAACTAAGAACATAGATAAATGTAACAAGAATATAAAAGAGGTATGTAAGCCATAAGTCAGCCACACATATCTCAAGACATGCCAAATGTTAAAGGCATAGAATATAGTGAATTTTTTGATGGACCTGAGGTCATGATACTTATGTATATGTTATTTTTTTCCATGGTTATTTGGAAAATTTGAGTTTATGCTTTAGTTGTTCAAAACAGATTTTTTATATATACACAGGCCTATTGTGAACAGTGTTTTAAGAAACGATTTAAGTGGTGGTTGGATATAAAATATGTGGTGGAAATAAATTAAATTTGGATGAGGTATATTTTAATTTAATATAAGGTTTTCCTAATGTATGTGGAGATGTTAATCATTTCAAGAAAGACAAGTGTAACGTGTGACTAATAAATCCTAATAGGTCTCCATGAGACCTAAGGAAGGAATTTAGCCTATTAAGCTATGGCCAACCTAATGTATTGGTTGATTCATGATTGTAATGTGCTATATGAACTATTATGAGGGTAATTAAAGTATGCAAGTGTGCATTTCCAACCAAGTTGTGTGATATCAAGTGACTTGTATAAAAGTAAGATTAATTAGGCCTTTTTGTGACAGTTAGAAAAACATGTGTGCAAGCAAATAAAAGAGCACAAAGAGGAGCAAGACGAGGTCATGTGGACCATCATATAGGTGTCATGAATATATAAAATTATTTATGCATATTAATATTAGTGCCTATGTGAACTAATCAAGGTGATAGAGGGTTTATTGAGTAATGATAAATTTACTTGAATGAGAGGTAGTTTTGAATGTGATCATGAGTGTCATGGAGAATACCATGAGATAGATTATGATTAAGATAACCTTAATGAGGAGAGTAGTATAATATAATTATATAAGTTTTTCATAAATGATCAAAGGTGTATTAGAGACCTAAATATGTTGATGAGGCCATGATGAGATAGTTGATGTGTAGAGAGAGTAGGTAAAAGATTGAGTATGACATTGATGTCATAAAGAGAAGAAGAACACCATCATCAAGTGTTGATAAACATCAAATAAAGTGTGGTAAAATCATTGGTGATGAGTGGGTGATAATTTATCATAGTGTTGATTGAGTGGGTGCTTAATCAACAAGGGGGTTGGTGATTGTTAAAGCCAAGTTGGTGCTTGGTGAATTAGGGGTTGGTATTCCTTGTTGGGTTGGTGCTTAGCAAAATATCAATTCATTTATTTATAATAATGTTTGTCCAAGATTTATTTTAGTGGTTTTTATCCCCCATAAGGTTTTCCCACTTATATTATGTGTTCTGGTTATTTATGCATTGCATTGGTTGATAAAATGTTTTATTCATGTTTATGTACATTAGGTTGATGTTACTTGAAGAATGGTAATAAATGAATGATGAAGTGAAAATAAAAGAGTATTAAGGACATTGATTCACCCCCTCTTATTTATTATGATTCCTACATAGTTCAAAATTCTTGAGGGTTTTAAATTATCCATAAACCTTCATGGACATGAAACATGAGTCTCAAGCTTCATCCTCCATCCATTTTCTTTTCTTGAGCAATGCAACTTTTGACTATTACAACAAATTATTCAAAAAAAACCTGTATCTATGTATTTTATCTCTTATATGACTAACCACCACCACTTACAGGTACTTGGGAGAGTTGACTACATGTTCTAATAGTTTTTCTAGTCATTTGAGACCATTTTGGGCTATTTTGAACAAGTTATTTCACATCAAGTCCTTGTTAGGGTTTTAAAGAGGTTTAACACAAGTTTTGGTGTTAACAATTGTTCACAAAGGATTACCCCTTAAATCCAAAACCAATTCCTATAGTTATTATATAATACCCTTCCCCATCTCTCCTTAACAACTAGGGTTCCCATACAGAGGTTACACATGCTAATGAACACCTGAAAGTCCTTAGGTTTGCATGTCTTATTTTATATACTCGAGATAACTCAAAACTAATTTTCATGTATTTTATTGTAAATCATGGACTCAAAAAATTTTAACATGATTGAAAAAACATATAATACCTCTTTACATGATCACATATGCAAAATTGTATTGAAAACTAATCTTCATGCCTCATTAGGCCAAGTAGGGTCTGGAAGTGGTCTAGATGTAGAATTTATTTTAAGGTCCTACCCCTATAGTCTCACCCTAAGACTCTCATGAGTGATATAATGCCTCAAATACATGCTCAAAAAATCTCATATAAAAACTCATACATGTGTCCACTCATATCACCAAGCCACCATGCTCATACCTTCTCACAAGGACTTTACATGCCATGACTAGTGCCATGACTAGGCTTCTTAAGCACCTAAAACTTAACAAATAACTTTAAAACACTTCTAAAAGTATTTACACTTTACTTAAATGATCACATAATTATAAACAACTTATCACTAGATTTTGCTTACTTACTTTACCAAACTTCATTATGCACACCTTATCATAGGATCTAGACTAGGCTTCTCAAGACACCTTGTACTCAAGAACTATTACTTAAACATTATTACCTCAAAGATATCAAAACAAGAAAACTCTTTAGACAACACTCTCACACCACTAAAATAATATTTTTTTGATCGACATTCTCTCATGAACTCATGCAATCCTATAGCCTCATAACCATGCTTCAATGCTCACTTGACCATCATATCACTTTGTGACAACATTGACAACTTTAAGCTTGACCTGAACCTTAACATCAACCAATATAAGATACATTAGGTTTCCTTCAAATTATATCTTAATAGAAGAGACATTAGGTTGCCTTCAAATTATCTCTTTCCTTCAAATTCTCTTTTACCTTTATATTCTCTCTTGTCACATGGCTTCCTTATCACATTAAGCACACAAGTTAATACCTGAAAGACCGTTCACCATGCATCTTCACTAGATGCACCTTGACATCAATGACATCAACCTTGACATCAATGACAACACTTCTCAACACTTGATAGTATTATGGTGCATTTGACCTAGTATCCATGCTTTAGGCTTGGTCAACAAGGTTTGAACCTACAGGTGATGGTCATAAGGCCCTATATAATTTTAAATTAGAACTTATATCCTACTATGAGGTGAATATGCTTGATTAGACCATCAGATAATAGAGGTTTTTTTAGAGGCTAATATGGATAGTTTATTCGTGCTCAACTAGGCACACTTACATACTCAATAGAGCAAGACATTTGGAGTTCATCAATCAAACATATGAAAGGGGGATTTTAAACCTAAGATTCTATGAAAACCTTAACTTCTACTAATAAACCTTAACTTTTCTAAAAAAAATTATGAAGTCATTAGAGGGCTAGTTGATAGTTCCTTACCTATGAGGGCGATAATGAAGCCTAGTTCCTGTGAGAAAGAGATTCTTTTATATGACTATAACACCTCTACTACCTTTATGATGTCTTTATGATATACAATAGCCATTATCATGAAATTCTTAGCTCCCATCTACACTGAAGATCAACTACACAAACATACTCATTTGAAGGTAGTATCTTGAGAGATTTGGAGGTCCAAATAACCATTCCACTTGAGATAAGGAGGAAATACTATCATAATGACTCATGAAAACATAATAAAACCTCAAACCACTATCCATTCTTATATGTATGCATTGGATTCTCTTCCTCATCAAGGAAACTTGGTATGTAGTCTATAGCTTGTGATAAATTGTATGTTTCTTATTCCAATAGGATTACACATTTGAACTAGGGGTGGAGAATGAAATGAAAAAATTTTAAGGACCTATAGAAGACATGTATAATCATTGGTTTCATCAAATAGGCTAAAAATACACTGAAACTATTAGACTTTTGACCCTATGTGGATGTAGAAGGCTAGTCTGATTGCCTAAAGTTCTTAACATTTGTTCATAAACCACAAGGGATAAATATAGAAACCAATACCTAGGATTTGAATACCATTATATCCCCTTCCTCTGGTCAAGATCTAAACTCACCACATTCTCTCTTGTGTCTATACTAAACACAAACCTAAGGTGTTATCCATGGATGTCAAGGAGGATTATAGGAATGAGGGTTAAATTTTTTCTCTTTATTGGCATAAAACTCTTGGATTATCTCACCTGATATTTTTGTTGAACTCCCCTTATATATCCCTGACTCTATATGACCATTTTTATACTATACATATCCATACTTTCTTGAAAACTCTTTCAAAACACTAGATACCTACATTTTCTTAGGTTTTTAGACCTTGAATCATTATTAGTGGATAGGAGGGAAAATAAGGGTCAAAATACATTTCAAAACATGAATTATGGATGGGGAAGTTGAAGATCCATTATTTTCCATATGTGGGCCCATTTAATGGACAATAAAAGCCTTTGACAATACACCATGTTAAGGAGGGTTAAAAAGCCTCCAATCTAACACAATCATGCAAAACCCTAAGGAGGTCCTAGGTTTCCATATTTCACCTATACTAATAATAAGTAAAGTAAATCTAATCAAGTTCTCACAAAAGCTTTTGGCACAACATGAGGGGTTAGTAAACAATCAGAACATGTATAGGAGAATCTCAATAAAGTTAAGTATGAGCAAGACCCTAATACATGGAATATTAAGAGTAATATTATTTAAATCCAATACTTATACTACTTATATCTACTAAAGAGAGGAGCAAAGTTAGAGAATACTTACCTAAATGTGAACCCATCAAGACTCAATCTCTCCCTTATCTAATGGGCTTCATAAGAGGTTGTTGTGGTTTGTGAGGATCACTAAGAAAGGCCAATCCATTTGAGACTTATCCAAAAGACTAGATTCTCCAAGTAGGAACCCTAAGCTAAGTCTCTTTAGGTAAAATGTTGGAAGACCAAATTTTAAATAAGTGCAAATGAATAATAACTCATGATTGCATATTGAAATAATGATGAAATGATCTTGTATTTATAGGTGGATTTGACCTTTGACCCTTCCAAAAATCTAGTTGACAGAGTCAACCCAGTAGACCTAACACAATTTTGGAAAATTATTCACTAGGTCATGAGCTAGGTCAATCAAAGGCCAAACTAGCTCCTACGTGAACATCACCCAAAACTATACAAGGTCAACCCAATTGACCTAGCATAACTGACTGATGAAAAGTGATTTAGGTGAGGAAAAGAGGGATGAAAAGTGGAAAAGATTGGAGGAGTGTGCAAAAGAGGATTAATAGCTTAGGAAATGGTTTTTAAGATTTGGTTAGATTGGTAATAAGTGTAAATAAGGGATAACAATCTTATGAAGCATCAATGGTCTACCCACCCTTTTCTCAGTGCACCCCTTAAGGTGTGTACTTAGAGAGATTGAGTCTCGATGGGTTCTTGAAATATTTAAACTGTTAGTATTTGATAAATTTTGAAAATATTATGTGTATACATATGCCCCACTCAAAGCTCATCATGTGTCACTAAGGTACAATAGGGGTTGGTACTTCGAGAAAGAACATAAGAACACATAACGTTGATGCTAAAAAAAGTTGTAGTATTTTAAAGTATAAAATAATTGAAATTAAATGACTAAAAGGGAAGTAATTGAAAAGTAAATCTGATGTGTACCTTGACTTACCTTTATCATTGGATGATTGTTTGTTATGTTGTTAGTTTTGATTGTGTAGGGTGTAGGGACTACTTTTGACAAACCCAAGAATATAAAAATAAATAGAAAAAACAAAAAAACACAGGAAATACAAGATAATTGGTGATATGTGGATGGGATGTACTTGAAAATTTGGCAAGCTAGAATGACAAGTGCAATGTTAGACCAAATGACCAAGTCAAAAATAAGAGTAAATCAAGTAACTGAAAATCCAAGGCTACTAAAGACCAAAAAAATCAAAGTAAACCTCAAGTAAGAAAGGCAAACTCACCAAGTCAAACCAAAGATATATGTAAAAAAGGATGGTAATCAAAATATCAATGTAAAAGATAAAAACAAAATGGTAAAACAACATTGATGAGTGAGCAGTAACAATCCTTATCTCACTCAACAATGGAAAAAGGTGCATAAAAAGGGAAAACAACATTGGTGAGTGAGAAGTAACAAGCCAACATCACTTAACAATGAAAAAAGGTACAAAATTATGTATCAATGATAGAAGGGTAGTACAACAAATGACAACTAGTAAAAAGAAGCAAAAGAAGTTTAGGAATGTAGTTTTATGGTGTAAAGAAAGGTAATCCATAGTTGCTCAAATATGTTATTTTGCTCTAAGGATAGATAAAATTGAAACAAAGTAGTGCTAGCATGTTTTTAAGAGGTGAAGAAGAAAGGAATATAGAATAAGGAAAATAGATTTGGAGTCATAAGTTTTCTGTCAAGGGGGGAAATGAAATGGGTAGAGGGAAATATGAAGGAAAAACTAAGGTAGAGGAACTCTTTATCTAAGTTAAGACACTCAAATTAGGTTTGTCAAAATAAAAGGACTTTTGAATTTAAGGTCTCTAAAGAAATTTTATTATCCACACAAGTCTTAGGTCAATAAATTAAGTATATAGATCATCCCATGAAGGCTATATGCAAGAAAAGTAAAATGGACCTACTTTCCCATAACATGTTCCTTGTTCTTCAAGACCCCTTAAAAAGCCATTAGTATACTATGAAGATTGGGAACTCATGTGAGAAAGCAAGTAGCACCATAGAGATTTTTTAATTCTCCTATTCCAATCTATTAGCCTACCACACCCCAATGGACCTCAACTCTATGTGAGGCCAACTATGGAGTTTAAGCTTCAATTAGAGATAGGATATGTGCTTTTAATCACATATTTTGGTGAGATTTTGACTTTTGAAATTTATATGTTGTCTTTTATATATCATTGCATTTTATTTCAAATTATTTGGCTTTTAATTTTTTGGATGGATTTTTCTATTCCTCCTCCATATGGATTTGAAAAACCAAACATGGGTGCTAAATATGAAATTCATTTGAATACTTGGGACTTGGTTGCTAAGAGACAAAACTTCAAAGAGCATGGGGTCTAAGAGTCTCATAAATCTAGGTGAAATAAAAAAATTATCTTGACTTCGACCTTGTTTTATCTAATATGGATTAAAAGGAAAGAAAATCAAGAGTAATGACACATGGAACAAATTTTAATTAATTCAAATTATAAAAAATGTGACAAAGGTCAAAAAGGGAATAAAATGACAATAAAGTGTGATTCCTTAGCATAATAATGAGGTAAGTGGAGGAAAACATGCTAACATAGATTGTTGTGCAAATTTTATCTATCAAAAGAAGCAAAATCTGAAGTCGAGAACAAGGATCAAAAACATTTTGTATAAAAGTAATGATAGAAAGGTAATTTTATGAGGAAGGTCAGGTCCTATCCATGATCTTATACTACAACTCATAAAAGAGAAACCCAAAAGGGTGACAAAAATAATGGAAAGATAAATGAGATAAGAGAAAATATGGTATTTGCGAGGAAGGTCAGGTCCTATCCATGGTCTTACAATGCAACTCATAAAAAAATCCAAGGAATGTAATTTGTGTGTAAAACAAATATGAGAAATAAAGAAGACTATGGTAGATCATGAGGAATATTGGGTCCTATCTATGATTTTACAATGCAACTCATGAGAGAAAGGGGAAACCAGAAGAATAAATAAGAAGGACTAAAGTTTTACGAAAAGAGAGAACTAATGCAGAGGGAGAGATCTGTGTAAGTAACCTATAAAAAGTGTTAGATGGATGTAGATAGAAAGAATTAAAAAATATATAAATCTTTAGGCAAAGTAATTTTTAAATTATTATGCATTGGTGGGATCTTTGAAAACATGGCCTTCATTGGTTTGAAGGTGTTAGGTGCTTAGACCAAGAATATCTTTAACTAAATAAGGACCCTAATATTTTTGGGCATATTTAATTTCTTTATCATGGGTGTAGTCTAATTTAAGGACAAGATTACCAACATTAAATGTGCATATTTTAACACATTTGTTATGTTGTTTGGTAATATGATCCTTGTATTGGTGATTATTTTACAAAGAAAAAAGATGACATTCATCAAGGAGATCAAGAGCATGAAGGCAAATTTTATGTAATTTTTCATCAAGAATGATACCATGAAGAGATATACAAAGAGAGGGAATCTCAACTTCTAAGGGAATAACTAACTCAGAACCATAGACTAGAGAGAACAGTATTTCCCTAGTGATAATATGTATGCTAGTCTAATAGGCCCAAAGAGTAGGGTAAAGATGAAGATGCCAATCCATACAGGTTTCATAAATTGTATTTTGGATAACTTTGTTAAAAAAATTATTAGTATCCTCATCTTGGCCATTGCATTATAGATGATAAGGCTTGAAAAAATTGTGATTGATCTTGAATTTAACATAAATTTGTTTAACATGTTTAATTTTGAAGTTACCACCATTGTCAAAAATGATATTATGGAGAACACCAAAATGAAAAATTATTTGATTAAGAATAAATTTAGAAATAGTAGGACCAGTGACATTAATAAGGGGAATGGCTTCAACCCATTTGGTAAAATATTTGGTAACGGTGATGATAAAAGCATGCCCATCTTGGGAGTGAGGTAATTTGCCAATGAGATTGAATCCCCATGTGTAAAATGGCCAAGGATATTTGATATTTTGAAGCTTATCTAGAGGTGAATGAATTAAATCATCATGAAGTTGACAAGGAGTACACTTTTTAGTGAATTTGATTGCATCCTTTTTAAGAGTAGGCTGAAAGTATCCCATACGTAGGCATTTGTGGGTTGTATCATGTCCACTATAGTGGCCATCATGAATTCCCCCTTGTTTTTGTTCAAGAAGAAGAGGGACCTCATCTTGCATAACACAATGGATAAAGGTACCTTTAGCATTATAATAATAAAGGGTGTTATATTGAAACACAATTAAAATCTTATTTATGAATACATGTCTTTTCATGAGAATCTAAGTTAGGAGGATAAGTTTGGTGTTCCAAGAATTGAATAATGTCTTGATACCATAGGGTTTGTCAAATGGTAATAACCTTGATATGATAGATAAGTTAATCTAGTGGTTGATTTTAATGTGGAGATTTTATTATTGTATAAGAAAAATAGGATCAGAAATAACTTAGTGGGGATGAAAGAGAGAAGCTAAAGAAACAATGGAATTTTGATCTTAAAGGATAAGATTAATAGTGAAAGAGATGAAGTCCTTAGCAAGAGTGGTTGTAATTTGATGATAAGTAATGAGATTATTGCTTTTGCATTGATAATCACCATTGACTTGGTGGAAAATAAGCTAAGAATCACCCAAAGCATGTAGGTATTAAATGTCTAAGTCAAGGGAAGCTCTCATGACTAGGATTAAAGCTTCGTATTTGGCCATATTGTTTGTGACATCAAAGGTGAAACAAAAATATAAATTAATGATCATGCCAAGAGGACTTATGATAATGCAACCTACCCCATCTCATTAAATGAATTTAACACCATCAAAGTGAAGGGTCCAAGTATCCTCGTGCAAGTTGATATTAATTTTAGGAAGTTTTTTGATAACTACTTTAGGTTTAGTAGTATCAGAGAGAATAGAGTATTCATCAAGATTATTTTCTTTAAGATCAAAATTAAAGTTATGAAAATAATCTTTGAGAGAAATAGCTTGATTAAGACCTTCAATATAGAGGATATTGTCATTTGGAAGACTATTTTGAAGGGGGAAAGTAGCTTTAATTATAGTTGTGGAAAATTGATCAGATAGGATGTGACTTTTGATATATTTTTGAGTGATGATTCAAAGATAAATTTCCATAAATAAGGCCATTTATTTGCCAATTTTATCTCCAAGAAGAAAATCTTTGGAGAAGAAGTGACGAAGGGGGTTAGAATGAATTATGACATAAGTAGTTTGGTAAAGCATGTAATGGCAAAGATTTTTAGCTATAAAATAGACAGTGAGGTAATCACATTAAAATTGGATATAATGTGTTTCATAATCAATGAGGCCTCAATGAATGTAGTAGATAGCATACTCTCTTCCAGTATCATCTTGTTGGGAAAGCATTGCCCCAACTGATATAGGTGTGGAAGAAGTATAGAGGATAAAGGGTCAATCATTGGAAGGAGGATGAAGTTTAGGTGGGTAAAGCAATGACTCTTTCATGTTATCGAAGGATTTTTACAAGGATTCATCCATTCTATAGTGGTGTTTTTCTTTATAAAAGAATTAACAGAGTGGATGTGATAAGCCATTTTGGGGATGAATCATCTAATTACCCCAACTTTACCTAAATAAGTATGAATGTCAAGAATGGAATGAGGAATGGGCATGTTGATAATAGCATTAATCTTAGTAGGGTCAACATCGATGCCACAAAGAGAGACTAATAATCTTAAAAACTTTCTAGATGTGACACCAAATACACATTTATAAGGATTGAGTCTAACTCAGTATTTAAGAAGACATTCAAAGATGATATCAAGATCTAATAGGTGAGTTGTACAACATTTGGATTTAGTAATGACATCATCCATATATGTTTCAATAATTTTGTGGATAATATTATGAAAGATTTGAGTCATTACTCATTGGTAAGTGGCTCTAACATTTTTGAGATTGAAAGACATTTTGACATATCAATAGGTGCCCTATTCCATGGTGAAAGTGGTCTTATGTTGATCTTTGGGGGTAATGTAAATCTAATTGTAGCCCAAGAAGCCATTCATAAGAGATAACATTTCATAACCAGCTATGAAATCAATGATGGCATCTATCAAAGGTAAAATAAAATTATCCTTAGGACAAGAGAGATTAAGATTGTGAAAATTAATACAAATGAAAATGACCATAGTGACCTTTTTATGAATGGGAATAATGTTAAAAACCCATTCAGAATAGTCCATTAGTTTAATAAATTTAGAATTAATTAATTTGATGATTTCGTGACATAATGTGTAAACCTTGGGTGTAAATTTTCTTTACTTTTGATGAACAAGTTTAGCATCAGGATAAGTAATGATCTTATGTAACATAATGTTGGGGTCAATACTAGGCATATTCTCATAGGACTAGGCAAAAACCTCATGATAGTTATCAAAGAATAATCTAATCTTATCATGTTTATTAAGTGAGAGTTCATGAGATACTATAATTGGTTAAGGATAATATGGAGTACCATATTCAATGTGAGTGGTTTCTTCGATAAGCATGGCATTGCCATCTTGAAAGTGATATGGTGCATTAGGTACATAAGAGATTGGATTAAATTTGGGATAAATAATAGCAATGAGGTTTTTTAAATAAGGGGTTTTAGTTTTAAAATTCCCATGTTTATGATGTTGTCAAGGAAGTTGAGGTTCTCGAGCATGAAGTATTTCAAGAATAGATTTGTCACTAGGTAAGGTGGTAATAGTACCATAATACTCAGCATCTACTTTGAGATCTAGAATTTGATTATCATAGTGATCATACTCATAATGTATCTAACTAACATCATTTGCCTTGGCATCGAGTATAATTTTGAGAGTAGGAGATAGATCAGAAGGGATTGGAGTGTTGTTGGTTTTGGTGATTAGAGAAGGATCAAATGTAATGATTGGATCTAGAGGTGGTAAAGGAGATATTAGAATTTCCAAATATTTTTAAGGCATAATTTGCTCTACCACCCAAGGGGTATCAATAAGAGGAGAATTGGTAGGAGGCACATGACCTTTAGGATCTAAGTTATGATCTATAAAAATGGTAAGGACATCTAGATTAAAATCATGAATTTAAGATAAGGTTTTCTAATAATGTTGGACATCCAAGTCTCAAGATTGAGATTGGGCCATTATGTAATTATCATCATATGTTGGAAAACTTGTACATGCTTGAGATTCAGGGGGAGTTTTAGAAGATAAAATTCCATTATTATTGAATGTACAAGGAGACATGATGAGAGGATCTTGAAATAATTTAGCCACTCCAAAATCATTATGAGTGAGGCATCTTCTATTAAATAAGGCTTTTGAGCATTGCATGGAGGGGTAAATCGGTAATCTCATTAAAAAGAGGAAAAGTATGATCCCTAGGTAATAGAGAAGGAGGAAGCCATTGCAAAATATAGGAAGGAATCTTGGTAGTATTGAAAGTATGTTGCAAACCATTGAGTTCATCATCATCAAAATATGCAAGAGTAACTTGTAAATTAGGATTCATGTTGTTGAACTCGGGTAAAGGAGCACTACTAATCTTACGATCAATAGGAATATAATAATTAGATTTAGGATTAAGAAGTTGAATACTCCATGGGTTGGGATTAGCTTTGTGTTTATATCATTTTTCATTATGTAAGAATTTAATGCATTGGCTATTGAAAGAAGTAATGGCCCTCATTCAATGAGTTCATGGATGACAAAGGAGTATATTATAAATAATTTCAGATCAAGGACATAATCTTAGTTTAAATGGTCTTAGGTCTAATGATTAATGGAATCTAAATATAACCAAGTAGATTTTGATTTTTTTTATCAAAACCATGACAAGTAAGATGGGTTTGCTTGAGATGATCCTTATTGTAACTAAGTTTTTGGATAAGCCATAGAGATGTCACATTAATACCAAAGCCTTCATTAACTAGAACTTTATGGATAAGGGTAGTATTTATGTCTATTTTAAATTAAAATGGTTGATCATCAACATGAAAAATAACTTCATCATTGATCATGTCCTCTTCAAAAAATTCAATAGAAGGTTTGGAATAAGGACACATAGTTTCAATGGTATTGATGTTGGTAGGTTGAGAATTGATAGAAAGGGGTTATTTATCTATGGAGGATGGATCTTTAATTTCTTGGATTTGTTTCATAGGAAACTTACAATGATAGGGTGAAGTATGAAAAAACTCTGTAAGTGGAATCTTACAAGCCATAAAGTTGAGTTCTACAATAAAGTTCCATTAAGATTTAGAAGAACCAACATGAGGTCTAGGAGGTAAAGTAGATTTTGAATGTATAGATGTCATTGGAGGTTCAAAAGGATGGAGTGATTCCTCATGGGATTATAAATATAGATTAGCAATAGTAGTATCCTTGATAATTTATTCTTCTAAAGATAGATTTTTAGGTTTGGTAACAAGATCTTTGTGATCTGACTTACAATGATAATTAACCTTAGTAGTGTTAACATATTGATAATTGTTATAATATTGATCATAATCATAATTAATAGCATAAACATTTTTGGTATTTGGTTGATTATTTTAAAAATGTTTTTGGTTATTTGAGGTAGAATATTTGAAATCTTGTCATTTTTGAGAAGCAACAGTGTACTATTGACAACAAATTTTGATCATGGCTTCATGATTAAATGAATCACCAAGCATATATAAGACAACAAATTTAGTGAGCCCTCTACAAGATTCATGAGAATTAATAATGTCATCATGAAACCAACATAATTGATTAGGGTCATACCACTTAGGAGGATTGTTATGATAGGTGAAAGGTTTATAGGGTGGTAAGAATTACTTCATTTACTGAACCAAGAGAGGTGTGTGAGAAGATGAAGGGATGTCATCTTTGGAAACTCATAGTTTGGTTTGCAGAGTATTAATAATGATAGCATTGGTAGATGTTTGAAAATATCCTTTTAAAAGTTTAATATTAGGTTTGAATTGCTTCATGAGAAAGTCTTGATGTTTAGCTTGGTCAAGAGTTTCATTAAGTGTTTGGGAAGCAAAGGTTCAAACCTTGTATTAAAGAGAAAGAATCAAAGTAGTTATAAAGAGTTTCAGGAAATTATCATCAGTCATGTTATGGTTGGCTTTATAGGCCAATGATTTCTTTATTTTGATAAAATCATGAGTTGATTTAGTGGGAGATTGTTTAGCATTAATGATGTGGCTAAGATAATTTTTGGGAAGATCATTATGTTGAAACTCTTTAATTGAGGGATTAACCAAATCTTCAAGTTGCAAAATAGAATGTTGGGGTAATTGGTTATACCATTATAATACATCACCAGTGAAGGTTTTAACTAAGATTTTAGTTGTGCAAAGGTATTAGTTTGGATCCACTCTTTATAAATATTTCCAAAGGATTTAAGAAATGATGCGGGGTTTTTAGTCCCATCATAGTTGATAGTTGGAGATATGTTACCAATATCAATGGATATATTAAAGGGAGATAAAGGATCATTTTTAATAGTTTGAAGCATCTTGTTAGTTATTATGGGTTAATGAATAATATTACCTTACATATCTCTAAGAGGTGGAGGAATGTAATAAGGATTAAGTTGAGGATGGATAGTTGGAGGTTGATTAGCCATGTTAATCAAATGGTGTTGAATTTGCATCATTTGATTGGTTTTAGAGTTTTACATTATGTTCATTTGTTGGATAACGTGGGCAAGAAGTTGAGTTGTAGCAAGGGGTGGGTTGGTGTTGGTAAAATCACTCCCCAAATTGGTATTAGGGGAGGGTTATTAGAAGATGGATTATTATTGGTAGTATTGATTAAATTTATGTCAATTTCTCCTACATTAGTTTGAAGATTTTGAAAATGAGAAGTATCCTGGTAAGTATAGAAAGGATTGGATCCATCAACTTCATCTTGAGGTGTGATTTTAACCATGTTACAAGTGATTTATGAAGGAGAGGAAGAGGTACCCCAAGAGTGATGGTACTCTTGGGAAGAAAAGAGAGTGGAATATGAACATCCCATATAGTATATAAATGGCTTCAAGCTATCCAAGAATATTATTATAGGAGACTTCATGATGACTGTAGAGAAATGAAAAAATGATAACAAGGAAAGATAATAAAATGGATTAGAAAATAGGGAAGAAAGAATTTAGTATAAGGTGAACTAGATAAACATAGCATAGAAAATAGGGCCTACAAATAGTATAGGGTTGACTAGGTTAACAGAGGCTAAAAAAGTGTACATGGTCAACTGGGTCGACCTAGCATAGCTAACATAAAAAATGAGGCATCTTATAATAGACTGTGTCAACTGAAACAACTATGTATTGAGACAAGAATAATTTTGTAAGTATTTTGAAAAGAAATAATTGAATGGAAACAAACAATCAATTGGATCAATGGGGTTAATACAATTGAGGAAAGACCAAGAAATCAAATTGAAAGGTAAAATCTAACTAGATGGTTAACCTAAATGTTGTTAGATTATTAGAGTATAATTTTAAATATGATAGGGAGTTGGCTATAAGCAAGGAACTAGAAAGAAATCTAAGGATGGTTTTAGGATGTTTGGGCTGAAATGGATCTATATTGGTAATGGTACATGCTTGGTATTGGGTCCTACCCCCTCACTTCACACACCATAGTCATAAGGGTGTCAGGTGCTTATCTATAATATACCATTAACCACATGTTTATACTTGGCCATAAAACTAATTTGGCTTCCCCCTTGGTGATGAAATCCAAGTAGGTTGGCCTTGGGTAGAGAATTGTTAAAATGTTTGTTTAATATTTTGTGATTTGGTCATGTCTACATAAAATAAAAAATAGTGAAACTAAATGGTATATTAAAATACCATCTAAGACTATGTGAACTATTCTAATCATGAAAGTAATAAGAAATGAATGTGTGAGATAATTACTAGCATAAAATGGGTTAATTCTAACTTTGAAACATAGTATAGTATTGATTTAATTGACAATGTATAAACATAATATAGAACAAATTTGATAGTGTCACCTCTGTACTACAAAATTAAAGGTCTAAAAATGAATAGGGTTGATAAATTTAACCTAGCTATCCAAACAACACATAGAATACATAACTAGGTCGACAGGGTCGATCTAGTTGACTATATAAGGTCAGTTTTAAAGACTATAGACTGTGAAAAAAAGATTATAAGGAAAGAGAGAAAGGATAGATAGGAACCTTGGTGGGTCCGAGTATGTATATAAGTGAGATTAATATCAAATAACCTTAATAAATAATCAAAACATGTATAGGAGAATCTCAATTAATCTAAGTATAAGTAAGACCCTAATACATGGAATATGAAGAGTAATATTATTCAAAGCCAATACTTATGCTATTTCTATCTACTAAAGAGAGGAACAAAGTTAGAGAATACTTACTTGAATATGAACCCATAGAGACTCAATCTCTCCCTTGGCCAATGGGGATTTTCAAGAGCTTGTTGTGTTTTGTGAGGATCACTAAGAAATGCCAAAGCATCCAAGACTTATCCACAAGACTATATTCTCCAAGTAGAAACCCTAAGCCAAGACTCCTCAAGTATAATTATGGAAGATAAGATTTTAAATAAGTGTGAGTGAATAATAACTCTTTATTAAATATTTAAATAATGATGAAATTATCTTGTATTTATAGGTAGGTTTGATCCTTGACCCTTTAAAAAATCCTAGCTGATAGGGTCGACCCAGTCAACCTAGCATAATTTTAGATAATTATTCACTAGGTCTTGAGCTAGGTTGGCCAAAGGCCAAACTAACTCCCAAGTGAAAATCACTCAAAATATAGAGCATTGACCTAGTCGACCTAGCACATCCAATTGGAAAAAAGGGATTTAAGTGAGGAAAAGAATGATGGAAAGTGGAAAAGACTAGATGAGTGTGCAAAAGAGGAGTAATAGCTTAGGGAATGGTTTTCAGGAGATGGTTGGATATGTAATAAATGTAAATAAGAGACAACAATACTATGAAGTACCAATGGTCTACCCACCCCATTTTTAGTGTACCCCTTAGGGTGTGCACTCAGATAGATTGAGTCTCAATGGGTTCCTACAAGATGTAAAGTGTCAATATTTGATAAAACTTGAAAATATTATGTGTATACAATCTCAAGTGAAGGTTCAAAAAGAGGTAACCTTAATACCAATAAAAAAACCTAAAAACTTGTTAAGGACCTAAATATGGTTACCATATACTTCTTATAACACCCTTAAACCCCTTTAACCTTACCACATTTTGTAGGCTCTCATTTACTAGATGGATTCATGATAAGGTATAAGTTGTAACATTTATTCATCTTCTATATGAGTAAATTCATACTATTATATCCACCATAAGGCCTATTATATATCCATATACATAAATATCATAGAGAGGTCAATTGACACAAGCTCAACAAGGTGTAGAAGACAACTAACATAGCATACCTTGACATTTCTCATCACTTGAAACTACTGCCTTCGCATGATAACCTGTGATCCTTATTTGAAACTATTTTGACACTTCAAGAAGCATGAGGGGGTGACCAAGGTGATTTTAGGTTCTTATAACATATGTTGACTCTTTTCTAGTCTTAAGGGTAGAAATAAGTTAACATTACTAGTGACTCTGAAGGCTTGACCTACCTGCTAGTCAAGAGGACCTGGGATATCTTATATATCACTCATGTTCTAAATGAAATACTCTTTGACTAAACTGACACCTCAAAAATAAAACCTTTTAGACTTATAAGAATTGTAAAAATATCTAAAAGACACAAAATAAGGCACAAGATCACAATAAGGACACACAAAAAAAAACAACATTAACATAACCAAATAAGGAACTAACAAGGCATGTGTTATAACTCTTGGAAGAATGAAACCTAAACTACTATGTAAAAAGATGGTTTGTGATTCTTAGTAACAATACTTAAGTAACACCCCATTTACAAGTATATGGAGTTCCTCACCACTTATTTTGGATAATTTTAAGGCATTATTTTCTTTGTAGCTAGTCATAACATATGGTCCACTCCAAAGACTATTAAACTTTGAGTGCTTAACTGGCTTGGCACGGTCTTCATCCCACTTGAGTACAATGTCACTTTTTTTAAAGGTTTTTAAATAATCTCTCTTGTCAAATTATATCTTTAATTTATCCTCATTATACTGCATAACATGCATAGCACCATCCCCTATCTCTTCCAGCTCTCTTAATTCATTCATTTTCACCTCCATTGCATCACTCTCCATGAGTTCATGTTGGTGTGCAAGTTTCAAGGCTAGTAGCTTAAGTGATATGGGCATACTTGAATATTTAACATATTAAGGACATATGGTGAATGGCTATTATCCCTCTTGGTAGTGATCCTATCTACCTATAAGGCTATCCTTAGCTTGGTATTCCACTCCCTTTGGTTATCCTCCATTATTCTCCTTATGATGCTAATTAGATTCTTGTTGGTGGACTCTACAAGTACATTACCCTATGGATAGTAATTAAAGGAAAAAATAAGGTATATTTTATGGTTAATATCCCATTCTCTCACCCTTGTACTATTTAATGCTAATTCATTATTTGATATGATGGTGGAAGGGACCCAAAATCTGGTCACTAGACTATCATAGAACTCCAAAATTAAATTCTCATTTACTTCTTTTAGTGCAACTACCTCCACCCACATAGTAAATTAATCAGTATCATTAAAACCCCACTGATGTCCTAAAATATATGGGGTATGGATCATACCTACAAATTTTAGGCCCCACTTCATGAAGGTTTGCTCCACTTGAATAGGTTTGAGAGGCAAGATAGCTAGTCTTTGTTTGCCTATGAACATAGCACATTTTTTACATATCATGACCTAGTACTTGAACTAAATTTGATTAAAATAGCCTTATATTATCATCCTTATTATTGTGGTCTTGGCTATAAATTTCTCTCCTGTAGGCCCATCATGAAATTGTTCTAAGAGCTTGTCAATTTGGCAAGTTTCTATACACCTCAAAAACATGCCATCAAGGTCCATTTTGAAGAGTACCAAATCAATAAAAACATAATTATTGTATTTTAGTCTTAATTACCTCATTCTTTTCCTATTTAGGCCTATAATACATTCTCCTATTTGGAGGAATCTCGCCATGTCTTGAGTCTAGCTAGAAGGAGATGTATGTACAATTACTTGTTCATCACTTGGCATTGATAAAACCAATTCATTATATTACTTCACATATGTTGAAATTTTTTCACATAGTCCCATACCCATAACCAAATTTTTAACCTTCACCTCTATGTCATATTCCATGCATTTGGTCACCCAACCGTCTCTCTTTTCATTAAATTCTATGTTAAGGATGAAGTATTTGATGCTAGGGTGAACCACCATAATAAAGATTTTATTGTTAGATATAATTTGTTTGAACTTATTGAGACATATCACGACTAAAATTACATGTTTTTAAACAAAAGTATACTTCTCTTCATACCCCTCCAATACTTGGCTAAATAAGGTTATGGGTTGCTCAAGGCCTTCACTATTTTGTTGCGTAAGCACGGTCTAAATATTGTCATTGGAGAAAATGAATATAAGAAAATTCCCATTAAAAAATCAGCATTGAGGAGGGTGAGAGCTTAGCTAATGGCCTACTTGATGGCTTCAAAGCATATTTTCCCTTCCTTGTTCTATGAAAACTCTTTATGTTTCTTGAGCATGTGGGTTAAAAGCATTACCAATTCTACAAATATGGGTATGAACCTTTTGATAAAGTTGATTTTACCCAAGAAAATTTGAAATATTTCCTTATGTTTGGGAAGTGATAAGGCAAGGATTGCACTTATCCTCTCAGGGTCTATAGATAGGCCTTCTTTTGATAGAACATGCCCTATAACTTTTCCCTTGTGGACTATAAAAATGCACTTTTTGGGCTTCAAGGAGACCCATACTACCTACACCTATCGAAAACCAACCTCAATTATGTCAAATGATCTTTGGGTTCCTTAGAAAATATTTTTATGTCATCAAGGTAGATGAGCACCATCTCATTAATGATTCCTTGGAAGGCTAAATCCATTTCCCTTTGTAAGGTGGATCCTACATTGGATAGTCTAAAGGGTATCTTCTTAGAAGCATAAGTGCCCCACTTAGTTGTGAATGTAGTATTATGTTGATCTTCCTCCTTCACTAACACCTAATTATACCCTGAGTATCCATCAATCAAAAATAACTTTTATGAACCTCCAACCTTTTGAAAAATCTAATCCATAGATGGTATGGGTTAGTGATTGGATACAATGGAAAATGTAGCAAATCTATCAATTAATCCTATCTTAGAGAAGATAAATCATACTTACACTTTTGAATAGGTATACATTAGATAATAAGGGTCATGACCAAGATATATCTACTAGACCTCACTAAGGGATCTCTTACCATACTAAATTCACTAGGGAGGGTTATAAATCATCCATTCAAGCAAAACTATGTGATAACCCTACTAAGTCCTATGTTTTCATATTTACTAAACTAATAATTAGTAAATTAAAGTCTAATCTAGTACTCACCAAATCTTATGACATAAAGTGGGGGTAATAAACATGCATAGAAGATATATACTCACATCAATGTATATAGAATCCTAATGCATGGAAGAGAAGTAAAAATGCATATCTATCTACTCGTACAAAGGAGGAACAAAGTAAAGAAGACTTACCTTTGAATATGAACTTGTCGAGCCTCAGTCTCTCCCTTGGCCAAGGTACTTCACAATAGATTGTTGTGATATGTAAGAATGATAAGGATAAATCATCTCTAGGATACAAAACCTATCAATGCATCCAAAAAAAAATTCCACGAGATAAGATCCATATATTTAAAGAAATTATGAAACCCTAAACCTATTTTTCAAGTAGAATGGTGGATAAGTAGATGTGAAATATATCTTATTTCCTCTTCCCTTATCTTATAAATGTCAAAATGGATGTGTTCATATAGGCATGTCTAACCATAATCCTTTCTAAAAGTTTAGGCTAACAAGGTCGACCCAGTCAACCTAGTATCATTATTGAAAAAAATAAATTAGGTCACATATTTGGTTGGCCAGGGGCTGACTTAGACCCTAATAAGTTTTATCAATAAGAATACAAGGTTGATGGTGATGACTAAGTAATGTAAACTTTCAAAAATGACTTTAGGTTAGGGAAGGGCTAATGAGTGTGTTAAATGACTAGAGGATGAAAAATAGGAGGCAAAGGTTAGGAAAATGGTTTTAGGGGATCGATGTGTAGATAGCAAGTGGTAATAAGAGATAACAATCCTATGAAACACCAATGGTCTACCCACTTTATTTTTGGTGCACCCTTTAAGGCATGCACTTTGATATATTGAGAATTGAAGGGTTCTTATAAGATAAAGAGCATCATTAATTAATAAATTTTGAAAATATTATGTGTATACATATGCCCCACTCAAAGCTCATCACATTTCATGTAGCTGTAACATGGAATGGTGCTTTGAAAAAAGAACATAGTGACACATAATGTTGAAGCTAAATAAAGTATAATAAGGATTAAATAAGATAAAGGAAAGGATATAATTAAAAAACACATACCTTTACTTACCTTAGTGTTTTATATAAAGAAGGAGATGTAAAAAATGTGGTGTTTAATGTAGATAATATTAGGTGAACCTATAGATATTAGTGAAAAAGAGTGAAATTTGAAATTTTGGTAACATGAATATATAATAGTTGAAAAGATTATCTATAATGTTAGGATTCTAGAACATTTTATGATTTCAAAAAAGAGGTAGTAGAGATAAATATATCATCAAAATAATAAATCTGATGGTAAATATTTGAAGGGTAAATAGTTTTGAATAGTAAATATAAAAAGGATGAAAATAATTCATTTGGTATTTTTACTATTTTGAGAAAATAGAGATCGAATAGACCTAGTGAGATCCTATAGAGCCAGGATAGTGAGGAGATGATAGCTGAGATAGGGAGGATGCAAAGTGGCCACAACGAGTGAAACATAGGTAAGAAACTAAAAATTTCAAACTTTTAAATATTTTTATTTTAAATTGAGTGAATTATAGAAAATTGACTGGTAGGCAAAATCTAGACACTAAAATGAACCCTAGGAAATTTTTAAGGACATTAGAGGTCAAATGGCGTATTGGGTAGGAAGGAGTCAGACCAATAAATGCTCAAGGCATTTATGGAAATTGGTCAAAAATTCATCATTATAGATTAACAGAGTCGACCAAGTCAACTTTATCTATAGAGAATAAAAAACCAATAGGTTGACTTAGTAGCAGTTGGCTGACTTAGTTGGTTAAGGGGGCCGACTTAGTACTAGTAGGCCAACTTAGTTATTTCTAAAGTGTCCAACCTAGTACTAAAAGGTATGAATAGAACTAGCTTAGACTGGTAGGCCAAAGGGTGGCTGACTTAGTACTATAGAGATTGATCAAGTAGAATTTATAATAGGGTTGATCTAGTATCCTTGATGAAGTACAAGGCCAATTTAGTTTATAATAGGTCAATTTGATAGAAAATGAATAAATTAAATCAAACCAACTAAGTTTTGTGAAATTTTTAAGAATGTATTTTGATTATAAATGACATGGAGATCTAATACATCTTTGGTTATTTAATATTTTTTAGAGGCTTCAGTGATATTGGTGATTGATTGATACATCATGGTTACCAAATTTGCAAAAGCACTTGACATATATGGATAGAGTGATACTAGTTATATTGGGTTTGGGAGGTATCATGGATATGAGGCACATCCCACTGAGTTTTGATCTCATTATCATATTCCTTGAAGCATGGAAATAGTTGACCAACATGTTTTAATGGGTCATGGATGGGGATACCATAGATATGGGTATCACATTGGTGGATGTCCATGCATTGCTTGGACTACTTATAGGAGAGGCATCAATAATCATAGGGACATCAAATGATTTAGAAGAGAGATAAGCACTAACCAAGTGGGTGACATGCTTAGATAGGATATACCTAGGGTTGAGGGTGATTGTATTTAATGTGTATTTTACATAGATTCTAGACATTTAAAAGGCTATGATTGGAATTATGAATGCACAAATGTTGTGTCACAAGTCAAATGGTAAGGTACTAGTGTATACAATAGCCTTGTGCCAGTCTATTTTGGATCAAGGGGTGCTCTATGATTTTGGGTCTATCATCTAGGTCCAGTTCATGCATGATATATGTATATACATAATATTTTTGAACTTTTATCAATTATTAATGCTTTTTAACTTGCAGGAACCCATTGAGTCTCAATCTCTATAAGTGCATACCATAAGGTGTGTACTGAGAAAGGGGTGGGAAAACCATTGGTGCTTCACATGATTATTTTCCCTTTTTCCACTTTTTATCTACACACCTACCTCCTAAAAACCATTCCCCTAAGGTTATTCTTGTCTTTTGTACACTCTTCCAGTCTTTTACCACCTTTGTTACCCCTTTTCCTAACCTAAACCCCATTTTGATAGTTTAGAGTACTAGGTCAACTAGGTTGACCTTGTAATCTTATTGGTGAAACTCATCTAGGGTCTAGGTCAGCTCTTGGCTGACCTAGCATGTGACCTAGTGAGTTTTTTTCAATAATGATACTAGGTCGATTGGGTTGACCCTATCAACCAAAACTTTTAGAAGGGCTTAGGGTTAAATTTAATTATATATATAAGACCATTTCACCATTTTTTAGAGAAGATAATAAGTAAGAATTATTATGCATCTACTTATCCACCATTCTACTTGAGGAGCAAGTTTAGGGTTTCATAATTTCTTTGGAGATACAAATCTTGTTTTGTAGAGAAGTTTTCAAATGCATTGATAGGTTGTGTATATTAGAGCTAATTTTTCCTTGTCATCCTTACATACCACAACAACATCTTGAGAATCACCTTGTCCAAGGGAGATATTGAGGCTTGATGGGTTCATCTTCAAAGGTAAGTATTCCTAACTTTGTTCTTCCTTTGTAAGAGTAGATAGATATGTATTTGTACTTTTATTCCATACATTAGGATTTTTTATACATTGATGTGAGTATATGTCTTCTATGCATGTTTAATTTTGTTTTTTACTACCCTCACTTTGTGCCACGAGCTTTGGTGAGCACTAGATTAGATTTTTTTACTTATTAATATAATGAATATGAAAACATAAGACTTAGTTAGGGTTATTGCATAATTTTTCTTGACTGGAGGATTTGGAACCCTCCCTAGTATTATTATTTTGGTAATAGATCCCTTAATTGGATCTAGTGGATCCACATATTGGTCATGTTCCCAATTATCTAATGTATCCCCAATCAAAAGTGTAAGTAGGATCTATCTTCTTCAAGCTAGGATTAATTTATAGATCTGATACATTTTTTATTACATACATTCTAATGAACCTGAAGTGAATCTAACTCTTATAGGTTTTCTTTCACATTTCTCATTTTGTATCATTTTAGTTATTATTTTTCTATATTTATGATACTAGGTTGATAGGGCCAGTATAGTTTCTAACTTTTATGCATAGGTTTAACATATGACTGCATCAAAAATGACTCTATTATTTTTGTGTACATCTTCATCAGATATAGATTACTAGATCAAACAGGTCAACATAGTACTCTTATTCACTTTCAAATAGAAAACTAGATTAAATAGGTTGATACATTATTCTAAACAGCTTCCAAAAAACATACTAGGTCAACTAGGTCAGTATAATCATCTTAATAGGTTTCAGCAAATAGGGAATTACAGAACTAGGTCAACACAGTTGGCATAATTTACAAGAAACATTCAAGACACTTCAACAAGAATTTCACATTTCTCAAAATCTTTTAACCCACCAAGGTTCCTTTCTTTCTTTCTCTTTCATTTTAGTTCTTCCTTACAATTCTATTTTTCAAAGTTTATAGTCTTTAAAATTACAACCATACAACAAACTAGGTCGACCTAGTTATATATTTTGTTTTCTATCTGAAAGACTAGGTCGATTTAGTCCTTAAATACCCTTGCTTCTATAATATAGTATCAACATTGTCAACTCTATTCTATAATATTTGCATACACTATTATCTGAACCAATTTTATACTATGTTTCAAATTGGAAATTAACAACTATATGCTAATAATTACTTTACACTTTCACTTTCAATTGTTTACATGCTTAGAATAGATTATATAGTCTAATTATGTGGTTTATCAATATACCATTTAGTTTCACTATTTTTCTCTTTCTTGCACACACTACAAAATCACATAATTTCAAAATGTACTTAAATATTTGTCTACCCAAGGCCTACCTACTTATATTTCATCACCAAGGGGGAAGTTGACTTGATTTTCTAGCCAAGTGTAAACATGTAATTAATGGTATATATTTGTAAATCACTTGACACGAGATTGTGAAGTGAGGGAGTAGGCCCCAATATCAAGTCAATACCATTGCCAACATACATCCTTTTCAGCCTAAATGTCCTGAAACCATCCATAGATTATTTTCTAGTTCCCTAATTTTAACCAACTTTTATATCACACTTAAAAAAACACTTTATAATAGTATAACAACATTCAAGATGACCACTTAGCATTTAATTCTTAGTTGATTGCTTTCTCTTTGCTCATTATATGTTGTATTGTAAAAACTTGCATTGGCTAGTGTTGGTGCAAGGTTTTGTGTTTTATGCCTCAATTGGATCATTCTCATTAACTTAATTGATTTTTTGTTTACTTCCATTTCCCTATTTTCAAGATATATTGTAGGAAAAATCCTTATTTTTAGTACATTGTCATTTTGTTTGACACAGTCTCTTATAAACTATTTGTTTTCCTTGCAGTACTGAGTCAACCTAGTCGACCCAGTATTCATTTTTACCTCTTAAGATACAATAATAAGCCAACCCTATCAACTCTATATCCTTATCAAGTTGTTCTATATCCCAGGTTATAGTACCAGGTCAACTTTGTCGACTTTGTATCCTTTTTAACTCAATTTTAAGACCTTATTTCTAGTACTAGGTCAACCCAATCCACTTTGTAATTTTATGTCCTTTTTTATTTACTTGATTTATACATCACCTTTGTCTTATCTAATCTCTCTCCATCACTAAATTCTTGTTTGAAGACAAAACATAGTTGAATTCAATAGATATGAGTCTTACTAACCCTAATAGGTTCTCCCATAAGTAGCTTGTGGCTCATATCCTAGATGAAATTAATGTTCATACATCCACTCACACAAAAAACTATGGGACCCCTACTTATTCTTATTTTCTTCATAATCCTCTCTTCTAACTGAAATATAAACTTGAATTAGAGTATACACCCAGAATGCTCTTCTTCATCACTAATTTTTCTCAACATCAAGGAATGGATCCTTCTACTATTTACCAACTCATGATAAGTGGTCGAGTTGAGGAGCCTCATTCACCTTCTCCCACATTCTCACATGGATTTTTAGATACTAGATTATTTTATTCTAAGCATCTTCCCTCTATTTTGACCCCTTCTCATACCATGAATTCTTTTTATTTGACTTCCTCTACCTCCATACCTAGTATCTCTACTAACATGGTAGGTTCTACATCTATTGGGCCTCTTTCAAGACCCACTCCTCTCAATTCTTCCATTATTTCATCACTTTATACCTATGGTAATCATTCCTCTAGTGATATTCCTTCTCATCCCTCTATTATTCCATCTTTTACCACACAAGAAAATCATGCCACTAGTGCCTCACTAATATTTCTTCTCAAGCTTCTAATAACACTCATAGTGGTATCCAAACCACTACTACCAATTCTAATACTTCAAATAATACCAATAATAAAAATCAAACCCATCAAATCCTATTATAAACTCTTAATCAAATTAATTCTTTCCAAGCTAAAAATGCAAATCAAATGATGTAAATACAAAATCACCTTATCCATTTTCAAACCTACCCTCAATAGATGCCTTGGGGTATGCATAACTAAAATGTTCCCCCACCTCCTCTTATGGATTTATAAGATGATCTTATCCCTCAACCTCCTCTTATCAATAATACAATCAAGCATCCTAAAAATTATCCTCTTACATTTCAAATTGATAATATCGATATAGGAGGTATCACCCCTACCATTTCTTACAATGGGTCAACTATATCTGCTCTTCATTTAAAAACATCTAGAACTCTCTATAAAGATTGGGTCAAATTAAATACCTTTGACACTACCAAACTATTAGCTAAAAATCTCATAAGTGATGCTTTAGATTGGTATATCTAACTTAAATCTCATTCTATTACTAGTTTGGAAGATTTAGTCAATTCTCTAGTTCAATAGTTCCAAACTAGTGATCTCCTTGAGAATACCTTGGCCCATTTTATAAATTATAAGCAACTTGAAACTGAAACTGCACAAGATTTCATTAAGTGATGGAAGACCTTATCTAACAAATACAAACATAATATGGTAGATGATAACCTTTTCTATCTATTTACCAATGTTCTTTTTCCCAAGTTATAATAGTGGGTCTAGACTCTCTCTCCACATACATTGGAAGAGGCTATTGACCAAGATAAACATCAATATTTCCTTATACATCAATTAAATTATTCCCAACCTTATATGGGTACTCACATGTTACTTAATAACAATAATATTCATGCTTCCAATTATGGTGTCATGGACTCTTATGATATCATTCATACTATTAAAGTTATTCTTAACCAATCTTTGGAACAAGCTTCCCCTACTAACCACATCACCAATCCTCATTTCTCTTCAACCAATAACATCAATGTTCATAAACTTTTACCCCTTGTGGAATTACTAAAATTTCTCCTAATGCCTCTCCCACAAGAACTTGATCCCACTTATCCTATGAAATCTTGGTAGAATCCTACTAAATTTTTTTGGTTTCATTCTAGTTGGGGTCATTCTAGTGAGACCTATAGGCAGATTCATAATTTGGCTATGGATTTCCTTCTTGGTCCCAACTTTGACCATGATTTTATCTTTCATAAACACCAAAAAGTGTATGATATTGCCTTCAAAGCCCATGAAACACAAAATAAATATCAACCTTTGATTTAAGCTAATGTTCATTTATCTATCTATAAATATCTTCTTTCAAATAACCAAGATACCCAAGACAAGCTTACCCCTTATACCAATCATTTTGATAGTCTTCTTGACCCAAATCCTAAAGAGAATGTGTTCAATATGACTAATATGTGAAGGGTGGTTGCTTTCATTGATCCTCAACCTATCTACACACCTCCATTGTCTCACACATTTTGTGTTATCCAATATTCTTCTCCCTCACTTAAATGAGTTGGGTTAAGATAACTCTATATCTTTTGATGAGCCAATTCTAACACCTCCCTTGGATAACACTTATCATATTATTTCTACCATCCCTCCATATTTTTTACCTATCACCAATGATACTCAAGCTTCTATCAACACTTCTTCTAACAATTCTCAAACCTAACATGTATCAACTAATCCATCTTCTCAACATCATCTAAAAACTTATCCTCCAATTAAACCTTCTACCTCTTATCAACATAAATTCACATGTACTTTAGATCCTCCTTCTGAGTACCTCCTTCAACACTATGCACCTCTTTCCAATAATCCTGTTATGGATTATGATGAATGGGATCCTATCACAAAACTCACTAATCTCCCATCTTAAATCCCATTTATTGAACTTTTGAGGACCTCTCTACATTATCATAACCATATTATGTATTTTTTATTTAAAATGAACATCACTTATCCTCCCCTAGCAGGACACAAAGCCACATTATCTAGATCAGAAGATAACATTTTATAACAGTGTGAAGAGATGTCCATACATAATGAAATAATGGACACTTCTATTTCCCTCAAATTTTACATTATTTATATGATCCCCGATGAGTTTATACTTCATGCGAATGATCCTCCTCTATTTTTTAATGTTCAAATTGGTGATATCCAAGTCAAGCATGATTTGATTGATGAGGGTTCCAAAACTTATGTTGTCTCTCTTAGTTTTATCAAAACCCTTGAAAATTTTGAATATAACCTTAAGTCCACACACAACACATGTTAAGTATATAACCGAAGGTAAATGCCTCCTTTAGATTGTGTGTGGCTCCCCATTGCCATCCCACATATCACCATTCATGTAAAGGTGATGATCTTCAACTTTCCTCTATCTTAAAAAAAATTTCTTGGTAGGCTATGGACTCATCTTATACTATGAGTTACCTCTTCCACTTGCCAATGCATCAAATTTCTTCATAATGGATCCATCTATCAGATTCAGGGTGACACTAACCCTTGGAATTTTGAACAATTTCAAGATCATGGTGTATTCAATATTCCTACCGTTGAACCCTTGCAAAGCATTCCATTTCATGAATATCAATAATTTAACTTTCTTGTCAAGTGCACCTAAGGTTATAATAGTCACCCCCTAACCTCCTAGATTTCAATGATGATGACACTGAAAAGATCAATCTCAAAATTAAAACTTCAAAACTCTTATCTCATCTCTCAACTTCCCACTTCTTTACAACCTTGTTCCTATCAATAACCTTGTGGTGACATCCCCATTGTCTTAACTAATACTCAACATTCCTTTCATCAAATGACAAGGTCATCCCTACCTATGCCATTGATCTTCATACACCTAATTATGATGATGGGTATACCTTAGATGATCCATTATTAGGAGGTCTTATTCAGGCTCGAGATGCTAATATTATTCATTATCATTCCTCTTTGCTTTAATTTTTAGTATATCTTCCCGTATTCCATCCTATAGTTTTCCTAATTTTAGTATTTTCCTTTATCACAAGTTAGAGATAGTGCATACACCTCAAATTTTTAAAGAACCTCATAATATTATGCTTATATATCATGTTATGGCTAGTCCCTATTGCTTTTCTAGATACCATGACCCCTATAGCCTACTTATCCATGTGATGCATATGACTATCCTTCAGCCTTATGTGTACCCTACCCTTCTCTTAGTAGATATCAATTTGGATCCCATTCCCACCCCCTATATATTTGAGTCTCTTCCTATTTCCAATCGTGTTGATTCTTCTATCAAGCCTTGTCCAATATCTCTACCATCCCCACCTTCTCTTGATGATGGGTTATTCCCTTTACCATAGCTGGCTCCACCCATTAAATGGGCCAATCATCCTTATTATGGCATTCATAAATTTGTTAGTCACTAGACTAGAGATTGTTCCCCATACCAAGATCCCTCATTTTCTATCACACCTCCTTTTATGAGTATACCAAATAAGACTACTCATAGGTATATTTGTTGTTATCATGACACAGATAATCATTCATCCATGTATTTTCATAAGCTAAGATAATATATCAATACCTTGCATCCCACCACTCCATACTCCTCAAACAAAACCACACCTCCCCTAAAAGTATTACCTAAGTATATTCCTAAGTATGGAGAGGTATATTGTCTCTGGCACCAATGTGGCACACATCATATTGATCATTTTTGCATCCTTTAATAGCATCTCAAGGATCAACTCCTAACCATTCTTGTCCCTTCTACCTTCCTCCCATATATTTTTCTCATAAGAAGGCTCCCCCTTCTTCCCCCATGGTTCCACCTCTTGTCATTCCATTTCCTCTTATGGTCCCTTCTCCACCTACTATTCCTCCACCCATGAATCCCTCACCTGTGGACCTTCCCTCACCCTTGGATCCTTTTCCACCTATGAGTCCCTCATTTGTGGCACCCTCCCCACCGATGAACCGTTTATCTCTTATATAAACCACTCCCATGAATTCTTCTAAGAATCCCCTACACAATAGCCCTCATCAACATAATCCTTCAATCATTCCTACATTTTCTGTTAAAGAGATTTGATGTGAAGTATTTTCTCAACTTTTTTTAAAGATTGATGAGACATTAGCTATAGTTCACATTCAAATTCAAAGAGACTTATCAAATATTATGGATAATGTATGTGGACAAATATATCAATATTTATGAACACATACATGGTTTTCTTACATTTTCATTTGGATTGAATGTGTGCTCCAACTTTATCTATATTTATATCATTTGACATTGTGTCAAATTCTTATATATCTTACATGGTGACTTTGGTTTTGCACTTTATATTTCTTATCATGTCATTATGTTATCTTATGGATTTATTTTTCCTCATTTCATTCTCTTTTATTCTTGAGTTCATTTTATTATGATTACCTTGTTTTTTTCATGATTGTTTACTTTCTTATCTCTATACCCATGTATAATAATTATTATGACTTGGTTATATAAACCTTGCTTCCTTTCGTCATTCCTTATATACCATGTGATAAATTTGCAAAAAATCCATCTCATTATAATCTCCTTCTACCAATCCACTTTGGATCTCCTTTTAGTCCCCTTTATTCCCTTTCACAAACTAAGCATATACATGGTTGAGACTTGAGATAACATGCTAGTTCATCATTAAGCTTAAGTGTTCTAGTCAATCTTATCTTTGGATACTTAGATTCCTTTAGCCAAAGCCTAAATCTCATTCATGTGTATCACTCTATCTCTCATGATTAGTCATTTCAATTTTGTATTCAGGATAAATCTTAAAAGTCATAAAAATATTCAAAAGCCAAATCATTTAACAAAAGGAAATGATCTAAAAAGGCAACATTCAAAATTATCAAAAGTTAAATCATACTAAAAGATATGATTCTAAGCATATCTACTTATATAGTTGGCCTCATGATAGAGTTGAGGTCTATTGGGATGCAATAGGCTAGTAGATTAGAAAGGAGAATAAAAAATATTTTAGTGCTACCTACTTTCTCACGTAAGTACCTAATATTCACAGTAGATCGATGGCTCTATAAGGGGTCATAAATAAGTGGAAATGCATTGTGGAAAGGTAGGTCCATTTTATTTTTCTTGTTCAAAACTACCTACATGATTTGATCTTCATAACATACTTATTTTCCTACACAACTTTGTGTCTATAGTGAATAGGTATCCTCTGTATATTAATGGTCACTAGTCATTTAGTGTCTTTTCATGTCCTTAGTATGCCTCACATCTTCTAAGGTATTCTCATAAGAAACATATGCTATGATTTTTACTTTCCATTTTTCACTCCCTATATCCTTAATATTTCCCCTTAAGAAATATTATTCTATTCACTGATCACTCCCCTAGAGATTCCATTTGTGAGTTGCATTGTAAGACTATGGATGGGACCTGGCCTTCCTCACAAATTACCAAATTTTCATATTACCATTAAAATCATCCTATTTTATCATATTTTAACATTATTTCCACCTCATTGGTGTTCCCTTTATGAGTTTCAATGTAAGAACATGGATAGGACCCGGCCTTCCTCATAAAAATTTTCAATATCCAAGTCATAATAAAATTACATGTGTCAAATATGAGACAAGATGTGATTGATTATGAGTTACACATTATTGACATGATTCTCATATTGATTTAATATGCATTGATAATTTTCATTGATTTTAGGTTGTCATTGATGTTAAAGAGAGCATGATTCATAGTGCATTAATGATAAAGTGATCAGATTGATAGATTGAAGAATATATGGCATATGTGCATATCAAGAAGGATAAAGAAGAGGTTGTGAGGCATCCATAGATGTCTTGATGAATTTTGGTGTGTCATGTGATATTTTGGAATGATAAATAGGCATATTCTAGCTTAAGAGAAGCTAGACCATCACTGCATGTCATGTAAATATGAATGAACCAGCAATTTTATGTATTTAATGCAAGTACTTAGAAAGTCAACTAAGATCAAATATTTTCATAGAGATGTTGTCTACAGTGCCAAAAAATTATCTTAAATATTTGGATTCTTTAAGTGTTTTATAACTCAAGTTATAAACATTAAAATTTTCTCTTAAAAATTATGATGGGCTAGAGATCATCAAGTTTAACTACATTGAAGTCTAAGGTTAACTAGTCAATAGATCTAATGGTGTGCATTATATGTCAAAGAATTAATGTGCTAGTGACATGTGTCACATTCATGTATCTTATATAGAATATCAATAGTTTTTGGGTATTCATATAGATAGATATCGATGGTGTGGGCCAAGTCAAAGAGTCAATATGCATAGAAGGCACGTAGAGCTACCAAGTGGTATAATCATGCGAGCTCAAATCAAAGATCAATGGTGAGTGTTACAAGGTAAATACTAGGGTAATCCAAGGATATATATGGAGCATGTTTTTCCAAAGTTTTTAGGGATCAAGAGATGAGGTTGAAGTGCTTGATGTTTAACATTTGCTCAGTGATTGTTGAAATTTGAATATTTAAATTAATGAAGGAAAACCAGTACTTAGTTTTTGTGTTATATATTTTGATCCAGAATGAATTTCATAGTGGTGTAAAAATAAAAGCTAAAGAGGACTTTAATTTCAATCAAGATAATCTAGTTAAAAGGTCTAAATATTTACATAGTCAAAGTTATGGAGCTTCAAAGTTGACTATTTATTCATTCATGGTATTATTTTATACAGAATATTATTTGAGTACATTATGCTTTAGTAGAAGAGTGTTTTGGTGGGATTAATCATTTGAATATGTCTTATATTTTATATAGAGTGGACCCATATATTTGAAAGTGATCTTATGTTCTTTTTTTTCTTGATGAATTGTTAAAGGGGTAATATGTCTCTATGAGACCTATAAGCACTACTAAGGCCTAATTGAAAGGTGTAGCTAGTTAAGTGTTACCCATAAATGTTATGGACAACCTATGATAATGTATTTAAGCTATGTGTTATCATGTTAGATGTATTAATGTTTAATCAAAGTATTATGGCTGACCTAGATGTTGATATTCATGAAGACTCTATAAAAAGTGGATACCAAGGCAATGGTTTCTAGACTTGTATGTGAATGTGTTGAGAGAACAAAATATAGAGATGAAGGAGAGAGATAAAAGGGAATGTGCTTAGTGGATGGAATAAAGTATATAGTAGATTAAGGAAAAGTGAAGAAACTTAGAGTGATTCAAAACGAGTGTTTGGATGTATTGCTTATATGAGCAAGGTTGAGTGTGTGTGATGAGTTAAAAGAGTGGTGTTAAACATTATTTTTCCAATCAGATTTATTTGCAATTAGAATTTTGGAGTTGTGAATTTCATAAGGTATTGTGTGAGTGCTCAACATTTAAAATAAGTAGGTTCTTGTTCATACTTAAGAGTGGGTGCTCCTTGTGAAGTGGGCTCTTCACTAAAATATATCATGTTTGTGATCATCTTATAGGACAAGTATTCCATGTGTTTATAGGCTTGAGAGTGGGATTTATTTCCTAAGAGAATTTCACATGTAGATCTTATTTTATGTGTGTGTTCTTACATCATATTTCTTATTCATTGATATGAACATCTTGTTTATTTTATGAATGTTTGTGGTCATTGATTAATAATTTGAAAGGATTACAATTGTAGTTTGAAATATCTTGCATCATTGATTCACCCCTCTCTCAATGATTGAACCTCTAATAATTGGTATCAGAGGAGGACCTTCATTACAAGTTTAACCACTTGAAGGTGATCCAAAGTACAATATTACAAGTCAACAGATGTAGGTTTTATTTACAAAGCAATTGCCATTATTCAATGTGTCAAATTATGTTTTTTGGAGTACAAGGATGAAGACATACATCATGTTTTTAGGTTTTGATATTTGGTAATCTATCAGGGATGGTTACACTACACCAATTACTCCTCCAAATAGTGTTTCTAAGAAGGATTTGAGTGAGAATAATTCTAAAGTTATGAATGCTATAATTTGTGGTCTATCTGAGGTTGAGTTCACCAAAGTGATCCATTGTAAGTCTACCAAGGAAATGTGGATCAAATTATAGACTATCTATGAAGGAGACTCAAAGGTAAAATGGGATAAGTTGAAAACTTATTGAAGGTAATTTTAAGGCCTCAAAATGAATAAAGAAGACATTGTCGCATCCTATCTTTTAAGGGTTGATGAGGTAGTAAACATGATCAAAGGTCTTAGAGAGATGATTGATGAAACTACTATATTACAGAAGGTATTGAGGACTCTTACACTCAAGTTTGATTCAAAATAAATTTTTTAGAAGAAATTCATGATCTCACTCAGTTAAATATGGATGAACTTCATGGCATATTTATTGCCTATGAGATGAGAATTGATGAGGACAGACCTCTTAATAAGGAAGTAGCCTTCAAGGTGATCAAGGAATCTAACAAGAACAAGTTGAGTCACAAAGATTTTGATCTTAATGAAGATCAAATTGAAGCCATGATTGCAATAAGATTGAATGTAGGATTAGGTAAGTATGAAGTAAAACTTCCTTTTAAATGTTTTTTCATGTGGTAAAGTTGGTCATTTTACATCTAAATGTCTAGACAATTTTAAACTCAAAGAAGCTCATAAGGAATCTCATGAGGATGAACACAAACAATATGAGGATCCTAACAAGTAAAAAAAGTTATTCAGTAATAAAAATGAAAAGAAGGAATCATACAAAGGCAGTAAAAGCCTTTACCATGAAGAAGATAGTAGCTCAACTACATAAGAAGAAGTAAACACATATGATAGTGATGATTCTTTTCATAATGAGGACATGGAGACATTATTCATAACCTTTATTAATGATGAAGGTGAATATTCTTTAAGCAAAGATTTATTTATCAAAAATAGCTTAGAGTAAGAAGATGAAAAAGTCACTCTTGAAGATAAATATCTAGATATTATGGAAGAAATGAAGATACTACAAGGAAAGAATAGAAAACAAGATTCCTTGATCAAATCCTATACGGATAAAATTGGAATTTTTGAAGAAAGGCTAAGCAATGAAGTCAAAGAGTATGATGAGATCACATAATAACTTGAAACTCAGGTTTTTAATCTTAATGAAGAATTAAAGAGTAAAGATGAAGAGTGTATCTTGTATCAATCAGAGATAGAGTATTTATAGATAAAACTAGATCAATCTATGAACAAAGATACAGCTGATGATTTAGATAATAAAGATGAATTGATAAATGATCTTAAAGATTTGAAGATTGAGAAGAAAAAGAATAAGAAGATGTTGTCACAAATCAAGGAATATGAAGATCAATTTAGTTTGTTTGAATCAAGAATGAATAATGACACCAAATAACATGAAGATATTATCAACCATATCAATGGTTAATTAGAAACTATGTCTTCAAGCCTAAAATTCAAAGAATATGAGTGCTTAAAGAATGTGATTTAAATTGAGTCATTAAAATTTGATCTAGACAAGACATCTTGTAAGGTGAAGTCATTTATAAAGTTTTAAAAGAGCTCAAATGATCTTTAAAATATTTTGAGTATTCAAAAGTATGCAAGAAATAAAACTAGTGTTGGATACAAAGAAGAACAAAATCATGTAACTCAAGACAATATAAAAGATGATATGAATAAGGACAATAAGACTTTGAAGATCAATCATCAGTCAAGGAATGATGGTATTGGTAAAATGAAGACAAATCAGATCAGATAACCAAATGCTATGAGGTATGCAAATTTCAATGGTCATTGTTATTCTTGAAATCAATTTTATCATAAGTTAAAAGATTGTAAAATATCCTCAAGTAATGAATTTTCAATGAATTATGAGAAATATAATGGTAAGCATGAATAATATCATCACTCAAGATAGTCAATAGGTTCATAAGGAAAGAATGACATATTTTGCTACAAGTGTTAAGGATTTGATCATATTACAAAGTTTTGTAATATCTTCATCAGAAGACCAAATGATCAGGTACATGATCAAATTCATGAAACTTCAAGGAATCATCTTACATCTTAATCACAATATATGTATAATTTGAGAAACCTTATTTGTTTAAAATGTCATGAGAGAGGTCACATAGTAAATTTTTACAAGAATGATCAGTATTCTACTTCAAAAATCATCAATCCTATCTTAAAGAAGAGTCATTATGAATGAAGGCCTAAGCATGTAAATTAAAAATAGGAACAAAGTGTATTATTTGACATGATATAATAGGGAACAAGTTCAAGTATCAAGGAGAAAGATTTATCTACTCAAATGGACAAGGAAATAAAGAAGGATCCTAAGGTAAAATAAAATAATAAAGTTGAGAACTCATTCAAAGTCAATCTGAAGAAGAGGAAGGATTTCAAGTCAGTAAGATCATGGAGATATGGTAGTTTTATACATTTTGAGATCTTTACTCCCTCTATGATAAGTGGGTGTCTCTACCTATTCTTCTTACGAGACATTTATCATGTGTGGAAGCAAGTGTATGTACTCTAGGTAATGATCAAAATGCCTATCAGTACAAAGGTATGTTTTTTTCAATTTTATAATATAAAAGATATGCATTGAATAAGGGTGAGAATGTGTGAGATGTTTTAATTATAGAATAGATGACATGAGATGGAGCTTGATGTTAGGGGGAGCCTTCTAAGCTCTATGGGTAGTTTGTTAGGTTCAAATATCAGAGAAGTTCAAGTTTAGACTGGTGCAAGTCAAAAGGAGAGCAATTGACTCATTTTCTTGAAAGTACGTAAGTATCATGATCATATTAAATAGTTTTTGAATGCATACATGATGTTGAAGAATGATTATTGGCTTGTTGAGGAAGATACCCCTTGTCATTAATGTCAAAGGGGGAGAAATATCAGAATAAAAGAGTTCACATGAAGTCATTATGAGGGTGTGTTTCCATCAATGACAAAGGGAAAAATTATTGAACATTGTCATTGATGTTAGATTGTCATTGATGTTAAAGAGAGCATGATTCATTAATTATAAAGTGATCATATTAATACCTTGAAGAATATATGGCATATGTACAAATCAATAAGGACAAAGAAGAGACTATGAGCCATCCATAAATGTCTTGATCAAGTTTTGGTGTGTCATATGATCTTTTGGAATGATAAATAAACATATTTTAGCTTAAGAGAAGTTATACCATCACTACACATCATGTAGATATGAATAAACTAGCAACTTTGTGTATTTATTATAAGTACTCAAAAAGTCAATTGAGGTCAAAGGTTTTCATCGAGATGTTGTCTATAGTTCCAAGAAGGTACCCTAAATATTTGGAGTCTTGAAGTGTTTTCTAGTTCAAATTATAAACCTTCAAAGTTTCTCTTGTAGACTATGATGGGCCAGAGACCGTCAAGTTTAACTACATTGAAGTCTAAGGTCAACTAGTCAGTAGATCTAATGGTATATGTTAAATCATATATTATGATCCAATGATGCATGTAAAAAAAAAATGTCAAAGAATGAATGCATTGGTGACATGTGTCACAATCATGGAGCTTAGATAGAACATCAATGGTTCATGGGTGTTTTTACAGATATATATCAATGGTGCAAGTCAATTCAAAGAGTCAATGTGCATATAAGGCACAAAGAGCTTCTAAGTGAAATAATCACAAGAGCTCAGATCAAAGATCAATAGTGAGTGATGTAAGGTAAAGACCAAGATAATCCAAAGATATTGATAGATCATGTTTTTCCAAAGTTTCTAAGAAGCACAAGATAAGGTTAAAGTGCTCGATGTTTAACATCTATTCAGTGACCATTGGAATTTGAATATTCAAATTAATGAGAGAAAATAGTGCTCAATTTTTGTGCTATAGCTATTGATTTAGGATGAAATTTTTAGACACCTAAATCTGGCCACCGATAACCTCTAACCAGGACTTTTACCAATTTCTATCAAAGTGCACAATTTGGCCTAAAAATACTAAAGCACATTAAATGAGTTGAAATTGATATATTCAAGTGTCAATTTTGTCTAGAGTATCATTTATTGGGTTAATGCAATTTTTTAGGTAGCTGACTTTGATCAGATCATTTCGAGTCAAAATGCTAATTTTACACCTAGGTGCTCTAGATTGCTCTTTTCTATCAAATTTCTTGTACAAGAGAAGTGTATTTGTTATTTTGTGTTGGCAACATCTTAAATGGGATAATGGATCCAATTCATCTAACATTGACTTTCAATTCTAATCCAGTCAAATTTTAGACCAATAATAAGGCATTCTGATGAATTTGAGTAATTTTTGCACAAAGTGATTAATCATGCTTAAGAGATAATTAATCCAAATCAAATCCTAATTAATAATTCCATGGAAAATTATTGAAAACTTTTTTTTAGAAATAAATATTTAATATATGCATCATCAAGTGACCTCATTTCTTGGGAAGACATCTCTAGGCCATAAATACCATAAATATCAAGATTATGGGTCTCCCATTCCTCTTTATTACCTTCCATGCCTCATTAATGTCCCTTATTCCAAATTCATGATAAGGATAATTATGGATTTTTATTACATAATTCAATTAATCCATGACCACACATCTCAATCTTGAGATGGACGATCATGGTTGATTTTGGTCATTCTTGAAAATATATAAATAGAGAGGCCATGAACATCATTTTTAAGCTTAATTTGTAAAATTTGTAATGCAGATTGATTCCAAAATATTCATTCAAACTAGTGCACCCTAGAGTTATTGACAAACTCTCAAAAAAAAATTAGCAAAACTAAAATACTGACTACATGTTTTTATATTTTACGTGCAAAATTTTGTGTTATGTGTTATATTTTATTTTTAGCCTTATAATTTATTATTTTCAAGTGTTCATATATTTAATATATTTTTTTAATATTTTATTTATATTTTTTCTAATATTTTCCAACCTAACATATATGCTTTTGGGGTGATGCCTTAAGGGTAGACAGGTAACTAGCGGATTTGAAATTTGTTAAAACATCTTATTAAGACATCTTTGGCATATTTTTAAAATGAATTAGGAATCTTATTTTTGGTGATTAATAAAATATTTAAGTGCTTAAGTGAATTTTTTGATAATTTAGGCTTTCAAATTTACAACTTAAGGCCAAGGGGTCAAAAGAACACCACCGCATCTTTCATTTGAGTTTTAAAATTGAACACACTTGTCAATTCTTGTTTTCAATAGTTGTTTAATTAAAGCTTGTTTGTCAAAGAGAAGGTTTGTGAAAGTATGATCTTCCATTTTTCCCCTTTAGGGAACCCTCAAAATCAAAAGTATCATCCTTATTGAAAAAATCCTAGTCCAAGGTTTAGAAAGAATGTCGTCTAAAGCACTCTCTAAAAACTCTTCATAGTTTGGGTGACCTTGAAAATGACCCTAAAGTCTTTCTTTTTATGTCTTTCATTTCATTTCATTTCATCTTGGCTTGTAATGGGGATTTCATTACCGCCCATTATTTCTTTATGGAAGATTTGACCCAAGGTTTCATCTCCCTGCATTGACTTCAACTACTCCTTCTAAGTTATACATGGAACGTATCTACATTTGGACATCGCACTACACTGAGCGAACAGTAGAATGTAGTCATTGTAAAAAGAACTAGACCTTTTTATAACTAGTCAATGCCATGGACACCCATTTTTCATGATTTTATTTTGCATTGTTTGATGTGAAATTTATTATGCAATTGATTCCCCTAGAAACATTTTAAAATCTTGATAGTTTAGTCAACCCCATATTGTCATACCCTTGCTAGGATTTGGACGATTATACTTAGAATATTTTGGTCAATTTTACTTGGTATTTTTTTAGACTAAAATTTTTTGTTTGTTCATAAATTCATGGTAAAATCAATTTGTTTATACATCATTATATTTTCTAAAGAGGCGTTATGCTAGCCATTTTACACCACACTTATGCCTTAAACTTTTTATTAAACTTGTTTATGTTTGTGTCAATTTGAGTTATAGAGGGTAGTGTTATGTTGCCAAAATCATATCAAACTATTTTGCCTTTTGAGTCTTTGAAACATAACATATGTTAGGTTGTGGAGCTAAAAGCTTCAACTATGCAGACGAAGAGGAGGTTGCTGAAGTTCTAGAAGTATCGGCATCGGCAGTATGACCGACGTCGGTCAAGATGAATGCAGAAGGCAACCGGCGTCGGTAGGAAGTCGGCCGACATCGGTCAGCACCAGTTAGATAGGGACCGATGTCGGTCGCTTGTGTGTTTCATAACTATTCGTTGCACAAATATTTAGTTAATTAAACTGAGTGTTTGCATGTAAAATCTATTTGGAGTCTTGAGCTGCGTGTCTATTATTAGTAAACTAAGAGTCTAAGTTATTGTTTAAGTCTGGGATATATTTATAGACCCATTGGCATGTATTGTAATTATGAGCTAGAAAAGGAAGGCAAGAAAGATCCTTCCATTGTAAGATCATTGAGTTGCAGGTTGTTGCAAGCTCATAGGAGATCTACATGTGTAAGTATGGTCTGTTGAATTGCAGGTTGCAAGTTCATGGGAGATCTACTTGAATTACTTTAGAGTGCTTGGTGTACTGGCAGGGTTATTACTGACTGGTTGGAGAGGTGAACACCAATTCTATGTGTGATTTGTGTGTTGGGACCATTTTTGGTAGGAGAGTGAACTTTTGAAGAAGAATTACTGTACATTTGAGGTGTGGTAATCCTCTGTAAGGTGGAAGAGTGTGGCGTCTCTTTATTGTATTCTTTTTTGTACGAGTATTAATACAAGATTGTATATTGTCTCTCATATTCTGTGCTATTTATGAATTCTAGTTACTTGTACTTCTGGATATTTTTGCATGTTTAATTGCTTGTATTTGGTAATCATATTGTGCTCTTTCTGAGGAGCAAGATCCTAACAAGTGGGATCAGAACAAGGTGTGTTATTCTTTGATTCCCTGACAACTGGTATCAAAGCTTTTGGTTGGGATACTAACATGTTGGATTAGATCTGGTTAGTGTGTGTTGATTACAGGTTACTCACAAGGGTTTCTGTTTGAGTGGGAGTAGAGCAATGGCAGAAGAAAGTAGACTACGAATGAAAAAGTTTAATGGCAAGAACTATCAATTATGGAGGATGCAGATTGAAGATTATTTGTATCAGAAAGATTTGTACTTACCATTGGGTGGGGTTGATTGCAAGCCCCAGGATATGAAGGATGAAGAATGGGAGGTTCTTGATCAGAAGGCTCTGGGATCTATAAGGTTGAGTCTTGCATCATCTGTGATTTCCAACTTATCACACGCGAAGACAATGGTAGAGTTGATGGAATCTTTGGCAAATTTATATGAAAAACCCTCGGCTTTGAATAAGATATTTCTTATGAAGCAATTATTTAATTTTCAAATGTTGGAAGGTGGATCTATACATAGTCATCTTAGTGATTTCCAAGGTTTGGTAAACTAGTTAAGTTCATTAAATATTGTTTTTGATGATGAAATTAAGCCTCCCTTAATCTTATGTTCATTACCTAAAAGTTAGGAGAGTTTGGTAATGGCAGTTTCTAATATTGCATCTGCTTCAAAAATCTTAAAATTTGATGATGTTGTGAGTGTGATCTTGAATGAAGAGATACGCAAGAATAGCACGGGTGAATCATCAGGGAATGCTTTGAGTGTTGAAGGCATAGGAAGGCAAAGAGAGAAGATAGAGCATGGGAGATCAAGGTCAAAGATAGGCAGGAGATCCAAGTCTAGGTATGGCAGAATAACCTGTTGGAAATGTGGAAAGCAAGGGCACTTAAAGAGAGATTGCAGGTCAGGTGAAGATCAGCATGAAGGACATGAAGAAGAAGCAGATGTTGCGGATTTCATTGCATAAGATGCTCTGGTATGTTCTTTGGATAAATTAGAATCTTGGGTTTTAGATTTTGGTGCCTCTTTTCATGCATCCCCAAATAGGGAATTTTTTCATGAGTATGTCCAGGGAGACTTTGGAGAAATTTGTTTAGGGGATGGTAAGCCTTGTCAGATGGTTGGCAAAGGAAAAGTGAAGCTGAAATTGTAGACAGGTAACACATGGGTGTTGAAGGAGGTCATGCATGTCCCAGTTCTAGAGTGGAATTTAATTTCTGTAAGAAGTTTGGGTGATGAGGGTTGCACAGTAACTCTCACAGCAGACTCTTGGAAGGTTACCAAGGGTGCACTTGTTATAGCAAGAGGTAAGAAAGTAGGTACACTTTATCTATCTACTTGTATTAATGATTCTCTTTCTGGGTTATCTACTTCAGCTGTAGATTCAAAGATATGGCTTAATAGGCTTGGTCACATGAATAAGAAGGAGATGCATGTTCTTGAGTCAAAGGGTATGCTTTCAGATTTGAAAGGTATGAATCGAGATTTTTGTATGCAGAAGAAGAAGGTGACGTTTCTTGATGAATCTGATGTTAGTGACAAGAACAAGAAAGCCTTGGTTTTTAAGGAGAAGGTGACAGACAGAGTTTAGCACAAGGGGCAGAAGAATTTTGAGCAGAGTAAGGTTGATTTGGACAAGGGTTTGATCCAAAAGGAGCTTGTGGGTAGAAGTCAGTTCTCACAAAAAAAACACAGAGACTGACGTCGACTAGAAAATTGGCGTCGGCGTCTAGACAGAGACCGATGTCGGCTATGTGCAGCCTGATATCGGTGACTCAGGGACAGATAAACACCGGCATCGGTCAAGGGAAAACCAATGTCGGTGATGAGGTAGTCGCAGGGAACTGACATTGGTCAGGTGCAGACTGAGATGTGATCGGCATCGGTCACTGAGACGGATTTTGGGTGGACAGCAAGCTGTCAAGGAGTCTCAAGCACCCATATGGAGGACTTAAAGGGTATGTAAGCCTCAAATTCATCATTTCCCTTCTTTACACTACTTGTTTCTCACTTATGGTAAAGAACCAGGAAGTTGTTAAAGAAGCAGAGCAAGTAGATCCAGGAAATAGTGGGAGCTTGACATGGATGGAGGATGTGATTCCTTGGAGAAGAACCAAACAGGAGTTTTGGGTGGAGTTGCCAGCTAGAAGGAAGCACTGAGAGATGAATGGATGTTCACGATAAAGAAGAGCAAAAATGGATACGTGAGACAGAAGGCCAGGGTATATGGTTTTGAGTAAGCTGCAGGACAATGGAGGTTTGATCATTGTGTTTCTCTTTACCAGGTTGGATAATATTAGCTACATTATCCTATTACTATATGATGTGCTTGTTGCAGGGTTACATATATAGGGAGTTACTGAATTAAAGGTAAAGCTAGTTTATAGGTGTGTCATGATGAATCTGGGAGCAGCAAGATTCTTTGGCATGAGTGTGTTTTAGGGACATGGAAGGTCACATGTTGACTTTGTTTTAGGATGATTGTGTGAGACCGGTTAGCACGCCGATGGCTGGATAGTTCACAGAATAATGTCTTGATTCACATAATGAGGTTAAGTGCATGGTATGTACTAGACCTGAGTTTTTCCAAGCAATGGGAGTTGTCACAAGTTTGGAGCTAATCTGGGAAAGAAGCATTAGAGGGCATTTTAGTGGATTCTTAGAGGGACCAGCAACAGGTGCACATGCTATGCAGGGTCAAGTTATTTTCTACATGGGTTTGTAGACATGGATGTGGCAGGTGATTTGGATGACAGGTGTTGCACCACAAGATTTGTGGTGGTTGGTCTTCAAGAGTGATCTTGAAGAGGGATACAAAGCCAAGGGAACAAACTAGATGATGTATAGGTACAGGTACAGTTGCAGCTGTTTATCCCTAAGTGGGAGATTGTTAGGTTGTGGAGCTAAAAGCTTCAACTATGTAGATGAAGAGGAGGTTGTTGAAGTTCTAGAAGTACTGGCATCAGCAGTATGACCGACGTCGATCAAGATGAATGCAGAAGGCAACCGGCATCGGCAGGAAGTCAGCCGACGTCGGTCAGCACCAGTTAGACAGGGACCGACTGTTGGGAGGAGGGTGTACACCGGAAGCACACAATTTGATTACTAATACCAAGCAACTTAATATGCGGAAATTAACTAGATTCACCAAGTAACTAGAATTCAGAATAACACAGCATATGAGAGACAATACCAAATTGTATTAACACTTTATACAGAAAAGAATACAATAAAGAAGATGCCACTTCTTCTCCACCACCTTACAGAGGTTTCCCACGCCTCAAGTGAACAGTAATTCTTCACCCCAAAGCTCTCCCTCTCACAGGTCCCAACACCCAACTCAAATACAGAGTTGGTGTTCACCTCCCCGTGCTCCACGCACTCCACAAGCACTCCACAAGTACTCAAGGTACTTCAAGTAGATCTCCCATGAATCTGCAACAACCTGCAATTCAACAGACCATACTTATGGAAGGAACTCCCTTGCCTTCCTCTTGCTCTATCCGAGTACACACCTGTACTCCAAGTAGATCATGCCTGATACTGCTCCCTGTTGTGTTGCTGTCTGTATGACCTTGCACACCTGCAAATCAAGCAATGGTTCCAATCACCTGTGAACCTCGACCTTGCACACACATACACCTGCAGATCAACGATCTTACTTATTGAAGAACCCAGCTGGCTCTCCAATCCAGCACCAACACACCTGGTACTGTGGCACTAGGAGGAACGCACCATAGCTCTACCTCACACACAGAAGGAGCTTATAATTATGCTCTCTTACTCCCTAGCACACTTTTACAATACAACCATGAGTCTATTATATAGATCTCATCCAAACAATGATTAGACATCTAATTACAATAATTAGATCCGCAGCTATGAGTCTAAAATTAGCACTCATCATGCAAACTCTTGGTTCGTTAGCTAACTGCCCGTAAATAGCTCGCAGTCGAACCACACAGGCGACCGACGCCGGTCCCTGTCCGCCTGGAGGTGACCGACGTCGGCCGATATATGACCGACGTCGGTTTCTTCTCTGTGCTATCCCGCCGACGTCGGCTGATCAGACCGACCCCAACTTCTTCTGTAACTCAGCAACCTTCAGCAACCTCCTCCCCTGTTTGTATCAGTGAAGCTTTTAGCTCCACAATCCTAACACCGACGTCGGTCGCCTGTGTGTTCTAGAACTGTTCGTTGCACGAATAGTTAGTTAGTTGAACTGAGTGTTTTCATGTAAAAGATATTTTGAGTCTTGAGTTGCATGTCTATTATTAGTAAACTAAGAGTCTAAGTTATTGTTTAAGTTTGGGATCTATTTATAGACCCATTGGCATGTATTGTAATTATGAGCTAGAAAAGGAAGGCAAGGAAGATCCTTCCATTGTAAGATCATTGAGTTGCAGGTTGTTGCAAGCTCATAGGAGATCTACATGTGTAAGTATGGTCTGTTGAATTGCAGGTTGTAGGTTCATGGGAGATCTACTTGAAGTACTTTAGAGTGCTTGGTGTACGGGCAGGGTTATTACTGACTGGTTGGAGAGGTGAACACCAATTCTGTGTGTGAGTTGTGTGTTGGGACCGTTTTTGGTAGGAGAGTGAACTTTTGAAGAAGAATTATTGTACACTTGAGGTGTGGCAATCCTCTGTAAGGTGGAAGAGTATGGTGTCTCTTTATTGTATTCTTTTCTGTATGAGTATTAATACAAGATTGTATATTATCTCTCATATTCTATGTTATTTGTGAATTCTAGTTACTTGTACTTCTGAATATTTTTGCATGTTTAATTGCTTGTATTTGGTAATCATATTGTGTTCTTTCTGAGGAGCAAGAGCCTAACAAGTGGGATCAGAACAAGGTGTGTTGTTCTTGGATTCCCCAACAACATAGATCACATCATTCGAGCATGCTTATGTTGTTAGGTTGTTCAATTTGTTTCAAGACTAGTTTACCTTGTATCAAAAACTATTTTGTTTCAAACCATGTCATATATACCATTTGGACCTTTGTCTTATGTCATCATGCTATCTAATCTTGTCTATCTTGTTTGATCATATCCTAGTTTTCAATGTCAAGTTTTCAATTAACCTTGTCAAATTTAGATTCAAACATTAATTGATTTCTATTCAAGCCTTAATTCATGGGGATGATACACAGATCTTTCTCTTTTGGGTTGCATAACTTTGGTTAATCGAGTACCCAAATTTGAAAAGTATTGATGTTTTATTTGTTCAATACCTATCCTTATCATTGTTTGTACCTTTATTTGGGAAAACATAGTCTTTATTCAAAGAGAATTTTATCTTATACTTTATGCCAACTAATCATGTTTATGTTTGATTCCATTTACTGGGTCTATGTCAAAGTTGTTACCAAACTTGTTAGATTAAATTAAATCACATCAGCCTTTGTTTCAAGTCTAACTTTTGATGTCGTTTGGCCAAAATTCCTAGCATGCCTATTTGTTTGAGCCTAGATTTTGACTCTACATTTAGATAAAAGACCTAATAACTCAACTTTTTCCTTTCCTAGTTAAGACCTTATTTGGAACACTTTGACCTAGACCTTTGACATGCCAATTTTTTATTTATATGCTTGACCTTTTGTGTGTATGACATTTGACATTAGACATTTGATGTTAGATTATTTTATGCCAAGTATTAGCACAAACCATTGTGGAGATACAACTCCACTTTCAAACCACATTGGAGATACAACTCCACCCCTTTGACCAAGTTGGACCAAGTTTGAACCATTTATCCTTTGGATCATTTTTCAAAGTTTGTAGAACTCTAAGCTTTTTTGCTTTTAGAGATTTCATCATTTATGCAAATATGTCTAGTTATACTTATGGTGTAGTCACTTACAATCTAATTTATGATAGAATGGCTACATAAAATCCCACTAGGAACCCCTATAGAGAAAGATTTTCTAAGGAGTTTTATTATTCTCCCTATAATATTCCATATGGAGAACATAGTCAAAATCCAAATCGAGACCTTAATGGGCATGAAGAGGCTTGTGAGGAGAAAAATGAAGACCCAACTATAGATAATATTGTTTGGGATACAGATCCATACCATATTTATAATAATTAGTACATGGAACATAGTCAAGAACAAGCTTATGATCCAACTCATGACTAGGATGATATGGTTTATGAGGAAGGCTTGGATGTTTTGGCTTGTGCAAGTAATCAAGTTCCATGATGTCCTTTTTTTATCTGGTAATTAACTAACCCTAACCCTCCTTTGGATTATATAAGTTATCAATCTCTACAATATCTAAAGATTACCATTACCATTCTTAGACCTAATCCTTTAGCTTGTGTAAGCAATCAAGCTCCACAATACCCCTTCATCATTCTAGGACCTAGTCCTTTGGCTTGTGCAGGCAATCAAGATCCACACCACCCTATCATTACCATTTTAGGAATTCATCCTTCGGCTCATGTGAGTAATCATGCTCTCCAATGCCCTACCATTATCCAACCATAAGCCATTCCTCATCCAAAATCAATTCCATCCAAACCTCAATCGATTCAATCCTTAAAAGACCAAGCTATGTTCAAAACTAGTATTTTCCAACTCATTGGCAACCAAAGCCCAGACAACCAACTAATCCAAGATGTTTTTTTTAAACCAACCACTTGTGATAAGTCATCATATGATGAATCACCTATTAATCCTATACTAGTTGTCGAGGAGTCTCATATTTATGAGCTAGTCTTTGTCGAGTCACTTCTTAATGATTATAATCACTTTTGTAAAAATCATTACCTCGACCATGTGCTTATTTTTTAAGAGCCTCTTATTAACAATCTAGTCTTTGAAGAGTTGTCTCTTGACATTTTTCCCATCCTAGAGGAGTCCCACTCTAAAAATAGTTTTTATGGAGCCCATATGCCATCACAGGCCATTACTTGTTCAAAACAAAATATTCAATAAGACATCATTATAATAGAGTACCCATCAGATGAAGAATCAGAGTTAGAGTTTGGTTCTATTCTTAAATCAACATCAAAATTTGAATCAACATCAGATTCAAAGTCCCTTGAGTTAGAATTAGATTCAAAAAAGGAATATGTTCATGGTTGTTACAACATTATTTACACATGCCTTACAAATCAATTTGAATATATTTGTGATCCTTCTATAGTTTTTTAGGATGAGTACTTCAACTTCAACACAAGTTATCCTAGTAACTTCTATGAGGATTGTGTAGCCTCTCCCCATTCCATTACCATTCCATAGGCCATTACCATCAACCAAAATAGCCATGTCATTAACATTCCATCTCCCACAAGTGTCAATTTGGATCGACAAAATCACACTTTATTGAACTACATCCATGGCAACATAGCAATTGAAGAAGATCAAGGAGGCCAAGACCACATCATATAGCAGAACACTCTCCTAGTGAAACCTTTTAAAAGGCACTAGAGAACAATCAAAGTTAGAACTCAATATCTTCTAGTGACACTTTTTTGGAAGTGCTAGAAGACAATCAAAGTCAAAAGTCAACATTCTTTAGTGAAACCTTATTGAAGGCACTATGAGATAATTAAGATAACTTTATTGGTGAAAACCTCATCGAGACACTAATAGCTCAGCACAAAAGTTCTTCACTGCTTGATGAAGATAAAATCAAAGATCAACTCAAAATAGATTCCTATTTACACTATAATCAAATGGTAACTACTCTCAAGATCAAATAATAGAAAAATCTAGTGCTCCTATCGAGAGAACAAGTCTTCGGCCCCACCACAACCAAAGTTATGTTGAATCTAGCATTAGCAACATTATATGTGATTAAACATCTTGATCTTCATTTTTTTCCCAACCATTACACATTCCATTATCATCTACCATTCCATTTCATATTCAAACATACCATCCATTATTTTTCCTTGTTTACCATCCATGGTCTCACTTACCTTTATAGAGGCTATAAAAATATCTTATCTCGATGTTTGAAGGAATCAAAATCAATAAATAATGAAGATCACAATAACATTCTTAGAATCACATTTTGTAGGCATTTCTTAATGGATTAGTTATTTATATGATGTGTGGGATAGAAATTAACATGATCAATTATTTTTTTTGTATCATTTGTTGATTAATACATGCATCTCTATCTCAACAAGAAAAACATAATCATATGTCATTTACCACACCTAGGCTAAAAATATGTACCATACCATTTCACATTGCCATGCTATTTCCATTGTTACATTTCCATTTTCCATTTTTTCATATTTCTTCTATTCACCCTATCACCTAGGGGTAAACCCTCTTACTATTTTATACATCCTATCATTCCATTCCTATCTAGACTAAAGCTTGTTTTTAGTCATCCTACCCAATCATGTTTTGATCTTGGTTCCTTTGATTCTTCTTGCACTTTTTGTGAGAGGATTCCAATCAAATTTCAATAATCATACCATACCATTTCACATTTCCATGCCATTATCATTTTTACATATCCATTTTCCATTGTTTCATATTCCTGCTATTCACCCTATCACCTGAGAGCAAACCTTCTTACTATTTTATACATACCATCATTCCATTCCTATCTAGACCAAAGCCTATTTTTTATCATCCTACCCAATCCTATTTTTATCTTGGTTCCTTTGGTTATTCTTGCACTTTTTATGAGAGGATTCCAATCAAGTTTCAATAATCAATCAAGTTTGTGTTTAAATGATAGTCTATGAAAGTAGTGTGATAATTGATCTAGCAAGATATCTTTCATTTTTCATCTTGTACAAAGCTTGTTTATGTGAGCCTGATTATAACTATCTATGGGAAAATTATTATCATTAACCTATTCCATTATATCCTAGCTATAACCACCTATGGGAAAACTAGGGGCAAGACTTGTTTATCATGCATTACCATATCACTTTGCCATTACTACTTTTATTTGACTGGCTATTTGCCAAATTTGAAAACTTGTTGGGACCTAGTTGGTTTTTCCCTACCTTTTATGTGGATGGAACTACTATGACTTAAGTTCATTTTAGGACTATGTGGATCATGATCAATTCATGTTGAGGTCACATTAGTTCCCCTTTCCATACACTCTCATCAGTTTGTGAGCAACCTAAGCCAAACGCTCTAGCCATTTTATGACCGGGTATCTTGTCATTCTCTAATGAGTTAAGATAACTCAAAATACCAAAAAAAATCCTAATATTTCAAAATCTAAAAATATTTTTCATGTCTAAGCCTAGTTAGTTATCTTTGATCTACCTTACTAGAGCATTATCATTGCTAAGATGTTTTCTTTTACTTTTATTTTCAAGCTTTTTGTTTGTTTATTTATTTAAGTTATTTGTTTGTTTGTTTGTTTTTCTATTTATTTATTTTCTTGCCTATTTGTTTGCTTTCAACACTATTGTCTTGATTCATTCTATGTGCATTCATTGGGTGATTCATTATGCGCACCTATACTTGAATCTATCCATATTCATATGTCAACATTGTCATCATGGTTTTTATCATTGGTGCATTATTTTTGAGTGTTTATTGGATCGAGAGTTAGTCCTTATGCATATTTTGGCCAAGTCCTCATAATGTTACACCATGATGCCTACTGACACATGCTACAACAAACCTCAACTTTAAGAATTCTATTCATCAATGGCGGCATCAACGTCTCTTCGACATCGACATCCTGATTCAATCCCAATGATATCCCAAATAGAGTAATTAACCATGAAAGAATTTTAACCTTTATTAATTTAGATGAGCATCTCCCTACTAGTATGTTGTTTCAATTAATCATTACTCTTTGTAATAATTTATCATCATCCTTGGACAAGTTTATCATGTTTTCCATAATCGAGTTCCAATGATTATAAACTCCTATGGGTAAATCATTGTACATTGTCCCACCTATATTTCTCAATGATTATAACCACCTTTAGGCAAATCATTGTGTTCTCACCATTTTACCTTTTTTTTCCCATACAAGGGCACATTGTTATCTTGTTTGTCTATCTTAACTGGGGTATCTCCATCTTCTCAATGATTATAACCACCTTTGGGAAAATCATTGTGTTATTATACCACATTGCCACTATCAGAGTACATTGCTTATAATTGTCTTTGGGTAAACCATTGTACACAGTCCCACTTGTATTCTCAATGATTTTGACTACATTTTTAAAATTAATTTTTTTCACCCCATCACCTTTCCTTTCTTTGGTCTCCTCATTTTGCTTCTTATAGAGGGACCATTTGTCGACCTACTTGTGCCAACTGTTCCCTCAAGAGGAAAAACCATCATACGGTTAGTTTATCATCATTGTATTTGTAGGAATACAAGACCTTTTCATTCTTTGAGAAGATGTTACTATGCTTATATCTTGCAATGCCTTCCCAAATAAGGGCAAACTATAGACACCTAAATCTGGCCACCAATAACCTCTAACTAGGCTTTTGACCAATTTTCATCAAAGTGCACAATTTGGCCTAAAAACACTAAATCACATTAAATGAGTTGAAATTGATAGATTAAATTTCCAATTTTGATTAGAGTATCATTAAATGGGGTAATGTAATTTATGGGCTAGCTAACTTTGATCAGATCATTTCGAGTCAAAATGACAATTTTGCACCTAGGTGCTCTGAATTGCTTTTCTCTATCAATTTTGTTGTATGAAATGCATGTCTTTGTTATTTGGTGTTGAAAAAATCCTAAATGGGATATAATGGATCCAATGCATCTAACATTAACTTCCAATTCCAATCTAATCAAATTTTAGACCAATAACAAGGCATTCTGATCAATTTAAATAATTTGTGCACAAAGTTCTTAATCATGCTTAAGAGCTAATTAATCCAAATCAAGGCCTCATTAATAATTTAATGAAAACTTAATGAAAAATTATTTTTAGAAATGAATATTAAATATTTGCATCATCAGGTGACCTCATTTCTTAGGAAGACATCTCTAAGCCATAAATGTCACAAATATCAGGATTATGGGTCTTCCATGCCTCTTTATTACCTCACATGCCTCATTAATGTCCCTTATTATAAATTCATGATGAAGATAATTATGAATTTTAATTACATAATTCAATTAATCCATGACCATACATCTCAATCTTGAGATAGACGGTCATGGTTGATTTTGGTCATTCTTAAAAATCTATAAATAAAGAGGCCATAAACATCATTTTTAAGCTTAATTTGTACAAAGTTATAATATAGGATTGATTCTAAAAGTTTCATGAAAAATAGTGTTACCATGCTAAATTGATTCCAAGCCAAGCCAAAGCCAAAGGTGCCAAGGATAGATGGAGGTAGCCAAAATTCCATTGCCAAGGACTTTATGAGCACAAAACTGAGCAAGCCACTACTACAAAGGCATTTAGAGCATCCAAGGAAGGTGAAGGAATTATTTTTTCGCTTAATTTTTAGTTGTGTTTGTCATTTTTTTCCTTACTAATCTCACCGTAGTAACTAGGCATGAAGATGTTAGTTTAGTGTGTTTTTTATTTGGTTTTATTCACTAACATGATACTAATCTCCTCTTCTTAGTCAAATTCCTAATTCACAAATTTCATGGTGGTGTAAAAATCAAATTTAAAGAGGACTTCAAGGCACATCCAAAGAATCTATTTATAAGGTCTGAATGTTTGTATAGTCAAATTTATGTAGCTTCAAAATTGACTGCTTGTTCATTTATGGTGCTACTGTGTATAAAATATTGTTTGAGTAAATTTTGCTTTAGTAGAAGAGTTTTTTGGCTTAAGTAATCATTTAAATATGTCTTAGAGGTCATATAGAGTGTACCCATGTATTTTAAAATGATCGTATGTTCTTTTTTTCTCGATGAAGTGCTAAATGGATAATAGGTCTCCATGAGACCTATAAGGGATACTAAAGCCTAATTGAAAGGTGTAGCTACTTAAGTGTGACGCATAAATGTCATGGATGACTTGTGTCAATGTATTTGATCTATATGTTAACATTTTATATGTCTTAAGGGTTAAGGAAAGTATTATGACTGATCTAGATGTTGATATTCATGAAGAATTTATAAAAGGTGGAGATCAAGACAATGGTTTCTAGACTTGTATGTGAATGTGTTGATAGAACATAATATAGAGATGAAGGAAAGAGATTAGATGGAATGTGCTCAATGGATAGACTAAAGTATATAGTATATTAAGGATGAGTGAATAAGCCTAGAGTGATCCAAAAAGAGTGTTTAGATACATTGTTTGTATGATCAAGGTTGAGTGTGTGTGATGAGTTGAAAGATTGGTGTTAAACATTATTTCTCCAATCAAATTGATATATAAAAAAAAAATTGGAGTTATCTATTTCATAAGGTGTTGTGTATATGATCAACATCTACAACAAATAGGGTGTTTATTCATAATTATGGGTGGGTGCTCCTTGTGAAGTGGGTACTTCATTAAAAGGTCTCATGTTTGTGATCATCTTATAGGATAATTAGTCCATGTATTTCTAGAATTGACAGTGGGTTTTATTCCCCAAGAGAGTTTCCCATGTAGATCTTGTGTTATGTGTGTGATCTTACATCATCTTGTTTATTCATTTTTATGAACATCTTATATGTTTTATGAAGGCTTGTGGTCATTGATTAATAATTTAAAAGGATTACAATTAAAGTTTGAAATATCTTACATCACTGATTCACCCCCCCCCCCTCTTAGTGATTGTACCTCCAACAGTATGTTTTATGCTTACTTCATTATCTTTCACTTTTATTTTTTTATTTTCTGATTGCATGTAAGAATCCAACCATTTTTATTATTTTTTTCATACTTCTCAACTTGAATTAGTGTGATGAATTTAAGACTATTTTTGTCAATTTTGTTTCTCTTTTATACTTCCCAACATGATTTAGTATAATTGATTGACTTTATTTATTTATTTTTATACCATTGCTTTTTTACATGGTTTCCATTTTATTACATTATTTTCATACTTTCCAACATGATTTAGTGTGATTTTACATATTTTATTTTGGTGCCACTCTTTCTCATGGTTTAAAAACAACTTTTTACCCTCTTGTTTACTACTCTTTGGTTTCTTATACTTAGTCATTTTTTGTTATTTACACATTTCCCAATGTGAATTAGTGTGTAATACATTTGTTTTTGATTAATTATATTTTTTCAAGTCCTATTCATCTATTTCTTTTTAACCATGCATGTGTCTTACATAATGTTAGAAAAGAAAATATAACATATATATTTCTTATAGCATATACAACAAAAGAAAAATACATATGATAGAAAGAAATATATCCATGCATCCACAACCATTAACATAATACAAACACATAATATCAACATCTAACTATCAACATTATAGATAGATAGGTAGATAGATAGATAGATAGATAGATAGATAGATAGATAGATAGATAGTACAAAAGCATATCACTCCATCTCTAAGACTGGGCTCTATCATGTCTATCTCATGGCCTAGCCATGTTACCCATAGATGCCTCAGACACTCCCCTCTGAATAGTATGTTTTAAAGAGGATGTCTAAGATCTCAATCCTACTACCTATCCCTATAGGTTGGCCACCTGGGTCTATACCTATCTTAGCTACATAGTGGTAGTCAAATTCACTATTCTCTCCTTATCCAAGGCCTACCATGCATGTGCCTCTCCTACTCTCACCCCTATTGGTGGTGATAGCCCATCTCTTCATTCTTGTAGTCACCTCACAGACTCTCCTACTAATCTCAACTAACTTGCTTGAGTTGGGGTAGATGGTACCATGAGATCATATAATGTGGTAGGTTCATATGGCATCAACACCCTATCCAGGATATTATGGAGTGTTCCCCTCACTAGATATACCCATCTGGTCTCTTCCTCATCCATAATATCTACAAAATTTAAACCAAATAGATGTTAGATCATAGATATATCTCAAAATCTACCTATCTACAACCTATCAATCAAATTTTATATAACTAGTATTCTATTTTACAAACTTAAATAAATTTCAACCATTTATTACCTGTCTTGGTGTTACCAAACATTATCTCCCTATCTATTCAATTACTAAGCATGGTCTCTCCATCAGCTCATCCTCTGAGTACCTTATCTATGTAATGCCTTCTAATCAAATCAAACCCTAGGGTCACCACTCATGCCCATCTCAAGCCTCAACTCAGTGGTGCCTTTATAGACCAGTTCTACCCTAGGTTGATTGATAAGTCCTATATGACTACTCTCTATTCTCTCTCTCATCTCTAGCATCTCCATCAGTGGTGTGACTAAGGTGGTCACCACTCCTCCTACTATGGTGTTAGTTTTGGTATCTATGGTACTTTTGCATCCATGTCCATGCCCTCTTTAGCTATCAACTGTCATCTCCTCACCATCTTGTCTCTCTAAGATTTTGATAGGTCTCTTATATCTCTATTTTTCTCTCTGAATAGTAAAACAATATCAAATTAATTTCTTTTCACCCTATTTAAAGTTATTATTCACAATTATTTACCTTTCAAATATTTACCATCAGATTCCTTATTTTGATCATATCTTTATTTTTACTAACTCATTTTTTGAATCATAAAAATTTATGGAATCATGATATTGTAGAGAATATTTTCCACTACTATATGCCTATATTACCAAAAAAATCATTTTTTTGCCCTTTTTTGCACTAATCTCTATAGATTCACCTAATTTTCCTCACATTGGATGCCTTCACATCTCTCACATCTCCTTCTTTATCTACAACACTAAGGTAATTAAAGGTGTATGTTTTTTAATTATATCCTTTCATTTATCTTATTTGCTTCTTACTACATTTTAATTAGCATAAGCATTATATGTCATCATATTCTATTCTCGAAGTACCATCCCGTATTACATTTATGTGACCCATGATGAGCTTCGAGTGGGGCATATGTATACACATAATATTTTCAAATTTTTATCAATTATTGATTGTTTTTATCTTGAAGGAACCCATCGAATCTCAATCTCATTGAATGCATGCCCTAAGGGATACATCAAGAAAGGGGTGGGTAGACCATTGATATTTTATAGGATTATTATCCCTTTTACCACTTTTTAACTACACATTTGTCTCCTAAAAACCATTCCCATAAGATTTTTCTTCTCTTTTATTCATCCTACTGGAGCAAATCACTCAAACCAAAAATCAAATCTACCCTACTAAGGAAAATCATTAGTCAATCAATCTGTCTTCTTCTAATTCCAATCTCTGCAACGTTCACCTTCTTTAGACAAATCAAATTGTCCAACTTGTTTAGTGTGCAACTTGTTTTAGGATCAATCATTCCCTAAACTTGCAACTTTCACCTTGTTTGGAGTATGTCAAAGTATGTCATTTATTTTGGGATGCATCCTTCCCACTTCTCCCCATCTTGGGCCAATTCAATTATATTATATTCATCAGTAAAAATCTATGTGTGTAAGCATTGGCTCATATGGATTAATCTCATCCATAGGTTAATTTCACTTTTATTCTTTTCCATTTTCTTCTTTTCAAGGGCCTATCCATCAATCTTATTTTTTTAGGGACTCCCTCGAGAGGGGTCATGGACATCCTAAACTTTGATTGGGGCACCATTGTGAATTCATTTTTAATAAATTAAATAAGATTTAACAAAATGTGAACACGTCATTCTTCAAGCATTATCAAATAATTTTATTAACTTTTTTATTATTTAAAATTTCATTTCACTTGTATCTCATAAACACTTTTTCAAACAAGGGCAAAAATATAGACACTTAATTCTCAGCTCTCACGTCAAAATTACAATTACAACATTTTTTAGTAATAACACATGAATCATTGAAACACCCATTTTATTTTACATAATTGACATGCATCTTCTGAAATGTATTAAGACATCCCTAATTAAGGTAATACAAAGTACGCAACTATCAGCTTCACTTAATTCATCCTGAGTCAAATTACAACTATGCAAAAGACATTTTGGGATCAATTATTTCTAATAGTTCTTTAATTTTAAAAGTCATGCCACTTTCTATTAAGTTAATTAAACTCACTTATTTAGCCTAATCTTATTCTAATAAGAAATTTCATAGCTTTTAGAATTTCATATTTTCTAAATTATTTAAATGAATTTATTCTTCAACTCTCATGACAAATGGCCAAGTGCTTCACAACATCACAACAAATATCAGGAACGATGATATTATCAAAAAATGTCAAACACTAAGAAATGAATGCAAGCAAATATCTAAATTTGGAAAGCCATGCCTATTTAATGTTAGATAATCAATGTCTTTGCCTCAAAGATTGAATCCATTTAAATCCACACATCTGAATCTTGATCTCACAACCCTCATCAATCTAAAAAACCTATTAAAGCCAAGGCCATGACACTCTTTAAATAAGTTTTCTAGTGCAAAGATATAATGTAGAATCTATTCTAAAACTTCAATCATTTATTTTATTTTCACTCACAAATCCAATTTAAATGGTACATGATAAGATACTGGAGGCACTTTTCCAACCACATTGTTAAAGATTTTAAGCTCCATATCTGAATACAATCACGTTTGTGGGCCATCATTGACGATAAGTCATATAAGGAAGGTATAATCATATTATTATGTTTCTTATTTTTTTATTGACCTTGCCTAACTGAGGGAGTAGACTTAATATATTTGTTTTTGTTGTTTGTTATTGAATTTATCCACTAATGAATGAAATAACATATTTCAAAATCATATTTCACATAGACAACTTTTCAAAATCAAGAGTTTGTGTCTCTATGATTATGTGAAGAGATTCAACAAATGAGTCATTTGACAGTGACAAGTTTTGCATTGCTAAAGCAATCAGAAATTTCTCATCTACAAGTTCCTTAATTACTTTAGTTAATCATAGATGTCTTTCAACTACGATAAAAATTGAGAAATAGAATATCTTCCTGCATCTTAGTTGAAAACAACAATTTTTTTAAATGCAATACCCTACCAACTTTAAAACCCTAGTATTTTGTTATAATATTTGTCCATAAATCAGAAGCAATAGTGGCATTCCTAACTTTTGAAATTAAATTGTCAACTATTGAAAGTTTTAACATCAAATCTTATTAATGATGCTTATCATAGTCATCAGAGTCATCATCTAATCTAGTTTTTTTTTGCAAAAGCAATTAGATCAAGATTATAATACTCATAGACGGTACGTATTTTTTGATTCCATAAATTAAAGTTTTCCCCTATTAGGTTTATAGAAACTAACAATAATAGGTTTTGTAAACTAGTCATTCTAACCTAGTTTTTCACTAAAACAAATAGTTCAAAAAAACTATAAATATTTTTATAAAAATTCTTTTTGCACATAGACTCTACTCTAAAACTAGACAACGTTATAATTTTTCAGCATCAAAACTTTTACTATTTATTAAAACTTTAACTAATTAGTTTCTGTAAAATTGCCTTAAAATGATAAAAATAATTAAATTTCACAAGTTACAAACTTTCTGACTAAAATTTATTTTTGCATATAAGCATTTACATCCAACCAGACAATATGCAAATTTTAAAGATTTTATTCCTTTCCATTCACTAGAAATAGAATTGGTGTCTTTTTGGGCAATTATAAGGGAAATATTTTTAACTATTTATGAGGTCTCATTGAATAAACCTTAAAAATAAAAAATAACACTAATTTCCTTAACTTTTATTAATCTAAAAAACTTTGGCTTAAAACTTTTATAAACTTTATCAACCAATGAAATTTACTTTGTACAGCAGTACACAATGAGCTTTGGATGGCACTTTTGTACTGTTGCACTTTCTTATATAGGGAATTGTCCTCTCAAATGGTGACATTTCAACAACTTTTACAACTCTATAGCTAAATTAGATCCAAACCATATAAAAATTAAATTAGAGAATAATTAATTTTACACTGCAAGTGGATGCCTAGCTTCTCTTCTTTTAGGTTTCACACTCATTCCCATGCCTTTCTCCTTCACTAGGTGCTTCTTGTATCTTAAGAATCCAAAGAGCACAAAAATATTTATTAGTTCCTTGTTAATGAATCTCAATAAAATCCAAGTATAGAAATATAATGAAACTAATCATTCTTGCCTAAAAACTAAGGGGAGCATAACATAATAGATAAAACCATAAATAAGGGATAGAAACACAACAATTTTACCTCCCTTATCAAAATTAGTGTCCACTTATTGGACTAATATATGTTCTTACTCAGCTTGTGGCATTAGAGACTTTGATCAATGTTTTTAACCATCTTGGTAGTACTTCTCCAACGGCCACATGTGGATTTGTTTGGCTTGGCTTGGCTTAGTGTGAAGCTTGATATCAATTTGGCATTATAACATTACTTTGATAGCTTCTTAAAGGCATTCTTATAGAATAACCTTACACACAAAAAGTTATTTGGGTAGAGTGAGAGCACTTGTATTTATAGGTCTCAAAACTAACTCTAACCCTATGGAGGTTAGGTTTAGTTATAACTTTAGTTAAATCTAAAATAACCTAGGTTGAGTTAGGTTAACCCTGGGTTGGGTCAAAACATTCATGAAAGCTTGACAACTCGCTTTAGATATTTATGAGCCATGACAACTCACTTTAGATATTTATGAGGTTGTGACTCACATTTTTTTGAATTTTAAGAATTGATAAATCACTTTACTAGCTTCTTTGACCTTATATTTGTTGAAAAAATTAATTTAGATAAATGTAATTCACTAATTCAACTTAAAAATTTTACTTAGGTAAGTTAATTAAGATTTGTTTTTTAATTAATCTTGTTTAGTGTTTTTTGACTTTTATGAATTATTTTCAAATGTTTTTCATTAATAGATTAGGCCAAGAATGTCAAATTACTAGGATTGGGGGTTGAATTTAAGCTAGGTTACTGGTGCATACATGGTAATACCCCAAATAAGCAAGTCTCATCATGTTTTTGATTAATTAAATCTCTTATACGGATGAATTTAGATAATTTAGGTGATTTACAGACTTAAATTACATCATTTATTAAAAATGGATCTAAATCTCAATTTAAATATGAAAGTGTCTAAAAATTAGTGTCTACAGTTTACCATGTTTGAAAAAGCATTGCAAGACACATGCATAGTAACGTCTTTTCAAATAATGCAAAAAAATTTAAGTCAAAATGATCATGCCCAAAAAAATGATCAATAGCCATGGATGCCCCCTTGAGGGAGTAAGCAGCAAAATAGAGTTGGCAAACATTCCCTCAAAATTAAAAAAAATGATACGATCTAGTGGCAATGAGGATGGAACTACTAATTTTTCTAAATACGATTATAATCAGTAATGGTGGCTAAGTCACTGATTTGCCCAAAGATAGTTATAATTAGTAACAAAGGGTGGGACACTGATTTACCCAAAGGTATTTATAATCAATAATAGAAGGTGAAGACACTAATTTTTTTAGAGGTGGTTATAATCAGTAATGGCGGTGGATACACTAATTTACCAAAAAGTGGTTATAATAAGTGGCATAGGTATTTGCTCTAGTATAATAGATGGGTCAAGAAATAATGATTTGTTCATAAGCAGTTATAATCATTAAATAGGTCAAAAATCAATGATTTGCCCACAAGCAGTTATAATCATTCAAATGTTTAAATTGCATGATTTAAGACGAGTTTTCCCCAAAAAGGTAAAAGATATCAATGATCAATCAAAAAAGAATTTAACACACTTAGGCAAATAGGCAAGGGGAGATTATATGAAAAACTCATAAAACAGATTTATGATGAGCTGGCAAAGAATAACATGTTTTTAGCCTAAGTGTGAGTATGAAGATGCACATTCGAACAAACATGTTGGGTAGGTATAAAAATAGTTTTGTTAAATAGGTCTCAAAGGAGGCCCAATGAAATGATCTGGGTATAAAACGGTCAAAAAATAAAGCATTTAGGACCAAATGGCATGCAAAATGGTCTACAAAGGCAAAAAATACACTTCTTGGAGCGAGTAGAATGAAATTTAGGCCATGGGAGGGGTGAAATTCAAATTTTAGGCTATATATTCACCCCTACAATGAAAAAAAATTATTTTCACCCTTTCCCCTTTGTGATTTGAACTCTGGTTTTGCATGCTAGCTAGCTGAGAAAAAGGGCATGTGGGGGAGCATGATGGCAAGTTAACGACCGAGTGAGAGAGCACATGCGACCGCCACATGATGGGCCACTAATATGTATTCTCAATTTTTTCATTTATGTCATTTATTGTGCATTTATGTCTAGATTTATGGTAAAAATCAATGAAGTCATCATTTACATTTTAGGTAAAACGACAGCTTTGTTAAGGAAATCAATGACTTCGTACAAAGTTATCTTTCCTAAAAATGGCGATTTCATCTAAAAAGTTTAGAAATCACCAAAATGGTGATTTTACCCTTTTTGGGTGACATCACCATTTTCATGAAAAATGGAAATAATAATTTCACTCAAAAAGGTGTAAAATCACCAAAACGTCAACTTCATTGTTTGAGAAAATGGTGACTTCACCCTAGAAGACAAAATAATTGGCTTAGGGGATCCAACAAGAGTCTAACCTATAGGAGAGGGGGAAATAGGCTTGGTAGGGTAGGCATAGGCTCAGAGAAGAATATATATAGGCTAACTCTAATCTATTTGTAATTGCAGGAACAGTTGGCAATTTTGATAGTATGGGAATGACACTCCCACTACTTATACACACCACAGATCTGGATGGTGAACATGATTGGATTTCTACAAGCTCTAGACTTATATGATGTGGCATGGATGTTAGTTATTCACATGGATCAAGCCTACTTGAGCATGTTAGTAGAGCATTGACATAGTGAGACATTGACATTTCATCTACCCACTGGAGAGGCTACCATCATGCTTGAAGATACCTAACGTATCTTCAAGCTAATAATGAGAGGACATAGGCTCTTCTAGACTGATCTGTCACAATAACAAGTTGTTCTTGATGAATTGGTTATCTATCAAGACATTCACATAGATCATCAAAAGGTAGACATTGATTTGGTGGAGACATACACAGATATATGTTCTGAAGACCTGGGCCCTAGGGATCCTTTACCACCAGCACTCATTGGTAGTGAGGTCATAGTTTTGATGGTTATTATTAGTAGAATCATGCTACCTAACAAGAGTGACATATTTTTATATGGGTCTCAGAGGTATCATTCACAATATGATGGACGAGGCCACATAGTTTGCATGGGGGCTAGTTGTCCTGGCATAGCTATACAAGGATTTTCACATGGTGGCATATTATAGAAGACATGACATTGGAAAATTGACACTACTAATGGTCTGAGGCTGGGAACATATTACCATTGAGTGACTGGTGGGTCAGAGATGAGTTTGGGACCCAGAGGAGCCATTAGCATATGGTTGTTAGGAACCCCTTATCCAACGGAAGTACAATTGATTACTTTATTATAAGCAATTAAACACGAAATTATACCAAAATGATTAAGTAACTAGAAACTTGAGACAGCAAAGAATTTGAGAGACAATACACACTCTTGTATTAAATATTACTAGAAGAAAATACAATAAGGAAGATGCCACTTCTTCCTCCACCTCAAAGGCTTGCCACACCTCAAGACCTTCTTCCCTCTCTCTCTTGCTCAACACAACAACTCTATAGCCTGAGTTATTATCCCTCCTTGAATGCTTCAGCTGATCTCCTTGACCTTACACCTGTAGATCTCCTTGACCTTGCTTGCTTCAATGCTTTTACTTTCCTTCTTGATAATTACAATACATGCCTCATGGGTCTTTAAATAGAATCCCATGGTTACAAAAATACAACTCTAACTACAATAATTAGACACGTAGCTCATGAATATAATTAGTCATTTAACATGTAAACACTTGCTTCACTTAACTGACTATTCGTCAACAGTAGTTTTGGAACACACAGGTGACCGACGCCGGTCCCTGCTTGCCTAGTGTTGCCGACGTCGGCCAACTAGCTGCCATCGTCGATTGCCTTCTGCACTGCATCTGACCGACGTCGGTCATGCTGCCGATGCTGGTGCTTCTGGTTCTTCAGCAACCTTCCTTCTTCGTGTTTACAAATAGTTGAAGCTTTTAGCTCCACACCCTAACAATCTCCCACTTGGAGATAAATATCTGCTACTGTACCTGTACCTATACACCATCTATTTTGTTCCTTTGGCTCTATATCCCTCTTCAAAGTCACTCTTGAAGACCAACCACCACGCAAACCTGTGATGCAATACCTGTCACTTATGTTAAAAGAATTTTGCTACTCCCAAATTCTTCATGACATACTTCTGAACCAACTCTACCCTTAGCTCAAAAAACTCCCTGTTTATGAAACCCTGCAACAAGTAACACAATACAGTAACAGGATAATGTAGCTAATATTATCCAACTTGGTAAAAATAAAATACAATGGTCAAACCTCCATTGTCCTGCAGCTTAATCAAGACCATATACCATAGCCTTCTGTCTCACGTGTCCATCCACTCTCTTCTCTAATATGGGAATCCATCCCTCTATCCAGTGCTTTTTTCCAGCTGACAACTCTACCAACAAATACCTGTTTGGTTCTTCTCCAAGGACTCACACTCCTCATCCATGCCAAGCTCTCACTGTTTCTGGATTCTACCTGCATTGTTTCATCCATCTTCCTAGTTCTTGACTATCAGTAAGCAATATAAAGAAGGTGAACAACGAATATGAGGTTCACTTACACTTTCTGACCTCCATATGGGTCCTTGAGACTCCTTGATAGCTTACTATCCACCCATCATCCGTTCGAGTGACCGATCTTGGCCATCTCCCAGTCTACTCCCGACCAATGTCGGTTCCCTGCACTGACCCTAACTACCAACGTTGTTTCCCTGGCCGACGCTGGTGTCCTCTCTACCGACGTTGGTCCTGATGATCGACATCAAACTTCTCCTACCCGACCTACCGACCCTACTGGTCTGCACATGACCAATGTCGGTTTCTGTCTGGCCGACGTCGGTGCCATGGGAGCACCGGCATCGGTACCTGTGTTTTTCTATAAGTGATGAATTTTTCATTCGTGAGCTCATCTTGGATCAAACCTCTATCCATACTGCCCTACTCAGATTTATTCATTCCATGTGACTGATCTCTGTCCTTCATCTCCTCCATAAACACCAAGGCTTATTTGTTCCTGTCAAAAGCATCAAATTTCTTTTTCCTGTAATGAACTCTATCTATGCTTTCTGAATCTGAACACATACCTTTCGAATCAAGAACGTCCATTCCCTTCTTATTCATGTGACCAAGCATATTAAGCCACATCTTTGAATCTACAGCTGAAGTAGATAAACTAGAAGTAGAATCAGCAATACAAGTAGATAGATAAAGAGTACCTACTTTCTTACCTCTTGCTAAAACAAGTGCTCCCTTGGTAACCTTCCAAGAATCCACTGTGAGGGTTATTGTGCATCCCTCATCACCCAACCTTCCAACAGAAATCAAACTCTGCTTCAGAATCAGGACATGCATAACCTCCTTCAACACCCATGTGTTGTCAATCTGCAATCTCAGCTGCACTTTCCCTTTTCCAACTATTTGACAAGGCATACCATTCCCTAAATAAAGCACTCCAAATTCTCCCTATTCATACTGATGAAACAAATCTCTGTTTGGGGATGCATGAAAAGATGAACCAGAATCTAAAATCCATGATCCTACTTGACTATCCAAAGAAAGTATGAGAGCATCCTGTACCATAATATTTGCATCCTTTGCTTCTTCAATACTTGCATGTTGATTCTCTTTATCTCTCAACCAACACTCCTTCTTTGTGTGTCCTTTCCACAAAACCAGCAGGTAATACCTTTGGATTTGGATCTCCTTCCCGACCTTGATTTCCCTTGCTCAACCTTCTCCCTTTGCCTTCCCCTACTTTCTGCACTTAGATCATTCCCTGATGATTCACCTGTGCTTCTCCTATGTATTTCCTCATTCAAGATCACACTCACAACATCATCAACTTTTAATATTTTATAAGCAGATGCAGAATTACTTACTGCCATAACCAAATTGTCCCAACTTTCAGGCAAAGAACATAAAATCAAGAGAGCCTTTACCTCATCATCAAAAACAATATTGACTGAAGCTAATTGGTTTACCAAACCATGGAAATCACTAAGATGAGTATGTACTGATCCACCTTCCTGCATTTGAAAAGTAAATAACTGCTTCATAAGATATACCTTATTAAAAGCCGAGGGCTTTTCGTATAAATTCACCAAGGATTTTATCAACTCTTCCATTGTCTTGCACTGTGATAAGATAGAAATCATAGATGATGCAAGGCTCAACCTTATGGAAATGAGAGCCTTTCGATCAAGAACACTCCATTCTTCATCCTTCATATCTGTGGGCTTGCATGCAACCCCACCCAACGGTAAGTACAAAGCCTTCTGATACAGATAATCTTCAATCTGCATCCTCCAATGTTGATAATTCTTGCCGTTAAACTTCTCCATTTGTAGCTTACTTTTTTCTGCCATTGCTGAACTCCCACTCAATCAGAAAACCTTATGAATGACTTGTAATCAAAAAACAATAACCTGCTCCCTGCAAACCATAGCTCTGATACCAACTGTTAGGAACCCCTTATCCAACGGAAGCACAATTGATTACTTTCTTATAAGCAATTAAACACGGAATTATACTAGAATGATTAAGTAACTAGAAACTTAAGACAGCAAAGAATTTGAGAGATAATACACACTCTTGTATTAAATATTACTAGAAGAAAATACAATAAGGAAGATGCCACTTCTTCCTCCACCTCAAAGGCTTGCCACACCTCAAGACCTTCTTCCCTCTCTCTCTTGCTCAACACAACAACTCTATAGCCTGAGTTATTATCTCTCCTTAAATACTTCAGTTGGTCTCTTTGACCTTACACCTGTAGATCTCCTTGACCTTGCTTGCTTCAATGTTTTTACTTGCCTTCTTGATAATTATAATACATGCCTCATGGGTCTTTAAATAGAATCCCATGGTTACAAAAATAGAACTCTAACTACAATAATTAGACATGCAGCTCGTGACTATAATTAGTCATTTAACATGCAAACACTCGCTTCACTTAATTGATTGTTCGTCAACAGTAGTTCTAGAACACACAGGTGACCGACACTGGTCCCTGCTTGCCTGGTGCTGCTGACGTCGACTGACTAGCTACCATCGTCGGTTGTCTTTTGCACTGCATCTGATCGATGTCAGTCATGCTACCGATGCCGGTGCTTCTAGTTCTTCAGCAACCTTCCTTCTTCGTGTCAGCAAATAGTTGAAGCTTTTAGCTCCACACCCTAACAATGGTTGGGTATAGACTAGGGAAAGATGACAAGGACACAAGGGAGGGAGTTACTTCTATCATCATATGTTTGATGAGCTTACCCCACAGTTCTTTATCTAGAAACCATACCTACCATATCAATTCTAATGGTTCAAGGACGGTTGGTATAATACTTATATGACATCCAGGTTCTTTCTTATCGATAGGCAGTCACATATTATTGAGGAATACCATCCTGACTGGGTACTTTTACAATTTGGCATGACATAAGATGTGTTAGAGGGGCTTAGGTAGTTCACACATGTAATGAGAACAATCAGTTGAGACACCCCACCTATTCAGATGAGTGTATCCACTATGATTTATCTGAGTGTACCATGGATAGCATGGTCATATACAGATGGTTTATAGATGTAGAAGTTACACCTGAGTATATTCACTAGTGGGTACAAGTGTGACCCTTGAGGCTTAATGTTATAGGTCAAGTAGGTGGGTAGATGCATATGGATATAGATGATGTTGAGGATGAGACATATATCAAAGATAGTGAGAGTGGTAGTACCTAGGAAAGCATTAGAAGTGAGTAGGGTGATGATGATGATGATGGATTTAATGATAGGGATGACGAGAATGGTGATGGCTTAGATGGTGAAGTGGATGATGGTTGAGATGATGGCTAAGCTATGATGGTGCTAGATCTTAGCATGAAAGTTATAGCAATTACTCATGTTGATCCAAGCTAGGTAATGCCTTCAAGTATCGTTAGGGTAGGTAGGGATACTAGCATGCTTGAGGAGATCACCACCAAGGTGGGGGAGATCATAGGCTTAGGGTGGAGGGTGGTAGATCTATAGACTACACTAGACATTCATGATGATGATATGACTCACCTTCAGTCAAAGATTACCCAACTAAAGGTTGAGGTGGCTAAGATGGTCTAGATATAGGCCCAGATCACAATAGAGTGAGATCAAGCTATCACTAACAGGGACTAGGCATTGTTAGATGTTTAGAGGCTCTGACGAGAGCGTGATGAGGCTTGGAGAGCCAGTATATAGGCAAGTTTCTCGCAAATGATTCTTGAGAGTCTTCAGGCTAAGGATGAGGCCTTGTACTACTAAAGAGCATATGAGACTACTATTTCTAGGGACCAATAGGTTGTCATATTTGAGATATGGGATGCTCAAAGAGCAGGGAGTAGATCAGGTTGATCAAGGATCAAGACACATGTTACAGGAGCTTCAATGTAGTCTATTCATCAATCATGGCCACCTACACCACAAAGACCACCTCCAGCGATAGGTCCCATGGATACTCAAACCCAGATTTGATCATTGACATTTTGGCATATTGGCATATTGTTATATTGTTGTACTAGCATACTATTGTACTTTGAGACACCATGATGATATGTTTATATTCTCAATGTCTATGATATTTGAGATATATTGACATTCATTTTTAGGTCCTTCGAGGCCATTATAGATGTACATATATTCTTTTGATATATATATATATATATATACACACACACACATATATATATATATACATGTATATATATATATATATATATATGTATATGTGTGTGTGTATATATATATATATATATATATATATATATATATATATATATATATATATATATATATATATATATATATATATATATGATGCCCTTGTGTATTACCATATTTATGTTTAGCTCATGTTTTAATATTATAGATGGCCTTGCTTAGCATTATGGATGTTTATGTTCATTTAAACATGTATACTCTTTTCATTTATTGCTTTGCTATGTATATGAGATGTTGTTATGTTTGTTATCTACTTATGTTGTATGATTTATATGTATGCTTATTCAGAGAAGCATGTTTATATTAGCACATAATAAATCATATTGTTATGGTTATTGTTCGTTGATTTAGGCATGTGTTTGAGTATTTGGCTAGTTTTTTTAATCTCAGCTAAGGATCAATTTATTGGCCTAATTTTTGCTTTAGTTTTTGATATTATGCATCATAGTTATGAACAACCATACTAACAATATATATTCTAAGTATGGAAAACTTGGTTTAAATATAAATATAAACAACCTAGAAATAAGATATAAACAATCAAATCCCAAGTGTAAATATAAAAAAAATAGATCAAGTGTAAGAATATATACAAACATTCACAACCTAAGTACAAGATATGGATAATCCAGATTAAATTGTAAATAAAATGTGATAGACCTATGGCACCCAAAAAACAAAAAGGAAAAAAGGCAACAACCAACTAAAAACAAACAAATAAACAATAACAAACAAACAAACAAAATAAAACAAAGCAAACAAATAAATAAAACAAACTGACAAACAAACAAAACAACTAAACAAACATACAAACTATACAAACAAAATAAACAACGAATCTAAAACAAATGACAATATACAAATAATGTTAGTAAAAATAAAATACAAGAAACAAATTATTTGTGCATATGTAATAGAGGTGTTATGCTTGGCAACAAGGTTACCCCTAGGCTAGGTAGCAATGACATAGGTAAAACAACATAATAACAAATGACACAAGGTTACCCCTAGTCTATAGGGAAATAATGAAAAAGTGAGATGATAAATGCTCCTAGGCTCTAAAGAGCAACACCACACATAAGATGACAAACATTACCCCTGGGCTATGCGAGACAATGATACAAACAAATAAAAGAAATAAGAAGGGGTAGCCGAACTAACTCTAGATGCTCTAGACAAGTGAATGTTGCCTACATAGTTCCATGGACACTAGGTCTAACATGAACTTCAGGGCAAATGTAATTCTCTCAAAATATGGGATATAAAAAAATTGGTGATAAGAAAACATGATTGACTTGTAGAATAAAATAGAAATGGTCTCAAAAAATGTCAAGTGCATAGGAAAAGAGGGGGATGATGTTCATAATCATGAAAGCGTCAAATAAAAAAAACTCGCACAAGTGTGAAAGCATGGTTTAGGCTAAAACCACACTAAAAGACAAGAGATGAGTATTCACTAATGAACCAAATTAGTAATTCATAGTGTGTACTACATATATGGCTTGGAATGAGAATGAGATCACAAAATAGTGAGAGCATTGGCAAAGGTTTCTCACAAAATAGCAAGATCATTTAATATAAATTGCTCGTAAAATGGCAAGCGCATAAGAAAATAATGAGGATGGAGAAGCTAAAGGATAAGTGATTACTTGTGAAATAGCTATAAGACCCAAAATCCTTAAGGTAAAGAAGTGGTCATAGAAGTACCAAACAGTAATAAAGTGATGAAGTGGTCATGACCGAACTAACCTGAGATACCCCATATATCCAAGTGTTACTTACATAGTCCATGTTGAACTCAGACCGATGTAGTTATCCTAGAAATGGGAGGTAAATGGCAAAAGGTGGTCTAGAAATGAAGTCAGATAGGTAAGATAGTCCATCCTAGAAAATTTTGATAGCTTTATATCTCACATAATAATTCTAAGCTCATTTTCATGATTTTGTGATTTTTAGGATTTGCCTAGGTCTTTTCAAATGTTTAGGGGTTTTGAAACTATTTTGAATGTTTTTAGAATTTTCTAGGCATCTCAACTCAAACTAGAATTATGAGATACAAAATAGTCCAACTTACAAAATTGCAAGAGCATTCAACCTTAAAATGCTCAAAAAATGGTGAGAGAATTCAAACTTAAATTGCTCACAAAATAGCAAGAGTGTTTAAACTTAAATTACTCATAAAATAGTGAATGTTTAAACAATGGTGTCTGATCTGACCTTAAAAAACACTGAGTGCTACCTACATAGTCCATATGGACCTCAAGCCATTGTAGTTCCATCTAAAGTAGTGAAAGTTGAGAAATGTTTCCAATGTTTTAGGCTTGGGTTATTTCAACTCAATGGAGGATTATCATATACAAAATGGTCCAATTCACAAAATGATGAGAATGTGACCTAAAAATGCTCATAAAATAGTGAGAGCATAGTTTAAAAACTCTTAAAATGATGAGGGTATGACAAAGAGATGACTAAGCTAAGTTCAATGTAAATTGAGCACTACCTAAATAATCCCATGGTACCTCAAGTCACTGTAGTTTTGCCTTATAGTAGAGGAAAGTGTCTGACTAAGTACCAGCAAATTTAGGTATAGGAAAATGGCAAGGTATGGCAATAGTGATGGAAAAATGATGTGACAATGTATGGTAAAGGGGTTATTCCTAATTTGCCCATAGGCAGTTATAATTAGGAAATAATGGCAAGGGTCAATGATACTAATTTACCCAAGGGTGGTTATAATTAGTAACACGAGTAATAATATAGAATGTAAAAATAAATGAAGAATGTAATTCCCAGAACCACTATCATACTAATTTCATATACTGTCATTCAACAGTTTGAATCTGAAACAACTCCTGAAAATGCATTTAATATCAACCATTGAACGTGCCTAAAGTACAAATGAATCAGAACCAAGGCCAAAAGTGACAGGTTTAGGCAAAAAGAACTGGCTAGAAATAGGCTAAGGCATGGTGGGAATGGTATATGGTATGGGACAAACAATACATATCTCATGGCATAACTTAAATGATCCTTGTAGATAATAATTCAAGTCCATCAAGTGTAAAAATGTTTGAAGTGCATTATGTTCATCAGTTCATCAAATTCATCTCCTTATTGCATGGTGAGCTTGTATGCTTCAAAACCATAGTTAACAATAACTACATAAGGCCCTAACCAGTTAGGTTAGAATTTTCCCTTCTTTGTCTCGACATTGGCATTTTTCCTAATTTTTTTAACACAAGGTCACCAAGCTCGAATTCTTAATGCTTAATGCACTGATTATATTAGCCACATAAATTGTTTTGATAAGCTTGAAGGTTGTTCAAGGCGGCCATGCACTTTCCATCAAGTAAGTCTAGCTCTTTAAAATGAGCTACTCTATAATCCTCATCATTAATGATGTGTTGCAGTGAAATCCAGAAAGAAAGAAACTCGACCTCAATAGGAAGAATGGCCTTAGTGTCATATACAAGTGAATAGGGGGTAGCTCCTGTTGGAGTACAAAAAGTGGTAAAGTAGGCCCAGAGAGCATTAAACAGCTACAAGTGCCAATTTTGAACAGTATCATTGATAATATTATTCAGAATATTGATAATAGTTTTGTTAGAAGCCTCAGCTTGGCCATTGTCTTTCAGGTTGTAAGCGGTGGAAAGTGTTGTTTGATACGGTATTGGGTACAAAGTGCTTTCACATCTTTGCTTTTAAATATCCATCATTATCAGATATAATGTTGGATGGGATACCATAACATCAAATGAGATGTTTTAGTATGAATTTGGATATCTACTTACCCATTATGTAAGTGAGGGGAATTGCTTCCACCCACTTAGTAAAATATCTGGTAGCAGTATGGACATGTTTATGGCCATCTAAAGATATAGGATTGATCTTGCCTATGATATCGAGTCCCCATGTTGAGAATGACCATGATGTTGTCAGTGGTTTGAACATTTTGGCTGGAGTATGAATTGGATTAGCATGCTTCTAACACTTCACACATTTTTCACCTAGGCAACTGCATCTATTTCCATAGTCAGCCAATAATAACTAGTACACAATAATTTATTAGCTAGGATTAGTGTGGGCTCCACACACTCCTTCGTGAACTTCCTTCAACATTAATTTAGATTCTACTGAAGATAAACAATGGAACAAAGTTCCATCATAGCTTCTACGATGAAAGGTAGGTCCAAGTAGGGTATAACAAGAAGTTTTATGGATGAAGGTTGTATATTTATTACATGAAATATTAGGGGGAATAATTTGGCCTTGGAGGTAAGAATGTATGTCAAAATTCCAAGGAGACATGGGACCAACAATATTGCAAACCATCTCGAAGGTTGCTTGTTTGTGTGTCGGTGTTAGGAGATGTTCCAAAAGAAATTGATAGTCCCTAGTTTTGATTGTAATCTAAATCATGGAGCCAATCGTGTCCATGGTATCAGTCATTCTATTATTAGCTTTAGGTACCTATTCAAACTGAATGTTGGCAATTTATTGTTTAAGAGTGTTGACCATGTCTTTATATGGGACCGACTTCTCATCCTTCATCTAATACTAGTCATTGACCTAATTGATGATAACATGTGAATCACCATGAACCAGTAAATGTTGAATGTTCCACTGTACTACTTGGAAAATCCTTGCAATGAGTGATTTGTATTTGGACATGTTATTGTTGACAGTTTTTCCCCCCATAGGGCAAATTGTCACCACTACACTTCAAAAAAATTCTATAGTGCCAAGTTTGTCTTGTGAATCGGTTTTGGGGTCCTTAAATGAGTATTTCAGCCACCCAAGTGGCCATCTATATCCAGGTGAATTTTAGTCATGCAGAGGTTTCCAAGGAGCTTTATTGATTATAGCCAAATATGCAAATATAGTGAAGGCATACAAGCTGTAAGTTTATTTATTTTGTCTTCCCAAGAAATTTGTTTGGGCTATAAGAGGTGGACTATTTCTTCAGACATTTTGTCTAAGAGAGAACTCTCAAAGGACTGTGTAAAAGTCCAAAAAAATGACTAAGTGGAAGTTATTCAAAGTTTATTTTCTTCAAAAAATTTGTCCAAAAGAAAAAGAGAAAAGCACAGTTGAGAAGACCCAAAGGGCACCTGCCCTTCGAGAAGGTCCAATTCAAAAGCCCCAAAGGGTAATCCTTCAGGTTGGTTCACTTTATGGTTTTCAAGTCAAGACAAAAGTTTTGAAGGACAGTTTTAAAAACCCTGAGTGCCCTTCAAAAAGTCTGAAGGGCACTTTTGAACGTAGACAAAAGCCTTTGTGAAGGGCACTTGGTCTATGACAAGATCATTTCAAAAGTTTCAAAAGGCACTTTTGAGGATGAGAAGCCCTTGTGGAGGACACTTTGCAGTGAAGTAGACCTTTACAATTCTTTTGAAGGGCACTTCTGTAAGAACATACCCTTGTATGGGGCACCAGAGCTAAAGACAGGACCAAATCAAAAAGCCTGAACAGCATTTCTAGGAAGTAGAAGCCCTTACGGAGGGCACCTTCATAAAAGTAAAGGACACTTCAAATGGAAAAGAATTTCCTTCAGAATATTTGTCTGAAAGAATTCAAGGAAAAGGTCTGATGGAGGATATACCCAGGAAAAAAGCCTGATAGAAATAAAAAAACAAAGGCAAAGAAGGAAATGAGAAAATTTAAGGAAATTTTATAAAATAATTATCAAACAGGAAATCCATGGGAATATGAAGTCAACAGAAGTCTGAAGAAAACCAAAGGGCAAGACATAAGATCCTAAAAGAATAAATTTGGGAAAATTGGCAAGGAAACGAATTCCTTCAAACTTTTTGTCTGAAGGAATTTGGGAGGGACAAAAAACCTGATAGAAAAGACAAGGGCGTAAGCTAAGGCCAAAAAAAGAGAAAAAGAAATGCCAAGCCTAAGAAAGAGAAGAGACAAATATTCCTTTAGATAATTTGTTTGAAGGATTAAAACTAAAATAAATCCTAATTCCTGAATTAAATCAAAATAAAGACATAAGCACAAACAGGACTGAGCCAGCATGAACAGTGAATAAAACAAACACAGAATAAAGATAAAGGCAGGATAAATAAAGATCATGCACAGACTAACGTGAGTAACTCTAATGAAGTGAACACATTTAATAAAGCAAGCATGCTTCAGTTCTAAAAATAGAGTTGTCTTGCATGATGAACGGGCAAAGCGTTGAATGTTTCAAACAAAAGAAATTCCATACACGCTCTCATTTGTCTCAAAGCTTGAAACATTCTAGTGGTTTAAACATAATTCTTAATTTAGCATTTGGATTGATTTCATGCAAAGGGGAGACTTTCAAATGTTCTAGCAGTTTGAGTGAATTTGACTACTCTTGTTTTGGAGTTGACTAGTTTTCAAGTCAAGACATTTATTTGTAGATTTCATGCATCCAAAGCTTGTCTTCTTTTTTTTCAATGCCAAAGATTTTTCATGCAAGACAATCAGGTATAAGCTAAGGAAAGATAACTTTGGAAGACTCATACAATGCAATTTAGACTTGGGCTAATGAAGAGTTAACTTTCTCTGCTATTTCCAATGCCAATATCTTGGCTTTTTGTAATTTTCTATATTAATGGATTTTCAACCTTGTAAAAATCCATCCCTCTTGGTAAGACTAGACTCTAGCATTCGTGAATTTTGTAACCTCTTTAATCAATAGAAAGATTGTAATTTCAAATTTTAAGTGTTGGCACTATTATACATTGATTCAACAATTTGCATATGTGGTAGATTTCTTTCCTTTTCCAAATTCTAATTCGTACTTAGTTGCTAACTTATCACGTTATGTAGGTCATATTCAGTGTTTTATATGTCTTTTGTTGAAAGTTGTAAGTGGATGTTAGGTGGCTACAAAGTGTCTTATATCAGACCTCTCTCCATCATTTTCTCTCACATTTTTTTTGTCATTGGATCGAACCTTCTCATGAAATACTTATGCATAGTGATCAATTGAAATCAAAGGTCTTCCTTTTCACTTGTTTGATTCAGTGTTCAAGGTTCCAAGTAGAGTGGATCAACATTCTGGTGTATCACCGTCATTAGGTAGGATTTTTCCTTCAAGTTTATTTCTCCCTTTTCCATGGTAGTCTGCAACACAGAGTAGAGATCCTCATTAATACATCTTACAGGAACCAGTCTTCTCTAGAGGTTCTTCTCACCATTGAGGCACCCACCCTCATAAGAAGATCCCATTATTTCAATTGGAGAGAGGATTAGCCATTTCAGCACATCTTCAATTCAGGGTGCAACTTCAAGTTAACAAAAAAAATTGGCACGCTCGATGGGACCTATTAGAGCTGGTCTTGGTGAAATCACAGTTGTAATAGTGTTCTTCATGAAATATTTGGTGTTTATGAGCTCAAAGCAGTTACTTTTAATAATCCAAGCACAGTTTCAAGTAACTCAATTTTATTTTTACTATAATGAATGAGTTTTGATGGTTGTGTATGAAGAGAATTCCCATGTAATGTTTCCTTATCAACTCTATAATGAATCATACCAGCCTTGTCAGTAGTATTATCAAAGATATGTTGAGCCTTATCAAGTTTTTCATGATCCTTATTATCAAGAGCATAAGTCTTACCTTCCTTGTGAGCCATATCAGTCTCAGGACCAGATTTCATCTTCCCCATATGGCTATGATGTTGCATATGAATAGTGTTATCTCCAAAAGAGAATGAACGAGATCGAGCTAAAAAATTTAGCATATACAAGAAAATTTTGTTCAAATTTTCAACATGAAGAAGTGAATAGTCTTTTCCAAAATGTACCTAATGATCTAGTGAAGATAAATGAGTTGTGCATCTTTGTATTAGAGAAGTTGGAGTTGGGAAAGGCAGAAAATTGAGTTAAGCCACTTGCCCACAAAAGGTTCTTATGTTACTTATTCTTATGAAGTTCTTAACCATGTTTCATCTTTACCAAGGGAGCTTCCTAGTTAGATTCAAAAGCCTATTCAAGAGCCAACTCATATGCCTATTAAAGATACTACTCATGAGACTAAATCATCTTGTATTCCATTTTCATCATCCATCATCCCTCAAGTTCAAGTTGTCCATAAAGACAAGGAAATTTTAGACTTTGATGAGGTGAAGGTGGTTCAAGAAGAGCAGTCTCATGAAGAAAATTAGGTATCTATGATAGCTTCTGTAGATCTTTCTCGCTATTTTGAATTTTTTCAGGGATCTACCATGCCACTTTTAGAGCAAGAACCTCTTATTTTTTAGCCAAGTGAAGAGGATGCAGCCAAAAAGATAGAAGAGAAAGGTTATTTGAGTGATCAAGAGGAAGAAATCACAGTTGGGACACCACTTGGTCATGACAAGAATGATTCATCTTTCCATGTTACCAAAGAAGAAGAGTTACAAGAGGTTTCTCAAGATATTACAGTAGCTGATATAGATGAAGTAAAAATAAATGTTTCTTCACAAGGCAGCCATAAAGACAATTCACATATGACCATTGGTGAGATGGAGCATACTCTTGAAGAATTTGATCATTGGCAGCAGCTATACCATGATTTCATGAATGAAATTGAGGAGCTTAGGATGGAAGATGTTGGTGATGAGATAGAATAGCAGGTAGATGATTCATTTAAAGATTTCACCAATGTTTTGGAGCTTCAAGAAAGTAACACTATTATGTATTTTCCAAAAAAAATATGAGTTGGAACTTAAGTGGATAGATGAGATGCCATTCTCTACAGAAGATGAAGACGGAGCAAGCCCAATAGATCAAGAGATTCCATATGAATCTATCCAAAAGGTAGAAATATGTAATCAGCATATTTCAAATGTTGTTCATCAGGTAGAATTTAAAGACATGTTATATCCATGTTTGGATGCTTATCAAAGATCTAAATACTTTGACAAGGTGCCATCTCAAATGGATCATAAGGAAGAGGCCAATCCGAGTGTACCAATGGAATTACCAATACAATCATTGAATGAGAATGTACTAGATTATGATCAGCCAATGAATAAGGTAGAAATTGTAGTATTAATGAAACAAAGAAGAATATGGGGAGAAGATGATTGGATCCTAGATTCATATCTTCAATCCTTGCATATGAAAATGGAATTTGGAGGCCTAACTATATCATCTAAAGCACATGAACATATAACTACTCCGATCAGCAAGAAGAGTGCTTTAGCAAAAGTTATGTTTGGTAAATATCATGCTTTGCAACTTGTACCATCTCTTGGAAGGAGTGAGTTCAAGAATTTTCCATTTGATCCAGGTGGATCATGCTTTATCATGGTTAGTTGGGTTCTTTGTTAGTTTTTTTTCCTCCAAGTGTTGTTCTAGCACATTAGTTTGCTTCAGTTTTGTCTAATAAGTGTTTGTTTGCACATTCGCTTCTTAGTTAGTTTTCCTACTTTCATGTTTTTCCCTTCCTTTTTGAGGGAGAAAGGTTACTTCAGCCAAGGTCAAGAGGATATTTTTAGTCACAAATCAGGTTCACCATTTAGGAGTTCGAGTAGCATCTATATGGTTTGATTTCTCTATCATAGCAAGCATGCTTCCTAGCAAAGTCACCAAAAATGTTGACAATTTTGCCCCCCACAGGGCAAATTGTCACCCCTACACCAAAATTTTTTTATGGTGCCAAGTTTGTCTTGTGAATCAGTTTTGGGGTCCTTAAATGAGCATTTACAGCCACCCAAGTGGCCATCTACATCCAGGGGAATTTTACTCATGCAGAGGTTTCCAAGGAGCTTTCTTGATTATAGCCAAATGTGTAAATACAGCTAAGACATACAAGCTGTAAGTTTATTTATTTTGTCTTTCCAAGAAAATTTTTCAGGCTATAAGAGGTGGACTATTTCTTCAGACATTTTGTCCAAGAGAAAGAGCTCTCAAAGGATTGTGTAAAAGTCTAAACAAATGACTAAGTAGTAGTTGTTCAAAGTTTATTTTCTTCAAACTTTTTGTCTAAAAGAAAAAGAGAAAAGCATAGTTGAGAAGACCCGAAGGGCACTTGCCTTTCAGGAAGGTCCAATTCAAAAGCCCTGAAGGGTATGTACTCTTTGGATTGGTTCACTTTATGGTTTTCAAGTCAAGATTAAAGTTTTGAAGGATAGTTTCAAAAATACTGAGTACCCTTCAAAAAGCTCAGGTGCCCTTCAAAAAGTCCAAAGGGAACTTTTGAAGGTAGACAAAAGCCCTTACGGAGGGCACTTGGTCGGTGGCAAGACCCTTTCAAAAGTTTTGAAAGGCACTTTTGAGGATGAGAAGCCCTTGCGGAGGACACTTTGTAGTGAAGTGGACCTTTACAATTCTTCTGAAGGGTACTTCTAGAAGAACATACCCTTGTTGGGGGCACCAAAGCCAAAGACAGGACCAAATCAAAAAGCCCGAAGGGCATTTTTGGGAAGTAGAAGCCCTTGCAGAGGGCACCTTCATAAAAGCAAAGGACACTTCAAACGAAAAAGAATTTCCTTCGGACTATTTGTCTGAAATAATTCAAGGAAAAGGTCCGACAGAGGATATACCCGAGAAAAAAGCCTGATAGAAATTAAAAAACAAAGGCAAAGAAGGAAATGAGATAATTGAAGGAAATGAGATAATTTAAGAAAATCCTTCGAAATAATTTTCAAACAAGAAATCCGTGAGAATATGAAGTCAACAAAAGTCTGAAGAAAATCAAAGGGCAAGACATAAGAGCCTAAAAGAATAAATTCGAGAAAATTGGCAAGGAAATGAATTCCATCAGACTTTTTGTCTGAAGGAATTCGAGAGGGATAAAAAGCTCGATAGAAAAGACAAGGGCATAAGCTAAGGCCAAAAAAAGAGAAAAGGAAATGCCAATCCTAGGAAAAAGAAGAGACAGAGAGTCCTTCAGACAATTTGTCTGAAAGACAAAAACTAAAATAAAGCTCGAATCTCGAATTAAAGTAGAACAGAGACATAAGCACAAACAGGACTGACTCAGCATGAACAGTGAATCAAATAAACACAGAATAAAGAGAAAGGCAGGATAAAAAAAGATCATGCATAGACTAACGTGAGTAACTCCAATGAAGTGAATGCATTTAAGAAAGCAAGCATGCTTTAGTTTTAAAAATAGAGTTGTCATGCATGATGAACAGGCAAAGCATTGAACGTTTCAAACAAAAGAAATTCCATTCACACACTCTCATTTGTCTCAAAGCTCAAAATGTTATGGCGGTTCAAATATGATTCTTAATTTGGTATTTGCATTAATTTTATGCAAAGGGGAGACTTTCAAATGTTCTAGTAGTTCGAGTGAATTTGACTACTATTGTTTTGGAGTTGACTAGTTTTCAAGTCAAGATATCTATTCGTAGATTTCATGCATCCAAAGCTTGTCTTCTTCTTCTTCTTTTTTAACGCGAAGGATTCTTCATGCAAGACAATCAGGTATAAGCCAAGGAAAGATAAATTTGGAAGACTCATGCAACGCAATTTTGACTTAGACTAATGAAGAGTTAACTTCATCTCCTATTTCCAAAGCCAATCTCTTGGCTTTTTGTAAATTTTTATATTAATGGCTTTTTAGCCTTGTAAAAATACATCCCTCTCTTGGTAAGCCCAAACTCTACCACTAGTGAGTTGTGTGACCTCTTTAAACAATATAAGGATTGCACTTTCAAATTTCAAGTGTTGGCACTAGTGTACATTCATTCAGCAATTTGCATACGTGGTAGATTTCTCTCCCTTCCCAAATTTTGATTCGTACCTAGTTGCTAGCTTATCACATTATGTAGGTCATGTTCAGTGTTTTATATGTCTTTTGCTGAAAGTTGTAAGTGGATGTTAGGTGGTTGCAAAGTGTCTTGTATCAAACCTCTCACCATCATTTTCCCTCACATTTTTTTTGTCATTGGATCGAACCTTCTCATGAAATACTTATGCATAGTGATAAATTGAAATCAAAGGTCTTCTTTTTCCCTTGTTTGATTAAATGTTCAAGGTTTCAAGTAGAGTGGATCAACATTATGGTGTATCACCGTCATTAGGTAGGATTTCCCCTTCAAGTTTCTTTCTCCCTTTTCCATGTTAGTTTGCAACACATAGTAGAGATCCTCATTGATACATCTTACAGGAACCAGCCTTCACTGGGGGTTCTTCTCACCATTGAGACACCCACCCTCGTGAGATCTCATTGTTTCAATTGGAGAGAGGATTAGTCATTTCAGTACGTCTTCGATTCAAGTTGCAACTCTAGGTTGACAACAGTTTTTAGTACAGGGAAAACCAATGTGAAAGGACTTAGGAATAAGATCCTCTTATGACATGATGAATAATATGTTGATGTTTGATCCACATGCTGTGAAATAACCATCAAAGTAGATGTTTCACTATTTTACCTCAAGAGCTGATTTAGGTTCAGTGGTGGTCATAATGGCCTCATTGAGAAATCTGAATGTAAGAGGTTGAGTATCAGGTAGAGGAGCTTCTACAAGTTAATCTGTGAGTAGATACTTGAGTAGATCTACTTTGGTAATAATAATGGTCTTATTGTTTAGCATGTAGTGACGCAACTTTTGGGTTATGAAAACCATGGCTAAATAGAGTTTTTTTATTGGCATATAATTATGCTCATACATGACCAATGTTTAGCTCAGGTAGTAAATGACATGCTATTTACCCTGTTCATCATGTTGTGCCAAAAGTGCCCCCAGGGCATTTTTAGTTGCTGATATGTAAAGTAGTTCGACACAGGTGGTAATAACATAGGCAGATTGGCCAGATATTCCTTGAGATGTTAAAATGCTTTTTGGCAATCCTTATTCCATGAGAAATTAATGCCTTTCTTCAACAACGATGTAAATGGATGGAATTTATCAGCCAGCTATGATATGAAGCGTCAGATTGATTTTACCTTATCCTACAAACTATGGATTTTCTTCAAGGTAGATGGCAATGACATTTCGGTATTGGATCGAACTTTAGTGGAATCAAATTCAATGCCCCTGGGAGAGATAGTGAAGCCTAATAATTTTTCAAAAGTTACACCAAATACACACTTATTAGGGTTGAGCTTAACCTTGTACTCATGAATTCTCTCAAAAATTCTCTAAAGTATGGCTAGATGGTCAAATCGAGTCTTAGGTTTACCCAGGATGTCATTGGCATAGTCCTTGATAATGTCATGCATCATATCATGGAAAATCACAATCATGGTTTATTGGTATGTGGCTCATGCATTCTTGAGCTCAAATAACATCACCTAATAACAAAATGTTTTCCATGGAGTGGTGAACATTGTCATCTGTTGGTCTTCTAGTGAAATTATGATTTGATTATATCTTGAAAATTCATCTATAAGAGAAAGCATTTCATATCCGTCTATTGAGTCAACAATCATGCCAATATTTGACAGAGGAAAGACATCCTTTGGGAAGACTTTGTTAATGTCCTAGAAATCAATGCATATTCTGATATATTTTGGCTTCTTGTTCACCAGTATAATGTTATAAATCTATTCTGAATAATCAATCGACCGAATGCATCTTGCGTATAAGAGTTTCTCCAACTCTTTCTTGACTAGCACAGTAATATAAGGATGCATGTTTACAACTTATACTTAATTGGTTTTGCATCAGGATGTACAATAAGATCATATACAACTAAAGAAGAGTCCAAACCTACCATATCTGAATAAGCCCATGCAAATATGTCAACAAACTCCCTTAGAAGGGTTATAAAGATTTCACATTCCTCCTTAGTGAGAGATGTGACTAATTTGATATATTTTGGGTCCTCTAGAGTCCCAATGTTAACCTTGGAAATGACCACAAGAAGTGTAGAACCATCTTCTAACAAAGTCGGCAATGGAAAATTCCTCTGGTCGGACTTGCTTGTCTAATTCTCCCAAATAGAATGAATCAAAATCTCCTAATGGTGGTAAAATCTAGGTGACAAATATTTTTGGGCACTCTTGTACAATTTATGCAAAATCTTGTCACTCTTTGGTACTGATCTTGGATGTATAAATAAGCCTCGAACTATTGGTCTCCTACACTTCATGTGAAGAGGGGTAAACATCTCTGTCTAATGGCACCTGAAATAGGTTTTCACCAAAAGACTTGTCTTTTTTCTTACTTTTACCCTAGTCTGAAAGCACCTCAAAGAGGTTTTCACTTTTAGACCTCAATGTTTGATTTTATTTTTGTTTCTAGTCGAGGAAGTTCACCTATTCTCTAAAATAGGTAGCGGGATCCAATTTGGTAGAAAAGTCTTGATTGTGATCTCCAAAAGGAATATGATCCCTCAAACCCAGAAAGTCACAAATGGCTTCATCATTCTCAAACTCATTTAATGGAATTGTCAACTCTTGTTGGTCCCAGTCTATCAACTGTGGGTGATAAAGGGTAAGTGGGGAAGGGCAATAAATAGGGTTAATAGTACAAATGGCATGAGATTTAAACAAATTCATGTTGGCAAGGTCATCATAGATGTTATAATCAAATCCTACATTGTTATCGACATCATCTTTGCTAGTTGATGGTGTAGGAACTCGAATAAGGTATGTGAGGTCACCCCCAGGTGGTTTAAATCCAATACCATATGTTCCTTTGTATCGGTCATTGAAACGGGCTCGATCGTTCCTTGTTTATGTATCCCTCGACCTTTGCCTTCATAAGATTGATTACCCATAATTCGGTTAGAGATAGGATACTTTGCATTTTGGTAATAGTCAGCTAGCTCATCAATATAAATCCATGAATCATCTTCTGTTAAGGGGTAATGTTCTAGGCCAAAGGCTAGTTTTAAAATAATGGGTTTGTTGAGCTTAGATTTCCCCTTGGTTTGCCACTCCGTGCGAGTATTTTTGGCTTTGGGTCTCGTATAGGATTTTGGATTATGTGGTAACTTCGCAATGTGGAGAGAGTTATGAGTATTGTATTCTCTTATACCTTTGTCAAATATGTAAAAGTGATTGACAACATTTGGTGGAGGTATAGATGAGGTAGAAGCTAGGCTCTCATGGTCAATGTAATTGACTTCTGGTCCTAATTCAATGGTTTTGGCATTATTGGATTTTATTCCATCAGATTCAGGGATATGATTCAGGGCAAAATGATAATTATAGCTCTTGTACTCCACCTCAAATTGTGTACAATACTGGTAAGGTTGGAGATCAATTGGTATAGTCACTTCCATCCCTAAATAGGGAAATTCTATACATTGATGCAGCATGGAAGGTATGGCCTTGATTTCATGGATCTAGGGTCGGCCCAAGAGTAAGTTGTAAGATAATTCCAGGTCCAAAACATAACATAGAGTGCCATGGGTCAAAGGCCCAATGACCACTAGCAAGTTGATAGTACCTTGTGATTCTCATTCCTTGTTATCATATGTTTTGATAACAATGGTATCTGGCTGTAGGTCGACCACTATGTATCCGAGACGATTTACCAACTTTTGAGACAATGTTTAGCCTTGAAATTGTCTACAAAGACACATTTAAACTTATGGTTTGTTATACCGACCTCAATATACAATGGGTTATTATGCAATGGGCCCAAGGATGACATGTCACTTTGGTCAAAGGTAAGTCGTTAGTCGGGGGCCAAATGTCCTACCATGGTTTGAAATTTGTCTGGTGTGATGTCAAGTATGAGGGATTGGCTCAGGTACTCATTTAGTATGTTCTTATGGACATTAGATATATGCAAAAAATCCATGATGGATATTTGCGTAGGTGTCTTTTGTAGCTGCTCCATAATGTCATAGGTCTTCCCTTCGATTTTGTAAATTGGCTTGTTTTATATAGGCATGGAGGTTTGAATAGGACTCATTTGTGGTATTCAATTGCAGTCCTTTAATGGTAATCTTGGCTTGTCGAGTTGTAATTGTGCAATCTCGATCTAGTGTAGAGCTTTGGTAATTGGTTGGAGAGATATTAAGGCCTAGAATGGTAATTCTTGGGCAATGTTGATCCTCATTGCTAACATGGTCTAAAGAATAATTATCGGCATAAGGAGGTTGGTAGGCATTGTTTGGCTAATAGGCATTATTAGGTAAAGGTCTTTTTCTATTGGTATTTAGGGTTAATGTTAATGGTGGTAACATAACCGCATGAGACATGTACTACAACATTGTTGTAGGTATACGCAACGACATGACTTCTTTGGTTGGTTTGGTCAGTTTATCCTTGGTTCTGACCATTCTGTTGTTGTTGTTATGGCTAATGTTGTTTATGTTAATTTTGTGATGGTGTTATTTATTGTTTTTATCACTATTTTTGGTTATTATGCTGAGGAAATGGATTATGATATATGCCCAAGTTACGATTAGTCATAGGAGCGTGGGTATCTCTTTGTATCTCTTTATTCTCTAGCCTATTCTAAATTAGATGCCTTAACTGTATACACCAATGTATGGAATGTCCTTTGACATGATGGTACTCACAAAATTCATATTCTTTGTACCAGTCAAGAAAAAGAATTCTTTCATGAAACATCTTCAATACAGGCCAGCTAATCATGTTTGCCTAAACTAATTTACAGAATACAAACTCAATAGGCTCTCCAACATCACTAAATACTCTGACAATGGGCGGTCTTCTCCTTGGAAGGGGTGATTGCAATTAGGATTGATTTTATGACTAATTTTGTGCAGGCCTTGGTTGAATGAATGGAGGTGGTGGTTGTTAAATGGATGGAGGTAAATGGACAACTGGTGTTTGCACTGTTTGTACATGGTGTGATTTAGTGACCCCGTTACCAACAACATTCTTATTGTGGTTATAGGCCTTTTGTATTTCATTATTGTTAGCTTGAGCTGGCATTGAAACTAGTATCTGGATAGGTTTCTAATTTTGGTTATGGTTTTGGTTTTAATTTTGCTAGTGACCTTGATGCTGATTTTGGCTCTAGTTGGAAGAAGATAGCTTGATGATCCATTTGTTGACAAGGGCCTTCTCAATATGTATCCCTTTCTCAATAACCTCTTCAAATGTGTGAGCACATTACAGCTCAAGATGATAAGATATCTCATTATGTAAGCTCCTGCTAAATATTGCAGCCAGTTGGTTGTCTGGCAAATTATGAGTGAATTGGCTTGCAAGTGCTCTCCACCATTGCAAGTAAGCGGCAAAACTTTCACCATTTTTCTGTTCTGTTTGACCCAAATCCAAAACTATAATCTTATGTTCGAGATTATGTGAGAAATGTTGTACAAACTTCTCAGAAAAATCATCAAAGTTAGACATAATTCTTCAAAATTTTCAAAAGCCATTCCAAGGCTTGTTCGGCTAAACTTCTTGGAAAGAGGAGAAGCAAATATATGTCATTGTAAGCCATTGGTTGGCAAGCAACAAAGAATTCTTTCAGATGCTCTTTAGGGTTGTCTTTGCCCTTGTATTTGTCAAATTTGGGTGGCTCATAATTTGAAGGAAATGGTATTTGAAGGTAATCTATGTTGAATGGATACAAGCATATTTCGTCTAGTTTGAATTTCTTTGTCTGCTTCCCAATTTGAATGGCTTGAATTACATCCTTCGTTTGTTGCAACTCTTGAGCTAGAAAGTTTGATGGCATGGCCTTTTGTTATTGGGGTTATGCAGTCAAAGATGGATTACCTAGAGTAGGCTATAAAGGAATTGCATACTGTGGAATGTTTGTTTGATTGGTTAGATGACCAGGTATGTATATCCATGCATTGGGATTTTATTGTTGATACAGAATACGCTATTGTTGGAAAACATTATGGCTAGGATTGGAAATATGGCTTTGAATGGAAAATTACGATTGTGGTAACATCATTTGGCTAGGTGAAATATGTTGGTATTGTTGAGTTTGGGTGGGAACTTATTGTCTACTTGTTGAACCTTGTTGTATGAAGGGAACACATTGTTGGCTAGAACCCTGTTGTTGAAGGTGTTTTAAGTTGGATCCTTTTTGTATATGCCATACCCGTTGGGTGAAAGGCAATTGTTGCCTAGCACCTGGTATCTATTGTACATTGGAACCTTGTTGTTGATTAAACACATGTTGTTGGTTAGGCACTTGTTGAAGATTTCGTATTTGTTGTTCACCAACCGGCACTTTTTGTTGACCAATAGAAACATGTTGTGCATTAGGCAATGTTTATGATTATTGAGGTATATTGGTTTGTGCTTTTTGTGGCGAAACATTTGTTGCCACCTGTTGAGGTGGTGTAGTGTTCTACACTTGTTGAGGCAGTATGTTGGTATGTTATTTTTGGCTAGTTTCCCCTTGTTGCGCACTTGAGGAAGCAATTGGTTAAGGAGTGGAGGTTGCTTGTTGTGCTTGGGATATAGGCATACATGTCCCTTGTTATTGCAAACCACTCATGGTATTGGTTGGAGTAATTTATTGTGTATTGTTCAATGGTATATTAGACCCACTTTGGTTTAAATTGGAATGCGCTTGCGTGCTATTTGCTACATTTTGAGTGAGGTCTTCTGTTTGAGCGGTAGTTTTTTTTATCATAATTGAGACATTATACATGTCTCTTACAAACGTGCTTTGGCTAAAGGGGTCTAGGTTCTAATTTGCATAGCCCAAAGAATCTATTTGTGGCCCTATTGAATGAGCTTGCTCTATAAGTGATGTGTTTGAAACAGCCATGGCATCGAAATTCTGAGCTAGGTTAAGGTAATTTTGGTACGCTTGTTACATCTATTCCAATTGATCGTCCATAGGACATTTCCCTTTTGCAAGCAAACTTTGGCGTTGTTGAGGTATTTGTACTAAAGCTTGATTGTAACTAGTTGACGCTTGTTCAAATTTTTGATTATGAAGCATGTTACTAAGTGTCCTAATCAAACTAGACAGACTTTCATGTGGGAAGTCTAGTGGTGGTTCCTACTTCTACTACTCTTACTAGAATTTCATCTTTGTTCTCTAGCAAATGGCGATCAAAGAAGTATGGATCATAAATTGTCAGTGTTAGTGTTGTTACATAGTAGGGTTGTTCTTGGCTCTGTTCAACACTAGGTGTCACTTGAGCAAGGTATTATGTTGTTTATTCTTGTTTTTGTCATGAATAGGATGGTGCACTCACCAAGTACTGCATTGGAGGGTCTTGCCTTTATTTTACATATGCAATATTAAAAGATGGATATGGCTCTGTCTCATATGATATATCATCACTATACGGTTCTTGAACAAATGGGTCACTAGTAACAAAATTCTCATAGTCTGAATTATACATAGTCACGCTACGTATATAATGAGGCATGTTCATATCTGATTAAGTCTCTTGAAAAACAAAGGTCTAAAGCATGACAACCAATCAAGGTCTAAAACAAACAACCTTTAGCTCTATAAAAGAGGTACAAAGGGTAAAACAACTAATCTAGGTTTATGGCAAAGGCAGAATAAAAACACAAAATTGATCTAATAAAGGTATTGATCTGTCCAAAGGCGGTTATAATCAATGGCAAAGGTATCTAGACAAGATAGAACAATCGTGAACTAGGTCGAAAGGATAATGATTTGCCCAAATGTGGTTATAATCATTAGCATGAAAAATAACGCTAAACTTGGAAACAACGGTCGATCTAAGATAAGAACTTGAAAGCAATCTAAATCTAAGGCAATTGGCTTGGATAAACTCGATAAACAGATCAAAAAATAACTTAATTCACAAGTAAATGGCTTGGAAGAACACTTGGTAATTGACTCACAAAAGACTCGATAATTCGCTCACAAGAGACTATTTGACAATGAAACTAGGACATTTTAGAACTCGGCATAACAAACTTTAAACAAGGCATATGGAAACAAACTCGGCATAAAAGACGTTAAAACAAGGCACACGATAATAAACAATTACTAAGTCTAGGCAAGGGGTCTTTAAACCAAATAAGAAATCAATCCAAGTGTCACAATCCAAACGTAAATGGTAAACAACCTAAGTCCAAATTAGATGAGGCTTTAGTGTAAACCTGATTAGTTTAAGATTTGTACTTCAAGAGATTGAATTTCAAGTTTAATATAAAAGACTCAGATTTTAAGGCAAAAAGGCTAGACTAAAACGAGCAACATAATCGTGTGTTTTGAAACAAAAGGTATGAACGGTTTTGAAACTTGGTTTCAAATAAGACAATTTTGAAACAATTTAGGCAACCTAACACTCTTTTAAACAAATGGCAAACAATGGTTTTGGACAAAAAATCCAAGGCAAATGCTTGAAACAAAATCAACAGCGTAACAACGCTCCGTTAAACAAGTGAAACACAAATAGTTTTGGAATAAAATCTAGAGCAAATGTTTGAAACAAAATGGACAGTGTAACACCTCTTAGCTCAAAGTAGTGTGAAAACATGTGAAGGTTTTGACTCATTTTAATTTGAAAAATAAACAATTTTAAACCCAAACACACGTGCTAATAAAAGAAAATAGAAATAGCAAGTGCACATCCTATCTCTAAAACAAACTAACAAGGTATACATAGCTTCTGCCAAAGTTTCTACCGATATACCAATACTCAAAAAGAATTGTGTTAATTCAAAAATTAAATAGCGCATGTAGGTAATGTTTTTAAACCCCCATTTGTCTCTTAAGCATTGGTACATGACACGGACTTAAAGTGCGAAGCACTCGACATTTGGCAAGATATTCCACAGCGAAGTGGGGTTGACTAAAATCTATAAGTTTCGAAATGATCTAAATGGTTCCAAGTGTGGCTAACAGAAGGGCACATAACGTCAATTGAATTCAAACTCACTAAATTACTACACAAAGGTCTAGTCCTTTGCATAGTGACTTCAGTCATATACTACTTAGTGAAGTTGGATGTTTAGCGTGAATTTATCTGGGTTTTCGTTATGATCAGCTAACTAACCACTCAGCGACTATTCAATCCCAATATCACATGCCCAATTTGTATACCCCACCATGGAGTGGGGTTGGTACGATGCTAGGAGATGAAACCCCAGGTCGACACACCTCTAAAGAACTTGTGAGGAGGCGATGAATTCTCGCCCTCAAGCCAACGCAGAAAAATAAACAAATGAAAATAGGAAGAACTTTAGAGGTCATTTATGGGTCACCCAAGTCACTCAGAACTTGGGGAGAGCATATGTGATGTTTCTTTTGTTCTAGGCTAAACAAACAAGGCAATAAACAAGGCATTTTTGGTCACCCGAGTTCCTTATAAGAGATGGGAGGAGAGCCTATACGCAATGTTTGGTTTGCCACAAACAAAAAATTTAATCTATGAACTTTGAAAGTAACTAACAAACAAAAAAGAAAAAGCTCTTGAGATCTCTAAGCTAAAGTGAATGTTCGTTTTAACTGCACCAAATCAAGTGTGAATGAAGTTTCGACCCCTTGGCCTTATTTGCTCTTATAATTTTGAAATGCCAAAATACAAGTTTGTTAGGTCAATTTTAAACACTAAAACGAAAGTGCGTATGAGACTTAGAAGTGTTTAGGCCTCTCTTTCTCCACTTGTATTCCTGCAAAAAATTTAGAGAGTTCTCGTCTTTAGGCAAAAAATCAAATCAACAAACAACTTTTCATTTTTAGCTATCAGGTTTCTATTTACACAAAGCGAAGTCGCCAATTATGCAACAGAGTGAGGTCATTGATTTCTAGTAGAACAGACAGACAAAAACAGGGTTTTGATGAAGTCATCATTAGACAGTGGTGAAGTTGCCTATTAGTCTAGGGGAAGTCATCGAATATAACTTAAAATATGGTGAAGTTGCCAAAATCAAGTGCAAATATACTTGTTGAATCTGTCGAATAGCAGGGTCGATGTCGTTGTTTACGTTTGTCAATGGCATTGTTACACAAGACCAAGTTAATGATGCAAAGTTGTCGATTATGTAAAATAAAAGATCACAAATAGTTAATAGATTAAGCGAAGTCGTCGTTACACAGGGTGAAGTTGCCAATTATAAACAAAATAAAATGACATAATTTGTAAGCGTAAAACTTTAAACTTGAAAATTTAAATGTTTTTTTTTATGAATTTTAAAAGTTTCACATCATTCATTTGGTTCATACAAAATGTGTGGTCCCACCAGGGGTGCCATTGTGTATCTTAGGAGTCTGAATAGCACACAAATGTTGATTAGTTCCTTGTTAGTGAATCTCAATAAAATCTAAGTATAACAATGCAATGAAACTAAACACTCTTGCCTAATAACTAGGGGGAGCATAACATAATGGACAAAACCACAAATAAGAGATTAAAATGCAACAATTTTACCTCCCTTGTCAAAATTAGTGTCTACTTGTTGGCATAGTATATGTTCTTGCTCGGTCTATGGCATTAGAGACTTTGATCAATATTTTTCTCCATCTTTGCAGCACTTCTCCAATGCCCACATGTGGTTTTGCTTGGCTTGGTTGGCTTGGTGTAAAGTTTGATATCAATTTGACATTATAACATTACTTTGATGGCTTCTTAAAGACATTCCTGTAGAATAACCTTATACACAAAAACTTGTTTGGATAGAGTGAGGCCACTTGTATTTATAGGTCTCAAAAGTAACTCTAACCTTAGAGATATTAGGTTTAGTTCTAATTTTGGTTGAATCAAAAATAAACTAGGTTGAGTTAACCCTAAGTTGAGTCAAAGCACTCATGAAGGCTTGACAACTCACTTTAAATATTTATGAGCCATGACAACTCATTTTATATATTTATGAAATTTGGACTCATTTTTTTTTAAATTTTTAGAATTAATAAATCACTTTATTAGCTTCCTTAACTTTGACCTCGTATTTGTTGAAAATTTGTAATTCACTAATTCAACTTGAAATTTTTATTTAGGCAAATTAATCGAGATTTGTTTTTTAATAAATCTTGTTTAGTGTTTTTTGACTTCTATGAATTGTTTATAAAATGTTTTGCATTAATTGATCAGGGCAATAATGTCAAATTACTAAGTCATAATTTGCCTAGAGTTGAATCCAAAATAGGTTATTGGTGCATACAGAGTAATACCCCAAATAAGCAAGCCTCGCCACATTTCTGAACAATTAAATCCGTTATGCAGACAAATTTCGGCAATTAATATGATTTCTAAGCTTAAATTGCATTGTTTGCTAGAAATTGATCTAAATCCTCATTTAGACACAAAAGTGTCCAAAAATGAGTGTCTACACTTCTTTGTTAGAGATCAACAAATGAAGATTTGCATAACCATACAACTGTTTTGCACACTTCAGGGGGTAAATAAGTGTGTTTAATACCAATGAGTCTGCTTTGGGCTACGTTTTAGGCCAACTAAGTTTCCTTGCAACGTTTTTCCTCCTTTGCCATGCTACAACACCTCTTCATGGTCAGGGCAACTGTTGCACCTTAATTTTCATAATAGTCCAGGGAACTGTAAATAGAAATAATAATAATGGCACCTCAAGGCTTCTTTGCTTGATTTGTCCACCACTAGTCTATTCGCTTGACCATACACAGAGCTCCAACTCTTTAGTTTTTCACTCATCTTGCTTGAATGAATCTACTAATCTTTATTTCACCATATCCCAATTTTCCAAAAAAAATTAACTCGTTTTCCTCCAAACAATTCCAACCATGGGCTCTAATTAGCATATAAAATAATTCACATAGAACCATGAATCCACAAGCTACATATTATTTATCATAAATGGAACCATATAAACAATTCATATAAATGCTACAAACAAGGAGAGCCCTCACAACCATAAGCTAATCCTGGGTTAACAATAGAACTTCAGTAAACAAACTACTAACAAGCTAACAAAACTAATAACAAGTGTAACAAGCTTATAACTAATAAGCCAATTATTTTAATAAGTAGTACTTGAATCTTAGTTGAATTATGGAATTGGATGAGTTCACTTTACATTATTAATGGTAAAGAAAGTTAAAAAGAAATGGCATTCATCTTCCACTTCCATGTTATCGTAAATTTTACAAAGTCGCTCACCCATAGGTGTTAAATCACGAGTGTTAGGCATTATTCTAGCAATATTCATTTTGTTTTTATAACTCTCAATGTCAAAAAAAATTGTTTTGATCAGTCAAGCTAAAATTAGTGAAGTCTTTATAATACTTAACTTGCTCTTGTTGGTAATTTTGTTCTTGTTTCTTTTAATTTTTTTAATATCATTGAGATGTAAGGTTTGATTTTACTAAACTTGTTGATTAGATTGTCATTTTTAATAAGTCAAGCTAAAATTAGTGAAGTCTTCATAATACTTAATTTGCTCTTGTTGGTAATTTTGTTCTTGTTTCTTTTAATTTTTTTAATATTATTGGGATGTAAGGTTTGATTTTACTAAACTTGTTGATTAGATTGTCATTTTTTAAATTTTGGTGTCCTTAGCCCACATTTTATCCAATCTATGGTGGCTACTACTCATACTAGAAGCAATAACATGGAGTCTGTTGTTACTTAATTTGGGCACCCTGTGCTTATATTCTAGGTGTCTAATCATAACTTTCGAATCCATCAATGTACAACCCACTTCAATCTAGAGAATACGGTATGAAGTATTACATTTTATATTGAAATTATAGGTTATAAATATTTTTGGATTTGCTCAATTTTGTTTCAAGCCTCACAAAAGATGTTACAATCTCATACTTCACAACCATATAAAATAACCAAAATAGATAAAGTACTTACAAGAAAAAAAATTCTCTCTATCCTATAATTCAAAATTTCTACATACAGTTTTAATACCATAATAAACTTTCCAGCCACCAAGGATTTTCTTATCAACGTTGTGGTTCCAATTTAAATGGCAGATGAAGTTGATGTCTAGGTATTTGTAAGATTGACCCTCTTCAAGGGTATTGTTGTCATAAAAAAATGGTGGTCGATATCTTGTACTTTATTATCGTTACCTTGGTTTTATCAACATTAATGCTAAGTTCATCATCCTTACAAAATTGTTGGAGAACATTGCACAGTGGAGATCCAGACAGTTTTTGCAAGAACAATGGCATTGTCATATGGTCGGAGGAGGAAAAAGAGCCCAACCATACTTACCCGATACATCCTCTACGCATTCTTCAATTTTGTTACTATAAATGCCAAATAGTGTGGGAGAGGGGACCCTTGCTTCACCCTGTTGTTATAGTTTATATTCTTACAAAATCATCTTTAATATTTAACTATTAAAATTGGAGGACAAGATCTTTTGGAGGAAATTATAATTACCTTGGTCTTATCAACATTAATGTTAAGTTCATAATCCTAACAAAACTGTTAGAGAACATTGATTTGCTTATGGAGATCCTCGAGAGCTTTTGCAAGAACAATGACATCAGCATAAGGTGGGAAGACAAAAATTAACCCAACCATGTTTACATCCACTGGGCATTCTTCAATTTTGTCGATATAAATGCCAAAAAGTGTGAAGAGGGGGTACCCTTGCTTCCCCCTAATGTTGCAATTTATATTCATTGTTGCAGTTTATTTTGGCAATAAACTTCCCATTGCCTAATCACTGCAATGTGAAGCTCAAGAGGGATACTAATTTTTTCTAAGCGTTTCCATAGATTTGCTCAAGGGATACTAATTTCTTCTAATCTTTTCCATAGATTTGCTCTACAAATGTTGCAATTTATATCCATAGACAATTCATTGTTGCAGTTTATTTTGGCAATAAACTTCCCATTGCCTAATCACTGCAATGTGAAGCTCAAGAGGGATACTAATTTTTTCTAAACTTTTCAATAGATTAGCTCAAGGGATACTAATTTCTTCTAGTCTTTTCCATAGATTTGCTCTAGTAGCAGTTTCAGACATTTTTGAAGTCAACAAAACAACATATGAGATCCTCTTCTTGTTTCTACAAACCTCAGCAATAACTCTTAAGCTGACAAAGTGATCAGTTGTAGCAGGTTGATTTCTAAAGCCAGCTCGTCCATTGTAGCAATTTTATTGTTGCCCTAAACTCAAGGACTAAACTTTTGTTCAAGTACCAAACAATACAATTTTGTCAAAAGAGGGGTAATCATGATGGTTCAGTAAGACGCTGGGTCATTTTGGTTTCTGGACTCGAAAATGGGAACAAATAGTTTTTTGGGAAGCCAGCCTTGACAGTTAGGTCGAAAAGATGTTTGGGAGAAAAATTAATATATAGCATAATCTTAAAGTCAAGTCTATATACATTTAATAAAGCACACTATCTTTGTAATTGATGTGATCGTATGATTTTATACCAACAGGTTTTCCAACGTTCATGTCTTTGTTAAAGGATGAAGCATACCCGTTGGAGTTACGATTGCAGACATAACTTGTTTCCCCTGCTCAACTTCATTTTTATCAAGAAATAATTTTGTTGTTTCAAGGCATATTGTTGTTCACGCGTCAGCATATTAGAACAGGATAAGTGTTACAAGATGACTGAGGCTGTAAGGGGCCTGAATACTGCACAAATGTAGCTCCCAGGATTTAAAAAATATAACTAACACAGGTGCATGAATATCTACCAGCACCAAATTCACAATATATGAAACATTACAAATTAGTTGATTAGTTGATGGGACAGAATACCAGAAATTACAACTGAGAAACAACATATAAGTCCCAGAGGTAGTGAGGCTTATCTGTTCAACCAATGGATGTACTTTAGAAATGCATACTCTTCTGTATTTCATAGCATCAAATCCTTGTGAGTTGATATTTATTATTTTTTCCTTCATATGTTAGATGAGTCCATACAAAGAAAAACAAAACAATTCTTGAAATGTGCATCAAGCCCAATAAGTGAACAACCCTTAGATCTTTACATCATACATAGGTCTAATTTGCAAATGGCCCAGCCAAAAAGATACATTTTTCCAAAAATAATATGTAGCTTTGGTGTTTTTTAGAAACCTATGACATACTTTCTGTTGAATATCGACCATCAACAGTAAGTAGTTTCTTTTGTTTAAAGAAAGCTAGCATGCAATCACTGCAGACCACTTTCTTTAAATACACTTGCGCAATTAGCAGCATAAGAAAAGATGACGTTTATCACTGATGCCTCCTCACCTTTAAGCATAACAAAGAAAAATGAACACTGCCTTCATGATGGAATATATTTGTCCAAGAAACCAGCCAATGCGTTGAAATAACTGGCCAACTGTCAGACAGAAGATCTTATTCAGTGACCATAAGCAATTTTGATGCCATCAATGTGCCTATATCTCCTTAACCATTAACTGTTGTATATTTCTATCCTTGTGCAAAGTCAAGGTAATCATATGTTGATAAAGGACTGCAAACTTATCCATTCATTGAGAACACAATTACCAACGAATATATGGTTTTAGTTTAATACAGTGATTGGGATGTATTATTTGAACTTCCAAAACATGAAATACTGCAGCAATAAATACTGCATCTTACCTGTAACAGGATGCCATTTCCAGTGTAGCCTTCTATCACCAGGCCTGCTGTCAATCCCAGCATGGCCCATGCTCCATTGACTGCTTCAATTTTACGTTGCCTCTGGATTATATAAGAAAAACAGACTAAGCACAGATGCTACAAGTGCATGCAATAACTCAACTGCATTTTTTACTAAAAACTATAATTTTAAAGAAAAGGAACTTTATGAAATTCGGTATTGTCCAGTGATGGGAGCAAGACTAGTCCAGAATATGGCAATGAATGAAAGTTCCTGTACAAATCCAAATACCTGTATGTTGTAACCTATCGCTACAAAATGTGGCATGAATAAACTACTTCAATATTGAAAACTTGGTCAATAATGTCTTACTCAACATGTACGTTAATTGCTTCTTTGTCAGAATAGAGAATATTTTTCCCTTGTTAAAAGTAAAAGAATCTTCAAAAACAATCTTAAGCTAATATGTGCAGGGAAATGCCTTAGGTGGGCAGTTTCGGTGCCCAGATCAGTTCAAAGTATGGAAACACCCTGGAAATATTTTGGAGCGAGACAAGTCCAGAATATGGCAATGAATGAAAGTTCCTGTACAGATCCAAATACCTGTAAGTTGTAACCTATTGCCACATAATGTGGCATGAAATACTCTACTTCAATATTGAAAACTTGGTCAAGAATATCTTACTCAACGTACGTTAATTTCTTCTTTGTCAGAATAGACAGTACTTTTCCCTTGTTAAAACTTAAAAGAATCTTCAAAAATAATCTGAAGCTAATTTGTGCAGGGAAATGCCTTGCATGGACAGTTTCTGTGCCCAGATCAGTTCCTGGTATGGAAACATCCTGGAAATATTTTAGGGAGGTTTATGCGGCCATTTCACGCCCCAAATGCCAATTTCAAATCCGCTTTGGGGCTGTGTCGGTCCTAGGACCTGCAAAAAACATAACAAAGTGACTAACATAAAAGAAGAGCCCAACTCCCCAAGTGGCAAATATTTCTGTTGGTCAACAGGACTCATCAGATACAACAGCTATCAATGATAGGATGCGGTTGGACCCTCTTCAATTGAGTATACTTGAAGCAGAAGCAGAGTTTCAAGCCATTGCCATTCATATTCTTTCACAGTTTGCAAGCTCCATGGAAGCAGGCGTGAACCGGATCCAGGAGCAACATGTTAGGATCAAAAAAAGAGTATCTAGTCACTGTGCATTATAAGTCTTTGTCTTGAATCTTAAATATATATATATATATATATATATATATTTAAGATTCAAGACAAAGACTTATAATGCATATTGAATAAGGCCAATAAACAAATGCGATATGGATCCTGAAAATCCCAACTTAGAAATTTCCTTTGTTGATTTAAATCTAAGAGAGCCATCTTCTAGAGAAGCATCTGCAGTTGAAGTTAATTCTTCTTCGAATAAGGCCTACAAACAAATGGAATATGGATCCTGAAAATCCCAACTTAAAACTTTCCTTTGTTGATTTAAATCTAAGAGGAGAGCCATCTTCTAGAGAAGCATCTGCAGTTGAAGTTAATTCTTCTTCGAATTCTGCAAGGCCAGATATATATATGTATATATATATATATATATATATATATGTATATATATCCAAGAAAACCCAGTGCGCAGAGACACACATACATACATAGTGAATTTGAATATCTCTAGAGCTACATGTATTAGTGTACCTCATTTTGAATTTTGACATATAAAACTCATTTCATGAAGGCTAATTTTCGTATAACTATAGATAACAAACTAGCAAAATTCACATTTATCTATTAAACCTCATAAATTTTATATATATAATGAATTGGAATGTCTAAAGCTAAGTATATTCAGGCATCTCATTTTCAATTTTGGCATGTAAAGCCAAATTTATGAAGCGTGATTTTTGACCTTGTGGAATGAAATGCTATATAGCGTGATTATTGACCTTGTGAAATGAAATGCTATATGAAATTTGGTTGATATCAGTTTTCTATCCCTTATTATATTTCAAATTTCCCAAGTAATTTTCTATTTTTATTCTTATCTGTAATTTTTTAGCAAATATATATATATATATATATATGGTTACTACATTTGGGGGAATTCCCAGATATACCAAAAGACCCAGAAAATGCAGCATACCTGGGAGGTGCCTCAACAAAGACCAATACGGTTAGCATACAGTTACAGGTATTTGGGGGGACAGGGAGCGGAGCGTTCAGCAGTACCTAATAATTTAGTACAGCTGAGTGCAGCAATCAAGCATGTTTATTAAGTATGTTTTCCACACCAAGGCAAGCTGGCAGATCATTATTGAAGTGTTAGAGAAGGCCCACAATGCAGTTGGAGGCTCAAAGATGAGGAAGTATATCCCCGCTTTTCTGGAGTTTTCCCACATTGGGTTTCTCCAGAGTAGATTCTTGTGTTAATCTTTTTTTTCACGTGGGCTTTGAGTCTTTTACTTGGTTCCTTTCATTCTATGCAACTGCTTCACATGCTCAAATACATATGAATGGCATGTTCAGCTGATTACAAGCATAGTATTTCATAAAAGAAAATAGAAGTAAATTTGAATCTCATATAAGCTATTAATCAGAATAATCGTTGTTGCACTGTTGGTTTTGTGGAACTAGAGTGGTTGTATGATAGTGGCATGGAGTGCAAAATCTGATGTACAGCATAGTATGCGTGTATGTGAACATTGCTCACAATGGAAAAATGAATGAAGGATGTAGATGGCAGCCATAGCTATAGCAAACATCAAATTTCAGAGTTATGTATATTGGTTTCAGTAATATATTGCATTGGATAAGCATATAAGTGATGCAAATCCATGTGCGTAAATTGTGCATTGGAGTATCCAAGTTGATTACAGATCAAGTGAAAGAAGAGCAGGTTTTCCCTGTGATTTGTGTAAGGGTGTTGTTAACATATTTTTCAGCTTTGTCCATGTATTTGCTTTTATATTTGACAATTTACAAGGAAGTAAAGGCTATATGATTGCATAGCTCAACCATGAGAAAAGCTTTGAAGAAAGAAAGGCTTTATCAGCTCAAAGATATTAATCAGCAAATCAAATGGAAAATGGAAAGTTGAGAAAGATGGTGCAGCACTTGAAAATTGAGAATCAAGAGTTGCAAATACATTGGACAGCCATGGAGATTTCTTCATTGGTATCATGAAGTAGTTGCAACAAGATTTGTTAGCAAAAGAAGAGACAATGGCAAAGCTCCAAGATGATGGTAAAGGAGTGAAGAGGAGAGGAATCTACAAAATAAAGGAGACAAGCCCTTACCAAGGACACACAAATCATGACTGAAGTATGCATAGTCAGCACTCCGTTACATGCTCTGAAGCATTGAATGAGTCCTAGGGGAATCAGCTCTAAGTTGTTGAAAATGGGATATGATGGCAAAGGCCTTGCAATAACAGCCAAGAAATGAGAAATCCCACAGAGGTTGAGGAAATCCCTCCATGTACAGGACTGGGGAGCTTTGGCAGCAAACAAGAAGTTGGAGAAAGCTCCAAGACAGCTGTAGCAACAGAAATTTGCAAACAAAACAAGTCAAGCCACTATCCAAAGAAAATCAGCCCAAACAAAGTAATGCTAGCACTAACATTCTCTTTGTGAAATATCATAAAGAATCTCCAAAGAAGGGACAGCTTACTAATAGAGACAAAGGTGGCATTTCACCACCTCGAAGGGGTAAAGTGGAATCTCCAAAGGAAGGACAGTAACCCCATGAAGGAAGAGGAAGCACGTCATCACTCCATGACCACAAGAAAGAATGTAACGTAACTCCAAAGAGAGAGCATACTTTCAACAACAAAAAAGGTATCAAGGAAGAGCGTAAAGAATCTTCAAAAAGAGAACAACAATCCAAAGGAGAACGTAGAGCCTTACCAATTATATCAATCTTGTGCAAGCAAGTATAAGGGCAGCTGAAGAAGGTATGAAAAAAACAAGTAGTCCATTGTTTGCTTCCATTGTAAAAAGAGGGGTCATGTAGCACATGAATGTTGGAATATCTATACATGTTCATTTTGAGCAATGAGTAACCATTGTACACCCATGTGTAGGAAGCACTAGAAGCAATATATCACCAAGCAGACCAAATAATTCAAAAAGACAGCAAGTTCTGAAGACCACTCTTCCAATCATCATAAAGAGCAAGATAGGGAGAATATGTTGTCCAAGGGCATGGGCAAAAATTATCACACTCATTGTAACATTAGTGGGAATTGGAATGCAAAATGTTGAAAAATCAACTTGACCCAAAAAAACATAAGGAGCAGCCCAAGAAGCAACGTGCAACTAAAATCAAGAGGAAAGTAGTAGTCCATGCACCTACAATCCAAGGGGAAGCAACAGAGGAAGAAGCCATTAAGGAAGAGCAGCCCATAAAGATGCTCGTTATTCAGTTGATTAAGAGAATCAGCTTTACTTCTTAATTTGAACTTCATGTGACTAATTAAGTGCTTTGAGACATGTTTCCACGCACTCCAAGAAGAAAGTTTAGAAAAACAGAGTTGCAGAAGCAGTACAAAGGCAGGGAAATAAGTGCAGGAATATTTCAGGATGAGCTGGACATCTTGGGGCCCACAGCATGTATGGAGCAACCATACATGGCAGGTTAGGTACAAACTTGTATGGCAGGTTTGGATAGGTACAAACCCATACAACAGAGAACATATTTATCTGAATGGGTTTGGCTGCATATAAGGCAAAGCAGCAAAACCACGCATCCAAAAGGAAGTTCAAACGATATCTCTTCGTGTGAAAGGCATTTAGAAACCCTCTATACACCTCAGTTGCACATATGCAAGCATAAACATATCCCTCGGGGTCATGTAGAAACATTCAATTTGTGGAAACATCAATTCTCGCATTGGTGAGTGTTAGAAGATGACCATACAGCTGAGCGCAACAGTTAAGCTGGTTCATTAAACAAGTTTTCCATAGCAAGGAAAGTTGATAGAGCATTATAGAAGTGCTAGAGAAGACCGACAGTGCATTTGGAGGCTAAGTAGCCAATCCTAATACTGGTACAGATACAGATATAGGATTCGTATACCTGGATATGGCCATACAAAAAAATATATATAAAATATAGCCATATAAGCAAAATTAACCACATAATATGCATAGAGGAAACAAAATAAGTTAAATAACCATGAAACTTACTAATAATTCAATGCCAAATGTCATAATATTCAATAGTTGAACTTAGATTGTCTTAGAACAAGTACATAGCGCAAATGTTACAATGTATAAACAAAAATAAAGACAAATCAGCATATTCATTATTCACTATATTCATATCAGTCTTCAATGTCTTCATTGAAAGCATCATCATGTGGTTCATTAGAACCAAAACCAATAGCAGTAACACACCCACTAACTCCGCTATGCAAGCCGTGTGAAGCACCCTCTAGTTCCATGTCGAGCAATAAAAGGTAGGCAACGGAGGCATCCAAGTCAGTAGTCTATGGGTCGATATCCCAACACTTTGTTGCCCCTTGCTTGTACTCATCTTGTTTGTGTGTGAGAACACACAAGTTGAAATGCACATAGACCAAATCCTACGTCTTTTTTGCTGCCAACTTGATGCAATTAACTGAGTGAATAAAGGTGTATGTACCTCAGTTCCACTCAGTTGAAGAGGAACTCGCAACCTATTGAGACAAGCCGCAAAGTCAATCAAAATTTATAAAAATTAAAACAAAACATCATAAAGAAGAGTAGAGAGTTAACAATAAATAAAATCTTATTTGTGATGAATTTTTATTGCAAGTGGTTGGAGGTGGGTGGATGCTTGCTCATAGAGGTACCACCACATATAAGCATCCTTATACTTGTCATGAAGAGTGACAAAAGAGTGACCCATAGAGGTTATGAAATGTCCAAACACTCATGTAACTCTATATTCTACTTCTAAATCGGTGAAGAGTTTAGAGAATGTCGCTTTATATCCCTCATTAACCTCAACATCTTTATATGGTCGGACCCTCTTGGGCAAAGAGGATCTTTGCGTTGTAATATTTTGGAGTCAAGGTAAAAGCAAGAAGATGCAATGGGGTGGCCATTTTGTTCCACCTTTCGATGAGATACAACTACACTTCTTTAAACAACCTCTCCATAGGATCTTGCTCTTTGGCATTTATGATAGACTTAATCTTCTCAATCATTAAGTCGATTTCATCATAAATCTCATCCAAACATGGATGATCCATATCCATAAATTTCAACATAGTCAAGATAGACTCGGTAAAACTGAGGATATACTCCACACATTCCCATCATTAAGAATCGACCCTTTCACCTTTGTGGCCCTCTCAGTGTTTAACTGCCTCCATACACCCCAAAGGTGGTTGATCACTGTCATGCCCAAAAACTAACACAATGAAACACACACAAAACAGTGCAATTTTTTTTCGAGAATATTGCACATCCTACACAACTGCATTGCCCAATGGCTAGCCAACAACATGCCACAAAACACAAAATGCATCCAAGCAAACTTACATGCCCAAACAGCATGGATTGCACTACACAAGTGGTAGCACGGTCGCTACGCAACCCTGCAGGCCCCACTCGCTCTAATTGGCCTACAATTTATTGACAAGCCTACAACTCTCTAAGCTGGCCTAGCAGGGCCTATGGTCCCAAGTTCCAAAAAGAACATTCGATTAATGTGAGGTGGGTTTGAGCAATCCCTAGCAGGAACTACACTATCTAACTCTTCATGTTGCTCAAAAACGTCATCGAGCAAATCCAATCAATCACGGGGCTTGGTTCACACTTAAGTTGTAAACTCAATTTCCAACTTAAGTCGAAGTCAAGGAAGGAGCTCAACTAAAGATTGTATAGTCCGCATACAACCTCAAAAGCGATCTAAAATATCCCAACTAAGCTCCTTGAAGATGGAGCACTCCATCTCAATCATTAGATCGATTCAACCCCAACTGTTGGATCTGGTCAAAGGTGAGGAAGCTCTATAAATCCTTACTGAAGTCATTAAAAGCTTCCAAACAAACATTAAGTCACAAATTCAGCTTTTGGAATAGAGAGAGACGGTGTTGGAAAATGACTTATCCATAGTCATTCCTCTTCTTCTTCATCCTTGGACAACTGCCATTTATGGAGTCTCCAAGCTTTTGATCCAAAACAACATTTTCAATTTCAAATTTCTAGCTTGATAGAAAGATGCATGCGTGAATTCTACAAGTATCCATCTTTCCAGAAAGGTTCCAGGAAGTCTCAAGCTTCTACAGTTTTCGAAACGGTTTCAAGAACTTCAAGTTCCTCCATAGCCATTAATACCCACCATAAGGTAAAATTTAGAGAAAGTTTAGTTTCATATTTAACTTTTTATCTCAAGCTGTAGGTGGCTCAAAATCATCAGGGGTCTCCTTTAGAGCAACCCGATTCGAGTAACCCGAAATCTGTGATAGTCGTTAAGGCCCAAACAGGGCTCCCTAGGACAAAACCAGCACACAAAATACACTTTAAGGTTTCAGTGCCTTAAATCACTTCCAAACAAGGCTCCCTAGGACAAAACCAGCACACAGAGTTGAGGGGGGTCCCTTTTGTGTTCTCCCACCTCTAAGCCACAAAACCTCCACAATTGAAGATACAAAACAGGGAAACTAACTTGCCAAGGAGGTCTAAGCACGCTTGGGAGAAAAAAATAGTCATATCTGGTAAACCACGCATCTCCAAGCCTCGAAAATGGTTTCGTGCCGAAAAAGAAAAAAAAATGGAAGCTGGTCTCTTTTGGGGTTCACCCCACCTCTGGGTCTCCGAGCCTCGATTAATAAAGGACAAAAAAAATGGGTTTGTTTGTTGGCATTAGTTCTAGCTTTAGTTGTAGGTTTCAGCTTTAAACTTTATAAAAATCGTTTATCCCGACGATTAGTTGACTAACTGTCAACTAACTGTCAAAGTGGTCACATGTGGTGGTTAATAAATCCGCGGCTAGTTAACCACCAAACAGTTGCCCTATAGGAAGAGATCAATGCCCTTCTGGAAGGTTTGTGTAATTTTAAAATTACCTTACAGAGTAGCAATTTTTAAAAATTCATTTTGAACAAACCAGACATCCGAAAATTACAAAACAAATTACGTTGGGTTCTAAAAATTATAAATTTTAATAAAAAATTATTTTGAGTATCTTGTTGTCTCATTTTACATGTAAATTAATCATTCAAAGTGCAGACAATTTCTAAGGGAGTATTAAACGCTTAAGCCAAAATAATTAATTAATCATGGGAGGGCTTAAGCATCTTCTACCATACCAATCATAACTTTACAATTTTTAAGACAATAAAATGCAATCATGGGAGGGCTTAAGCATCTACCACCACGAGGGGTGCAAATACAAGCACACAAATACATACTTTTCAATAACATGTCTTCACCATTTTAAGACAATAAAATGGCTTAACAAACACCCAACAAGAGAGGGATATGACAATGTCACTCGTGAGAGGACTTAAGCATCTAAAACCATGCTAATCATGAGAGGACTTAAGCATCTACCACCATGTGGGGTGCAAATACAAGCAAACAAAGGACCATCCAAAGGGAATGAGAAGAAATTTTATTTCATAAGCAAAACAAGACTAAAAATTTACATAGAAGCCTACCTAGTACTTTGGAGAACTATTGATAAACCTTCAACAAGCTGGACTAATGGTTGAATCCCCCTTCCAAGGCATAGAAGACTACCTAGTACTTTGGAGACCTATTGATAAACCTTCAACAAGCTGGACTAATGGTTGAATCCCCCTTCCAAGGCTTTTCCTCTAGCTTCTCCTCCTCTTCCTTTTTCCTCTCCAATCTCCCAATTTTCCAAAATAAACCCAAGAGTTCTCTCGTGGAAGGCTTACCTTCCTCATATAGGACCAACTTCCCTCTCTACAAGCTAATGGGAAGGTGACATGTCATTTCCCATCCCTTGGCTTGTGGTCAAAAAGTCTCCCTTCCTCCTTAACTCCACTTACAAACCCATGAGGGCAAACAAGAAAGCCCATACCTCAATAAATGAGCTCGCTATCACAAGCCATAAATGGCACATGGGCTGCCCCTAAAGTCCTCTAAGGTTGCTTGAAAGACCCTCCTATTAGTCTAAGGGCAAAAATATCAACTCAAAAAGTCTAAAATATTCTTTAAAGCATTCTAAAATCTCTATCCATCCGAATTTTGAGTCAAAGAGAGCCACTTAAGTGGTAATAAACTTAATAATAAACTTCCCAAGGTTAGAAAGAGAGATTTGCATGGTGTCCAAGGGGATGAATAGTGCCAAAAGGTTAAGACAAATTCATCCAACTAAGTACAATAAGTAGTTTAGGATTACGGTAAGGTCCAATGGAGATGTCACCACTATAGCCATGATGTGATTATGTCTGACGTAGTCTTAGTCCCCTCGTTGGCCTCCCCTGTCACCAGCACACTCATTGCACACATAAAATTCCTTACCTTAGAAGCCGAAGCTGCAAAATGCAAACAATACAAGTGATCTCAATGCAATCAACAAGCACATGGCAAATCCCAGGCATCACATATCAATGTTGGTAACTCATACGAAGCAATTAAACAAATGTATAATCAATTGCATATTCAATAACAATCACTCTATTGATATTGCATCAATACTCATCATAACAATCAATTAAACAGCACAAGTAACCGATGTCAATGTATATAAAAATCATCAAATCCAAGCATACAAATGTTCTTGTAAGCAACACCTAAACATTTCAAAGCATGAATAACTCAGTATCAGTGTCAAAGACTCAACATTTCATATCTCAAATATACGTATCTCACGTCTCAATCAGACGTGTGGACAACACAATGTGTCTACAATAAGCACTGTGAGAACAGGGGTCTCACATCCCCCTCCCCTTATGCAGAGTTCCTCCTGGAAGTCACTGAGTGTCAAAAGTCTAATTTAATGGATGTTATTAAAAGCACGAGGAGTCCTACTGACTCAAATCAATGGCCTCTTTAAGTGAACAATTATATATCTCAACTACTATATCACGGAGTGCAATTCAACACACTTACAGATCCAAAATCACAATATAACCCATCTCCATCACTCTCAGAGTTAAGAGGGAAAAAAATTGCTATTAATCATCATAACAACCAAGGCTAAAGATCTCACCATCATTACAACCTCTAAAGAATGAACAAGCGGGAACGAAGTCTCCCCATTTTCTCAACAAGCTACGCAACAAGTCGTAAGCTAACTCATATACTAAGCAGTACTTCTCACCTACCACTCCCATGCTTGCACAAGGCGAAAGGTACACAAAAATGCTCATCAAAACAATCACATTTAAACAAGTGGAGAATAATACCAATCCAATTAAGGAGTAAACCAATCGGCCAAATAGCCTAGTTCAATCCACAAAAGGGAACAAAAATCAAGGTTAAACAACCCTATAAATCCAAAGAGTAATAAAGGTGAGGATGGCTAAACAACCCAATTCAAACCAAAACTAAAGGTAAACAAAAAGGTAGGAGCTCAAAAAAACAATAAATTTTCAAGATAATAAATCGCCAAACAGCCTCGAAATCCACAGTAAGGAAAATCATAAAAGAATGATTCCAATCAAATTACAAACCCAAATCAAGAATCAAAACAAATTCAAGGTTCGCCACATCACATGGGAAAAGTTCACATATTAAAAGACAATAATGCTGAATTAAAATACAATAATGCTGAAAAGTGTGGCTCTAGAAGGTCACAAGTGGGGAGTAGGTAACTAACACATCATCAACTAGAAACACAACTCTTCAACACCCTCGCATGGCAAACGAAAGTATGCAACGAAAGTTTCCCAAATCACCACACACTTACCAAACTGTGAGTGGTAAAAACAAATTTCAACTCGTTTCCCAAACAGGAGGAAAAGGATTAAACCATATGACGGCATCAAGCCGCCCCATCTATACAACTTCCCTCGCCAACACGAAGTAGAATATACCATTCTGTGGAGGCCAAGGAATGTTGTCGAAACAACACTAAAGAAATAAGTCTCCAATCCAAGGAACACTTAACAAGAAGAAAGATAACTAATCCACTCAATGGACTTAATATGATGCCACTGGATGGTGAGAGAGTAACATTCATCTCAATGCTAACTAAGTGCTAAACAACACCTCTTCCCATTCCGAGGGAATGTATGGAATACCAATCCATAAACAAACTCCTAACACATAGGATGCCACTAACAAAACAAAAAAGTCCATTAAACCATATGACGGCATCAAGCCGCCCCATCTATACAACTTCCCTCGCCAACACGAAGTAGAATATACCATTATGTGGAGGCCAAGGAATGTTGTCGAAACAACACTAAAGAAATAAGTCTCCAATCCAAGGAACACTTAACAAGAAGAAAGATAACTAATCCACTCAATGGACTTAATATGATGCCACTGGATGGTGAGAGAGTAACATTCATCTCAATGCTAACTAAGTGCTAAACAACACCTCTTCCCATTCCGAGGGAATGTATGGAATACCAATCCATAAACAAACTCCTAACACATAGGATGCCACTAACAAAACAAAAAAGTACACTCCTCTGCTGCGAGGAGAATGCCCACCACTCAAGGGCGGTGCCAATTCCCAAGGGATCTTCTGAGATCCCCTCCCCTTAGAATTGATGTCAACAAAGCACAAAACCCAGCTATAGGTGCACACTTGCCTAGGTGAGAAGCAACATGTGCTTGAACAAAACCCGCTACACAAGGCACAAGTGACCCTTAGTGACTTTGCTTACCAAGCAAAGGGTCTAACCATCACTAAGGATGCTCCATCTAATGGTAATCTATAAGGTTCTAGGAACCTCTTGTTCATGAACTCATGAACTATGCTAGGTACTCACCTACCCAACATGGTAAACGATAATCACTCACCAATCACTTGGTTGAACTAGCCATTTATCAACTCTAAGAAGGTACAAGTGCTCCCAAGGACACACACTCAATGTACCACAAAGCCCTAACTCAAAAAGGGTCCTAACAACACCATCTGAACTTCCAAGACTAGTGTCATATTCAATATAGTGCCCTGGAATTTAGCCCCTCTAGGTCAAATCTGAAATCATATGCTTACGGCATTCCAGGCAACTCATTCAATCGATTGATGACAACCTTGCAAAGAAGGGACAAAACATCACACCAGGAGTCAAAGTGCAAATGTCACTCCTAGATGATTTAAGAAATGAAACCACTAAATAAATCATCCTCTAGGCCAACAAACTCTCAAGAATCAAGGGTGTGCAACACCTACACAACTTATCAAGCCATACTCAAAGATGGTCCAAACTTAACAACCCAAACAAAGGTGTGTTATGGTAATGAAAACAAGGCACAAGCCCCAAAACAAGCATCCAATATGGTACTAGATGCCACTATATCCCACATGCGTTTACACAATACGTACTATCAAAAGAATGCCATGGTCCACACAAATGAGAAGGGTCACCTCAAATGATGAACACCCTCCACAGTTTAGATAACACAAACAATGCTAAACTATATGCTCTAGGCAACTAGCAAAAATGCTACCAATAGAAGGTACAATCTTTTCACAAGTATGTTTAACAAATAGGAGGTACACCCGCTTAGGCTTACCGCTATCTCTAGTTCCAAAAGAGACTTATCTTACATCAAAGCTAACAATACTCATTGACAACCCACCCAACTGGGTGCCACCATCATAGAATCAAAACTTCTCTATGAGGAATTTATCTCCGTATCACCAAGGAACTCAAACTAACATGGGTACACCAATCCATTCAAGATGCTCCACAAGCAAGAAGGTCCTTATCAATAAGGAAAACCAAAACATATTCCTCTTGAGGTCGTTATCAACAAGGTCACCTCCGAACCACTGTTGTTTCTACACAAGGGTGTTCTCTAAACAGATACTCCAAGAAACGAGGTCATAACCTTAAAGGGTTGTTAACCACAATATTTGGATATCAACATCCAAACTAGATTCATAAACCTTGGGTACTGAGTAAATGTGCACGAGAGATGATAAAACCACTCTAACACGGTCATCTCTTCAAATAAGTCAATGATCGCACCTACATGGTGCCAAGATGCCTCAAGGGCATCCATGTTCTTCTCTAACCAACACAAACGTCCAAATCCAATGGATACAATCTCCAAGGTGAGTCTACGAGCAAGGCATATCTCGCTACCAAAAAGCGACAAAGGCCATTTGCCATAGGAAAAGGCAAAAACAAAAGTTGACCCACATGAGGCACCCTAACAAGGCCATCCATGTGGAATCACTAATCCATCACACAAGGTGAGGACTAAGTCTAACGACACTTGCATGTACGTGAATAGGTTTCAAGTATAAACCCATGTGCAACACTATGAGACTCTTGGTCTCTTACATGGACCAAGTATGTCCCGAAGTCTATGCAACCCTCCGAGCTCCACATAGACAAGGCTTACGACCTAAGGAGGGACTGTGCCCGAACTCTTCTTGGAACTACTCGCAAGACAAGAGTCGGCAACTAAGGAAAAATGGGATGGCTTCACTAATGCATCCCGATCCAATAATAATCTCATCACTCAAGGTGAGAAAGACATCAATCAACCCTCTAGCACAACTCGCTTGAATGGCAAGGCAACATTTGCTTAAAAAGGGGTCATTGAACCTAAAAAGAATCATCTAGACCCTAGATGTACAAACACTCAACCATCTAGCTAAGATCAATCTCCATGGTCTTGAGAACCGAGTACAACCTAACCAAGAACTCATCTAAGAAGTCCTTCTAGGAAATGGCAATGGTCATGGGAAAGTCCCATCAATCTAGCACACAAGAGCTCGCTCATGAGCTAACAGCTACTTGGCCCTTGCAGCCATCTGACTTCCCAACACCTCGTTGGAACCTTGTTGCAAGCCTTCATAAAACCTCATCTATTCAACTAGATGGGTGGATGTCCAGCAAATCTTAACATGGGTCTCACAGGCATAAAGCCCATGATCCAACGAACTCTTCATGTGTATTGTTCTTACCTCCTCAACGAGGACTAACAGCAAACAAGCATACGCATCAATTCGTTGCGAAAGAAGCGGTACCAAACAATGATCCCCAAAGCTCCCGGTGTAGAAACTGTGCTCTGATACCAAAATGTCATGCCCAAAAACTAACACAACGAAACACACACAAAATAGGTCAATTTTTTTTTAAGAATATATATTGCACATCCTACACAACTGCATTGTCCAATGGCTAGCCAACAACGTGTCACGAGATGCAAAATGCATCCAAGCAAACTCACATGCCCAAATGACATGGATTGCAATAGGCAAATGTTCACATGGTCGCTACGCAACTATACAAGCCCCACTTGCTCTAATTGGCCTATGGGCTATCAACAAACCTACAACTCTCTAAGTTGGCCTAGCGGGCCCTACCGCCCCAAGGCCGAAAAAGAACATTCGATTAATGGAGGTGGGTTTGAGCAATCCCTGGCTCAAACTACACTAACTCTTCACGATGCTCAAAAGCGTCATCGGACGAATCTGACCAATCACAAGGTCTGGTTCACACTTAAGTCATAAAGTAAACTCAATTTCTGACTTAAATCAAAGTTAAGGAAGGACCTCAACTAAAGATCATATAGTCCCCATATTAGTGACACTTCATTTTCATCACTTTTGTGTCGAAATTGCAATTGGAATAACTCTTCGCAATAATGCACAAATCTAGTCAGAAATCGTCAATTAAGCCAATTATTCGCACAATTACTGATTTAATCCAAAATTGCAATGACACACCCCTGATTAGGGTAATGCATTGTATCGTAACATTTAATTCGACATCAGCATCCCGAATCAAATCGATCCTTTGCAAGTGTTATTACAGGACAACTAAATGAATATTTGATTGGCAAAAGAACATTGCAAAATACCACTATTCTTCTAATTAAGTATTAATCCTATTTAATCGGCCTAATCTTCTTCTAATGAAAAATTCCATGGATATGAAATTATCTATTTTCTAAATGCCCAAATTGAATGATTGCATCACCCAAGGTGACATCATCATACCAAGTGTGCAAGTAAAAGTTCTTATAAACTCTTACACCCCTTGCACACTCTTCCTCTTACACCCCTCTTATACACTTAAAGAGGACTTCATGATTTGAGCCTATGCAACACACCATGTCTCTCTCTTGCACACTCCATCTCTTTCTTTCATTTATGAGAAAGGACGACTAATCTTGGGCCCTTGATCTTCATCTCAAGATGGACGGTCCACAATCATTTACCAACTCTATAAATGAAAGGGTCTACGCACACTTTCATAACGACCAACCAATGCAACAAAGCTCTATCAAATCTTACAGCCATCACTCAACAACTCTTCAATATTGCCAATAAAAACACCAAGTAGACATGGGGAAATGTTGCCCACGCATGGAGTCAACATTGCCAAAGACCTCTAGTTCTACAAGCCGAGCACAAACCTCTTTTCGGATCGACAAGCCAAAGAGTCTCCAAGGAAGGTATAACATGTTTGTTTGCTTTCTACTTGATTCACCTTTCGTTGGATCTTGCTCAATTCTAGGGATTAGGTTTAGAATGTTATGATCTTTCAATTGTTTTTTATTTATTCAATAACAATGATTTAACCTTATTTGGATTCGTGATCTACATAATGGCATGCCCGGTGGGACCTGACGCATCCCACGATCCTCTTTAAACCCTTCATGTTCTTCCTATTACTAGAATTGACCTAACTGCTAAGTTAATTCATCTTTTTTCTTAAAAATTTTGCTAAATTCCATTCCAAGTCAAAACAACGAATTCGTCCTGCACATCAGCGAAATCATCCTGTAAACGAAAAATTCCTGTGTCTTCTATGTTTGTAAGCAAGTCTGAAAAACAGCAAATTCGTCTTGAACATCAGCGAATTCGTCCTGTAAACGCCGAATTCGTCTCTCTTGTGTTTTTCTGCAGGTCTGCAAAGCAGCGAATCTGTCCTTAAAATTAACAAAAACGCACTGATAAATAGCGAATTCATGTCTTCTATTTCATTGTTTTTCTACAGGTCTGCAAAATAGCGAATTTGTCATTAAAAACAACAAAATCATAGTAAAAAAAAATGAAATCGTCCATAAAAACAGGAAAATCATTTCTTTTTTTTTGCCTGAATGTTTCATGTAGGCGCTGACAATGGCAAAATCATCTAACGGATCAACGAAATCATCTAATAGATCAACGAAATCATCATACAAATCAACGAAATCATCTCTGTTTTGTTAACTATGTTTTGCAAGTGCTACACATCAGCGAAATTGTACCGGTAACAGCAAATTTGTCTCTGTTCTTTGTCTAACTATTTTTGTAAAAGATCAAAATAACGAAATCGTCTTTTATATCAGCAAATTCGTTCTAAATATCAGTGAAATCATCTTGCAACTTTTGGACCAACTTTTTGACCATTTCACATGCAAATTTAAGAACCCACTTCAAACTATTGACTGTTTTCTTGTAGGACCTTGGCCAAAGAAGTGAACTCATAACCTAAAACAAAGCATTTTCTTTTGCAAGTCTTTCAATTCAGGAATAAAACGAACCAACATTTCTATTTGAGCTTAAAACAAACACACTTTTCAATTTGGGTTCTAAAAACTTTCTTTACTTCCAAATCATTCCTTTCTCACACTTGTTTCATTTTGTTTATTGCTTGTGTGCTTGTGCTGTTTCTTCACACGTATGCTCTCCCATTGATAGGGTGACCTACAAACGTGAAGGTAAACATTTGTCTTTATCCTGAGAGATTCGCCAAGTATGCTCTTCGCTTGCCCTTAGTGGGATTCATGCCAATCAGAACAGCAATACCTTTCATTTTTATTTTTTGATTGTGCGAGGTGGAGTTCATCGCCTTCTCGCAAGTCTTTAGGGCGCAGCGACTGGGATTTCATCCCCCAACGTTTGTACCAGCCCCATACATCCGACGAGGGATATAAATTGTTGGCAGGGGTCGTTAAGGCCTAGCGAAATTCCCTATAAAGAGTTTTGTGAAAGCAATGGGTTAACTCCTAATGCTAAACCATTAAAACATCACCATCAAGGAATCCAAGGTCTCTTCGATAGGGGATGTATCCCCCTATGAACAACTCGACATCCGGATCTCTTCTTCGATAAATTTTGTACCCTTCAGGGACCACTGGTAAGCCAAGTGAAATTTTAAGTAATCCAATAATCTAATAGAGTGATCACTGGGACGTGATGACTGACACGGTCACGAAGGGACTAAACCCTCCCGCAAATAGCCCGATTTTGGATTGTTTCATATGAACCTCTTTGACCACGGAACCTTCACTAACGTAGGGGTGCAAAGGTAATAGCACCCAATGATTACCTCGCACATACATACTTTGAGAGAGGGTGGGTCTTTCACCTACATTTAAAACTTTATTAAAATTAATCTTTAAATTTCCCCTCTCAAAACGAGTATATTGAAGGCTCAATGATTGTGATGCAATCCTGATTTACCACTAAGATAGGGTCGTGTGCCTGAATATGGTTTGCTTGGATATTGTGTCAACAAACCATCTTGTATTTAAACCAACTCAAAACCAAAATACCAAAGTCTAAACTTTGTTATACACACCTACGTGATAGGGCATAACTTTGTCCGTATTCCACGTCAAAGGTCACTCCCTTCTAGATGCCATGTCAAACTTGGTCCAAATACACATCATTCTTGTCTAAACCATGTCGTTATGTTGCCCATTTCAAAACAGCCCTAATTCCAATCAAATTCCAATTTTCAAATTCAAAACCAATTCCAAACCAAAGTTCAAATCCATGTCATCCGTTTTATTCCAAACCTAATCCTAGTTCCAAACAAATGCCAATTTCCAATTCCAAACCAAGGTCCAATTTCTTGTTCAAACATTGCAATTACGTCGTCCGTTTGGTTTCAAACGTAAGCTAAATTTCAATTCTAACCTAAGCCAAGTCCAAAGTCAAATAAGGTTGACCAAGTCAACCCAAATCAAATCAAATTAGACCTTTTCCAAAAGTCAAACACAAGTCAACCCTTCTTCCAAAGTCCAAACTCAATCAAATTTCCAAATCAAATCAAGTTTAATTGAATTCAAATGTCAAAACAAATGCGAATCAAACATTATCTAAGTTACCCAATCCAAAGTTCACACAACTTCAAATCAAACCAACATTCCAAAGCAAACTTGTTCAAACCCTAGGTTGAATTTTACAATAAAATCAAACATCCTTTTAAACCAACATTCCAAAATGAAATCGAACTTGTTGAAAGCATTTGATGTACCAAGATTTGTGCACCCTTTTGGAAACGCATTTGATTCACACACCTTTCCTATTTGGATAATTGCATTGACAGACCCAATTAAACATTCAAAGTCTTCCAAAGTCAAATTCAACTTCAAAAGCCAAATCAGGATCATATTGAACCACATACCAAGCCATTCCAAGCCAGATCGGGTTCATCTTGAACCATGTACCAAGCCATTTCAAACCAAACTAGGTTCGTCTTGAACCATGTACCAAGCCACATTCCAATTCCGATCAAGTTCCTCTTGAACCACATTCCAATCCAATTAGGTTCGTCTTGAACCACGTATCAATTTTAATTCCAAATCAGGGCAATTTTGACCAAAGTCAAGTTCAGAGCCACATATTGCAAAAAGCCAAATCAGGTCTATTTCGACCAAAATCCAATTATTCAAAAATCAATTGCATGCCAATTCACACCACTTCTCGTCTTTTAATTCAATCTCCCGCACCTGTCGGTCGAGAACAAATAGTCATAACATCCATCTTTTCTTCCATTCAATATCAAATTTCAAAGTCGCTCTGAGCTTGAGCAAATCAAATCAGCTTAACCAAATCAAACATCAATTTTGCCAACATCAAATCAAGACCATTTCGACCAAGTCCAATCGAAACCAATCAAAGCGTTAGGTCATATCAAGTCAAACTAGTCCAAGCAAATCTGCCCTGTTTAGGGCAATTCCAATCTAAGTCAATCCGCCATGTTTGAGGCAATGTCAATCCCGTCTATTCCACCATGTCTGGGGCCAAGCCAAGCCAATTACACTGAACCAAGACTGCCCTCTTTGGGCCCATTCTAATTAAGCCAAGACCACCCTCTTTGGGCCCATTTTAATCAAACACATTCGCCCTCTTTAGGGCTAATTACTTCTAATATGTTCCCCTTGCATATATCCTTGCTTGGGGGCATTAGTCCAAGGTTAAATCCGAATCATGGCATCCCATAACGCTAACCCTGTTCTAGTATCATCGGTCTTTAGTGAAGAAGTGATGGAGCAACTCTCTCAATTTAACCAACAGCTACGCCATTTGGTATCCGCTCTTGACATTTCATTCTCTCGTCCAAAAGCCAATCCAGTTTTAGAGCCACAACAAAGCCAACAAACCAGACCTATTATGCCATTGCCCCTCCAAGGGCCATTACCTATTGAAGACCCCAAGTGTGTCCAAATCTAATAACTACTCAATCGAGATATATCATGTTCCCCTTCCCAAGCATGATCAAATACGTCCACTACCAAAACAAGATCAAGATAGTCAACCCATTATCGACATTTTTGTCGAATCACCTATCTTTGACCAAACCCAAACCATTGTTGGTCCACCTCTATTTTAAGAGGACTTCTATTTGACACAGAACCCATCTTTGAAACGCCCATTATTATTGAGCAACAGTCAATTATTCGTCCATTGCCAAATATTCTCTATTTTAGAAAATCCACTCATCCCAAATCCTTCATTTCCAAGCGAAATGTGAACAAGGTACTTGTGGACAACACAATTTAACAGGTCCTCTTTATAGCTACATCAATATCAGTATCAAGTTCTATTATAGAGCCAATCTCAGATTTAGCATTAGAAGCAGAATCAACGTCAGTCTCAACATCAGATTCAGATCCCCTTGAGTTCGAATCAATTTCAGAAGCAAAATACATTAATGGAAATTACAACAATGGCTATACACTTTTACCAGATCCATTTAAGTCAGAATCAACTTCAGAATCCGCATACCTTAGTAGATGTTACGACATCAGCTACACACTTCTGGCATATCCAATTGAAAACATTTGTGATCCTTCCACGGTTTTTGAGGAAGTTTGCTTCAACATTGATGCAAGTTCTCCTAGTATCTTCTACGAGGATTGTGTTACCCTTTACCCTTCCACTGATATTACACATGCCTTTACCATTATCTAATCTAGCCATTATATTGATTTACCACCTCCCACAACCGTCGATCGAGACCAATAATATCACACATTATTGAACTTATTCCATGGCAACATATCAGTGGCATAATTTCTGGGGAACCAAGACAACATTCAAGTAGAAGAACAATCTCCTAGTAAAACCTTGTTTGAAGCATTAGAGAACAATCAAAGTCTAAACTCAGCATCTTCTAACGAAACCTTGTTTCAGGCGCTATGGGACAATCAAAATCAAGAATTTGTTGGTGCAAACCTCCTCGAGGTGCCAATAGTTGAGTCAATTAGTTATTCATTGCTTGATGAAAAGATTATTGAAGTCACAATTGACACATCCAATAATTTACAACTTATGTAGATTGCAACATCTCTTAGGCCTAAACAACAGAAAAATATTGTCGTCCTATTGAGAGAATTTTCAGAGGGTTTTGGCCCCGCCACAACCAAAATTATGTCAAATCTGGACTCAGGAACAATGTGTGACTAAAAATCTCAATCTTCATTTGTCCCCCAACCATTATACATTCCATTGTGATTATATTATTCATTCAAGACCCATATTCCATTATCCAAGTCAAATCCTTACTCCAATGCGTATCCTTTTTTACCCTCCCTGGTGCCACCCTTTTTCAAGAGGCTACGAAGACATCTTGTCTAGAGGTTTGGAAGAAGCAGAATCAACAACCAACGGAGATCACGACAACAACAGTATAGTTCACATCAGTAGCAGGATTCAGACAAGCTACTATTTTGAGCAGGGATTGGTTAGACAACAAAGGGTCTATATTATGCATTTCGTAATCCTCCATTGAGTTGAGATGCTAAAAAATTAAAAAAAAACATTAAAAATACAAAACAATCAAAAGAGAAAAAAAAATAATTCGTCTAACAGTGAAAACCATGCTTATGTCGCCTTCGGCAAGTACCATGATGAAAACCATGTTTCAAGCGTCAAGTACCTTGACACTTGGGGGCAGCCCTACTTACAGACCATTCCAACCATTTTGACCATTCAATCTTATTCAACCCAGCCCATCTTATTGTGACCATCAATCTTCCCGTATTAACTTTGTTACAAAAGTAGAAGGTATATTCCCGCACGACACTTTGATGACTGCACACATTTGATTCTCACATGACATGGTCCTTGAAGACTCCTAGTCTTTTCTCTCATTATCATCCATTATTATCCAGCATTATCCATTCATCCTTCATTCCTTCATTTTCTCCCATTTTTGGGAGAACTACAATGGCTTGAGGTTTGTCTAGACTATGTAGGCAACGCTCAGTTTTCTGAAGTTAGCCCGACCACTATTCCCCCACGCTCTCACCGTTTTGTGAGTCATTATCCATTCCGGTGCTAGAACAGATTTTTCCTTTGTTAGTGAGCCCTTGTGGGTATAATAATCTAATCAATGCCAATTCCATGCCCTCCCTTATGTCGCTTTTCAAAATGAACTACAGTGGCTTGAAGTCCATTTGGACTATGTAGGCAACGCTCAGTTTCTGAGGTCAACGCATCCACCCTTGTCCCACGCTCTCGCCGTTTTGCGAGCTACCACTCCCACACTCACCATTTTGAAAGTCAATTATGCATCTCTTAATCCTCCATTGAGTTGAGATGCCAAAAAACCCAAAAACATTCAAAACATTGAAAAGTCCAACAGACCTAAAAAATTAGAAAAGACTCACAATCTCCATGAGAGATATAAAACCAAAGAATTCAAAAACATTTGTCTTGTCCTAAATCTAGTCAACAATCCTTAAACCTACTTAAGCCCTAAAACATTGTTGGGATGTGTTCTTCCCAAATTTGCCCTGATTGGGGCAAATCAAACCAATCTAGTCCAAGCTCACAACTTCCACCCTGCTTGGGGCATGACAAGCTTGCAACTTATTTCAAGATATCTTCTCCCCTTCTGTTCCCTTACATGTATCATTGCTTGGGGGCAGCATCCAATTATCAATCTCATTGGGCCTTTACATGTGGATTTTGACTTGATTAAACAATAAGATGCCTTCTGGTGCTTTTATTTTCAAGCTTGTGTGTGTGTTTGTTTGCTTGTTTCTTTCTTTTTTTTTGTTGTCTCGCCTCAGCCCATTGTGCCAACAAGGTCATCATCATGTGCTCCCTATCATGCAATCATATACTTGAGTCCATTCATTGGCATATGTTAGCATTGCCATCATGGTTTTTATCACTGTTGCATTGTTGTCATTTGTCTATTGGATCGGAGGTCAGTCCTTATGCACATTCCGGCCAGGTCATCATGATGTTTTATATCACGGTGCATACCATCATGTCTTATATCAAAAATCAAATACTGGAGGTCTAATAGACAACATTGCAGCAAAAATTTCCTTGTCTGCTAATCTCAACACAATCAACTGAACAACATGGCTAATCTATATGCTACTCATGACACATTTACAAATGAGTATATACAAAAAGTCAATCATTTATTTATCAACTTTCTCCCGTTTATGGGAGAACTACATTGGCATGAGGTCCATTTGGACTATGTAGGCAGCGCTCATTTACGTTCAGTTTATAAGGTCAACCCAACCACCTTTATCACCATTATCTCATTATTATTCAGCTATTATCATTATTCTTCCAATCATATCTATCATCACTTTGTGCATTCTTATGTGCCTGGATTTTTGTTGCTTCTTCATTCTTTGAAAAGTCATTGTACCATTTGCACTTGCATTTGCATCCGCTCATCCTTAATCTGGGTAACAAGTCACATCCTTGAGCTATGGTTGCCAATCAATCAATCAAATCAATTTGATTGATCAATGATCAAATTTGCCTTGCTGGGGCAAATCATTTAAATAACGATCAAATCCACCCTACTAGGGCAACTCATTCAGACCAATCAACGATCAAATCCGTCCTGTTCGGGCAAATCAATTTAGTCAATGATCAAATCCGTCCTACTAAGGCAAAACATTAGTCAGCTACTTCCCCTTCTTTGGGGCAAAACCATCATCCAGCCTTTCTTCTAATTCCAAGCCCACAACTTTTGCCCTATTTGGGGCAAGTCAAAGTGTGTCACTTGTTTTGTCGCTTGTTTTGGGATGCATCCTTGCCACTTCCCCCAACCTTGGGGCCAATTCAATTCTATTATTCTCAAACATTGGATATCAAAGCGTGCAAGTATTAGCTAATTTGGATTATTCTCATTCATGGGTTAATTTCACTCTTCTTGTTTTTTCCTCTATTGTTCGAGAGCTCATCCATGTCTTTCATCATTGCACGCTCGCTCAACGAGGCATCATGGATCAATAATTATATCTTCGTCTAATTTTTTAACTTCTTAATGCCTTTTTCATTATTTGAAAAGACATTACTTCGGTTGTGTCTCGAACGCCTCCTCAAACATGATGTTTTATATCATGGTGCACATCGTCGTGTGTTATATCAAAAATCAAGTATTGTAGATCTAATAGACAATGTCACAGCAAAAAAATCCTTGTCGACCAATCTCAACACAATCAACTGAACAACATGGCTAATCTATATGCTACTCATGACATATTTACAAATAAGCATATACAAAAAGTCATAATCATATATTTATCACTTTTCTCCTGTTTTCTGGGAGATCTACATTGGCTTGAGGTCCATTGGGACTATGTAGGCAGTGCTCAGTTTCATTTAGTTTTTAGAGTCAGCCCGACCACCCTTATCACCATTATCTCATTATTATTCAACCATTATCATTATTCTTCCAATCATATCTATCATCACTTTGTGCATTCTTATGTCCCTAAATTGTTGCGGCTTCTTCATTCTTTAAAAGTTCATTGTACCATTTGCACTTGCGATTGCACCCGCTCATCATTAATCTACGTAACAAGTTACATCCTTGAGCTATGCTTGCCAATCAATCAAATCCATTAGATCGATCAACGATCAAATTCGCCTTGCTGGGGCAAATCATTTAATTAACGATTAAATCTACCCTACTTGGACAAATCATTCAGACTAATCAACAATCAAATCCGTCCTATTGGGGCAAATCAATTTAATCAATAATCAAATCCGCCCTATTGAGGCAAACCATTAGCCAATCGCTTCCCCCTCTTTGGGGCAATACCATCATTCAGTCTTTCTTCTAATTCCAAGCTCGCAACTTTTGCCTTGTTTGGGGCAAGTCAAAGTGTGTTGCGTGTTTTGGGATGCATTCTTGCCTCTTCCCCCCACCTTGGGGCCAATTCAATTCTATTATTCTCAAACATTGGATATCAAAGCGTGCAAGCATTAGCTCATTTGGATTAAACTAAAACATTGGTTAAGTTCACTCTTTCTCTTGCTTTTTTCTATCTTTTTCGAGAGCTCATCCATGTCTTTCATCCTTGCATGCCCTCTCAACGAGGCATCATGGGTCACTAATTATATCTCCGTCTAATTTTTCAACTTCTTAACGACTTTTTCATTATTTGAAAAGACATTACTTCGGTTGTCTCGAAGGCCTCCTCAAATAAAGCCAAAATGTAAACACTTCATTTTTGTCACTTTCGTGTTGAAATTGCAATTGGAATGACTTTCACAATAACGCACAAATCTAGTCGAAAATCATCAATTAAACCAATTATTCACACAATTACTAATTTAATCCAAAGTTGCAACAACACGTCCCTAATTGGGGCAATGCATCATATCGCAACATTTAATTTGACATCAGCATCCCAAATCAAATCGATCATTTGCAAGTTTTATTCTTATAATTAAGTATTAATCCTACTTAATCAGCCTAATCTTCTTCTAATGAAAAATTCCATGGATTTGAAATTATCTAGTTTCTAAATGCACGAATTGAGTTATTCTCTCACCCAAGGTGACATTACCATCCCAGGTGTGCAAGTAAGAGCTCTTACACACTCAACGAGAACTTCATGATTTGGGTCTATGACACACACCATGTATCTCTCTTACACCATCTCTTTCATTTATGAGAAAGGAGGACTAAGCTTGGGCCCTTGATCTTCATCGCAAGATGAACAGTCCACATCATTTTCCAACTCTATAAATGAAAGGGTCTACACACTCTTTCACAATGAACAGCCAGTGCAACAAAGCTCTCCCAAATCTTAAGGCCATCACTCAACAACTCTTCAACATTGCCAATCAAAACACCAAGTAGATTGTAATACCCCGCATGTGAAGCTTGTGTCTTTCATCAATATTAGCGTATTGTTTCCGTTAGAGGCATTTTTCAATTACCTTGTGCACGGATTTTATGAGACCTACAATGTTGGTTGTCGTAAGCAGTGTCTTCTGTGTTCCACAAGAAGGTCAATTTTGCGGTTGACTTGCCTTTCTTGAGTTGTTTGATGACTGTTATCCATGCTTCCTTGCCTTGCAAACACTAATATATTTTATATTTAAGAAAACTTGCATAATGGGAGGAATGTGAGACCCCAACCTTTCAAAGTGTTTACCGTTAGACATTTGGTTTTATACACACGTCATGTTGAGACGTGATTTATGTGTTGTTGGGACATGAGACGTTATTGAGTCCTTGGAACTGAGACATAGATTATATATGTTAGGATATGCTAGGATTTGCTTACGCAAGAACAATTATGCTTAGATTAGATGAACAATTTGTGCATTGATATCAGTTAGTTATGTCATTTTGGTTGTCCATTTTGATGAGTATTACTTCTATACTACTAGAGCTTTTGTTCTTAAAGCATGTATTTGGATTATGCATATGTTTAAATGATTGGTATTAGTTATCACCATTGATATATGATGCCTTAGATATGTTATGTGCATGCCTTATAGATTGAGATCATTTGTATTGCTTATATTCTGCAGCTTCGGCTTCTAGGGTAGAGCATTTTTATAGGTGCAATGTTGTGCAGTTGACAGGGGAGGCCAACGAGGGAACTAAGACTACGTCGGGCATGAACACATCATGGGTAGACTGGTGACACGTCTACTTGACCTTATTGTGACTTTAACCATTTTGTGTACCTTGTTGTGGACCTAGTTGGAAGTGTAGGTGATTTTTACTGGCTTTGCACCATTCACCCCCTCGACACTATTCAAACCTTTGTTTCCTAAACCTTAGGAGTGTTCTTTTAAAATTGTTTTTCATTATTAAAGTATGTGTAGCCACTTAAGTGGCCCTATTGGACTCAAATTTAAGATGGATGCAGTGGACCGACTTTTTGGAATGCCTTAAAATGAATGATATTTTGGGTTGATATTTTGTGTCTTTGGACCAATAGGAAGGGAGGAAGGTCTTGCAAACAACTTTAGAGGACTTTAGGGACAATTAATGTGCCATTTATGGCTTGGGATAGAGTGCTCATTTATTAAGGCACTCATTTATTAAGGCATGGGATTGCTTGTTTGCCCACATGGGCTTGTAAGTGGAGTTAAGAAAGGGGAAGACTTGTTGACCATAAGCAAAGGGATGAGAAAGGACACGTCTCCTTCCCATTGGCTTTTGGAAGGGAGACTCTTGTCTATATGAAAAAGGAAATCCTTCTTTGTGAGGACTCTTCTACTCATTTTTGAAGATTAGAAAAAACCATAAGTGGATAAGAGAAAGAGAAGCGTGTGGGAGGAGCATAGGGAAGAGAAGTTGCTAGTGTCTGAGATTTGTAAAAGTAGAGTTCTGGAAGGGATTCATGAGGAGCAATGGTAGATTCCCTTTCCCATTATTATTTCAACATATCCTTGTTTAAATTATCTTCTCCTTACTCTTAAGTGCAGTTTTCAAGAGTGATAAGGCCATTTGGCTTACCTTCTTTATTATTTCAACATATCCTTGTTTAAATTATCTTCTCCTTACTCTTAAGTGCAGTTTTCAAGAGTGATAAGGCCATTTGGCTTACCTTCTTCATTTACTTGTTTTCCATGGTTTGTGCTAAGGCCACCATGTAGTTTTGAATGTTTTGTTGGCTTAGATATGTAGCATCCATTGTATATTTGTGGATGATTTTTCAGCCTTTCTCTTGCCCTTAAATGGTAATTTCATGCTGCCCAAATGAGCTTGTGATAAATTATGATGTATGCATCCCTACATGGGTTTAAGAAACAAAATGTTTCCAAAGTTCTCATCCTTCCACCCCAAGTGTAGAGAGTAGAAATTCTCATCACAAAGGAGTGATTAAGGGAATTTATATATTGTGCTTCATGAGGTTGTTGAGTGTTAATACTTCATTTATGAGTGTTGTTCCTTAACATATTTGTCCTAGTGAACTTTCATTGTTTCGTATGGCTATTACTTAAATCTCCTTTACCAACTTCTTTGCTTAAATCATGATATGTCAATGCCTAACGCTGGGAGTCTTAGGCTTGGAGGTGCCTAGAGCAACCACCTGATGATGGCAAAAGGGAGGGAGACGAACCCCTCCTTCGATTGGCCTTATGGTTTGCACATGGAGATCCCGAGAAGACCATTTTAATCACTTGTTGCATATAAATTTTAATTAACTATTTTGGCTATTTGACAGACACAATTTGTATTTATTTCAGTTTCAAAACGTATTTTAATGGAGAAAAATTGCATTAAGTCATTGAAAATTATGTATTATTGAAATAGAAAATTGTGTATAGTGCTCAGATTAGTATGACGCTTTAATACTGGTAAAATCCTTGTAAAAGAAGTCTCAGTTGTAAAAAGGGAATTTGAAACACTATTTTGTGTTGAAAATTTGTTAATTTATTAAGTTATGGATATTTCAATTATTTTGTAATTTTATAGTTGGAAAAAAATTAATAGTTTTTTTCCTTCAAAATCGCTAATTGCTTGGTGAACATCATGCCAATGAAAGCTAAATATGTTCAGAGAATTTTCAAACTATTAAAATGTTCCATAATTCTCCCAAATATTTATGTTTTTATAAAATAGGTTCAGTCAGAAAAATTATGCAATAAACGGCATAATTTTTGAAACTACGAATAATTTATTATAAAAAATTTAAGTTCTGGTCTCACAATCCCTTTTAATTCCTTTAAAAATTGTATGCACTTTGAATAATCAATTTTCACGTAAAACGAGACAATAGGGTGCCCAAAATAATTTTATATTAAAATTTATAATTTTTAAACTTAACGCAATTCGTTTCGTAATTTTTTGACTCTGATTTGTCCGAAATGAATTTTTGAAAATTGCTCGTCTATAAGGTAATTTTAAAAATACATAGTACCTCCAGACGAGCATTGACCTCTTCTTGTAAGACAATTGCATGACAGTTACTAACCATGACTTTATTAACCGTCACATGTGACCATTTTAACGATTAGTTAACTAATTGTTAGGCTAAATAATTTTTACAAAGTTTAAAGTTGAAACCTGCAAGTAAAACCAGAACTAATAATATCAATCTAGAGACCCATTTTTGTTCATTCAATTGCGAAAACCTAGTAGGCCGAAGGTGGGGTGACCCCAAAAGGGAGCTCCCTCCATTTTTTTTGATATTTCGCACAATACTATTTTTAAAACATGGAAATGCATGGTATTCTAGTTGACTTTTCTCTCTAGGGTTTTTGAACTTCCTTGGCAAGCTAATATCCTTCAATTTATGCCTGCAATTGTGGAGATCTAGTGACTCAGAGGCTGTCAGTTCCGAAAGTGACAATTACTTTTCGTCCTCTTCTGTATGGAAGTAGTTTCAGGGCCTGAAACTCTATACTCTTCTCGATGTGCATGTTTTGTCATAGGGAGCCCTGTTTGGACCTTATCAGCGATCACAAGCTTCTAGTTGCTTGGTTCAAGTTGTTGCTCCAAAAAGAGACCCTGCTATTTTGGATTAACCTACAAACTGAGATAAAAATTGAAATCTAAAACTGAATTTTTTTGATATATTTTATCTTGTGGCAGCCATTAATGGTCGTAGAGGAGCTTGAAGCTCGAAAGACCATTTTGGAAACCGTATGAGACTGAGACCTCCTAAAAGCTTCCCATCAAAATGGGTATCTGTAATTCAGCCTCATGCATCTTCCTATCGAGTTAGAATTTTGAAATCGAAAATATTGTTTTTGGATCAAAATCTTAGAGACTATTAATAATAGTCACCCAAGGAGGAGGAAGAAGAAAAGGAATGACTATGAATAAATAAGTCATCCTCTAACACCTCCATTCTAAAATCTGAATTTATGATTTAATGTCTCTTTAAAAGCCTTTATTGACTTCCTCACCTTTGACTGGATTCAATGGTCCATATCAGTTTGATTTGACAATGGAGATTGGATGCACCAATCTCAAAGAAGCATAAACAAGATATTTTAGACACCCTTTGAGGTTCTATGCAGTCTAATTGATATTTGTCTTATAGCACTTTTCCCTAAACCAAAGTCAACGCGAGATTAGACTTCGTTTGCGACTTAAGTGAGAACCAAGCCACGTGATTGACCGGAATCACTCGAAAACCTTCTTGAACTCTGTTGTGAGTTAGGACGTCTCATTCGAGCCAAGAGTTGCTTGAACCCACCTCACATTAATAGAACATTCTTTTTGGGTCTTGGGGTCGTAGGGCCTGCTAAGCCGGCTTAGAGAGTTGTAGGCTTATTGATACTTGTGGGCCAATTAAAGCAAGTGGGATCTGCATGGTTGCATAGCGACAATGCAACCACTTGCACATTGCAATCCATGTCGTTTGGGTATGCAACTTTACATGGACACATTGTGCATCTCATGACACGTTGTTGGCCACCCAATGGGCAATGCAGCTATGTAAGATGTGCATTATACATTCTCAAAAAAAAATGGTCTGTTTTGTATGTGTTTCATTGTGTCAGTTTTCAGGCATGACATAAACAAGAGAAAATGTTGCCCACGTTAGAGTCGACATTGCCAAAGAACTCTAGTTCTACAAGCCAAGCACAAGTCTATTTTCGGACCGACAAGTAAAGAAGTCTCCAAGGAAGGTATCGCATGTTTGTTTGATTTCTACTTGATTCACCTTTTGTTTGATCTTGCTCAATCCTAGAGATTAGGTTTAGGATGTTATGGTCTTTCAGTTATTTTTTATTTTATTCACTAACAATGATCTAACCTTCTTTAAATTCCTGATCTACATAATTTCCGACTTAAATCAAAGTCAAGGAAGGAGCTCAGTTAAAAATTGTATAGTCCTCATATGACCGCAAAAGTGGTCTAAAATATCCAAACTAAGCCCTTTGAGGATGGAGCACTCCATCTCAATCGTTATATCGACCTCGGATCTAGTCAAAAATGAGGAAGTCCTAAAAATCCTTATAAAAGTCATTAAAGGCTTTCAAACAAACATTAAGTCACAAATTCATATTTTAGAATAGAGAGAGGAGATGTTGGAGAATGACTTGTCCATAGCCATTCCTCCTCTTTTCATCCTTGGATGATTGTCATTAATGGAATCTCCAAGCTTTTGATCTAAAACAACATTTTTAATTTTTAATTTCTAGCTCGATAGGAAGATGCATGCATGAATTTTGTAGGTACCCATTTTTCCAGAGGTCTCAAGCTCCTACAATTTCCAAAACGGTTTTGGGAGCTTCAAACTCCCCCACAACTATTAATGGCCACTACAAGATAAAATATAGAGAAAGTTCAATTTCAGATTTAACTTTTTATCTTATGTTATAGGTGATTCAAAATTATCAGGCGTATCTTTTAGAACAACCCGATCTGAACAACATGGAGCTCGTGATAGCCGTTAAGGTCCAAACAAGATTCCTTGGGACAAAACCAACACACAAAAAAAACTATAAAGTTTCAGTCCTTGAAACAACTTTTAAACAGAAAAAGACAAAGTTGAGCAGGTTCTCTTTTGGGTTCTCCCAGCTCTGAGCCACTAAGCCTCCACAACCGCAGGTACAAAACAAGCAAACTAGCTTGCCAAGGAGGTCTAAGCACGCTTGAGAGAAAAAAATAGACATATATGGGAAACCATGCATCTCCAGGTCTTGAAAATGATTTCATGCAAAAGAGGAAGAAAAATGGAAGGGGGTCTCTTTTGAGGTCACCCCACCTTTGGGTATCCAAACTTTTGCTAATGAAAGACAAAAAAATAAGATCTGTGTGTTGGCATTAATTTTGTTTTGAGTTTCAAGATTCAGCTTTAAACTTTATAAAAATTATTTAGCCCGGTAATTAGTTAACTAATTATCAAAGTAGTCACATGTGTTTAGTTAATAAATCCGTGGTTAATTAACCGTCAAGTAGTTGCCCTACAGCAAGGGGTCAATGTCATTTTGGAGAACCTATGTGTTTTTTAAATTAATCTACAGACTAGCAATTTTCAAAAATTCATTTCACATAAACTAAAAATTCAAAAATTATGAAACAAATTGTGTTAGGTTCTAAAAATTATAAAATTTAATATAAAATTAGTTTGGGTACCCTACTACCTCGTTTTACATAAAAAGTAATAATTCAAAATACAGGGAATTTTTAAAAGAGTTATAAAAAGTTTTAAGACCAAACTTCCAAAAATAATTAAAATTCACTCGTAGCTCCGAAAATTACGTTGTTTTTTGCATAAATTTACTCAATACTACACAACAGAAATTGAGAATGATAGGAAATGTTTAAATTGAGTAAAAACTATGTAACTTCACTAGTCTTCCACGACTTCCCGCTTACTAAGCATTTTGGCAATTTGAAAAAATTAAACTCTTATTTTTACCAAATGTAAGAATTATAAATTTATAAAAAAAACCAAAACAGAAAATATAAATGAATGAACACAAATAGTCCTTCCATTTCTTTTCCAAAATGATACAATCTCCTAAAGAAGTATGCAAGCATTGAAGAACACATGCCAAAACCAAGCACTTATTACAATTTTTCCGTTTCAAATAATACATATTTCCAATTGAAATAAATACAATAATCATGGCTCTCAACTTAGCCAAAATAGTTAATTACAAATATATACAAGTAGTGAACAAGATGGTCTTCATAAAGCTCCATTGCAGTCTACAAGACCAACTAAAGGAGGGGCTCACCTCCCATCCATTTGTCATCATCGAGTGACTATCCTAGGCACCCCCGAGCCTAAGACTCTCAGCTCCGAGTATTTTCACATCAAGTTTCATGGCAATCGTTTGGATAAACTAAAGTTTTAGATGTCTAGGATAAGAGAGATAGGTTGTTCATACGAAGACACACCTAGACTACACTCTCAATACAAGGAGGTTTCCAATATCAAACCAAAATCAGCAAGCATTCAAAATGAAAACACTATGAATTGCACAAAAATATACAAGGCAGCCAAACAAGTACCAACATATTTTGGCCCGTCAATTGAGATGAATGACAAGGGCAAAAATCTTACCCTTGTGTTGTTATCTCATGGTCATAGGAGGGCTTAAGCATCATCTACCATGCCAATCATAACTTTACAATTTTTATGAAAATAAAATGCAATAATGGGAGGGCTTAAGCATCTTCTACCACACTAATCATGGGAGGGCTTAAGCATTTTCTACCACACCAATCATAATTTTACAATTTTTAATACAATAAAATGCAATCATGGGAGGGCTTAAGCATCTACCACCATGAGGGGTGCAAATACAAGCACACATACATACTTTTCAATAACATGTCTTTACCATTTTAAGACAATAAAATGACTAAACAAACACCCAACAAGAGAGGGATATGACAATGTCACTCATAAGAGGACTTAGCATCTACAACCATGCTAAACATGAGAGGACTTAAGCATCTACCACCATGAGGGGTGCAAATTCAAGCAAACAAAAGGTCATCCAAAGGGAAAGAGAAGAAATTTTATTTCATCATCAAAATAATACTAAAAATTTACAAGGAAACCTACCTAGTACTTTAGAGACCTTTTGATAAACCTTCAACCAGTTGGACTAATGGTTCAATCCCCCTTCCAAGGCTCTTCCTCTAGCTCCTCCTCTTCCCTTCTCCTCTCCAATCTCCCAATTTTTCAAAATGAGCCCAAGAGTTCTATCATGGAAGGTTTACCTTCCTCATATAGGCCCAACGTCCCTCTCTACAAACCAATGGGAAGGTAACATGTGTCCCTTCCCATCATCTGGCTTGTGGCCAAAAATTCTCACATCCTTAACTCCATTTACAAACCCATAAGGGCAAACAAGAAAGCCCATACCTCAATAAATGAACTCATTATCCCAACCATAAATGGCACATGGTTGCCCCTAAAATCCTCTAAGGTTGCTTGAAAAACCCTCCTACCTTCCTATTGGTCCAAGGGCAAAAATATTAACTCAAAAAGTCTAAATTATTCCTTAAAACATTCTAAAAAGTTGGGTCTCTTCATCCATCTGAATTTTGAGTCAAAGAGGGCCACTTAAGCGGTATACACATGCTTTAAAATAAAAAAATAAACTTAATAATAAACTTCCCAAAGTTAGAAAGAGAGATTTGCATAGCGTCCAAGGAGGTTGAATAGTGCCAAAAGGTTAAGACATGAATTTATCCAACTAGATCCACAACTAGGTACAACAAATGGTTTAAGATTGCGATAAAGTCAAATAGATGTGTCATGACTATAAGTATGATGTGATTATGCTCGATGTAGTTTTAGTTCCCTTGTTAGCCTCCCCTATCACTTGCACACTCATTGCAAACATAAAATTCCCTACCCTAGAAGCTGAAGCTACAAGATGTAAACAATACAAATGATCTTAATCCAATCAACAAGCACACAGCAAATCCAAGGCATCACATATCAATGTTGGTAACTAATACCAAGCAACTAAACAAATGTATAATCAATTACATGTTAAATAACAATTAGTCTAGTGATATTGAATCAATACTCATCATAACAATCGATTACAATTAACAAATATCAATGTATATAAAAATCATCAAATCCAAGCATACAAATGTTCTTGTGTAAACAACACCTAAACATCTCAAAGCATGAATAACTCGATATCTGTCTCAAAGACTCAACATTTCATTTCTCAAATATACATATCTCACGTATTAACCAGACGTGTGGCCAACACAATCTGTCTACATTAAGCACAGTGAGAATAGGGGTCTCACAATAGCCATATTGCTCAATGTCTCATGCACCTTGACAAGTCGTCTCAAGACGAATATGTGTGAGGCAAACAGAGTCTTAGCAACTTAATACAAAATTAAAACAATTGAACATAAAAATAAAAAATGTTCAAAAATAAAGCCCCTAAAAATTACAAACCTACGAAATTATATTAAAATTACACATTATTCATGGATGATTAAAAAAAAATTACCTTTAATAACTATAACTTTGATAAAGACCTGAATATGCCTTAAGACATGTGATAGTTGCTTATGAACATTTGTATCTCACTTGCCTCCTCATAGACTTGTTTGATCCAGTCAATTTTGGTACCTGATTTTTGCAACATATGGTCGAAAGAATGAACAACACAAGGTGTCTAAAATATGTATCCCTACCTTGCCTCAACCAACATACCTGCAGCTTCGCAATTTTTTGCACTGTTCATTAACTTAGACAACGTTTTGAGGTCCCACTGCCTCAATGGACTATCAAGATGTCGACAATGAATCGTGCATCCTTCACTTACCCCTCAAAATCAACAGCATTCAAAAACATTGCCCCTTTAGGGCACATTACGACCACATTGATCAATGGCCTACTTGTCATATATTTCCATCCATCAAAAATGAACACCCCTGCTTTGATCCACGAATTCCAAATGGGCAACAATGTGTTTTCAACAAGTTTTCTTTCTTTTGTCAACAAGGTGGTGCGCACCATTTTATACCCTGGGTCAATGAACCCTTTAGGGGATTCATTGATAGATCTCACCATATCCCGCCAATATAATGATCTAACAACATTAAATGGCAGCTCACATGCGTAAACACAATGCCTTGTGTTTTGCTCTGTTATGTCCCTGAATTCATTCTAGAATGCCCTTTCCAATGGGCCTGCATCTTTTGTTCTCTTGCAACTAAGAGATGAATCATTTTCCTCTGCAACCGCGATTGATGTAGAAAGAAATGGGTATGACAAGGTCACGACATTAGCATGAGATGGAACAACATGTAACTCAATTGATATAAATCCTTTCTTTCCCAAAGGATGCTTCGATCTTAGAGCAACAGAGGCATTTGTTGCTTCTTGCTCTCCAATGTATGCAAGGATCTTTGCATGTGGCAAGCCCTTTCCTGGATTTCCATGTATGTTTGGCCAACCACAAGCTTTGATTCCAACGTCAGGAATCACACACAAATAGGCTTTCACCTGATTATACGAGCTCTTATATTTAAACTTACACTCTAAGCAATCCCAAATGTAACACCCTCCATCTGGTACCTATTCTAACATCATCACATACTTTAAAAGGGGTGAGAATGGATCGGTTTTGAAGGTTGTCCCTTAGCCCATCGAATTAGCACTTGCAAAGAGAGACATTCTGGCAACTCCCTATAGCCCTTGGTTAAAAAATAAAAAAATTGCTATTAAAATTTATGGCATTTGGCATTTGTTGAAAGAATGTTTTAAAAAATAACAAAAAAAAAGTTAACACTAGTTACAAACATTTTTTAAGTTTGTGACCATAAAAAAACCACAACTGAAAGTGAAAACTTACCTTAAATGAAACAACCTCTTTGTTGCAAGCTCCTTAAACTCCTTGGTGCGTAGGATTAGCAAAAGTAAGGGCTTTCAGTCCTAAGCAATTGAAAAAAAGAATGTGGGAGCAAATGTGTGATGAGCGGTAAAAAATGCATTGAAAGGTAAATGTGTTGTTTTCTTTTGATAAAATAACTGTGTAAGTTCCTTTTAGGGTTTCCCCTATACTTTATTTTATTTTTAATTGTTTTTTGAAATCCATATTTGACTTTTCGTAAAGTAAAATTGAAAAAAGAAAAAAAATCATCCTGGGCAAAGGATCCGACCCAGATATGGCCAGGATCCTGTGGGAGGCCTGCAAATCATCTAGGATATGTCCCAGGACGTATTTGGGAGGATCTACAGGCCTCTCGCATGATCCTGACCGTATCCAAGCGGGATCCTATGCAAATCCGGATCTGAAACCTTTCAGATCAGGTTACGGGGGACCTGCACAGGAGGATCCGATAATGTAGTTTGGAAGTTCATATTGACCAATTGAATTGTAAATCTTGCATATTGAATCAATGATAATGGAGATGAAGAGCCATAACCCCATTCTTTTGGAGTTTTCTCGCATTGGGTTTCTCAAGTGTTAATTCTTGTATTAATCTCTCTTTTCATATGTGCTTTTGAGTCTTTTACTTGCTTTCTTTCATTCTATGCAGCTACTTCACTCACAGAAACACTTAAGCGAGGATATAAATGACATGTTTAAATGATTCCAAGTGTATTACTTGTTCATAACAGCAAATATAAGTAAATTTCAGTCTCATATAAGTTATTAATCAGCATCTCTTTGTTGCACGATTGGTTTTGTAGAATTAGAGGGGTCACATGTTGAAGGTAGCATTAAGGGGTGTGAAATATGGCATTGTAGGCATGTATGTGATCAGGTTCACAATGGCAAAATGAATGAAAGATGTAGATGGCAGCCATAGCTGTAGCAAACATCAATTTTCAGCCTTGTGTATGTTGGTATCAATAGCATATTGCGTTGGATCAGCAAATCATACATTGGGATATCCATGTCATAGCTTGACAGCTCTTAAAACCCTATCATTTGTCCTAACAATCTCTATAGATTGCAATCCATGTGCATCCACATATAGTCAAAAGCCTAATAACCTTCAGTTGATTCCATTGACTTCAATAAGCCAAGTCACACACTCCTACCCTACCTCTGCAATACCATAATTGACCAGATTCACCTCTGAAAAAATCAAGCATATACAATTTTCCACATGCTCACTTCCTACAAGTATACTACATCTTGACGGACATTGTTTTCGACATCTATTTGTCACCAAAATTTTGAAGAATGAATTCAATTCATCAAATGTTCACGGTTGTCCTCAATCAAGTAGTACATTCAATTCCTTTGTCTCTCTCTAGTTGTTGAATAGAAGCTACTGGTAAGCGGATGCTTGACTAGAGTTAGATAGGTAGCAGTTGCATGACCAGAGTTTGATGGAGCAGTTAATCATTTCATGTTCATGTCCTACATTCAATTTTGTATATAATGTATCATCTGGCAGAAGAGAGCTATGCAAGCACTAAATGTTTCATTCATCTCAATTCCACTTTGCTTTATCTTCCCAAACTATCTGAATCATATCTGCATCTCTCCATAATTTTTCTTCAAAGGCTTATTCTTGAAAGACGCTGTTCTTCTTATAACTTCCATGGCAGATCTTTTAACTTCAATCATACCTAGTTTGTATATCTAACAAACATAAATGTCATAAAGATTACGATTAAACAACAAAATCACAATGACAAAAATACACTGGGAATACCAAGTAGGCAATAAATATACAGAGATATATGGGCCTAGAAGCCTTCTTTATATCATATTGATATGAGGTGTTTCACATAAATCGAAGGACTGATTTATACCCTAAAACACGTATAGAACATGCTGTAAGTAGAGGTTGAGTTATCTCTATCCCAAGAGATATCTGTGTGCACAGGGGGGATTCAAAGTCAATTTCTTCTGGCCAAACATTGAGAGAAGATAGATTTATCATTAATAATCAATTCAACCATTCTTCGTATAAGTTACCCCTTGAGTTACATATTTTCATCGATTACTTAGGTTTTCACCAGGATGCCTAGTGTTGGGAAATAATACATTGGAGAGTTGTATGTTTTCACAATGGAAGTGGCTGACCTGAAAGATTTGGTTGTTCTGTGTATTGGTCGTATAAGAGCAGAGTTTTATTATTTTTATAGCAAAATTTCAATTTATCAATTACTTTTTTAGTTTCCATAAATCTAAATTACATATTTTTGTCAATTACTTAGTTTTACACCAGGATGTATAGCAAAAAAAATCATTTATCAATTACTTTTTTGTTTCCATAAATCTGTATTACATATTTTTGTCGATAACTTAGTTTGACACCAGGATGTCTAGTGTTGGGCAATAATACATTGGAGATTTGTATGTTTCCAGAATGGAAGTGGCCGACCTGAAAGATTTGGTTATTTTGAGTATTGATGGTATTAGAGCTGAGTTATTTTATTTATATAGCAGAAATTTCATTTATCAGTTAAGTTTGTGTTTCCATAAATCTGAATTACATATTTTTCAAAGAGTTTTTTTATTTCCAAAATTTTCATAATTCAATTAAGTTCATTTCATGCAACTCTTGTAGAAGAGGAATCTCCTTTAATACATACTGGTTGGCTTAGAAAACCCCTCTCTATCACTATCCATATTAACTAGGCCTTATCTTCTGCTATTGCCAAGTGAATTTCTATAACTTCTTCAGCTCTTTGGCCATTTTTGTTCTTTGAATTCGCATATTTGATCTTCAATACAGTTTTGACACCAGATGCAGACAAAACTACATGCATAACAAGCACAAATAAACCATAACATAATAAATTGGGGGAATCTGCACACCCAAGAAATGGATTGCACTTGCAAATCTAGACAATAATGGAGAAAAGAATTCCAAAATATGATTGTATTGATCTTAAAATGTGTTGCTTCATATTTGATTCTGCACTTAGAACACATCCAATATAGACATTTAATTCTTAGATAGAATGCATGTATGTAATACTATGAATAATTATTCCATTTGGAACCCCCCATTTAGAACATGTCAGACACTTAATCTGACAAGAGAATGTATGTGTCTAATATCAGGAAAAAACTATTCATCTAATGATTTCCAGCTTGAGTTTATTGCATCCCTTCTGATAAATTTCAATTTTCCTCGACTTATATTTCTTTTTTTATAATGGTCATCTTTAGTTTATTGTATTCCTTCTGATAATTTTCAATTTCCCTAAACTTACATTTCTTTTGTTATAATGGTAAATACCAAGTAAAGAAATAGCCATCATATGAAAAATGCATGCACACTTACTTTAAACTTTGACTCAGCTTGCAATTGCTCCATCTGAACTGCAGCTAACCGTTTAGCCTCCAAAGGTTCCACCATAATCACTTCCTTTGGATTTGCTTTATAACGCCCTGGAGAGCCCTGGAAGTATCAACAAAAATGACATTTCATGTAGAATCCATAAAATCAATTTGCATGGCATGAGCAATCCAGATGAGAAACAAATTATAGAAAATGTTTAAATCAAGTGCATCTCAGAGAAAATACCCAGCTTGTGCTGAATGTACATGTGAGAGTGGACTACATCCCACAAGTTTAAGTGCATCCTGCATGCCCACAGTCCAACATGCATCCAGTACAGGGCTGAAGGCTGACTAATTTGCTCTGTTCAAATCCACCAAGAGAAATATTGGGCTTGCTTCTTGCCACAGACACGTTGATCATGTTCACATCAAATAAAAACATCAAGATCACATTTTGATCTCTGTTAAAGCTTTGGGTGCTGGGATTCCGGACTTGTGACCAGATCCCAGTATAATAAGGTCTCTAGAGTTTTGACAGTCTGCTTCCTCCCATATTTATTGTGCCAACGTACTTTAAGTTTTAATCCATTGTAATGTCCCCATTTTTCCCCTCTTAATTAAACAGGTACGAAGACCTTTAGTCTATCTCCCCATAGACTAAAGGAGCCCTTATTGGGAAGAATTATTTTATTAATTATTATTAATTGTCGAAATAGTGATTTTTATCACAAGACAATTATTAAATTAATTAATAAAATATTTTGAAAGTGGTTTTCACCACTAAAGTGCTTAAGTGAGATAAATATTAATACATTAGCCTTAAAGTAATTTTTATTACTCTTTTTAATTAAGGTTAATATTTAATATATTTTCAAATAGGAAGATTTTTAGCATGGAGCTAAAGTGAAGATAAGGATAGAAGTTTATCTTCCCAAAAGGGGTTCAAACCCTTTGGAAAGTTATAAAGACATAGCGAAGGCTTCAAGGAAGACATGTTGAATTTGTTATATTGTTCTCCCTGCGTGAAGAAGGCTATTGGGATGCATGCCCAATAGATTTGCTCTACTTGATGATTGATCAAACTACCTAGGAGGGTTTGGCGATTGCTTTGAGGGTTTGGTTATGTGTTTTTTCGCATTTCTTGCTTGCTAAAATTATTCTATCAATTCTGCAAGTGGAGCGAACCACTTGGGAGAGTGGACGCTAGGGTTTGAAGGCTATGTTACCGGATACGACTAAAATCCCCTGCCGGTATGGGTACGGGCAGCAAAGTTACCGATACGGTGGGGGATATGGCGTCCCTATGCCTAGGGTAGGCCGCAGCCCCTGCAGATACACCCAAGTATGTCTAGATGTACCCAAGCGTACCCTAGGCTTAGGGACGCCGCATCCCCCACAAAAAGGCATTTTTTTTCTCCTTCCAATTTCCCCAGTCAAAGTCAAAATGTGAACCTCAAAAACCATTTTAAAGTGCATTTGCAACCCTAAAAGCACGCACTCAGGCGTACTCGCAGGGGCTGTAGCGTACCCTGCGTAGGGATGCCGTATCCCCCACAAAAAGGCATTTTTTTCTCCTTCCAATTTCGCCTATCAAAGTCAAAATGTGGACCTCAAAAAAAAATTTAAAGTGCATTTGCAACCCTAAAAGCATGAATCACACTCATTTTATCAAAAGATAACAACACACTTAGCTTTCATTGCATTTTTACCTCCCATTGCATATTTGTTCGCTCTTGCTCATTTTTTCAGTTGACAAAGCTTGAATCTCCTTCCTTGTGCTAAATCTACGCCATTACATCTACTTATTTGGCACCAAAGATCTTGAGGAGCTTGCAACAAGGAGGATTCTTCATTCAAGGTAAGTTTTTTTCAGTTTTGTAGGGTTTTACTTTTAACTTTTTTTTTAAGTTCTTTTTTTTAGTTTTTAAATTTAAATTTTAAATGTATGTTTGTAATTAGTTTTGATTTATTTGTTGTTTTTTGATAAATTTTAAAGATTCTTTCAACAAATGCTAAATATAACAATATTAATTAGTATTATAATTCTATCAAGTGTTATAGGGATTTTTTATTTGCCATGATGTCTGTCGATGCAAGTGCTAGTTCAGTGGGCCAAGGGTTACCCTCCAAACCCAATGCTCGAGCCCCTCTATGAAAGTATGTGACATTTCTTGAACAACTACCAGGTGGAGGGTGTTCCCTTTGGCAATGTTCAGAATATGGTTGTCATTTCAAGAGCTCATATAAACGGATGAAAGCCCATTTGTGTGCAATTCCAGGGGAAGGAATCAAAATTTGTGGTGGGCCAAGCATAAATGGAAAACCAGGAAAGGGCTTGGCACATGCAAAGGTTCTTGCATACATCAAAGAGCAAGAAGAAGCAGATGCCCTTTTTGATAAAAAACATAACCATCCTTTGAGCAAAAAAGGATCCACCCCTGTGGATATTGATCAATTGTCCTAGTATGGCTGCCCCATCACATCCATTTCTTGCTACACCTGATGTGGTCATAGAGGAAGAGGATTCACCTGCTCGCAAGAGAACAAAATATTTGGGCCAATTGGAAAGGTCATTCCAGATTGAGTCAAGGGACATAGCAGAGCAGGGTATTGCGCGTTGCCTCTATGCATGTGGGCTTCCATTTAGTGTTGTTAGATCACCATATTGGCAAAATATGGTGAGATATATCAATGCTGCCCCTAAAGGGTTCGTGATCCCAAGATATGAAAAGGTGCAAACCACCTTGTTGACACAAAAAAAAAAAAAGTTGAAGATGCATTGCAGCGCATCAGGAATCCATGGGTCGAGACAGGGGTGTCCATCATCTCCAATGGATGGAAAGATACAACAAATAGACCATTGATTAATGTGGTCGCAGTGAACCCTAAAGGGCCAATGTTTTTGAGGGTCGTTGATTGTGAGGGGCAAGTGAAGGATGCACAATTCATTGCCAACAACCTGATACAGTCCATTGAGACGGTGGGGCCTCAAAACGTTGTCCAAGTTATAAGCTAAAAATTGTAAAGCTGCAGGAATGTTGGTTGAAAGGTATGGGCACATATTTTGGACTTCATTCCCTCAACCTTATGTTACAAAAATTGGGCACAAAAATTGATTGGATCAAACAAGTCTATAAGAAAGCGAGTGAGATCCAAATGTTCATATCTAACTATCATTTGTCCCAAGGCATCTTCAGGACCTTCTCGAAGTTGCAGTTGTTGAAGGTAACATTCTATCTAAATTTTTTAATTTTATTCATGAATCATGTATATTTTTATTTTTAATTCTATAAGTTTGTAAATTTTAAAATTTGTAATTTGAATATTTTTTTTAATTTTAATTTTAATTTGTTTTGATTTGGTGTTAGGTTGCTGAGACTCAGTTTGCCTCACACACCCTCATATTGAGATGACTTGTTCAGGGGCATGAGGCATTGAGTACCATGTTCATCAACAACCTTTGAAGCATATGGAGGCAGGTAAACACTGAGAGGGCCACAAAGGTGAAAGCGTGGATTCTTGATGATGCATGGTGGGAACGTGTGGAGTATTTGCTAAATTTTACTGAGCCCATTGTCAACATGTTGAGATATGTGGACAAGGATCATCCATGTTTGGGTGAGGTTTATGATGGAATAGACTCGATGATTGAGAACAGTAGATCCATCATAAATGCCAAAGCAAGATCCCACGAAAAGCTTCTTAAAAGAAGTGCAATCGCATCTCATTGAAAGGTGGAACAAAATGACCACCCCATTGCATCTTCTTGCTTTTGCCTTGACGCCCAAATACTACAGTACAGAGATCCTTTTTTTGCCTAAGAGGGTCACACCATATAGGGATGTTGAGGTTAGCGAGGGATATAAGACGGCATTCTCTAGACTCTTCCCTGATCCAGAAATTGAAGACCAATTTAGGGAAGAGTTTGCACATTTCATATCCTCTGCGGGTCACTCCATTGTTGCCATCCGCGACAAGTACAAGAAAGAAGCTCAATTTTAGTGGTACCTCTATGGGCAAGCATACACCTACCTCCAACCACTTGCTATTAGAATTCTGTCACAAGTAAGATTTTTAAAAAAAACTCTACCCTTCTTGTTCATTTCTATGTTTTGTTTTAACTTTAGTCTTTTTTATTTTTATAAATTCTAATATAAATTGACTTTGTGGCTTGCCTCAATAGGTTGCAAGTTCCTCCTCCATCAAGCAAAACTGAGGTACCTACAACTTTATCCACTCAGTAAAGTGCAACAAGTTGGCGGCAAAAAAGGCAGAGAACTTGGTCTATGTCCATTCCAACTTACGTCTTCTATCACACAATCAACCTGAGTACACGAAAGGGGAAACGAAGTGTTGGGATGTGGACCCAGAGACTCCCGACTTGGATGCCTCCATTGCCTATCTTTCCTTGCTTGATACGGATTTGAAGGTTGCTTCACAGGACCTGCATAGTGGAGCTAATGGGAGTGGCACTGTTGCTTGTGGTTCTAATGAACCATATCATGAGGAAGCCATGGGAGATAAAGATGAAAATATTTAAATAAATAATGTAATTTGTAACATTTGCACTATGTACCTATTTATAATTTATAAAACTATTCAAGGTTCGACTTTTGGCATTGAAATTATGAATATGTTTTGTGGTTATTTAACTTATTTTGTTTCCTCTATGCATATTATATTGTTATATGGCTATATTTTTATATTTTTTATTTTATATATATATTTTTGTACGACCGTACCCAGCCGTTACCAAACCCCCAAAAAAAATCCCCTGTATCCACGTACCGGATACTTGTACCTGTCCCTGTATCAGCTACTTAGTTTGAAAGCATTTTTGTGGACAAAATATTCTTAAATTATATTCTGCAATTATTCCATATTTTTCTAATCATCATTGAGGTATTTTAGACCTATTTTGAAGGATATTGAAGACGAAAAATTAATAGATAATTTTCAGAAATTATTATTATTTTTTCTAACTATTTTCGAAATAGTTTCTTGCTTGAGGAGGGCTGGAATTGCCATCCTATTTTTTTGCTATTTTTCCAGGGCTCCCAAGAGGGTGGCGATTGACCTAGAGAGGTCAATTTGGTGATTTAGAGGCGAAAACTCAGCGCTGGAATTTTATATTATTTTTCTGAGGTGGGCAGCGACTTTTACAAGGATTTTCAAAGGTATTTTATTCACCGAACAGCAGCAAAAAATTCGTGGATTAAATCTGATTTTCTCTTATTTTGTGGCATCCAAAGGGAATAAAAAGGTATTTATTTAAGGAGTATAAATCTGAAATTAATTATTTATGTTCAGATTATTTTATTGACAGAAATTACCCTAAGAAACCCTCATTCTTGGCATCTAGGGTTTCTTGCATTAAATAAGGATTGTGTGGATTTTATTTGCAACTAAGGTTTACAAATTTTTGGATCAGATTTAAGGGGAATTTGGGGGAAACCCCTTATTTGCTAATTCTTCCCATTTGGGGACATTACATCTGTTGCCCTTTTTAAATGAGAAGATTATGAACACTTAAATTATAACATGGCACCTCTTCTCCCCTATTAAAGCTTCACCAATACATGCTTCTTAATATGCGCCATACTCTAAAGTGCAAAGAAACTAACCATATCAGCGGTGAATATAAAATTGTTTTAGTATTTTGCATCAACCCATGGTAATTTGAACCCTTTGTTAGGATTCTAACTTTAAGACTACCTTATTTAATTTGAACATACAATTCAGCTTTATATAAAACCCTCAAAGGATAAGCCATAATATGATGTTTCAGAAGTTGGGCATAAATATTTATAATCCAGTCACTTGATAACTAAGTACAATCCAATTAAAACATTTTTTTTTAGGTAGCCAACCTAACATAGAGAAAAATACTGGAGGTTCAAAGAAATGTTTTAAGTGACAAAATGAGAATATACATATAAAAGACCAAAGCTAATTCAAAAAATAATAGACAAAAAAACCAAAGTTAATTCAGAAAATAATAGAAAATAAGACCAACACAGTCTATCCAGAATAGCTCAGCAAATATCAATGCGTGCAGAAATCTCAAGTCTTAAATGATTAAATAGTCATGTCAATTTGAAAATGTGTAATTGATATTCTAATGTGTTTTGTATGCCAAATAAAATACCACAAATGATGTGAATATTTTGTCACTGCGTAAGACTCAAGATCAGAGTTGAAACTTGAAAATTGATATTCAACAAGTCTACTCATTCGAATAATGCATTCCACTCACTTTTCCTAACCTGACGGAGAGAATACAACAGATCAGAAATAGAGGGCCAACAAGCATTCGGATGCAAGACAAGTTAATCTTGTAGATAGAGAACTGCAATCCTTTTTCCAATGGTCATTTTTTCCAAATATTAATCTATTTTTCTGGATGGATACAGTATCATTAAGAAATATGGAACATACGGTCCTTTAAAAATACATATATATTGGGCTATGACTATATAGAGTTATAAACTAAATAAAAACAGACATCGAGATTCTAACAGTATTTGGTTCTACAGTTAATATTCTTGAGGATAATCAGTTCAGATACTTGTTAGTGGTACCTTTTGTGGTTTCTTGTGGGTCCATTGGAACCAGTTTTAAGGGTGCATTACGAATTTTAATAGTTATTTATATTTTCTGTTCATGTTGGTAGGGATTATCTTTGTCAAGTAGCAGAGTTTTTGGGCAAATATCTAATTAATCTTTTCAAAATATTGAAATGTTAAAGTGGAAAATGAGATCTAAATAGACTCTTAGGTGTTGGAATATGGCATGCTTAGGGAGTTTTTTTTTTGTGCAAAGGTCTAGACTCTAAAGAGATATAGTCTTCGCCAAGTGCAGCGACCATACTGCAATTGGAGACTTTTTTAACTTGAGTCCCATAACTCGTCAGGAAAGTTCTCCTCTCTTCGATGAATTGCCTGTAAGTGCTATCGTAGTAGTGCCAAGGTTCTATTTCCTTCCCATTTCCAAGCAATCAGATCATTCATGATAATTGTGCACTTCCAGCCCTTAAACAGAAAAATTTTGCTGTGGGTTTTACAATAGTTACCGCAAGTTACAATTGGGCTCATAACATATACCATCTTATCTAATATCTTTCTAGAGTCTGACCTATTCCATACAAAATAGCATTACAAACTTGAGCTTTGAATACATTATTAATTTATTAGTATCTCCAAGAACCGTTAACCAAGTAAATCTCTGTTTTTTGACAGGGTGTGTTCACCTTGCTTTGCTAGACCCCCCTTTGGGAGCAAGGGGATTTTTTCACGTTACAATTACATATGCTCTTTCAAATTTGTACCGCGGGTTATAACTTCGTGACACAGCTTGAGAGCATAGTTACCAAGTCCGGAAATCCGGACCCATTCGGGAGGCAGAAAAAATCCAAAAACCAGAAACTCTTGAAAATATTTGGAGAATAAATCCCGGACATATATATATATATATATATAAGCATTAATTTATTTTAAAAATTTCACAAATACATTGAAAAAAATAATGAACTTAATATAACTATTCCATGCCAAAAAAATTAAACAACTTTTATTCAGTCCTAATTTGCCAGATAAACAAATTTATAAAAAAATATATTAAAAAACAGGGCCAACACAGACGGAACTTATCCAATAAGCTATACAAATCCAATCCGAACCGGATTTGGTGCAGATGCTAGTAATTGTGCTCTTGAGAAAACTAGGTCTTACCAATCTGCCTACAGCACATCTCACCCTTATTTATATGCTCCCGTACCCTGATTGGAAATGGTGATCCATTGACATCACCAGGTAACTGTACTCAATACACGTGGATATATAACACCCACATAAACAGAACCGGCTAAAACAATTGTGTGGAGGTACGTAGGGAAAAACTTGTGGCTAATATTTGTCGTCTGTTATTTTTTCACAATAGTTTTAAAAAGGCAGATCAATAATTTCAGAATAATTCAGAAAAAGGAAATAACTACATACATTTACGGTGGCCGTGGCTCGAAGTCCCTCTGAAATACTTCTCCCAGATAAACCACCATTGTTTTTCTTCAATGCACTCCAACTGGGTATCACTAAACGAAAAGGCATAAATCAACTACTCGTATTGTGAGCTTACAAGCAGAATATACACATTGAATATATATACCCATTGAACACTCTTGAAAAAAACATTGGCCCTAACAATAAAGGACCACCCACTTACTTTGATGCCTTTGTGCCGCCGCCATGGGAATTCCGGCATGTTTAGGGTGTCTATATACACAATGAATATATACAGCTTTTGGTAACAATCCAGCTTCGTGTTCATACCCACAAATTGCTGATGTTCGAGTTGGCAGAAAATCCATTTTTAGAAGGGAAAAAGTTCAGTTCTTGTGTAGGAGACAACGGACTTGATGATGTGTATATCCTTTCCATATATATCTTTTACAAATTTAAAATATAAATATGCACTTGAAGGGTTGTATTATGATTGGTGAGGATGGAAGTGGTTTATATCCATCCACTAATAACAAATTCTTCTAAGTATTTCATAAGAAAGTCAAGTGATTAAAATGAGGTTCTTGATTATCTCTTATTTTAAGTGTCTCATCATCACATCGGTATTCATTCTATCTTTACATAATATTAATAATTAAGAATATTAATTTCATTAAAATTTTCTTAAAATTAAAATTAATCATATCTTTATTTATCAATAAATATAATTAAAAATAAATATATAAGATAATAAATATAAACATAAGATGGAACGAGTAGTGATGTTGTTTGGGAGGAGGGTAGCAACAACGATAGTCATAATAAGGTGCCCAGCGGTGAAGGAGATAGCGTCGGGTTTTAGTGAGGAGGGTGATGAGGAAGAGGAAGGAGAAGGGAATGGCACAGGGTTGGGGAAGCACGACATAATCGGCAAGCGAGGGGTCAGCAAAGGAAAAAACAAAAAAATTCAAGTCTACTCCGTCGTTGCATAGAATGGTACGAGCAATTCCGCTCAAGAGTAGCTTTTTGAGTTGGAGCATCTAGATGAGGATAGGGACTATTTTGTGGCTACGCCTCTCTAGGGAAGAAGGCTTCAAAAGCAGTAGCAAGGGCAGTTAGGGTTTCCTTTAGGTTGTTGGTGTATACCAGTTGTAAAAATATTTCTAATCCTTTCCATTCTTGTAGGGAGTTTTGCAAAGAAACAATTTATAAGGTTCTACCTGGTTTTAATCCCATTTTGGTTTCCAGGAGTCAGAGTCCTTTAGCAAAGCCTTATGTGGAGGAAGTAGAGGTGGTGTATGGTTCAAAGGGGAAAGCAGAAGTAGAATTGCTATAGAAAGCAGCGCTGGAAATGGCTTATTTCGGGGATGTTCCCTTAATCTTTTCTAACACTCCTACTATTCTGTCAATTTTAGATGCAAAGCTTTCAATGATAAGATTAGATAGAGGGTGCAAGTCCTTAATTCACAGATGTGTGGGGAAGCGACCTTCATGGGAAGACCTTATAAAGCAGTTAAAAGCAACTTGGCCTTCGTTAAAAGCTCACTCTCTCTCAATGCTATCAAATGGTTTTTTAATGCTTTTGTTTCATTCTTCTAAAGACAGAGATTTTGTGTGGTCAAACGGGTAGTGGCTTGTTGGTAAGCAGGGGTTGTTTCTGTGCCCCTGGGCCCCTTTTTTTATCCAAATTCTTCAGTTATCTCCCAAGCTCCAGTTTGGATGAGATTTTATAAACTTCCCTTGACCTTGCATGATCCTGGGCTCCTATAGCAGCTGGTTAGCAAGCTGGGTATTTTTGTTAAAATCAATGGAACCCTTGAAGTTAATCAGAGTTTTATCAAGGTTTGTGTTTTAATTGATTTCTCCAAACCTTTGAATCATTTTATTAAGACTTTGTCCTCCCATGGAGTGTAGACACAATTTATTAACTTTGAAAGATTTCCATTTAGATGCTTTAAATGTAATCAAGCTGATCATAAAATAGCTTTGTGTGCCGAGAAGGGTTTTGAAGGATCTCACACAATGATTCTGAAAAAAAAGGTGAGAAAGATTGGATGTTATAACCCCTCAAGTTGTACTTAGAATGATGCAGTAATTTTTATTTATTTTTTAACTAATTACTTAACATTCATTCATTCAACCACAATTATACTAAAAAACTTTAGCCAATCATATAATCAACAACTTAGAACAATAACAGTTCTAAAATTTCAATACTAAATGCAATATAATATATTACAATTATAAGAAAATTGAATGCATTAGTACTCAGCCATGGTTGGTCCACTAATATAGCAATTTTTGCTCGAGTATATACAAATAAAACACAATTATATTTCTATTAGGCCTTCAACCTTGATATAATAATAGATACCAAGCTCTCCAGAGCTTGAGTCAAACCAACTCATGTATCATTGATAATTCCAAGTGTAGTCTCCAAGTAAGTACTACAATGGGAACTGAGAGCATCATATAAGTGTTTTTTCTCACCAATCATGGACCAACAATCCCCCACACAATCTCCTATCAGGGAATGGCTCTCCTTTCATGGATAAGTAGATAGAATGGTGCGAGAATCCAGAGAACAAACAAGTACCTATGTGTGTATGATTTCTAAAACTAAACATGCAGTGTATCATAGAAAACTCATTCTATTGCAAGATATCACATTGACATGTAAATCATACATTTTAAAAGATAATGTCTCATCACACATTATTTAACCAAAAGATTCATACTATTTATATCCTCTTAGCAATCATATCACATCACATGCTAAACATAGGAGTAAGTAGAGTGTACATGTATTCAATTAACGCATGAATGAATCTTACATTATTATCTATTCCAAACCAGAAATAATGCCTACAGTTTATATCACTCGATTAAAATTCACATTAAACTATAGTTTTTTAACTATTATAATAAGTTTCATACAACCACACCCCATGATATCCCATTTTATCATAGTCTAGTGTTCTAAGACATAGCTACTAGTTTTCTCACAATCAGTCATATAAGTAAATCATAAATACATGGAATCATAAGCTTTTATTCAAACAAGTATAAATACAAAGAAAGTCATACAAACACATAAAAGTTTAACTCAACATTCATTTACACTCTCAAGCTTGTATGCATGCATACATGATATCCTACTAATTGTTACAAAACATATTGATCAAGTAACAACCACCACATATATTTAATCAATCAACACGGGTGAGAGTCTAGTCATACAATTGTAGTATGTACCATCCGAGCATATACATTTAAGTTGAAGTATCTTATGATATCACATATTGTCATAGCTTATTGTGCATGAGCACCTTATTCTAACATGAAGAATCAATCTACACTGTAATTATTAAACAAGCAAGTCCAGGGTTATACCACCCGAGTATACCTTAGATTTATACTGCACAATAATAATCATATAAAACATAATCTCTAGGCACATATCACAATGTGTTATTTTATTATTGAAATATCTAATCACTTGCACATAAAATACTCTCATAGATATATTGCACACAAGTTTTAATCACTAATAGTTATCATAATATCGGATGACTCTAAATCAAGTTAAATCTCGTAATTAAAATAGACAACTCAAGTACCAGTCTGTATTCTCCTCAACATGCAGAAGTCTAAATAAGAATAATACTTATTAATTCATAGTCATAACACACCACATGCAGATATATTTGAGCGTTCCATTATGCAATAAATATGTGCTTGCATAAAAAGGTTAAGTTATACTAACTTACAAAGTTTCAGTCACATCTTTGGAATAGTTTCAATATAACTATTAAGGAATACATTGCCCCTACTTGAAATACCACAAAAAATCCATATCTTTTACTATCCACACATATTCTTATTTTCCTTTCTTTGAGTGATAATTAAAGGTATACTCTCAAAATTAGGGGAATTCCATAATATGTTTGATATAAAATGCACAACTCAAACAATAGGTTTATCAAGGCCAAATGCCATGCTCTACTAATCAAAAGTTGGCTCAAAGATCTCATACAAAAACCCCTTCTTAAAGATCCACATCCACGATGCCCATTTCTTTGAACAAGCTGAATAAAATACAACGAGTCAACTCAAAACTCAGTGACCTAGTAAATTATGCACTTGGTGATTAATTCTTTAACTTAGCATTTAATTCTTTACAATAGTTGAAAAATAAAATTACTATTTCTTTCTGAACCGGTTATATAGATCATTCCAACATTGAGTTCAGATCAAGGCCATACATCTTATTAATTATTATAAGGATCTCATGATAATCACACTTATTTTCTTTAAATGCAACTCAGGCTTCACCACACAACTTGAGCAGGTAGTGTAATTGCGGCTCAAACAATGATGCAAAAATCTAAGGCAAAAATAAAATTCTACCCAACATTCGATCTTGCATTAAAGAGAAACATATTTTCTTTTACTTATAAATGACTTGACATTTAAAATTATTAACTCCACATTTAATATAAATGGCACAGTGTTTTCAATTATATACTTAGTTGTTACAAATATATACACAACGATTTCAAATATATACACATACATTGCATTTTAATTATACACTTGGCATTTCAATTTGAAGACTCAGCATTCTACTACCATTAACTTAGCATTTGGATTAACTCAACATTTTAATTAATAACACAACGTTTAGATTAACTCGACGTTTTAATTAATAACACAATGTTTTTTATTTATTTTTAACTCGTGATTAAATTATTGACTCAGTGTTTTACTTAATAACATAGCATTTTATTTCTTACATTTTAGCATTTTATTTTAGACACTAAGTGTTGTAGTGAAGTGTGTCATTTAAGTAGGCACGGTGCTCGGTCATGTGCGCAACTTTAGTTATCAGGTATTTGTAGGGTTAAAGGAGTTAGGCGCAAGGGGAGAAAGGTCTGGTGCACAACATTTAAACACACTGGTGCACTAACATCAATTTCACATAAGGCATAAATTTTATGAGCTCACCCGAAGTGCGATAGCAAAGGGACTAGGTCTGTGTTGGGCTAGTTGTGTCATGGCGCAGCTGAGGGCTGTCTAGGGTGTAGTGGTTTAAGGGATTCATGGAGTCTCTAACGTAGAGGCTCAAAGGGATAGGTCCTTTGGTACATGCTCAAATAGAGGGGGTCGAGGCCTTATCAGTGCATGCAGGTAAGGGAGTCCACATGGGGATGTTTATTCATCCTAAGGACGTCATTTAGTGTTGGGTCTAACACAAGGGCCTTCATGGTGGGTAAAAGGGCTAAGTGGCATAAGGGCACCACTTACTACCAAGGTTGAGTCCCAGTTCATCAACATTCTTCATGGGGAGAGAAATTCACAACTCAAACAATCTACAACACAATAACATATAACATTAGCAATCAATATTCATCCATTTATATCTTGTATACATTATAACAACCAGTATCAGCATTCGCTACTCAATTTTAATTTTACTAATGCCAGTGATTCACAGATGAGCATGGATTACATCCGCTACTTAGCACTCAAGACTTAATCCTTATGTCACTCTCAAATTCCCTAGAACTTCACTGTAAAATCATCTCCTCCCCTCCTTTTTGCTCTTAGAAGTCACCTCCTTTATATAGGCACTGGCCACTCTTCTTACTGACTTGATAGGCACATGTTGAAGGATGGGTAATTAAGAGCTTGTCGACTCTATTACACCATACGAGACAACTAGGGTGAGTGCCAGGTGTTAGGCTATCAGTCGGGGCTATACGCCTACCTGCTCCACTACTCATATCTCTGTGCTCCTCGAGCCTCAAACCATCATGTATAAGACTAGGCAAGCATGCCTCAAGAATCATGATGCTCTACAACTATTGACCAACTAGCACAGGGACTTTAGGAGTCTATCTAGTCAGTGTCATGGTATGCAAAAAGGGTCATTTGCTTCTTCCATGGGTCTCCACACTTCGGGGTTGGTCTTAGCTGGTGCAGGATCAAGTCTTCTCAAAAAGGGGGCCCAACATCACATCATACAAAATTGCTAGTCTGCCCTGAACTAGCCCTAAAGCACCTTAGGTACGTAGAATTCAAGTGCACCCTATCATAAATCCTCCTTAAATTTTTCAAAGCCATGGATGACACATTTCAAATCTTTAATGGTACCATCTACTTTTGTGGATGTTGCTTCTAGAGCAAGTGCATCTGTGCCTTCCAATTCCTTTCTGAAGGCGTTCAGCCTTTCCTTCACCCTCCTCACTCCTCCATCGAAGAGTTCACCTTACTTATTAGCCTTTGTCTGAAAGGTGTGAAATACTACCTCCAGGTATTGCTCTTGTGTTTTCAATTGGGCACTGAGGGATTTGACTTGTGCCATCACCTGCATGTGCTCGATCCTTGAAACCATGAAGGAATGTTGGAGCAAGGCATCCTTCTCCTCCTTTATTTTTTTGAGGCATGCGCTGATGACCTTATCCTAGTCCATGAAGTTACAAAAAATGGTGTCTACTTCTTTGGTGCTTTCTTTGAGCTTGGTGAAGAGGTCTTTAACCTCTTCCATCTTCTTTGTCAGCTTGCCCCTTATAGCCTCACAGGGGTCTTCCTTCTCCTCGAACGTCGAATTTAGCCTAGGGATCATCTGCTCAATGAGTGCACAAGCATAATTGACCTCTTTCATACTGGAGTTATCAATTTTATCTCAGAGGGAGGGCTCTGCTTCCTTGACATGCTCGATTAGTTGTTAGAGCTTGAGTTTGGCTTCCTCAAGCTCCTTCTCTGTGTCTTTAGAAATTTTCCTCCATCTACTAGCACAAACATCATTGATGATGTTCTTGTTTGTCACAAAATTTGCCATCTTGATCAAAGCATTGGTTGAGCGCATGGGGTTCATGTCACAATGGTTCATCAAGTGGTAGTTATGGCCCTCTTCTAGCTTCTTGGCACACCAAATGGCTTCTGTAGGGACCTCAAACTCTGGCTCATCCATGTAGCATTTCATGACCCATGAGACTTGGTAGTATGTAAGGGTTATGGTGGTTCTTGGAGGCATGCACTCCATCATGTACAAGTCATCATCCTCCTTGAACCTAATATGTGCTCTCTCATGGTTCCTAGACTTAACCTCTGCTTCTTTTTTGAGCTCTTCTTCATTAGTACTGGTGTCAGTCACTATTTCATCAACTCTCTCTTCTTCTTCCTCTCTTTCCTCTTTGATGCTAAACTCGCCATCTCATTCTTCTTGTGGGGGTTCTTCAATAGACTTTTCCCCCTCATCTTTTTCCTGGTGTGATGCCTCTTCCTCTGCGTATTTTTCTACAGTGCCAACATCAACTTTGAGTTCCTCATGTGCCCCCTTAGAGTTGGGAGGCACCTTCTATGTGGCTTCTTTTATTGTTTGGGTGTCAATGTCGAGTGTTACCTCAGCTTCTTCTTTCCTCGGCTCAATGCCAGTGGAACCCTTCTTTCTTTCTCATTCCTCTAACATTCATGCCCTTTCCTCTTGGGCCACTTTTGCTTCTCATTCCTTCTTCTAGGCATGTTCTACCTTTACCTCCTCCATATTTTCCTCTTTCTTGGCCTTTCCTTTTTTGTCCTTTCTTTACACTACTCGCATGGCACATTTTTCTTCTCTCTTTTTAATTTTTAGCCTCAAGCCGGTCAATATCAGCCTGGGATAGGCCTAAGGCCCTCTACTCCTTGTACCTCTAGTGTAAGGTGAGAGTTGCATCAATGTGGCCTTGGGATAGGCCCATTCTTCTTCATTTATTTAGTATCTCTTCCTCTTCATCACCTACATTGAAGGGAGTTTCTTCTTCAAGTGCTTCACTTGCTTTACTCATCTCTTCCTTCTGCGCCCTATGCACTGCTTCTCTTTTTTGGTCCTCTACCTCTACCATTTAGATGACCTCGACAACTACCCCTACCTTGTCCATTTCCTCTTTCTTCTCCCTTAACTCCCATGCATGTTAGGTCTCGACCTCATAAGAGCCAAGTCTCCTCAACCTGCACCTTGGTCTTTCTGGCTGTGTTTGTGGTGGAGGTGAAGGGGATTGTTCACTAGGGGATGATTTTATGTCCTCATGCACAATGTAGGTGCTTTATTCCCACTTTTCCTCTTCTAACCCCTCTTCTGATGTGTCTTCTTCTAACATAAGGGAAGGGGCCTTTTCTTTCATTTTCCCCTTTGGGCTTGCGAGGGCTCGAGAGGTGAAGCATACGTGCTTCTGGTGTGATTCTATCACTGAGGCTTCCCCTTTTGAAGTTATCTTTAGCTTCAGCCTCTCCTTGATCTCTTTCAGTGTCTTCCCCCTCTCTTTTTTTAGGAGCTTCTTCTTTTCTTGGGGTGTAGGGGTTCTTTCCTTCCCAACTAGGACTGGGGGGTCTCTTCATTTTTCAATGTTAAACCCCACACCATCATCCTTTCTTATGGGCTTCATCGCATAGTATAGTCTATGGATGAAGCCAAGGATTGTTACTTCCTACATAGGATCGATGTCTGTCCAATTCAAGGCATCTTCTTCATCCTCTATCATGCCTCCATCTACGTGAAAGAATCTGCACCTCATTCGCTGACTTTTTGCATCTAGTTCTTTGACTAGAATGTCAAGGCTCTGTACATTGGGGATTCTACTGAGTACATCCTAGAAGAACTCAATTGAGAAGGTGAAGGGAAGCTTCAACTATCTAGAATTATTCTCATCCTTGAGTGCTATATGGATGATGTAGTAGTGTTGCATGATGGTGAAGGTTGTCATTCTAAACATGCTCACTGGGAGCCCTTATGGGATGCACCGCTCTAACCTGAAGGCTTGTATTACTTGCACCACCTCAATACACAAATTATGTACTTGGCACTGAAGGTCGTGGGGCAAGTGAAGTCCTTGTATTTCTATGCTAGGCTTTCATGGTGTTTTGAGAACACCCACAAGTTGTCTTCTCCACCATTAGGGATCTTGATCTCTTCCATGACTATCAAGATGAGGATGGAGCCCCATCTGAATGTCCCTTTTACATTGTGGCACTCCAACACATTCTTGGTCATTTCTATGGTGATGAACTATACCACATTAAACTTTATCCCTACACCATGTGATAGGCCAAGTAGAGGTATGCCTTAACACATCGGTCCATCTCCCTCCTGAGCATAGTTTTGAGTTGACCAGTTGTGTCATTGCCCTTGTGCCCAAGTCCTCACACTTGATGATGGGGAAAGTGTATCCCCTTTGAAGTAATTGAGGAACTTTACAACATGCTCCACCTATTCATCATCACTCATCAATTGATGAATGTCTCTTCTAAACTCTGACAGTTCATTTATTTTATTGATCGTGCATGCAGATATCTTCATGCATCGCCCTACGAAGTATATGTGGTCTTCATGCACACACAAGAGGAGGAACTAAATAATTTCTTCTAGCTTTCTGAAGCAGGACAACTCATAGAGTTGAGATGTGCCTAAAGCCTTCAATTTATCTCTTATTGAGATGTCAAATATTGCATCTCCCTTTAGGGTCTTGCACCCAGTGTCCACCATCTAATTTTGTATCAAATATTAAAAGTGACTTGACATCTGGTAGTTATAATCTTGCAGTTTGCATACATGCATGAATGAGCACTAAGGTTTGTCCATCAACACTTTGGGTGGGAACTACATGTGCTGGGAGGACATCTAGTTAGTGCCTCAGCTTCTACCATTGCAACGTTGACTGCTTCCACTACCTGTGTCCTTGTCTTAGTGGTAGCTACTTCCTTTACCATTCAAACCTGCTTGGTTTTGAGTCACACCTCTTCGTATCTCGATGCCTTCCACTTCTTTGTCATTTTGAATCTATTGGAATTAAAATGCGAGAGGTGTGACTTGTTAAAACCCCTAATTTTGGTTTGGCATGAGTTGTCTGTCTGAGCTTCTCTAGTCATTAATGGTAGCCTAGCATTTGTTTTGGTTCACCTTCTTTGTTTTAATTTTGCTGCACCACTTCACTCTTGATGTGCTTTTTGTTCTAGTTTGTTACACCAATTCTTTTTACTTGATGCACTATCTGTTTTGAGAGAATTTACTCTCTTGAGGTCATTTAACTTTGGTTCCTGGTCAGTTTCATGAGTTTGTAACCTTGTTCATTCACCCTTCACCTTATTTATAGCGTGATATGTTAACCACCATTATTAATGTCATCATCTGGACTTGATTGACAATTTTTTTGAGAGATCACAAAGATCTTTAGAAATTCCATGCCTTATCTGCATTAAATGTGTATCTTTATTACATCATTGCATTAAATACTTCTAATGACTTTTTGGTGATGTGACATCATTTTTCAAATGGTCACTTCCCACTTTTCTTGGGTAGATGCCAGCCATCCTCAATGAGCTATTTATGTGCATCTCCTTGGCATGACCTTCACCTCTCTTGTGGCAACCTAGGTGTAGCACCTCACACACACGTAATGCAGCCTCTTTGGTTCCACTTCTTCTAGTTGTGCTCCTCTTTTAGTGTGCTCCTTTGTCTTGGTCAATTTCCCATGCATCGTCTTGCTTTGGCTTGTCCTACCCCATACAAATTCCTTACGTTGGTCCTCCAACACTTGGTATTTTCATCTGCTTTACACACTTGATAGGAAGGGAATCTTCTTGCCTATCTTACACTCAACTGATTTGAGCATCTTCTCTTCTCACCTTATGTCCACCTGAGTTGAACATTTTCTCATATGGTTTTATGCCCAACATAGGTTAGAATCTTCTCTTTCATCGGCCCTTTAGCTATTCATCATTTTCAATTTAGATAAGAGTATAACAAACAACACTCAACCACACCAGGGATTTGAACATAGCTCTATGTCCATTCATCAATCTCAATTATTCTATGGATCTTCTTGTCATCTCAATACATGCCTCTTATGTAGATGTTTGTTTTTCTATTACTACTTGACTTGGAGGCTTCACGCGCCCACAACTTAGGTGTCTAACATGCACTTGTGTTGCAAGTGCTCGACTCACCCAATTGGATTTATGCATGGAGTGGTAAAACATAAGGATCTATACAACCATCTCCCACCACCTATTACCTATCTCCATAACAAGAACCAATAAAATTAAAGATTCACATGGTTTGTCTTATACCAAACCTAATTTCAATCAGCTCAATTCAAATCAACTATTGACCAAAGAGTCAGAGTATCTTTGGCATGAGATCCACCCTATTATTGGTATGGCTTGAATCAGTTGCCATTAAAATGCCCTTAAAGCATTTTTCCAGATGATGTGTATAGTTTTCATGCACTAGTTTCTAAAATGTGATAGATGACATAGGGACCCCATCCATCAGATTTACAGCTTGCCTGGGTGTCAAAAGTATTTAGAGTCATACAGTAAGACTAAGGCTCCTTTGATCAACACCTTGTGCTTGATATGCTTGTCATGCCACCTCTTTTAGTGTGCCTTCTCAACTTATTGACCCTACTTGGCCTAGGTGTGCATCTCATCTAAGTGTTCCAACTCTTCTAACTTTGTGCTAAAAAATTATTAGTCATCAAGGTGGATAATTTGCATGATGTGCAAGGACAATATTAAAAACTCTATGGGAAAAACCAATTATGCACCAAACACTAGTTGAAATAGTGTAACCTTGTTCAGGTGCTTGTATGTCATGCGGTAGGCCCATAATACTGTAGAGACACTATCATCCTAATCCTTACAAATGATGTTATATATCTTTGTGAGGTACATTCCAAGGATCTTATTGAAGGCTTCAACCATGCCATTAGCCTAGAGATGAGATGGGGTGGTCTTGTGATGCACCACCATATATTCTATCAGAAGGATACGCACCATCTCATTGATGAAATGAGTGCCCCTGACACTAGTCAAACTTAACAAGCACCTATATCATTTGATGATGTTCTCCCAAATGAATCATGTGGCTATGTATTTTTTGACCAGTGCTACCTTGATCCACTTCATGAAATAGTCAATTATCACAAGGATATATCAAGCTCTTGTGCATTATGCTACAAGGATGATTAGTCCTACAAAATCAATGGCCCATTTCTCGAATGGCACCTGGGCCAAAATAGGGATGAGGGGCATCTCATCCCAATGGTTTGGATTTCTAATGCACTAGAATACATCACATGCCCATGCATATTCCTTGGCATCACTGAACAAGCTTGGCCACTATAACCCTGATTGTAGAATCTTGTGCATCGTTACATCTCTAGTGCAATGTCCTCCAGCTATCCATTCATGTGCTTCTTAAAGGATGGAGTCCCACTCATGTTCCAAAACACACTGGTGTAAGACTTCATCCCTACTCATCTTGTATATCTCCCCTTCAATGAGTTGGAAGGGGAAGGTGTAGACAACAAGCTGCTTCTTCTCCTTAGAGGATAGTGTTTGTGGTGCTAGCCCTGAGGTTAGGAAAGTGACAATCTCCATCAAGTCTTAAAGATCACATTAAACTTGATAGAACTGTGCGTCTAACATATCATCCTTAATCGGTGCCACTACATCACTAAAGCTGATGCAAGACAAGTGGTCTGGCCCCAAATTTTGCTTTACAGGTTTAACCATGACTAAAAATTGAAATTCCTAAAAGAGGACAACCCATCTACAAATGCACCCATGCAAAATAGGTTTGTTCATGAGGTATTTTAGCACCTCATGATCAGTGAAGAAAGTGAATGGTGTTGCTAATAGATAATGTCTAAAATTTTATAAGGCATAGACCATTTCCAATGCTTTGTGCTCAGTGGTGGTATAATTTTACTCGACCTGCATCAGCTTTTTGTTTGCAAAGGAAATGGGATGGTCTATTTTGCCTTCATTTGTTTGTGCCAAAATAACACTGATGGCTGAGCCTAATGCATCAATGTGGATGTGAAAAGGACTCATCTAGTCAGGAAACTAAAGTATCATTGCACTCATCAACTTTAGCTTCAAAGTGTCAAATGCCTCTTCTTGCACCTCGCCTTAGTAGAATGGGCCATCCTTGTGTAAGAGATCCTCTAGAGGCACAATGATTTTTGCATAGCCCCTTATAAACTTCCTATAGTAGACACAATAGCCTAGGAAGGTGTGAACATCCTTCTGCATGGAAGGGGTCTAGAGTTGGATGATTATTGTATCTTTGTTAGATCAATGAGTAATCCATCCTTGCAGATGATGTCCCTGAGTAATGTGCTAAATGGGGTTGCAAAGATGCACTTCTTCAAATTCAATGATATTTAGAGCTATCTGCACCTTTCAAACATAAGGTGTAGGTTGTCATGGTGGTCCCTTACAAGACCATACATGATACAGTCATCAATATATTCTTGGAGGAACTTGTGGATGAAGTCCTTGAAAGTGGTGATCACCACTCTGGAGAATATGGCTAGTGCATTCTTGAGCCCAAAGGGCATCACATTATAAGCAAAACAACCACATTCAGTTGCAAAGGTTATTTTGGGCTTATACTCCTCCTCTATCTGCACTTGATGATAACTTGAGAACCCATCACTGAAAGTGTAGATTTTGCAACCTACGACTCCATCCAAGACTTCATCAATAAATAATGTTGGGAAAGGGTCATTAACACAGGTAGTGTTTAGCATCTTATAATCGACACAAATTTGTATACACCTATATTTCTTAATGCTGATGACCATCAAACTCAACCACTCAAATTCTTGTACTGGGTAGATGACACTAGCAACCAACATTCCATCAATCTTCACTTTCACCTTAGTATGAAGATTGGGGTTCATCCGATAAGGGTGCTTCTTGACTGGTCTTACACCATCCACCATTTTTATGCTCATATTTCCTAATGAAGGGTGAGTGCCTTTTATTTCCTTGTAGTTGCATGGGAAGAGATCTTGAAATTCCCTAAAGAGGTTGATGATGCATGTGAGCTCTGCCTTAGACCAGTATGCGCCTATAGTGGTCATCTTGGGCTCACCTTCCACGTTGATGTCTGCTTGGGTGGTCTTGTGGGGTGCACAGTGTTGGGTGAATATTTTGTCAACCAGCTAACTGGTTAGCAAAATAGGTCTCTTCAACCATAGCATAGGGAGATTAGTCGGCCATATGTGTAGGTTTACTACATCAACAGGGGACAAATCTCTCCTCTCATCAAGGGGATGTTCCTTATAAATATGAGGGGGCTATATACTATATATATATGTAGAAAAAATAACACTCAAGGGTAGGATAAACAATCCATCTCTCTTTTTTGAGAGATGATGTTAACAAACAGAGGAGAAAATTCTGGTGAAAACACTGAAGGCACTTCTCTTCTTTCAGAAGTGTTCTTGCAAGAAACATCAGGAATTCTTTCAGGTAGTAAAAGTAATTGGTAACAGAGTACAGAGTAACCAAAAATCTAAGATGTAGCACAAAGTCTCCACCTTGACTGCCCAAGAGTGAGATACGAAGAACAATGGAGGCACAAAGTTGTCCCAAGGTCCTTTACACAGAAACAAAAAATAAACACACACTAAAGACAACTATGACAGCACAAAGTCTGAAAGTAGCTAACTTCAGGACATCTTCCTTATCACTTCCACTAATTCTGCTTGTTAGATTAAATAAATAAGAATGCATCTAGAAGACAGACATAAGAACAATCTCCTAAAATGGCACAAGCTATAACAACACAAAGTCTGCAAGTAACTTGCTTTCTCATTTAGATAAAATAAAATGAAATACAATCTGAGCTCAAAGTCTCAGTATTCGCCTTTCAATTTGGGTAGAGTTTTGCTTCTGTGGTAAAAAAGATCTCTCTTAAAACAAACCAAGAGACTACAATATATAGAGGCCAAGGAAGGCTTGGCGATTTGTCCCATGGAACGGCCTATGCCGTGCATTAATGCCTTGAATGCATTTTTGGTTCTGTCAGGGAGGGCCATGCTGGAACAGGGCAGCTGCCTTAACTGTGGTGTGCTGATTCATCTCAAATGTCTTCTCCTAAGCCTGAGTCACTTATTCTATCACCTACTATCTGCGTAGCTGTCCATTTTGCCTTTACTCCAAGGGAGATAAACAAGCTATGCTTTCAATGTTTATAGGCCCAAATATCTATCTTTGCACACTGTTTCAGCTACTAAAATAACTGATGTAGATATTTCCCTCTTTGTCTCTTCCTTCTACGATTTGGGCCCTTGAGCTATCTTTTTCCCCTTTGCTGGCTCTTTCGACTCTATCGTCAATGGATCTTCCCTTTGGCGGTGAAGGTCTTTGAACGCATTTGGGTCCGTCATCTTCCTTAGTAATTCCTTCATGTCTTTCTCGCTTACTTTGGTTGCTTTCTGTTGATCTCAGCAAGTGCCACGTAACATTTTTTGCTTTTGAGAGTCCTGTTGAAGATGACACGTGGCGGCTTCTACCATGCTCCTAGAAGCACTGTAGAAACATTCGGGACTCATTGTGGATTCATGCAAATGATGACACTTGTCACGCTTTGCTTAACCTTAGCAACTAACTCGAGGCCCACCACAGTCCTTACTGAACAAAAGGGAGAGACTGCAAATATTCACACTTTTCATGCTCCACTGAGCTTTACTAGGGACATGTGGAAACTTCCATAGCTTCTTAGAAACAAATTACAAACTTTCCACTGTTGCCACTTGGAAATTTTTGTGGGATTCTCCCTAGGTGAATTTCTTCAGACAAAATGTCTAAAGGACTTATGCCTTGTTTACTTTTCTATGGGAAATTTTATAAAAGAATTCCCAGCTCTTCACTTGGTCTTAGAAACGGTCTGCCTACTCCCTGCCTGCCCTTCGCAAGGGCTGTCTGATCTCTAAGGTTGCCTTTTGAAAAAGTTGCAAGGGTTGATTTGGAAACTAAGTGCCCTCTATAAGGGTACTTGTCCTTTGGGCTCTTAGAAGACCCCTTTGAACTTCTCAATTGAACTGACCGATTGAACCAACTTTGGTTCAATAGTTCAATGGTTCAATCAGTTCAATCCCTTTATGTGACTAAGTCCTTTGTCCACTTGAACCAACCACGCATTGATCCTTTGAACCATTGAACACATTAAACCTTTGAACCAAAATGGTTCAATGGTTCAAGCCTTCTTCTCATTGATAAGTGTTTTGAAGCCATTAATCCTTGAAGTAGTTGAACTTTGAACCTTGACAAATGCGCTTAACTTTTGCTGATGACATTGGACCTTTGAACCCATTGAACCAAAATGGTTCAAGGTTCAATGGTTCAATCCTTGCTTAGAAGCTTGTCAATGAACATTTTTGATTGAAGCAAGTCGTTGAACCAACCTTGAAATCGCCTAAGTGTTGAGAACTTGTTTCTTTGAGAGAATTTACTTGCTAAAGCCATTGAACTTGTTTCTTTCCTGAAGAGTCCGTAGAAACTAACCTACAGAGTCCGTAGATTCAAGTTTGTAGATTTGGGGGAATTCATAGATTTCTTACTGCGAAGTCCGTAGAAATGAGCTTGTAGAGTCCATAGTTTCAAGCCTGCAGAGTCTGTAGATTCAAGCCTGTAGAGTCTGTAGATTCAAGCCTACAGAGTCCATAGATTCAAGTCTGCAGAGTCCGTAGATTCACTGAAAAGCTTAAAGAATGGAGAATTTGAAGGCTCATAACAATTTTTGAAAATGGAAGAGACAATTTTGGTCTTGCAGGGCCAAAATAGTTCATATGTTGTCCCAAAAATGAGTGACATTTTTTGGGGACAACAGCTGGATCCAATTGGGGAACTTCCTTCAGTTGAAAACTTGAAAGAGCTGAGGGGAGTAGAAACTAGATTCTCTAGTGCCTTCAAGTATGCCATTGGGCTATGGAGTCATGATACCCAAAAAGAGAGGTGCCAAAAAACAAAAAGCACAAAATAGAACTAAAGACTATATAAGTGTACATATGTACAGGTGAACTCATCTAATACTTCAAAAAATGAAGTGATTCAGACACTGCCCATTGTGAGATAAAGAAGATGGCGTTCCATCCTGATAAACCAACAAGAAACCATTTTGTCCCCAAAATTGATGGTGGGCAAATGGAACTCTCCACCAATAATCACATTTTTTGTGCACTCCTTTTGGCTCTCTCTTCTTGCCCCATGGCAAGACGTGGTCTTCAATCTAAAAATTGTAACTCCTTGCTCTCTTGGCGAAGAGTTCCTTTTGCCAACTTTGGAGTATAGCAGTATGGTCCACTACCATAGCTCATTATTCTGCTGGTTCAGTCCAGTACATGTTTTGATTGTCAACATCAGACCCCTGACAAACCATTGGTTTAACATCTCCTTTGGCATGAAGGAGTTTGACATCTTCATCTTGAGCAACCTTCAATATGAGTAATAGAGATTCATACTCGACAGTGTTGTTGGTGTTGCTGAACTGCAACTTGTGTGGAGGAAGAATATCTCCTTAAGGAGATATCAACACCATCCTAGCTCCAGCACCGGCAGAAGAATTGCTGCCATCGAATTCTCAGATCCAAACATCATCAGAAACTGATCTTCTATTAGATTTCTCTTTATTAGAGATGCAAGATCCTTTTTTATTTATAATGTGCCCTACCAATTCTTCTAATATCTTGTTTGAATCAATTCCTGGATTGCCAACTACAGGAGTTTCATCTGCAAAAACATAAACATCCTCTATGGACAAAAAATTATTACCCCTTCTTGAAGACTCAAATAGAATCTGAGCTTTAGGTGCTGATATCTGAGTGACTGGGATGGGCATGTTCCTTGGGGGATCATGAGTTACCTTTCTAATCTCTTGTCCTACAGAGATGACTTTATTCTTCACACACTCTACCAACCTGTCCAACTACTCAGGGTTGGCTTGTAGGAATTCAAATTCAGTCATTTGAATTTTAGTTTTCTTGACATGGTCGACTATGTCAAATGACTAAAATGGACTAGGAAGAGAGGATGGGAGTTCATCCTTTTGGTTTTTGGGAGGGGGAGGACTGATCTGTGAAGTTGAAGTAGAAGGTGTAGAGATGTTTGGGGTACTTACTTTTTTGGCAACCACCGGGTTCTTTGGATGGAAAGGCAGAGTGGTTCCACGCTTAGCAATTGAAATTGCTGGTTGAAGTCACTCCTTTGTCTTCTCTTTATCAGCTTGCTAGGCTGACTAGTTCTTGGACCGAGTGAACACTACGTATGATCCCTCATCTGCTTTATCTTCACTTATGTCTTCATCCTGATAATTTAGGAAACCAATGTGGGAGTCGTCTGTTGATTCTTCTTAGTTTGCTGCAAAGAGATCAACATCATTTTCTTGATCAAATTAAGGTTGGAAAGAGAACTCATGTTCTATTTCCAGATATCCAACTGTTGAGTTGGTTGAAGGCGCTTCAAGGGCAAGGTTCCTCTATGGGGGAGGAAGATGATTTGTTTGCCCTTGATTCTTGGTAGCTTTGCCTTGATATGACTGGTTTTGAAATGTCCTCCTTGGCATATCCTGATAAGGAGGAGTAGACATACCTTGGGCCACTTGTCTTTTCAAGGTTAGCAGTTCATTTGCTAGCTTTTGCACCATTTGATTAGTGGTGCCTGTAGATGGATATTCAGAAAATGAAGAGGATTTACCTCTATTTGGGTCTCTCTTTATCTTTCTTGCCAAGACAAGGTCATCTTCTACCTCAGTAGCCAAGTCCTGAGCAGCAGCAAGGTCTATGTGTCTATCCCATCTCAACAAAAAACTCACTTCAAGCAGTTGTGAGTTGATGAAGAAACACTTGAGATTCTCAGGTGTCAGTTGGGCAATCATGGGAATCTTGTTCCTCAGCTTGTCGAACTTGGCAATGAAGTCCCTCATAGGTTCATGGGGATCCTTTTTCATCTGTGTGAGCTGGGCCAACAAGGCATGCACATCTTCTGCAGGCTTGAACCTGGCTTCAAATTTATCTTTAATAGTGTCCCAATTAGTCACTGATCTAGCTTGCAAATGGTAGAACTAGTCTTCAACAACACCTTGTAGTGTTTCCATAAAGAGCCTAATTTCCATGTCCTCAAATTCCATGCCTATCACACCACATGCTATGTTGAAATCTGTAATATGTTCATCAGGGTGAACTCTCCCATCACCAAAGAATTTGGGGAAGTTCTTTCTTGTGCTATGTGGAAGTTCATGCAGGGGTGGAGTAAGATTTAGTGGGCCAAATGAGTTAGCCCAGGGGCCTTGAACTGCCATGATGGGATTATAAAAAAGAGGGATAACAAATCTAGGTGGCGTGTGGATAGGCAAAGCTCTACTAACAGTAAAAAAAATAGTTCTACCTTGGGCTCTCTGGCTTCTTGTATAGTGTGGAGCTGCCAGATTGTAGAACAAAAATGGAAAAGAATTGGCCCTGCTTCAGCCTGAAGCTTGAGGCTTCAAACTGTGTGTTCTATCCCAGTGGCTCTGGTTTTGTAGACCAAACAATATAATGGAGATGGAGGAAGATGGTAAGGCTATAATGATAATGGGTAAGACACAAAACAAAGTCGCCAGAGTCTATAATGGATAAGGGTAGGGACTGCTTCAATCTAAAACTTGAGGCTTCAGACTGCACGTTCATCTCTAATGGAGTAAATGGATAAGGCTATAATGATAATGGGTAAGACACAGGCGATGTTTCAATCTGAAGCTTGAGGCTTCAAATTGCACAAAATTATTGTGTCTCCAACGGAGTTGCCAAAAAGACTGTTGGGTGAATTTTTTGTCAACCAACTAACTGGTGAGCAAAATAGGTCTCTTCAACCATAACATAGGGAGATTGGTCATCCAAAGTTGCAGGTTTACCACATCCAAAGGGGACAAATCTCTCCTCTCATCAAGGGGAGGTTCCCTATAGGTATAAAGGTGCTATATACTATATATATATGCAGAAAATAACACTCAAGGGTAGGATAAGCCATCCATCTCTCTTTTTTTAGAGATGATGTTAATAAACAAAAGAGAAAATCTTGGTGAAAACACTGAAGGCACTTCTCTTCTTTCAGAAGTGTTCTTGCAGGAAACAATAGGAGTTCTTTCAGGTAGTAAAAGTAACTAGTAACAGAGTACAGAGTAACCAACAATCTAAGATGTATCACAGAATCTCCACCTTGACTGCCCGAGAGTGAGATACGAAGAACAATAGGGGCACAAAGTCATCCCAAGGTCATTTACATAGAAATAGAAAATAAACACACACTAAAGACAACTATGACAGTACAAAGTCTGAAAGTAGCTAACTTTAGGACATCTTCCTTATCACTTCCACTAATTTTGCCTGTTAGATTAAATAAACAAGAATGCATCTAAAAGATAGACATAAGAACAATCTCCTAAAATGGCACAAGCTATAACAGCACAAACTCTGTAAGTAACTTGCTTTCTCATTTAGATAAAATAAAATGAAATATAATCTAAGCTCAAAGTCTCAATATTCGCCTTTCAATTTGGGCAGAGTTTTGCTTCTGTGGTCAAAAAAATCTCTCTTAAAATAAACCAAGAGATTACAATATATAAAGGCTAAGGAAGGCTTGGCGCTTTGTCCCATGGAGTGGCCCATGCTATACTTTAATGCCTTAAATGCATTTTTGGTTATGTCAGGGAGTGCTATGCTGGAACAGGGTGGCTGCCTTAACTGTGGCATGTTGATTCATCTTGAATGTCTTCACCTGAGTCTGAGTCACTTATTCTATCACCTGCTATCCACGCAGCTGTCCATTTTGCCTTTACTCCAAGGGAGACAAACAAGCTGCGCTTTCAATGTTTGTAGGCCCAAATATCTATCTTTGTGCACTATTTTAGCTACTAAAATAACTACTGTAGATATTTCCCTCTTTGTCTCTTCCTACTGCGATTTGGGCCCTCAGTCTATCTTTTTCCCCTTTGTTGGCTCTTTCGGCTCTATCATCAGTGGGTCTTCCCTTTGGCAGTGAAGGTCTTTAAACGCATTCGGGCCCGTCATCCTCCTTAGCAATTCCTTCATGTCTTTCCCGCTTGCTTTGGCCACTTTTTGCTGATCTTAGCAAGTGCCACGCGACATTTTTCACTTTTGAGAGTCCTGCTGAAGATGACACATGGCGACTTCCACCATGCTCCTAAAAACACTATAGAAACATTCAGGACTCATTTTGGATTCATGCAAATGATGACACTTGTCGCGCTCCGCTTAACCTTAGCAACTCACTCGAGGCCCACCACAGTCCTTACAGAACAAAAGGGAGAGACTGCGGATATTGACACTTGTCATGATTCGTTGAGCTTTATCAGGGACATGTGACAACTTCTGTAGCTTCTTAGAAATAAATTACAAACTTTTTGTTGCTGTGACTTGGTGCTTTCTGTGGGATTCTCCCCAGGTGAATTTCTTTGGACAAAATGTCTAAAGGAATTCCTTCAGACATTTTTTCTGAAGGACTTGTGCCTTGTTTACTTTTCCATGGGAACTTTTCTAAAAGAATTCCCTGCTCTTCACTTGGTCTTAGAAATGGTTCACCTGCTCCCTGCCTACCCTCTACAAGGGTTGTCTGATCTCTAAGGTCGCCTTTTAGAAAAGTTGCAAGGGTCAATTTGGTAGTTAAGTGCCCTCCGCAAGGGTACTTGTCCTTTGGGCTCTTTGAAGATCCCTTTGAACTTCCCAATTGAACTGATTGATTGAACCAACTTTGATTCAATGGTTCAATGGTTCAATCGGTTCAATCCCTTTATTTGGCTAAGTCCTTTGTCTGCTTGAACCAACCGCATGTTGAACCTTTGAACCATTGAACCTGTTGAACCTTTGAACCAAAATGGTTCAATGGTTTAATGGTTGAAGCCCGTCTTCTCATTGATAAGTGTTTTGAAGCCGTTGAACCTTGAAGCGATTGAATTTTGAACCTTGGCAAATGCGCTTAACTTTTGTTGATGACGTTGAACCTTTGAACCCATTGAACCAAAATGGTTCAAGGTTCAATGGTTCAATGGTTCAATCCTTGCTTAGAAGCTTGCTGATGGACATTTTGTATTGAACCAAGTCATTGAACCAACCTTGAAATTGCCTAAGTGTTGAGAGCTTATTTTTTTGAGAGAATTTACCTGCTAAAGCCGTTGAACCTGTTTCTTTCTTGCAGAGTCTGTAAAAACTAACCTGCAGAGTCCATAGATTTAAGTTTGTAGATTTGGGGGAGTTCGTAGATTTCTTACTACGAAGTCTGTAGAAATGAGCCTGCAGAGTCCGTAGTTTCAAGCCTGTAGAGTCCATAGATTCAAGCCTACAAAGTCTATAGATTCACTAAAAAGCTTGAAGAATGGAGAATTTGAAGGCTCATAACAATTTTCGAAAAGGGAAGAGACAATTTTGGTCTTGCAGTGCCAAAATAGTTCATATGTTGTCCCAAAAATGAGTGACATTTTTTGGGGACAACACATAGTAGGGTTAATTTCTCTCTTGGTGGGAGTCTTTGACCTACCTCATTCGCTCTGTCATCTCAACTTGAAGGTGCATTGGGTCACCATCATCTGAAGAGTTGACATCAATGAGGTGCATGCGTTTTTGCTTACCTGTTAGGCCCTTTAATTGTGTTCCTTCTAGGTCTCATCATCTTCTTCACTAGAGTCACTGTAGAGCTTCATTTATTTGAAGAAAGTTAGAAGCACCAGTCCTTTCTCTCTAAACATCTCTTTTAAGCACTCCTCTAAGATAACTGTGTCCTCAAACACAGCTCATTGGATGACTTGTAATGACTCTAATAATTTAAGATTCTGTGAAAAGGAGAAAGTGTGCACAAACTTCACCTTCAGTGCATCCTAATTTCTTATTTCCAAGCACATCTCATTCATGATGTACCGTGCTCATGCCCATGTTTTCAAAGTTCTATAGAAGGCATGCACCCACAGGGATTGTGACGCATTTTCTTTGCGGGTCGCCTAAGTCTCTTCACAAAACTGGATGTGTGCAATTGGGTCAGAGTTGCCATCATAGGGGGTATGTCTAGATCTTCATTTCTCCTACCAAATTTGGTGCACATGGCTTCCTTTACATCCTCCCAAGTGGGCAAGCCAGGTTTGTACGTGGCCCACCAGCATGCAATAGTACTTTTTAGTGTATACACCAATGCACCCAACCGATCAATTTCCTTTGGGATGCAAGCCTCAATATCCTATACATACCTCTTAATAGGCTAGCTTCCTTTGTACTTAGGGAGTGTTATGATATTTCCCTTGCTAAGCTGGAACACTCTTTTTCCTATCTTCTTGGCATGAGGAGTCAACTTCTTCTAAAGTTGCACAATTCTTACCAAGCCTCTGCCAAATAGTTTAGATCTAGCTTTGTGTACTAGGTGGCATATGTGCCCAGTGACATCATAGGCTTATTTAACCCAACATTTTCAAGCTATGTTCATTGTATTCAAGGCTAATTGGCCATCTTCCCTAGTGAGCACCCCTTGTTCACTGGGATTGAGAGTCTCGACGCCTTGCACCATGATGCTATAAATATGGTTGACCTCATCCTCAAAGTTAACACTTTCAATGTAAGGTGGCCCTTAGTCACTAGAAAGAGGTATCACCACCCTCTTTGTGCCATTTTTGAAGGTCATATAGTGCTTTTTAAAGTGCATATTAGTGTTGTTTGTGTAGTACTATAGCCTTCCTAAGAGTGTCAGGTAATTGTCCTCCTCTACCATCTCTATGACCTTGAAGTCAGCTTGGAACTCAGTGCCCATTATGTCCACTATGGTGCCCTTCAGGATCCCTGTGGGCTACACTCGGGTCTTATTCACCATAAACAATGTGTGTGGTGATAGTCTCAAGGGTGGCCTCCTCATTTCCTTCCAGGCATTCTTGGTCAGGATATTGACCTCTATGCCTATGTCAACTAACACTTCACAAATCGACCACCCATTGATGGTGGCATCTATTAGTAATTCCTGGTCATACTCGATGTTTTGAGTATGCCTCACTTCTTGTACTCACTCCACATGTGGTGCTGAAATCTCTATTGCTTAGGGGTTGGCTTCTCATATTGGTGCTTTCTATGCATGCCTTAGAAACAAGTCCTTTAGTAGGGGTAGTACCCCTTCCATTTGTAGGAGGCATAGAATCTTGGTTAACTCCTAGACTTAGGCCTCCTATTGGTCTTACTTTCTATGCATCATGGTGGCTTATGCCTCCAAGTCTCTGGCCAACTGAAGTTCACCTTGTAGGTCTTGTATCATGGTCATTACTTATTATAAGATGTCCTTTTAGCACATAGGATCAGGATATGGCATTGATTTTAGATCTAGCTATATCATGCACTCGGTGTGACTTGACTCACCATATTCTAGATGTAGGTCTTGGTTTTGGCATGATGGGTGGCTGAGTGGTGAGCCCACTCCACATCATGGCCTATAACTTTAGAGGCCCCTTGGGAGTTTGTTATGGCTTGGGGGCCCATCTCCCTTCTTTGAACTCACATCGTACCATAGTATTTCCTTTATCTACATTAGATCGACCTTGCGTCAGCTTTTTATAGAGATATAGGTAGTCTTCGACTATGTGTGGGCCTCATCAATACCCACATATTGAGTGTGTGGGGCAGTCACACTTATAATGCATAGTTGACCCACACTTATAACATGATCATGGTGGGAATATCCCTCCACCATATTCATCTCCTCAGCCACATGTTATTCTTTGGTTATCATAACTCATGTTGTTCTAGCCACAACCCTCATTCCCTTGATATGTTTGGCCAATACCTGAAGTCATGGCTTGTTGTGCACCTCTCTCCATGTTTTGACACATCTCATCAATGACTCTATAGTTCACCATCGCGTGTGTGTAGGCATCACACATATTGCAATAAACTATAGTATTTACTTAACCAATGCACTATAATAGGGGGGATTTTTAGGAGTCATACACTTCATGACAAACCTCACAGTTGGGGAGTATTACGTAGATATTCCTATGTAGATAGTTATTCTTGTTGTGCCCCTTTATCTCATAGTTGGTGCACCATAGCCCACTGCAAGAGTCATGTGCCTTTCTAGTAGTAAGCTTTTATAGTTGAGAATTCATCAATGCTATTTATGCCTCCATGGATAGATTAATCCTAGTGTTAGCACTACCTACCACCTCAGCCTAGAGCAAAAATTCGAGCACTTCATGGGGTTCTATGAAGGTTTTCATGGATAACACCCTCCTAAATGGCCCCAATAGGCCTCTAATAAATCATTATACATGCTGGGAGGGGTGGATATCATAAGGAAGCTTGAAGAGGAAAGTTTTGAAATATGCATCATAAAAGCGCATGCTCTCAGATAACCCTTGGCTAATCTCCTTGAGCACTGCGATGCTCTATTGTTCAAACTCAAGAATGCCAAACTCCTTCAAGAATACTCCCTTAAACATGTCATAGTCAACTATAGCCTGGTGTAGATCAAACTTTTGATACCAGGTATTGGCATGATCTAGTAAGGTTGTCATGAACTGCATTGCCTTGCACTCGAGCTAAGTAATGCCTTGAGCATGCTACTACAATTCACATTTTAGCACATACTCTATGACATTTTCAACTCTATGATACTTCAATAGATGCATGGCCATCTCATAATATATCTACTGATTTAGTGGTGCAAGATTCTACAATACCTAACCTCTTTATGTTTACATAGGGGTAGTGCTCCAATGCCCCCACTAATAGGGTTTAACATTGAACCTAATGGAGTAGGGTGCACTATAGAGCTTGACAGTACATCTCTACTCACTAGTGGCACTGTTTAAACCTAATGGAGTAGGGTGTGTTATAGAGCTTGACAATACATCTCTCCTAACTAGGGGCACTGTACCAATTCCTACAGGCTATTGTTCGATTGGCACAACTGAGATTTGTTGCACAAGAATATTTGTGTTTGTGTTCATGGTACTTCAACTAGTGCCTTCTTGATCAATCATACTATTGCTTAGCTCCTCGTATGGGATCACTTATTCAATCACAAACCCTTGATCCAAAATCTTACTCTAATCATAGTCTATTAGGGTAATAGGTTCAATTACCTTTCTTCTATTCTCAAAAGGGGAATCCAGTGCATAAGCTTATGTTTCAGGTTCAAGGGGGTAGGTGCCTCTAGTGCATCCTCAAACACCTTATCTTGTAGGAACTTGATGCATCCCACACCCATCTACATAATCTGACCACTTATTTCTTCCTCTATCTCAGTGCACGGTGGTCTTTTAAAAGATCCTTCCCCATGCCCTTCTTGATCACTACAGGTCCTCTCAGCCCTTCCAGGTTCTAGGTCTTCCATCAGCCTTCATTTGTGCTTGCTGCAGTTCAGCTTTTGGAGCTCTTAGGGGTCAAGTTACTGTTCCTCTTCCATGGCACCTTTCCTACACTTCCCCCTCCTTCCCCTCATACTTACCCATATGTGCAAGGATTTTTAGCCTTCCATCCTCATGGTCTCTATCCCGTAATTAACCATGAGATTCTTTAGCTCAGTACAACATCCTCTAATGAATGTGCCCCTTGGTTCTCAAAAAAACTCATGCTCTACTTCTTTTCAGCATGAAAAGGTCGATACTATGAACTCTAACACGTACCTATTCAAAGCATCATCCCACCACTTGTTTACAATACGCATCCACACTTCACATCCACACTTCATCTAAGCTTTTTAGCCTCTGTACGTGTTCTGTAATCCACTCAAGGCACTATCCATAACTTCTTCATCTAGTATCAACATATGTAGCCAACCATTTATATACATGCTTAGGTAGCTCGTAGAAGAACACTTTGTACAATGGGTCATACAAATAAGTCTACACCCATTTATATGGCTTCTCTCTTTCACACATGGGATGCTTCTACATGAAGCAATATTCAACTTGCTCTAGCTAGCACTTGACATTCTCGAGTGATAGTCAGAGCGTCGCTCTGCTACAACATCTTAGCAATGAAATTTAACACATCTTGATAATAGAACCAAAATGTTGTAATGAAGTGTGTCATTTAAGTAGGCACAGTGCTCGATCATGCACATAACTATAGTTATCAATCGTTTCTAGGGTTAAAAGAGTTAGGTGCAAGGGGAGCAAGGTCTGACACACAACATTTAAACACACTAGCACACTGACATTAGTCTCACATAAGGCATAAACCTTATGAGCTCACCTAAATCATGACAGTGAAGGGACCAAGTCTATATTGGGATAGTTGCATCATTGCACAACTGAGGGCTATTTGGGGTGTAGTGGTTGAAAGGATTCATGGGGTCTCTAGCATAGAGCCTCAAAGGGATAGGTCCTTCAGTGCATGCTCAAATAGAGGGGGTCGAGGCCTTATCAGCCCATGTAGGTAAGGGAGTCCACATGGGGATGTCTATTCATCTTAAATACATCATTCGACACTAGGTCTAGTATAAGGACCCTCATGGTGGGTAAGAGGGCTAAGTGGCATGAGGGCACCACTTACTACCAAGGTTGAGTCCCAATTCATCAACAATCTTCATGGGGAGAGAACTTCACAACTCAAACAATCTATAACACAATAACATATAACATTAACAATCAATATTCATCCATTTATATCTTGTATACATTACAATAACCAGTAACAAAGTTCATTACTCAATCCTAATTTTACTAATGCCAATAGCTCACAGACGAGAATGGATTACATCTTATACTTAGTACTCAAGACTTAATCCTTCTATCGATCTTGAATTCACTAGAGCTTTGTTGTAAAATCATCGCCTCCCCTCTTTTTTGCTCTTGGAGGTCACCTCCTTTATATAGGTACTGGCCACTCTTTTTGTTGACTGGATAGGCATGTGTTAAGGATGGGTAGTTGAAAGCTTATCAACTCCTTTACACCATATAGGACAACCATGATGCATGCTAGGTGCTAGGCTATCGATCAAGGCCATACACCTACCTACTCTACTACTCATATCTCTATGCTCTTCGAGCCTTGAACTGCCACGTATAAGATTGGGCAGATATGCCTCAAGAATCATGGTGCTCTACAACCATCAGTCAGCTGGCACGGGGACTTTGAGAATCTATCTAGTCAATACCATGGTGTGCAAAAGGGGTCCTTTGCTTCCTCCATGGGTCTCCATGCTCTGGAGTTGGTCTTAGTTGGCATGGGATCAAGTCTTCTCAAAAAGGGGGCCCAACACTAAGCATTCAATTTAGATGCTAAGTGTTTCAATTAGACAAAGCCTACATAATCATATCCATATTAAAAAAGTGCTACCCAGATGCTAACCTTTAAACAAAGATGTTGGTCTAAAGCTTTACACTAAAACAATAGTGTACAATGCAAATCTTTATTAAAATGATATGCTAGTTTAATAACACAAAATGCATACCTATTATTATGAGACACATTCCCAAATGGATGAAATGCAGGCCATACAAAGTGGGATGCATGTTTTATAAATAAGATGCAGGTTTCTAAAAACAATATGTTGTCTTAAAAAAGTAATACATAGGTTATAAACATACAAGCAAGTATATTAAGGGTGGAATGCCTTTCTTTGTATAGGATTCTTTATGTTTAAAACCCAGTATATTAAAAAAATAGATGCTAGTTAACCATTTTATTGATCATATTATCAAACTGCTTATCTAAAAGAGAGATTTAATTGATCACTAAATAATGCGTAGTCTCTAGCTTAGACTGATACACTGCAAATTATAATATTATGAATATACATAGTGGGTCCATCAAAACTATTCACTGGAATGGAATGCAAGCTCAAGAAAATGAAACACAGGCTCAAAAGAATGGGATGTTGCCTTGGATAAATTTAAAATGCAGATATATTTGGTAAAATACTGACAAAATATTTATCAACTTGCATAGAATTTAATAGGTTTGGAGTTTTTTAAACTATTTGATCTTTAACTATAAATAATATACAGTTCTCTGATACAATGTGCTATTCTTATATATATATAAGAATAGCACATTGTATCAGAGAACTGTATATTATTTATAGTTAAAGATCAAATAGTTTAAAAAACTCCAAACCTATTAAAGTCTGTGCTATTCTTATATATATTAAAACATTATCTGAAACTATATTAACACCTAGTCTCTGGAGATAAAGATATCACATAAGAAATATAAAAACATATTCATATTGCACACAGAAAAGTAATTTGTAGATCCAACATAGTATTATTTGAAAGATGAATACACCCTTTCTTTCCTTGCTTTTCCCAATCTCTCTCACAAATCCTTCTTTTTTTGTATCTCCTTCTTTCTCCAACTTCTCTTCCAAATCTCATACCTACATCCATATCCCTTCCAAAGCTCATTTTCCTAAATTTATGAAATTATCCTCCCTTCATGCATGGCATCTTGATTTATTATTCACTGCAGTTCTCTCTTTTCTAATTTAATATTAAGCATATAAAATATCATTACGCCTCATATCTCAAGTTATTTAAACATGAAGTTAAGTTTGATAATTATAATATTGATATCTAGTTTTAAGTCAATCACTTAGTTTCATGCATGTTGCTCATATAACTCTTTATGCCATTGTTTTTTCCAAATTATCTTAAAACTTAAGGCTAAGTTAACCAATAAAATAGTGATAACCATTTTCTAACTTTTAATGTAATTTCATGCATGCTATATTAAGACTAAATTTAGATTGGCATAACTCAAGGTTAGTACTCTAAGATAATTCAGATTCTATGAAAATAATTATTACAAAGATAATTATTTATTTAACTAAGATATATTAAGTCATTAGTTGCTTCTTATTGTAAGATAACCTTATCTACAATAACTCATATCTATATAGCAATTAAATATCTATTTTCCTAATTTATTCTTGAAAATCAAGATAATTAAATTAAAGGAATCCAATGTATATTAAGACTAAATCTACATACAAATACAATCACATACAAGATTTTTTTAATTACACACTAACATTTTCTGCATATAACATTTAAAATTTAATGTGCATGTGTGTAGGGTCACTAGAATTTTCCTATGTCATCCCCTAATCATCCCATTTAGTCCATCCTCTCTGATGATGATCTCCCTCATCTAGCTCTGAGGGTAGGATCAATCCTAAATCTACCTCACAACAAGTAGGCAGTTAGTTTGAGTCATCATATATATCAACCAATGATGTAAAACTAACAATTACATATCCACAATGTATAGAACAATAAAATACAACTGTCACATTATCAACAATATCACTGTCCCATTATAGTATGTGTAAAAAAATTCAAATTAAATCAATATTAATCAGTGAATAACCATATAAATCTACATATTCTAAGGTTATAAAACATAGGGTGAAATCGGGATGTAATAGATGCCCTAATCGAGATTTAGTTCATAATATGCTCTTTCTTTCAAAATCCAATTCTATTGAGGTTCCTTCTTTGGCTACCCTTCAATAAGTTTAGGACAATCTTTAAAAGGGTGTGGATCCAATTGCAACTCAAGGTTTGAATGGTGTGGAGGCAAGGCAACCTTCTTATTCCATTTTGGAAAGGAAAGGGGCCACTAAAATTCCAAGGTCAGAGTTTTTAGTTCAAGCTTCTCCTTTACTTGAAGGGTCTTAGCTGAGGGAAGTCTTAGAAGAGGATGGTGATGCTTTGGCAGGGGGCAAAAGAAGAGTTGGTTAGCAGGGTGTTTTTATATATAGCTCAGCGTCCTTGTGGCTTGAAGACACTGAATTATGTCAAGAAAGGGAAAAGAAGTAGGAAAATAGAAGCAACAAGTTTGTAGATTGATGCTATAAATTCCATTGATTATGACACTCAATGGAAAATTGAATCTTTACTCTCCATCAAGGGCAGATGCATGATGGCAGCCAGGAGATGATTTTCTTTTTTGGCTAGGTTTGTCACATTTAGATGAGAATTGTTGGTTGGTATTTATATTTTTGGTTAGTAGTTTGTTTAGCTTTTATTTACAGGTTTGTAATTAAGTTTTTTAGCTTTGTATATTTTTTGTATTAGTTGGGGGTTTTTAGGTTTTTGAGAGATCAAATTGGGTATTTAGTTTTATATCTTTAGGAGATTAGGCCTCTTTTTGTGCCTCAAAACCAATTTAAGCTCTGGATAAAAGTTGAAATCTATCAAAAATAAATAAATATAAACATATCTTTAATTAGCAATCCTTCAAATTATCCAACTATTATGGTTAACCCCCTCTCATGAAACTTCTCATAAGCATGTTATAATGAATTCAAACTTGGGTACAGAGAGAACAAAAAAAACAAAAGGGATAAGCATGTTTCAAATTAAAACATTCAATAATAGATTCTTATATCATGTTCTAAACATGTCAATGAAAATGTTTAGAATGTTAAAGGAGAAAGACATTTATTACATCGAAGGCAATTTTATTAAGAAAGAAATCAAAAATTTATCTTGAAAATTAGATGTTATTTACATCACACTAGCATAAGTCATAAAAATGCCCACCGATAGATAGATTTACTTTTAGTTAACTTCCAAATCTATCAGATTGTTTTGAGATAGCTAATAAACCATCAAAATCTCTGGCACATGAATGAATCCGCATGCATCCATGGTATCTATGTAAAAGACTTTAATGACCAACCATATAAGGCATTTTTACTATAGGGAATGCCCAGATTTATAGAAATATTTAACCAATTTTAATGGCAATAGGGTTTCTATCAGTTGATACAACATAGATAAATGTCATAGTTTGGTGGAGTATAATGAATAATGTTCTTAGCTGCCTAATTTCGGGTCTTTGGGAAGATTAATACAATATTATTATTGTTTTTGTTGTTCTTATTATTATTATTATTATTATTATTATTATTATTATTATTATATATTTAGGTATATAATTTTTATAAAATATAGTATTACTAATAATATATCATATTATTATAATATAGATTTTAATTATATATATATTATGTTAATATTTAACACAATATAATAATAATATACTATATATGATTATGATATTATATGGGGTTATTAGTCTTATATATTTACACTCCCTCATTTTACAAAACCTCACTTTATGAAAACAAAATATTATATCTATTATCTTGATTTAATTATAGCATGCGACACAACTCCAAGTCTGATGTGCAACTCAAATCAGTGTTGGATTGCCATTGATGTGAGGACAAGCCATTGACATCCCATAATCTATCTTGTAGCTTTCAATCATCCATGATACCAATATAGTGACACCTATAGAAATTAAATTAGGCTTAAGGACATATAAAAATACCATACTCAGACCCCTGGAAGAAAGTGAAAGGCCATACAAAACATGAAAATAGTTAAAAAAGTCAAGGTGAGTTGTGTAGTGATGGTGAGGAGCAATGACAAGGTATTTCAGGGGATATCATACACCAAGGGTCCCATATACAATTATATATATATATATATATATATATATATATATATATATATATATATATATATATATATATATATATATATATTAGCTTTGAAAAACATGTTACCATTTAGAAGGCAAGCATGTTTCTCTGTGGTGACATATGGATAGTAATTATCCCATATAATTTACATCTACACACGTGACTATGTTAATTTTTAATTGACACATCAATGTAATAACAATGCAGAATGATATGTATCAATTATATCAAATCAAGGTGGCAACATATTTGATTAGATGTTTGTTATTGTCAATGGTGAATGAGGATGTCATGAGAGTTGCTTTGATTGTGGTAGGTTTCCATGTCTCATGTGTAGCTCAAATTGATGATGCAATGTGGTTGACATTGGGATAAGACATTAATGTCCCAGAGTTTATCTTGTAGCTCCTAATCATCCATGATGTCAATATATTGACACTTAGAGAAAAATTTCAAGGTGAATGGGGTGGTGATGGTGAGGACCACTGATAAGTATTTGAATTGATATCATACCTTATATGGCCCATAGAGTGAAACAAACCCAAATTTAGGGTAGGTTATGTTTACATACCCTGTACCCATCAAAAAGGGGTGCACAACTTGTATGGCGGTGACATCTTTGATGTGTAACTCAATTTAGCATTATAATACCGCAAATGTGGGGAAAAGACATTGAGTTCCCAAAGTTTATCTTGTAGCTTTTGTTTGTCCATGCTACCAATATATTGACACCTAGAGAAATTTCATCAAGGTTAAGAATATATAGAAATGCCATACTCAGACCCTTGGAAGAAAAGGTGGCCACAATTGGAGCTTATCTTCATAAGAATCTCATTTATCCCTGATATTAAAAATACATTAATTTTAAGGGAGCAATAGTTAGTAAAAATATGTTTTGGAAAGATTGTTAAAATGAATATCATATTATTGTGGCATGCTTCATGCAAAAAGGTGACATGGGGTCAATAGTGATGAGTTTTGAGTGACGTATGATTGTCAATTTACGCTCTGTTTCTTTACAAAACCTATTTTACCAAAATAGAAAATTACATCCCTTCCGATGTAACTTACACTCTTTACTACATGGTAGTTGTAACCTCCATAAAAGAAGCTATAATAGACAATGTGGTTTCTAATTTTAAATAGATCAAGCTGCCAAAGCACTTGGAGAGAATATGTAGAGGCTACTAGGGATTTGTACGTAGGTCCATCAAACTAGCCAAAATTGGCAGTATTTGTGGTCTTAGTGACAATTTTACCTTTCCTCCATTCATCGAATAAAGATAAATGATCATTATTGTTACTAATAAAATAATTGTTGTTAGTGTTACTAAGAATGAGAATGGAAAAGTGTGGAAATATATGAATCCATAACGATTAGATTAGTAGTTTTATATGGTTAACACATTCAACATATTTGTTTAATTAGTTTTAGACATGTCTAAATTGACACATGGTGCATTCTCAATATTTGTAGAGGATTTATTTGATATCAGACACGTGTTTTCATTGAGATGACACTTGTTTCAATATTGGCTTATGTAATTGAAATAATTTAGTGGAAGCTATACATTGCATTTTTGGATGTGGCATGTCACTTAATTTCTCATGTGTATCTTCCTGGGATTTTTTGAGTCTATCACCTAAAATACCCTATTATTTCCTCTCACTATCACTACCCAACTCACCTTCAAATCTTTCATGACTTTCATGTTTTGTATATCCTTGCCCTTCCCCACTACTTCATCATTGCTTGAGCTCATTGCAAAATAAAACATATTTATAATGATATGAATTCACCAAATAAGCAGAATAATAACAAGATATCACAATGATATGGAAATATAGCAGAAAATGTGAATAATATATGAGCCACTTCAAAGGGGTAACCTCCTAAATGCTTTCAATAAAAAATGAATACTATGATATGATGATAAACAACTACCCACTACCTCCTACATATACTCTACCTAGGCCATGGTTACTCCATAGGCTGACCTGCTAACCTAATGAAAACATAGAGAAATGTGATATAACATCAAAGAGGGATAAGTAAGCCACATGTCGGCTATTCCTATCTTGATACATGCGATAGGTTAGGGGTGTAGCATGCCCTTCCCCTTTGAACCAATGTTATCTTCAACAAGTTGTTGCATAAAATCTTCACCCTCCCAAGTTGTATCCTCACTACTCATGTTCTTCCACTTGATCAAATATTACTTAATCTCTCTAGTTGTTAACCTCTTAATACGTGTTTGTAGGATCTTGTCTAGTTCTAAAATGACTCATCCTTCATCATCTACTTTTGGTAGCTTTGTCTGGGCTAAAACTTTATGTCCAATGACATTATTCAAGTAGGAAACATGAAATACTGGGTTTATGTGAGATGAATGAGGCAACTCTAGCTTGTAAGCCACACTTCTAATTTTTTTTAAAACCTAATAAGGGCCATAATACTTATGATCAAGTTTATTGTATTTTTTTGTTGCTTATAGGACATCTACTTTTAATGTTGTAAATGTACAAAGACCCAGTCACCCACAACAAAATGTCACTCACTACAGTGTTGATCTGCTTGCTGCTTCATCCTATTTTGTGCTAATGCCAAATTCTCTCTCAAACCTACAAAAATATCTTGTTGATGTTGAATGTGCTCCTCCATATCTCAAAACTTAGTTTGCACCCTTAAGGAAGAAGTGATGGAAGGTAGATGGTAACCATATAATGCTAGAAATGGGGACATTTTATAAGAGGTATGGAAATATGTGTTATACCACCATTCTACAAGTGGTGGCCATTTAACCCAATGTTCTTATTTATCTAATACAAAACAACATAAATACCCTTCTCAACATTTGTTGACCACTTCAATTTATCCATCAGATTGGGGGTGGTAAGACGAGTTATGAGCTAGCTGAGTATCCAAATAGGAAAATAGTTCAATCCAAAAATTACTAGTGAAAATAGGATCATAATCACTTACAATTATTTTTGGGGTTCCATGCAATTTTAGAACTGCCTCTAGAAAAATAGCTGCTACTGTACTTATTTTAAATGAGTATGAGATGGAACAAAAATGGGCATATTTTGTAAGCCTATCTATAATTACCAAGATAACATCCTTACCTTTAGGACAAGGCAACCCTGAAATGAAATCCATGGAAATCTCCTCCCACCTTTGACTAAGAATGGCTAAAGGTTATAACATACCTAGAGTCTTAACTATCTCACATTGGTTTTGTTCACATATCAAGCATTCTGCCACAAAATTTTATACATCTCCCTTGAGTCCTTACCAAAATACTTCTCACTTGATTATATGATAAGTTTTCAAGAACCTAGAGTGGCCCCCAATTGGAGATGCATGCAAATCTGCAAGAATTTTATGTTTCAACTCTTAATCTTTACACAAGTATAACTTATCCTTATACCACAAGACATTACCTTTCCATTCAAATTTGTTAGAGGCTATAGAACCTTGATGGATATTCTAAATCATAACCTGTGTATCATTGTCCTACCACCTCTCTAACCTAGCTTCATCTACCCAATCTGCCTACAACATGGACATTACACAAAGTAATGCTTTTTGTGGATGTATCCTGCCTAGATAATGCATCTACTACTATGTTATCTTTACCCTTGTATATTATTTCAAAATCATAACCTAACATTTTTGTTACCCACTTTTATTGTTTCTTAGATGATAATATTTGATCCAAAAAGTATTTGAGACTATCATGACCCATTTTCACCTTAAAATGTCAACCCATCAGATAGGTCCTCCACTATTTTACTTCATGAAGAATAGCCATCATTTCTTTCACATAGACAAGTTTTTGGATATTCTTACCTTTAAATTAATGACTCTCAAATGCAAGGGTTATTCCTTCTTGCATTAGTACTACTCCCAACCCTAATTCAGAACCATCAAATTCAATAATGACTGTATTAGAGAAGTCTGGAGTAGCCAAAATTAGGGTGGTGCACATAGCTACTTTTAGATGCTCAAATGCTTTAGTGGCTGCATCATTCTAGTGAAAGGAATCCTTATTTAGCAATGCAGTGAGTGGATCTACTATGCTTCTATAACCATTCACAAATCTTCGCTAGTAACTTGTTAGTCCTAGGAACCCTCAGAGTTTTTGAAAGTTTTAGGCATTGGCCAATCCACCATAGCTTTGATCTTATGAGGATCAACTTTGACACTGTCATGGGATACAATGTGACCCAAGTACTATACCTATTGTACTCCAAAAGCACATATGGATGGATTCACATAAATTTGATGTTGTTCCAAAACTATCTACACCTATTTCATATGTTGCAAGTGTTCTTACCATGTCTTATTGTAAATTAGTATGTCATCAAAGAAAACCAACACAAACTTCCATAAAAAAGGCCTAAAAATAGTGTTCATCAAGCTCTGAAAAGTAGATGGTGTATTTGTAAGACCAAAGGGCATTACCAAAAACTCATAATGGCCCTCATGAGGTCTAAAAGTAGTTTTATGAACATCTTCATCCCTGATTCTAATTTGATGGTACCCCAAACAAAGATCCAATTTCATGAAATAAATAACACCAAGCAACTCATCAAGTAAATCATTAATTACTAGAACAAGAAACTTATCTTTGATGGTGTACTCATTGAGTTCCATGTAATTTGGGCACATCCTCCATGTGTCATCCTTCTTATGCACCATGACCATTGGTGATGAATATGCACTATGAATGTGCCTAATGATCCCTGCCTCTAGTATCTCATAGACCATCTTTTTCAATTTCACTCTTTCATGTGTATGGATATCTATATGGTCTGATATTTGGTGGTTGACTCCCTGGAAGTAGTTGAATAGCATGATTGTGTTCTCTTTTTGGTGGTAGTCCTTTTGGAATGGCCTCAAAAATAGATGGGTGGCCATCAAGAATCATTTATAGATCAGGGTGTGGAGATGCCTTTATGGGTTAAACTTCTATGGAACATAATCATGTTATAAATCTTTTTTCCCCCCTTTTTTAACATTTTTTTCATTTGATGTGAACTAACCAATTGTGGAGATTTTACCTATAATCCTCATAGTTCAATTTTTCTTCCTTCAAAATGAAAGTGCATGAATAGTTCTTGGAAGTTCATCTCAATTGTACCCAAGATTGTGAGCCCTTGGACTCCCAAAATAATGTTTGCACCACCCATGGGAATAAAAAACATAGGAGAATCTAGATTACACTCTCCCATAACAAGCTTAATACTATGTCATTTCCTTAAATAATTGACTGTGCCACCATTTACACTCATGACCTAAAATTCTGGTGTTGGGTAAATGAAATAATTCAATCAATTGGCCAACTTATGGTTGATGGAATTATGTGTGCTCCCTTAGTCAATCAACATTATCACCTTATATTTCTTGAGGAAATCCACCACCTTAAGTGTTTGAGGAGTGCTAATACTTAAAAGTGCATGATAAGATATTGGAGGTTTGGAATCTTTAAGTACCTCCTCTATCTCTTCCTCATCATCATTGGAGGCATCATCCTCTTCATCATCTTTGTTGGATCCCTAAATATTGAAAAAATTATTAGCACATTTATGTCCTTTGCTTCACTTGCTATTCCAATCGAAACATAATCCTTTTGCATGATTCTCTTCAATTTGTTGAGGGGTCAATCTGTCAGGTAGAGGAAATGATGGTGTCGATATGCTACAATCTCTAAAGTGAGTGAATGGATGCTTCTTGTTGGCTATGAATTTTTCCTCAGCCTTATGTGCCATGATAATAGAATCAGAAACCTTAAGTGGATTAAACATGCATACCTCATGTTGAATGTGGTCCTTGAGGCCTCCCAAAAATAGATCATTCAGCTTCTCATCAGAAATTATCTCCATGCATAAAGACAGGTTCTAAAAATTATGAATATAATCCTTGACTGAACTAGTATGTCGTAATTTTGCTAATTGGCTGAAGTAATTATCTGTCACATTATTGTTATAGTGTAATTGTAGCTCCTCTATAAAAACTAACCAGGTGACACTGAGAGTCATCTTTTTATTTTGAGCACACAATGATTGATACCAAATGAATTGTTCATGTTATAGATACAAGGATGCCATGGTAACCTTCTATCCTCATGGGATTTGATGTAGATAAAAAAAATATCCATTTGGTTAATCCATTTGAGTGGATCATTTCTATCAAATTTACACATATCTACCTTTGGTAACATGTTCCATTGTGACAAGGTACTTGGATTTAGATTAGGTTGGTCGGGAGATCTACCTTGGTGGGGTTATGTAATAGTGATATCTAGATGATTTGAATGATTATTTTTTAAATCCATCATGATATTTTCCAAACTAGATTGTATGGATTTCATATCAGATTGTATGCCTTACATCTCAATTTGAATGCCTTACACGTTGTATTCAAGTTAGCTAACTATGTGATCTATCTCAGAGAACCCTGGTATAAAGGATCCAGTAGTTTCCCCTTCTGACTCCATCTCTTCCTTGTGAGGAGTTTTACCTAGGGTTTTGACACCCTTTCCTAGGCCCCTAGTTTGTGGTCATGCCATAAAAGGGCTTGACAATGTCGACCCTGATTGACACTTTTGACCTAACTTTGACCAAGTGATTTTGTACTTATGTTGGCCTTAAATTAGAAACTACAAAGAACAGACCCTATCTATATTTTTATAAGATTTCCAAAAATGTAAATGAATCTGAAAACTTCATTGAATTTTGCACTACAAAGCAAATTTATGAAAAACCCTAAAATGGTGATAACTTTTGCAAAATAGATCCAATTGAGCTAAAATTTGAATAGAATATTACTTAAATGATTTCACCTCTAGTAAAAACATTGTAGATAAAGTTACAACTATTTGCGAGATATACCAGATTATAAGATCTAGGGTTTTTGTTCTGATTATAGCCCAAATCAATGCTTTGATACCACTTGTAACGATAATAACACACCAAATAAGTAGAAGAATAGTAAGATATCACAATGATATGAAAATATAGTAGAAAATATGAATAATATATAAGCCACTTTAATGGGGAAACCTCCCAAATTCTTTCAATAAGAAATAAATACTCTGATATGATGATAAACAACTACCCACTACCTCTTATATATAGTCTACATAGCCCATGGTTACTCCATAAACTGACTTACTAACATAATGAAAGTATAGAGAAATGTGATATAACATCAAAGAGGGATAAGTAAGCCACAAGTCAGCTATTCCTATCCTAATACATGTGATAGTTTAGGGGTGTAGGAGTTTCTTCCCTACACAATGCATTACCACATCATTTGAAGAAAGACACAACATCATTTTCCATTGTCACGCCCACTAAAAATATCATATTATTATTTCTTAACACTTTGTGTACAAAAGGATAAATGGGGTCAACAATCATGGGTTTTGAGTTAGGTACAACTACTGATTTATACTCTTTTGCTTTACAAAACCCTATTTTACCAAAACATAAATTTACATCCTTTTTGGTGTAACTTCCACCTCTGAGGCAAGTGTGTGTTAAATATAATGTGTATCATAGAGTGCTACAAATAAATATTGAAAAGATGACATTATTAATAATACATGCAAGAGTATTATAATCATTCAAAATTTAATAATTACTTTCCTCTCGACCACTCAGCGTTGGAAATTAAATTTATAAAAAAATAACCTAAATGACATCTTGGATCAATCAATTAGATTATATAGGAGCCGTATTTCATTGAAGAAGCCTTTCCATTTTTCATCTACATGTATCTATTTCATAATATCTATAATTAAATGATAATATATACCATTACTACATGTATTATTAATACATATTGTAATAATTATCTAATCATATATTATAATATATAATTATTTAATATAATATTATATATTATACATAATATATCTTTTATAATATATATAATTTTTATTTTGATAGGTAAAGAGGGTTGCAGGGTCCCTCACCCATTTTATTAAATGAGGAAATGTGGTTACAAGCCCACCAAAAGATGAGGACACCACAAAACCAAAAAGGGTCAAAGACCCACAAAAGAACTAAAAAAGACATAACCATGACAAAATAAAAGAACTTAGGATTCAATGAACCAAAAACATAGGAATGCCACTTTAACACCCACAATAAAACATTGATCCCATTTCCACATGAAACCCATGGCTTACATAGAGCCCCCAACCACTAGCTCGTCGTTGCCATGCTCCTTACCCCCTTTTTAGATAAACCACCAGCCACAATTTTTTTTGTAGGAAACACAATTTATCCCTCCTCGACAACCACATCTTCCACATCCATCCCCTAAGGTAATGTGAATTTTTACCTCTATTTTGACATACCCACTTTTAGATAAAGGTGACCCCCTAGTATAGGTGTTACTTTTAAACTTTCCAAATGGGCTTGCATAGGTGTTGAAGCTGCCCGACTTCTGGTGAGGGGCCCATCCCTCATAAACATTGGCACTTGCATGTAAGTGGGGTATGTGCTTTGAAAATTTGTGTGAGTGTCTTAATTACTAAAGCTAAACCTAGATATTTCCTACCTTGTAGAGCTACCATGTTCAACGTCAGTGGGTAACAAAGGGCCTTGAAGTCTAGTAATGGCATACAACATCTGAAGGGCTAGGGTCTTAGAACTAAGATTACATGTCTTCCAGGTGGACCAAAAGATTGTTAAATCTATCATCTAGGTACTAAAATGTCTTGAAGGGGACCAGACCAACATTCACCATCCCAAAAAAATCTTGAGATCCCTTATCCTCTAGCATAAATTCCTCTACAACATCCTCAAGTCAAACGTAAAACTGCTCCCAAATAAGCCTAATAGCCACCACCAAAATAAAATCCTTGTCCATATAATCTTAAAGAAAGTTCACCACAAAATATGATGCCACTAGAGAATTCACCTTGATCCTAAAATTCATCTCCAGAAAGACCAATCCCATGACTTCCTTAATGGCATGTAAGACATTCCTAGTCTGAATGAAGAATATTTGTTTTATATTAACATTTAAAACTTGCCCCTCAAAAGCTAACTTACCCTTATTCACCATGACATGAAGGGGTTTACTGAGGGCCACCTATAGCATGCATTCCATTCATTTTGCCTAGTCATTTCCTTACATATACACTTTCCAAAATGCCAATCATGGAAAACTAATTTGTATGTCTATAAAACCAAAAGACAAAGCCTCAACTTGGGTGAGGAGATGTTGAGGTCATGGCCCAATATCCCCAAGCATAGCCTAATCATGAGGGAGTATTCAATTCTTATGTCTCCTAATTATTATCATAAATTAGCTCCTCAAGTTGATTGATGCCTTTGTTTTCCAACTCATCAACCACTTGATTTATTTCACAAAAGTAATGCAAGGATTCCAATTCATTTATTGATCCAAACATTCCCATGCCTGGCTCATAATATTTTCTAGGTTCTAAGATCTTGCTTTCCCATTCCTCAAATCTTGAATGATGACCATTGAGTCCCCCTCAATTATGACACAGTCAATCCCACATTGGCACATAAGTTTGAGTCCCAACACTAAGGTTTGGGCCTCAACTTCATTGTTTAGTCCATTTGATAGATTTTTTAAGGTGATTTAATGAATGATCCTACACAATCAAAAATGATACAACCTATACCTAATGCTCTTGGCTTCCCTTACATGGAACCATCAATGTTAAGTTTGAACATCCCTAGAGGAGGTGAAAATGAAGTTATCCTTACTTCGTGCTTAGAAACCTTTAAAAACATAACTGATCCATTAAGAAGAGGTACTTTTAGCCACTTCTAGGAGGATATTATTTGAGAATTGTAGTTCAAAAGATATCCCCTATGTCGATGAGTATGAGTAAAACCCACTTCCAACATAACTAATTTTGCTTTCTTGATTGCTTCATCAAAGGAACAAGACCAGTCGTCAAAGATCCATAGGTTTTGCTCTTTACATATAGTCCATATTAGAATGATCAAACATGTTGTCCATAAACCAAAGAACATGTATTTTTGAGAGCTCGTAGACCAGGTGATGAAAGCCTACTTCAATGATTTTGATTTGGCCCATTACCAGGCCAACTTATTACACAAGTAGTTCCAACCCTACATTGTAAATGGTTAAATGAAGAGGAGATGATTGGCATCTTCCTCTTCCACCTGGCACATTACACATATGGAAGGGCTATAAGAACCCATCCTTCACAAGTGATATTGGAATAAAATGTGACCTTGAATTGCAAGCCAAACAAAATCCCCAACTTTAGGAAGATTAGATTTATTGTATCAAAATGCTTTAGTCTAGCCAAAGGAGAGTTCCTCCTACTCAGCCATTTTGTACCCCAAGTTAACAACATGCCATATAGACTTCACTCCCACCCATTAAACCATATCGATCTTTGAACTAATGATTTTTTTCTCTCTTAGCCAGTATGTTAGTCAAATGCATATTCTTATATTCTTGTATTTGCACATAATCAATCTCTTTCCACGTCTAAACAACCAGACCCACCTTCATACTAAGTTTAAGATAATATCTCATGTTATCTCCCCATAAATTCCTTAAAGTCACTTTAGCTTCACTAAAGTCCTATATCTCTCTTATGGGCTTATGACCATTCCAAGAGTTAGCTCATAAATCAGCCAGTTGCTCGTCATTGATACCCACAAGACATGGTCTTTGATGATGAAACAATAATTTATAATTAAATTCCAAAGATGGGAACCCTTGGGAGGGTTTCCCACCTTCAATATGTTAAAGGGTGAAAAATCTTTGATGTATATTTTCTGGAGAAGCTTATTCCACTTTGTTTGAGTTTGGGTGACCATAACCCAAACCAATTTGGCTCCCAAAGCAAGATTTTGAATATCTAGCCTTTTTATTCCAGCACCTTCCCCAACTTGGGGAAGGAAAACCTTATCCCATCTAATAAGGGGAGTATTCTTTGTGTCATGCACGACTTTCCACATGAAGTTTTTCATGATTCATTTCCACTGCTTCAAGATTTTAGTTGGCAGTTGTAAAAATGACATAGTGTATAATGGTAGAGTGCATAACACCAATTTTAAGAGGGTGATTCGACCAATCAAAGAAAGCCACTTTAATTTACACTATATGAGTTTTGATCAAAAATCCTCAAGCAATTTTTTCCACAAAGAAGCCCTACCTACTCCGACAAACACGGGTACCCCTAAGTATTTCACGAGAAACTTACCAACTTTGAAATTTAAAATTTCAATAATATCTAGTTACTCTTAAAGTAGAGTGTTAAGGAAGAAAATTTTAGGTTGGGCCAAGTTGAGACATTGGCATGAAGCCTTCTCATAATCTAATAAAATTTGCTTGTAGGCCTTTGCTTCCTTCAGTGATGGGATACTAATCAAAATTGTATCATATGCAAATTGTTGGTGAGTAAAACTTGCCATGCTGATCATTGCCTTTACACCAAAAATCTCCCCTTCTCTTATCACTCCTCAAAATTTCCCTTCCTAAAGCCTTTGCCATTAAAATGAAGAGGAAGGGGAAAAGGGGGTCCCCTTGTCTTAGCCCCTGAAAGGCCTTAAAGAAGCCCATTGGTTCTTGTTGATTAAAACTAAGAATCTCAAACTTGAGATGTAACTAAAAATTTGGTTGCACCACTCCTTAGCAAACTAAATTTTTATAGGGTCTTCATTAATAAATTCTAATTGACCCTATCACAAGCTTTACTAATGTCTAGTTTAAGAATCATCCCCTTCTTGTGGCCTACCACCAGAGAGTGGATAATTTTGTGGTTGATGATAACACCATCGTGAATTTCCTATTGACCATTTTGGTCACCATGAAGGAACAACATCCATTTTTAATTTAGGGTTTATTTGTCACACAAGATTCTCAAAACTAAGTTAAAGTTTAGAAAAGGGGTTAAGGCAGAGAAGGAATCAAGCCTTCATGCTTCAAAGTTTTGGTCTTTGTATGTTTTGATGCAAATGATTTAAAAGGAAAGAGGACGTAGCCAAATTTTGGTATTCTTTGCGAAGAAGATCCAAAGCATAAAGGTAGAATATTTTGAAAATTTTGTAATTTTTTGGAAATGCAAAAGCATGGAAGCAAGGAGGTATTATAAGCTCGGGATCATTAAAGCTTTGGTGGGGACATAAGTCTTTAGAAAGTTTCTAAGTCTTAAAAAAACTTTAGAAGCATGGAAGTATGAAAGCTCGAGGGTATTAAATCCTTAAGCCAAAAGTTAATGCCCCATGGTTTTGAGGCCTCGAAGAAAATCTAGGTGATAGCTTCTAGGAGAGATTAGAGGTATGAAGGCTTGAAGGAATTAACCATTAACCCAAAGTGTGAAGATTTGAGGAAGTGACATGTGATGACAAAAATGAAAAGGTTATCAGAATAAAGACATGAGACAATGATAAATTCACTAGTATAATAGCCTAAATTTGATGAGCCCCCAACATCTTAATGGCTTCCTAATTTGTCAATCATAGTAGGACTATAGTCTAATCAAACAGTACCATGCAATAATTATTCAAATCTCTTGCCAGCCTGTGCCTCTTTCAAAATACTTTCAACAAATAGTGGATTTTTAAAAAGTTGTTTGATGCCATGTGTTAATTTCCATACGGTCTCGAGCTATTTTTTAAATGCTTTTCAACACTTATAGTGAATTTTCAAGAAGTTTCTCGATGAGTCAATCATGTCATTAAAGGCCCAAGCAAGTGGGCAAATGGGATGCTTCCACATGTCATAATCTTAGTGACCTAGAGTCTCAAAATTATTTATATAGTTTCAAACCCTCTGGGCTAACAGGTTAGTGGGACGATGCCACATCGTAGAATCCTACTACCTTACTCTCTCAATGATTTCTATATATCCCAAAGAGATATCAGAGCCCCAAGATAGTGGGTTAGTGGGATGATGTCATGTGATGAAATCTTATTGCTCCAAATCCTTGGGGTGGTCTTGCAAATAGAGCAATATGTTAGATAAATGAGTGATCATGATGACATTGCATGGTGAATTTTCACTTCACTATAGAGATAAAAATCAACATTGCATTTGAAGCCTTAGTTAAGTAATGGAAGAGTGAGAAGGAGCCACATGGAGGTGGCAGGCCCCAAGTGTATGGCTTCAGGAGCACCCAATGAATAGGAGAACATCTACTAGCAATCGATAGAGCCTAGTCGAGAGAGCCTAAGGAAGGGGTATATAAATGAGATGCTACCATGTGGACTTGGTAGAGCCTCGGGATTTATAGCCCAATAGAAGGAAGACAGTTGGCAAACCCAAAGTAGGTATGGGAGTCTATAAAATGTTAAGTATGTGGGTCCTAAGGGGAGAATATACTCGCATAATTAAAAAAGGCCTAGAATGAGCCTAATGTTGATACATAGCTAGAAACTATCATTAAAGAGCTTGTTGGCATCCACATTGGCACTGATTGAGGCAAATTTGATGACCCATTTCACTTGTTCAAACATCAAATTCATGAATTCACTATGTAACTGCATTTGATTCATAGAATTAATCTAGGAGTAGTTTAAAGTAAAAATCATGGCATAACTCAATAGAAATGCTAGCAAAATGATGAGGGGTTGATGGAATCTGGAGTTATTCATCATAGAGGCAAGTGGAGAATATGCATGTAGAAGACAAGCTACAAGGTTAAAGGGATGTGACAAGCAGTTACATTGGTGTGACTTTGGAAATCCTGAGAGGATCCCCACTACCTTGATTCCCTTCCCTGACCATCATAAAAAAAACTATAAATGAGATTTATGGTTCTTCCATGTATAGATTTATTAAAAATTGTAACCACCTCGATAGTGGGGAAGACCAAAAAGGGACCTGAGTTTTGAATATTTTGCCTATAAAAACAAGTAGAATTATCATGATAAAGTGGCCCTTTTTGAGCATGATGGGAAATGTGTAATAATAGAAGATGAATAAATATATTAAATCAAAGATGGTAAAAATGGTAACAAATTGTTTTCAAACCATGTAAAGATTTGCACCAAATTAAAACAAATAAAAGTCACACTTTATCACATTGGGAAGTATGAAAATATTTTAATAAAATTGAAGTCACATGAAAAACCAATGGTATAAAAACAAAAACAATTAATTCAATCAATCATATTAAATCAAGCTGGGAAGTATAAAAATAAAGATAAAATATAAAAGGAAATTAAATTAATACACTAATCCAAGCTGGGAAGTATGAAAATTTTAATAAAATAGTTGTAAGCATACATGTAATTGAAAAATAAGAAGATAAAAGTGAACGACTTATGAAGTAATTGTAAAACATATTAAATCAAGATGGGAAGTATGTCAATGACATGTAACTCATAATCAAACACTACTTATCACAAATTTGACACATGTAATTTCATTGTAACTTGGCTATAGTATAAACTGGGTATTGGAATATTTTGTGAGGGCTTAGTCCTATCCATGGTCTTACACTAAAACTCAAAAAGGGGACACCAATGAGGTGGAAACAATTATGGGAATGATTTTAAAATATGTTTTTAATGTGGTAATTTGTGAGGAGGGTTTAGCCCTATCAATGGTCTTACACTGTAACTCATAAGGGGAACACCAATGAGGTTAATGGTGACAAGCAAATGTTTTATTATGATAATTTATGAGGAGAGTGTAGACATAAAAAAATCTGTACACCATGATTATGAGTGTCAAAGTACCCCTATAATACCTTAGGACCCCCTTAGGACTAATTTGACCCTTTGACCCCTAACCAAGCCTAATCATAGTCAGTTTGACCAAATTGGCTTAACCAACCTTTTATCCACTTTTACCCTTCACCCTCGACCATCGATGGTCACCTTGATCCTTGATGGTCAGGGTTCACCTTCTTACCCACCAAAAATGCAAACCATCCACCTTGATTTTCTAAACATATCTTCTCTTAATCCAGTTGTGAACCATTAAATGGACAAATTAAAATTAGAAAGCTCAGTTCATATCTTGTTGAAACTCTCTTGCCTTGCTTGTAATAAGAGAGGAGTAAGAAGGTGAAATCCATTTATAATTATTATCAAGATCTTGTGCATCCAAAATTCTCTTTTTGCATGTCAATCATCATCAATAATCTAGCAAACCAACTACTATGTTAGAGAGCTAACTCAATGCCACTGCCCTGCTAAAGCGCCAAGTACCGTTACTTTATCAAAATCATGACAGTCTCTACCAATAGGTAAATCACCTCAAGCATCCACCCAATGAACTTTATGTAAGATAAGTATTTATTTTTTGATATTTAAATACTTTATTTTCCTTTCACACTCAGCCCAACACCAACCCATCTCCTAGAATCTCACTTTGTGATCCCATCAATCAACCATTCACTAACCCATATCTACACATAGTAACTACCGATAGTTATCTCAACCATTAATAGTTTGTTCAACCATCGATGGTCACCCTAACCATTGATGGTTACCTTAACCACTGATGGTTAGCCCAACCACCGATGGTCACTGTGGTAGTAAATTATAACAAGTTATTTCCACCTACCTACCTTCAACCAAATCTAATTTTTTGTGTCCTTGCCTGTTCATGGACCCCTCCCTGATTTTTTGAAGTAGACCATAATCACCTAACACTAGCATTAATTACCTTATCACTATTCTAAATCATTTTTAGTCTATTTCTTTAGCAAGTATCTCTTGTGTTCAATTTTAGTACCTTTTGATTATTGATGCAAGTACCTTTTATTCTATTTATAAAGTTAATTATTTAAAATGTGTGGATTGACAGCCCCCAAGGAAGCTCTTGCTTTCAATATCTAGCTAGCACTAGGCAATCCACTCAGCTATCTATCTAACAAAAAAAAATTCTTTAGTGCTTTTTTATTTGCAGGTCATCCTCCCAAGCCAAAGAGGAGCTCTTCACAATCATCTAATTCAATGTACACACAACCAAATAGGTTTTTCAACTATACCTATACTTAGTTTCTTCTTCTCCCTTTCTGAATAATAAGTATAAATTCATTAAAACATTCTGGTACACCTGGTGGGACCTTGAGTCTTTACTTTGGGTTCTTTTCTTTGCATCTGTATGTTTTTCTCTCTATTTGTGCTCATTAACGAAATTGAAATCTCTTTTGGGTTTAAAATTAAGTGCATCCATTGCTTGCTTCTAATTTTAGCTCACTTTGGTTTAAGACAAAGTGTAGCTTCACTCTTTATTAAATATCAAACAAACTTGAGGCAAGGCCCGAGTAGGATTTCATCACCTAACGATAGCCTTACTCTTTCCTGACATTCCTACTTGGAGGTCATTACCAAGGGGAGAACCAACTCAACTCTTTGGTTGAGTATAAACTCTAGAAATCAATATATACTAGTTAAGCACCCAACGCCCTTATCAATGTGATGTGTGAAGTGAGGGTGTAGGCCCCAATACTAAGCCACATATTGATTCTAATACAAATTATTTTTGAGAGCCTAAACACAACCTGAAACCAACCTTAGACTTCTTTTTTAGTACCTATTCTACAAGCCAATTTCAGTCATGCAACTTCTTAAAGTATAAGCCAAAAGTGAGATTAATAAAAACTCTGGGTCTTAACGTCTCTTTTAGAGTGTGATTTGATTTCTTTGATAATTTCTTGTCTTATTTTTGTTTGAGTAGTGAGGATGTTTGTGTTTTCTCTCTCCCCTATCTTGTATGGTTCTCACTCACCAATAATGAAGGAACCTTGCAGAGCAAAATCCATCACCAAACTGACATACTTCTTCCACCTCTTCATCTATGGATTACATCTTTGAACCAACAGATTCTCCTCATCCCTCAGGAAGTCATACTTTCCCTCAGGAGGTTCCCCAAGGAGATGCAAATTTTTCTACCTTCCTAGATAATAATCTTGTGGCCCTACAACATTATCTTACAACCATGTCTTATCATACCTTGGCTTTCACCCCACCTATAGATCCACCTTATGGCATGCCTCTCTACCTCATGGGTAGAACCTCTATTGCCATGGTTTCAACCCAATTGTTTGTTATTCAAGCCTCCTCATCCACCAAAAATCCCCTAGAGACTATTATAGACAACCAACCAACCTAAACTATGAACACCCTTACACCTTCCACTCCTACCAAAAACTCCTCCACCTTAAGAGCAAGCCAACCTCTAACCACCTACACTCCCTCCACTATGGGATTTCCCACCTCTAGCACTACCAACCTTCCTTTAGCTACCCCTAATCCATCAACCACTACCCTGCTTCAAAGCCTTGTGGTGTCCATACCCTCCACCTTACCACCAATCAATACAAGGTTCACTAGCCCAACTACCACTCCTATCCAACAAACACCCCTTACATCGAACCTAGGATACATCCCTAACCTAAAAGGGCATGCACCCCTACCCACTACCCAAACACCTACATCTACCCACCCTTATATAACTTCCACCCAACCATCGACATCCACATACCAATATATGGAAGCTTCCCAATCTTCTACCCACTATCAGTACATCACCCAACCACCACAACAATATGCATCTTACAACCTTCTGGGTGCATAACCCCAAGTGAACCTGATGAAGATGTTTATGGACAAGATGACCACCTTAGAGTCATCCATCTTGGGTGCTCACAACATATTTTCATATGACCAAATTTTTAATGAGCCCATCCATCCATCTGTACCTATTAGGCCATATCCTCCCCCATGGAAACTTCCTAAGTTCTCTAAATTCCAAAGTAAGGAATATCCCCAACAGCACCTTAGGGTAAGAATTCTTGTTATCTAATTACTTATGATGATACCATCATTCTTTGCACCTTCCCCTTGTCCCTAGCTAGTTCAACATTAGATTAGTATAGTTCCATACCCAAACACTCCCTCTTCTCTTTCACCCAGTTGGCTCTGACTTTCTTGAACCACTTTTTGATCAATATCTGTAAGAAAGTTTATATCACCAACCTCTACTCTATCTAATAGTTTGAGGATGAATCCATTGCTAATTATGTAGCTCATTGGAGGAGCTTAATTAACCAACTTTCTTTTTTCCTTGCCTCAACCCAAACTCATAGAGCTCTTTGCTTAGGCATGTGCCAAGCATATCTCCTCTACATTGCATGTCTAAAGATTCCAAACCTTTGATGAAGATTTGACCATGGTGTATCAGTTAGAGAACATAACCATTGATGAAGGAAAACTAAAACTAAAAAACAAAAACTCCACCTACAAAACCAATGAGGCCTCTTCTTTCAAACCAAATAACTAGTCTAATACCAATACCAGGGGAAAGGGAACTGTGAATGCAATTGTCCTTAAATCCACTCCTCTACAATCCATAAACCAACCAAATTCCTCTAGTTCCTCAAATCAAAACATGAGGAACCATAATCATAGCAACTAGAAGAAATTCACTCTACTTGAAGAATCTTATGCTTCAATCTTGGAGAAGTTATTGAAAGCTAATATAATTAAACTTCCTCTTATCAAACCCCTTCAATAGTTTGATTCCTCTCATTCTACACCTAGTTAGTACAATGAGAATGATCTGTGTGCCTTCCATCAGGTAATAGGACATGACATTAGTAGGTTCAATACCTTCAAGAGACTTGTCTAATCCCTCATTGATAAGGGGGAGCTCGCATTGGATAAACCCAATGCACCATCAAACCAAGTCCTTGATATATTCAGGAAACCTTTTCCAAACCATGATCCTACCAAGAATGAGAACAATAACATCAAATGTTCTCATGATGCCCATATAGTTAACATGGTCCTCAATGCACTCATTACCGAACCACCTAGTACCCAATCCTCTAGTTCTCCACCTCCTCCATCTACTAAGGTAATAGAGTCACCTTCCCTTCCTTTGAAAACCCAAATTGAGGAAATATTATCTTCTCCCCTCCACTTATTAAGGTAGTGGAGTCCTTAACCACTTTTTTAACTGATATATCGAAATAACCAAGCATTGCTACCTTACCTTTTCCTTTAACTACTAAGTAACTCACCCCTCCCTTAGAAATCATTCCCAAAGATGAAGTCCCCATGTCTAATCGTCCCACAGAGGAGCCACCTATCTCAACCTTGCATCCTTTGATTAAGGAAGAGGACAAGGTTACCATCTCTCTTTCCCAACTGATGGGTTTATCCTTTGAACCCACTACTTAGGGAACCAAACTGATCTAGAAACCATTCTCTAGACTAGTCCAGAGATTGGAGTTTGTTTCCAAACCCAATTTAGACTAGGTTACCTTTTGGAAATAACTAGGCCTCCCTTACATTACCAGATCAAAAACTTCAACCCTTTCTTTGGTGGACAAACCCCTCACCTATATTGACAAACCTATTTCCATATCTACCCTACCAACTAAAACCTCTACCCAACCAACCAAAACCTCTACCAAACCAACCAACCCTCAACCACCTAGGTAAACCATTACCCAAATAACCAAACCCCCTTTTGTCACCCCAACCAAATCAACCAAGAGCCTTCGTACTTTCCTTACACCATGCCTTAGTCACCCATTTGTGAAAGTGGACCTAACCTCTTCAAACCCACTAACCAAGCACCAAACCAAAGCAACCAAAGAGGTAAGACCAACCAAAGGCTTGAATGCCTAAATTTTACTTCCCTAAACCTTGCACTCTATTTTGGGACCTCATGCCTCTACCTTGAGTAGGAAGCCCATTATCTCTACCCAAAATCCACCACCTCTTTTGGTTAGACCTTCATAGTTGCTTTTTGATGCACCTTTCTTCACCGTACTAACAATATCCAGGCTACCTACTTTGAAATCTTCCACCTCTAGCTCATCGGCCTCTTTATCTAAACCAAAGCCATCAACCAAGTACACCACCTTACCTAAGGCACCTATCACCAAACTTGCTTCCAAACAACCTTTTGCCTCAACAACCAAAGCCAAGATCGCTAAACCTTTACCACCCTTAGCTAAATCCTACTTGACCATTTCATTAGGTTCTTGTAAACTTCTTGTTTATCCTTACCTCCCATCAAACCCTTTGACTCTCTTGCTTCAAAACCTATCTAGTATAATGACCACCAAGTGTGTTCTTATCATAGGACACCCAACCATGATACAGAGAACTATAAAGCTCTCCAAACCATTATCCATTGGATTTATGATAAATATTATCTTTTAACAGAAAAACCTCTCAAGATACCTATATCGATCCCACCCACAACCATACCTACCCAACACTTACCTACTCCTCCAATCTCACCTCATATTGAAGATGAGTCTAACCAATCTTCTACCCCAACTCCCCCTCCTATCCATACTATCAACATGGTCACAAGATAGTAGCAGAAGGATAATGGGAAGGCCAAGGTGTCCATTCTATGGATGTATCCATCCTCCACCTCCCAACCAACTCAAACCCATCCATCTCCATCCCCAACCAAACCTAAGGTATCTATTTTAGGTGCCTCCTAATCTAACCCCTCATAATCCATTAGGAGAGTTATCCTCAAGCAACTCCACCAGACCTCAGTCAAGATGAGATTATATGAGTTGATCTCTACTTCCCCTTACCACTACCAAGTAGTAATAGAAGCTTTGTAATCCATACAAGTCTAGCCCAAAGATTCCCAACCTATAGCAACCTTTGTTGGTGCCCTTAAAATTTCTAACATTATTACCTTTAAGGATTCAAAAATACCCTCTATCCATCCATATGACCCAGATCCTCCTCTCTTTATTACAACTTACATCAACCAAACCTACATCAAATGGGTCATGATTAATGGGGGAGCTAACATTAACATTATATCCTCCCATGCTTATACCCAACTCAACCTGTCGGACAATGCCATGTTTGAAACCTCAATTATCCTTCAATCATTCAATGATACCATGACCACTACCTTGGGAACGATTGTCCTTCATATCTATCTAGGAACTTGTATGTTCCCCAAACTCTTCTATGTAGTGGAAGGTGAATTTTAATACAATGTTTTATTGGGATGACCCTAGATCCACTCCATGGGTTGCATCCCTTCCACCCTTAACCATTGCATTAAGTTTGAGCACAAAGGCCAGGTCATCACAATCCAAGCTGACCCAAATCCTTTCTCAATATGCAACATGACCTATTGCCCTAATGATGTGCTCATACCTCCATCTAGCACACCCTCATCAACTAAAGACTAACCTTCAACCACAAAAGTGGATGTCATATCCCATTTCACCAGTGAGACATCCACTAGTTCCTCTATCCCTTGAAACCAAATCCCCACCATGGGCCCTTTAAAATCAATGTTCCATCATCTTTAACTGAGGGAATATCACCTTTTCTCCCTTGATGCTTTCCCTACTCCTCTAGAGTATGGGAAATCTAACTATAAACTGGGATATTACCCCAACATCAGAACTATTATTCCCTTTGGACCTCCCCACCATCAAACCTATTTTGTCTATGGGGGACTCAACAAACCCCTTGGTGCTTTTACCACCTCTATTTCACCTCAACCATTCACTACCAGTTTCTCTTACCTAGATAAACTGAGCTTCACCAAGACATACCTCCATTGGTGTGCTTGGAAAGGCTTTGGTCTTGGGTGATATGATCATGGCCCACATGAATTGGTCATCATTGAAACTAGGAAGCCTCATGAGAAATATGGCCTTGATTTCATCCTACCCATCAAGAAGTAAACCAAACCACCTGCCGTTACCATTACTGAGGAAGATACCCCTTCCTCACCCACCTCTCCTCCATCCACATGTGAGGATGATGACATCATCCCACCTAACTTTTTTTCATCAACATGATCAACCTTGGACCCCTGACTTATCAAAAGGATGGGGTGACCATAACCATCCCTTTGACCCATCCTGAGATGATAGGAGATGACTCTCCTACCATTAACACCGTTCAATGCCAAGATGATTATATCCTCACCTACCTTGGTACCCTAGATTATTCCATCCATAAATCCATTCCTCTTAAGACCTTGACCATGTTGAATGAACCTACCATGGATACCAACTTGGGCACTTCAGATAACTCCCACATTGTCAAAATTGACTAATCATTGAATGGTGAGGAACTTTAGGACTTCCCCTCTTTCCTCTGAGACTGTAGCATAGCTTTTGCTTGGTATTATAATGACATGCTTGGAATTGACCCCACTATTTCTACCCATAAAATAATCACTCACTGTGACACCAAACCCATCAAACAAAAACTTCAATGCATGCACCCTCATATAACCCTTCTCATCAAAGAAGATCTTTAGTGTCTTTTATTTGTCAATTTCATCCAACCCATTAAATATACCCAATGGGTCTCGAATGTCATACCTATCACCAAATCATAAGGGGACTATGAATTTGTGTGGACTTTCATGACCTTAACCTCATTTTTCCTAAAGTTGATTTTCCTCTACCAAGCATCGACCAACTAGTTGATCTTACAGTCAACCACGAGATGTTATATTTCATGGATGGATTCTTGGGTTATAATCAGATCCTAATTATGCTCAAAGATCAACACAAGACCACCTTCACCACCCTGTGGGGAATCTTTTGCTATGGAGTCATGCCTTTTAGGTTAAATAGTGTTGGTGTAACCTACCAACATGCCATGACTTATATCTTCCATAACCTTATCCATAAGATTATAGAGGATTATTTAGATGACCTGCTCAGAAAATACAAGATCTAAAAAGATCACTTGGTTGTTCTTAAGATCATCTTTGAGCGCCTCATCCATTACCATGTCTGCCTTAACCCCAAGAAGTCTATTTTTGGGGTCTTATCAGGAAAGCTTCTTGGCTTTATCATCTCCCTTCATGGAATAAAAGTTGATCCTACCAAGATCAAAGCCATCCTTTATATGCTTCCTCCCATCAACCTTAAGTAACTAGTAGCTTGCAAGGGAAGCTGCAATCCATTCATCATTTTATCTCCCAAATTTTGGACTAATGCCAAACCTTCCACCACTTTCTGAAGAAGGATGTCTCTTTTAAGTAGAATAGTAACTGTCAAAATGCCTTTGATTCACTAAAATATTACCTTTTATCTCCACCTGTCCTCATCCCTCCCAAGGATGACCAACCTTTCTACCTTTATATCTATGCTACTAATCACTTCCTAGGGGCAATGCTTGCTCATCATGATGAATAACATAGAGAGCAAGTTGTCTACTACATTATTTGCATGCTTGTAGAGTATAAGACTTGATATACCCATACCAAGAAGCTTTTCTTAGCTTTAATCTTCATGGTCACCAAACATCACCACTACCTTCTTAACCATAAAACTTGTCATAACCAACACTGACCCACTCAAGTACATGTACTCCAAGCCATACCAAAACCAACATATAACCAAGTGGCTCATGTTCTTAGCAGAGTTTGACCTTGAGTTCCTTTAGTAAAAGTCAATTTAGGGGCAAGTCATTGTTGACCAATTGGTTGAGGCACTATTAACAGACAACTAGCCTCCTCCTCTTGAGTTTCCCAATGAATCCATTGTGACCCTCTCTCAAGCGAACTTAACCACTCAATTCACCATGTTTTTTGATGGATCAAAGTGTCAATGTGGTGGGGGAGCTGGTATCATCCTTATTCCCTTTGATGATGAACCTCTTCCTTTATCCTTCAAGCTTGACTTTGAATGTACCAACAACATGGCTGAATATGAAGCTTTAGTAATAGGAATTCAGACCGCTTTAACCTTAGCAGTCAAAATGATCAATATATTTGGTGACTCCGAACTTATGGTCAATCAAATCAATGGATCTTACTAGTGTAAGAATGATGTTTTGCAATAGTACAAGTAACTAATTGATGAACTCTTAGCATCATTTGAACACTATCGTATCCAATCAACCCCATGATCTACTATAAGTTTGCCAATACCATGGCTTCCCTTACCTCTTAGATACCATCTACACCTTCTGACTCTAAGCTATCTATCATTATCTATAGACTCACCTAGCCTTCCTATGTCAAACCAGAGTCTCCCACCATTTTTAATGCGGAGGAGACCCAAATCGACCTTTGGTATCAACAAACCTTCAACTATCTCAACCTTGCCATAGTTATTTATAGTCTTTCTAGGAACATTCAAAGAGTGTTTATCCAAATTACCTCACATTATACCATACTAGGGTGTATCCTTTATATATATGAATTTGATGGTCTATTTTTTCATTGCCTGTGTAGTCACGAAGCCTCTCATGCTATCAAGGAAATGTATGATGGAATCTATGGAGGACACTTTAGTGGCCTCACTATATCTAAGCATATCCTTCACCTAATCTATTACTAGCCTACCCTTAACCAAGACTATTGTGATTATGTAAAAAAAGTGTGTTAAATGCCAATAACATGTCAATTTACATTAGTTACTCAGCCATAGTATTCATGTTTCTATTGATTTCTGACCCTTCTCACAATGGGGTCTCGATCTCATTGGTGAAATTAACCCCCATTCCTTGTAGCAACACCATTCTATCATCACTGCAACCAAATATTTTACCAAGTAGGTAGAGGCTATTCCTCTAGTCTTGATCAAAGCAAAAAAATTATCAACTTTATCAACCATCATATCTTTTGCCATTTTGGTGTTCCTCACAAGATTATCACTGATAATGGTAAATCCTTTAAGAACAAGTAAGTATGGGGTGTATTTGACGTATTCAACATTAAGTTAAGATTATCCTCACCCTATCACCCTCAAGTGAATTGATAATTTAAGGCCTCTGACAAAACTCTTAACAACATGCTAACTAAAATGGTTAATACATTTGGTCGAGATTGGCATTTACACATCCCTTTCACCTTATGGGCATATCTTACTAACATTATAACCCCTACAAGTACTATACCTTTCTCTCTCATGTTTGGAGTGGAGGTCATCTTGCCTCTTAAAGTCCAAATCCCATCTCTTCTCATATCTTTGCAAGATCTTATTTTTGAGGATGATTATTGTCAACACCATTTAACTTAGCTTGAGTTACTTGATGATCTTCATTTAACAACCCTTACCCATCTTCACGTCTATCAAGAGTGCATTTAGTATGCCTATAACAAACACCTCAAAGGGCAAGATTTTAACATTGGAGACCTCATCTTAAAGGAAAATAAACATGTCACCAATATGGAGAAAAGCAAGTGGGGAAAGTTTGCTTGCAATTGGCTTGGACCCTATATCATAACCCACAAGTATGGATCAGGAGCTTATCGGTTGTCCTCTTTTAAAGGTAACCCAGAGCCTGAGCCCCTCAATGCTTCACATCTACATCCATTATTTTGTTAAGAAGGATCAAGTCCACCTTTTATTTCAACTTAAGCTCATCCCTTGCTTTCAACTATATTTATCTCCCTATTTTAGGGGCACCTAATTAAAACTGAATCATGTGATTATGTCACAGTCATAACCTAATATTGAATAATAGTTACTGTGACTCTACCCATGGCATGATTCTCATGGTACTTTTCACCCCTTTCATAGGATGGATTCCCATGATCGTTGTCAGCTACACCTCTTCACACCTAATCAAATTTCTTGTGCTTTTAGATTTTCTTTCATAAAGGTAAACCCTTAAGCCTATATAAGCAAGTCTATGTCAAGAAAAATCAAAAAGTGAAAAATCCTATCACTAGCAATCATGGGTCATTATTAGCATTCATAGACTATCCCCTTGAAGGACATTTGTTAAAAAAATCATTTAAAATTTCCAAATGTAAGGTGGACTATTCCCTTGAAGGATAGCTATAAAAAAGCATTGAATAGAGCAAATAAACTTAGATCACTCCCTTGAAGGATGGATGAGTAAAGCATTTGTCAAAAGTATAGAAATTTCTTGGAAGCTTCCCATATAGATCGACTTCCCATAGATAACAACAAAGCAAAAGACCCATTATCAAAATCAAAACAAAAGCAAATTAATCTTGAAAGTTGCAATCGACTCTCAAGCAACATAATAAGGTAGAAACCACAATCGGCTTTCACAAGTAGACTTCCCACATTAATCATTATACACTTTACATGACATAGACTTATTTATACTAACTTTTTGGATACCTATAGAAGAGGCATGCTAGTCTCACCATAAGGTTCCATTTTCACCCATCTCCCCTTTACTCACTATAAGCAAGGGATTTTTGAGCTTACTTAACAATATGTGGCCAAGACACCTTTTTACCAGCCAAAAAGTGCTAATGCAAAGCTTTTGAAGGGATTTTGTTCATTAAGCCAATTCAACCTGGGTTTTGTTCTATACCTTGTCAAAGAAGAAGCATTGTGCCCTCTTTTTATCTTGTCTGACTAGTTGATATTCTCATTACAACATTTATCTCTTGATTATATTCTCTATCTTTCCATCTAGTGTTGTTAGTTAGCTTACCTTGTGTGCTTCACCCTAAGCAAGATAAAAACACCCATAATCATAACAGACATATCCATGTGTGTCATAAACGACATCATAATTATAACCATAACAAGCATAATAAAACCATAACATCCATGAGCATTAAAACAATCAACCATTTTCCACCACATGTCTAAATAATGAAGTATATGCTCATTAAGATTTAGTACGTCATAAAAAAATAGGAAGCATAACCATATATCAATACCATATCATGCCTAGCTAAGCATATATCAATGTCTAACATTCATAACATAAGCATCATCCATAAGCAATATAAACATCACATCATAAACATTAAACATCAACACAAACCATAAACCATGATCATGAGCATAAAAAATGATCACATATATAACTCATGGGTCAAATATTAACATGTACAAGTAGATATATGCGTCTCTCTCAAAATGTACATCTCACCACATTGACTCACAAGTCAAAATCAAAATGATATACAATAATATATAAAATATCTGAGCTATCATGCCCCAAGGGCACCACTATCTCCTGGAGCACTGCTAGATCTTGGTGCCTACCCACCTATTGTACCTACCAATCCCTCAAATGTACTTGTCTATCTAGCTATAAACACTACCCATTGCCCTAGAGTCACCACAGTGGCATCGCCTGCCAAGTTGGCTCTATACTCACCCCATCAGGGCTCCTGTAGACACTGTCAAAATGACAACTTCAAAGTATCATAACTCCTCCACTGTAGCCAAGTATTGTGCCATGGGGATGGTGCTCGATGGCTCTATCATTTTTTTAGCTGCTCTTCCTCCTCTCTACCTCAGTGAGTCCTTCTCTTATGTAACCAAGGTGAGCAAAGACCACACTTGGTACTTATCACCTGTGAGAGTAGTAACCTAACCCTATAAGGTATTAACCTAAACCTATAAGGTATCCACCTAGCCTTGTAATGCTATAACCTATACCTATGTAGTGGCTAACACCACCCTTACCTATCCATCAGGGTTAGTCCCTTGTGCCTATGCCCTCTGGCCCCTCTCCCAACTAAGCCCACACCCATCGGCCTCAAACCTTCATCATCCCCACCAATGTCTACTACTACATGTAAATGCTGGTACCATGCCATGTACCCATATATAAACTTAACAACATCTATCTATGCCTTAGCTGGTAACTCTTCATAATCTAATAAAGTTAGCATAAGATGTAGCTTTGGTAATAATATCTCAGAGTCCTTACACCTGTACTTAGGGAATGTACCCATAATACACTATAATACAAGGTTAAAATATCTACATACCCTAACAATTGGGTTAAGCTCCACCTCTCCATCCCTCCAGTTGAATATCTATCTATATCTCTATAGGGAGGGTGTTTTCCTACTATAACCAGGCCATACTAGAAACTAAACATAAGGTCTCCAAGTGATATCTCCAATCACTATCACACTTAGTGCACCCTTGAATCAATCAATGTCATGGGCTCCTCTCCCTACACCTAATGTATCAAAGTTACCCCTCCACCACAGAAAGCTAATTGGGAACTCAATTTATGTGTACCTTGCCCATGATAATCCCACTAGCCTTAACACCTAAATTCCTCATAGGCCCAATAATGTAGAGCCAAGTTAATGCTAATACCATACCTCTTATGGGCCTTAAACCCCTATAAATCCCTATATATTTGTACTATGAGAATAATCACCCAATCAAATATAGTCTACCTTAATAGCAGCTCCACTAGCACCCCTAGTAACAAATATGGGAACTACTCATTGCTTGAATCAAGAAAAGCAAAACAAGAGATGACTATCATAAGCATCATCATGAGTCTCCTCTTACTTGGAACCCTCTTATACAACATGCTATAATTGAACCCACTAACATGCCATCAGACCCAATCACTATCATCTCCATACAAAAGCTACACAAGATCCTCTTGCTCCTCTCACTCTATATGATAGATCAAATCACCTCAGAGTAGAAGCTGTGTGATCCTATGCACATCCTTGAGCAAGACCATCATCTCACTAGTTGGCAATAGGAAAGTGTTCAAGCAGGATCCCATTTCTCAATGAGCACTATGACCATGGATGCATCCTGAAGCACATGCTAATAATTCCTCATCACCCCAAACCCAACCTCCTCCATGTGGGCCTAGTTGACTAGGGTCATTCCCTACTGGATCTCTGCTAAGGTATATGGTACTCAATCGTGTATTTGTATCTGCTCCCTATCTTGCACTAATTTGGAAATATGGCTTAGTCACTTACACCAATATCGCCTACCCTACCCTACCTTACCCTTTAAGCAACTGACCTATTTCCTTATCCATCTTACTCATCTACCTAATTACCCACTAAATTATCCCTCAAAACCTATAAGGTCTACCTACCTAGAAATTACCACCTCTTTTGCCTTAAACTTTTTCAACACTTATAAAAAACCCTCTTTTTCCTAGTCGACTACTAATGGTCATAGTGACCATTGATGATCAAACACCCATTTTTTAGGGATGTCAACAATTAACAATTGAGCCCAATCATGGATGGTCATTATGGGTGTTTTGTGAATGAAACACCCAAACCCTACCCTACCCTACCCTAAAACTACCTAAAATACAATAAAACTTCCTACTTTGATACCCTAATGTGCCTAACCACCCTATTTCACCTACTTACTTGATCAATTTCCAATTTCACCCACATATTTACTCAAATTCCCCTGAAACCCTACTTAGGGCATAAAAGTTTAAACCCACCCATTTAAACCTACCCTAATCCCAATGTAAGTGCAAATTTAAGATAGGCTATCAAATTTAATAACATATCCTACCTCATTTCATGATCACCACTGTGGAGTTAGCCACAGGCTTGTTTGTCCTCATCCACGTCTGCATGCTCCTTATACCCTAATTGGTCACCTTGGTCCACCTTAGTAAACTCTTACCCACTAGCAAGTAAGTTGTTAGCACTCACCTTCACCATAAAATGATAAGCACCAGAGCTCCAAGTCAACATAAGCAATAATAAAAATGAGTGAAAAGTGATTCAAAATTCACTTTTACCCTATGGACTTTTAGGGTTTCCACCCTGACCATCAATGATAAAGGTGATCATCGATGATCACCCTTGGGGAACCTAACTATTGATGGTTCAATGGCCCCAATTTTTTCCTCTTATATTTAGTAGCCTTAAGTATAATCACATTAACTCACCCACCCATGGAGACTACCTTCTCCACCCACCTTGACCACCTTGTCATCTCATCATTAGTCCATTTTGGCCCAACTAATGCACATTTTGTGACACTTTTTTCCTGGTCCTTTGATTGTAATGATAATATTTCCATGTTGACCCTTTTTGCACTTGTACTACCCTACACTTACCTAACCCACTTGTGTCTTCTTGAGAGCACTCCCTACCTTGAATCCCACAACACTTAACCCATTTGTATTTTCACCAAGAGCACTTCTTACCTTGGATACCAACTATAACACAAATATCATCTATAAGACTTGAAAGGAATAACCTAATCAACTATGCCTAATGCTATGGCTCGATTACCCTATCACTAGTCTTCCTAAAACCAACCTTTATTTTTGCTAACTTGGAAACCTAGTCTATGTGTGATTTTGGCTATCACATCTTTTTGTCATACTTTGTGCACTTGCTTGTGCTTTAGTGCCCAACCTATCACCCACCTTCATGACATTCACCTTCATTGTCACCTTCACCCACATTATCAAACTTGCACCCAATTTGGTCTTACCTCATTAACTCTTAGTTTGAGGGAAAACACCTCCTCCCATACTTAGGGCAATCAGACCTTTGACTAGCAATCTATTTTTGTTTATAACTTGTTAATTCAAAGATGCATGACAAAAAATGGCAAAATATAGACACCATAAATCCACACACTATGATTTTGAGTGTCAAAGTAGCCCCAGACTGGCTTAAGACCCCCTTGGGACCAATCTGACCCTTTGACCCCTAACTAAGCCCAACCATAGTTTTACCAAACTAGTTTAACCAACTTTTTACCCACTTTTACCCTTCACCCTTGATCGCTGATGATTAGGATGACCATCAATGATCACCTTGACCATCGACGGTCATCAGGGTGCACCTTCTTACCCACCTAACATGTAAACTATCTACCTTGCTTTTCTAAAAATAGCTTGTCTTAATCTAGTTGCAAACCATTACATGGATGAGTTAAAATTAAGAAGCTCAATTCACATCTTGTTTTAACTCTCTTGCCTTACCTATAATAAGAGAGGAGCAGGAAGGTGAAATCTATCTATAATTATCATCAAGAGCTTGTGTATCTATAATTTTATTTTTACAAGTCAATCATCATTAGTAATCCAATGAACTAGCTACTACGTCAGAGAGCCAACTTGCTGTCATCACTCCACCAAAGTGCCAAGTAATGTTACTCTATCAAAATCACACTAGACTCCACCAATAGGTCAATCACCTCAAGCATCCAACTGATTCACCTTTTATAAGATAAGTATCTATTTTTTATATTTAATTACTTTATTTGCCTTTTTCACTCAACCCAACACCAACCTATCTCTTAGAATCCCACTTTGTGATCCCATCAATCATCCATTCACCAACCTAGATCTACACATAGTAACTGTTGATGGTTATCTCAACCACCGATGGTTTGTTTAACTACTGATAATCACCCTGATCACTAATGGTCACCTTAACTGTTGACATTTAGCCCAACCATCCAAGGTCACTATGGTAGTAAATTCTAGCAAGTTATTTCCACCTACCTACCCTCAACCAAATTTGATTTTATATGTCTCTACCTCTTCACGGACCCTTGCTTGATTTTTTGAAGTAGACCCCAATCACTTAGCACTGGTATTAATTAGCTTATCATTATTTTTAATCATTTCTAGTCTATTTCTTTAGAAAGTATCTCTTGTATTTAATTTTAATACCTTTTGATTATTAATTCAAGTTCCTTCTATTCTATTTATAAACTTAATTATTTAAAACATGTGGATTGATAGTCCCTAAGGAAGCTCTTGCTTCCAGGATCTAACTAGCACTAGGTAATCCACTTAGTTATCTATCTAACAAACAAATTTTATTTAGTGCTTTCTTATCTATAGGTCATCCTCCCAAGCCAAGGAAGAGTTCTCCATAATCATTTGATTCAATGTGCACAGAGCCAGATAAGTTTTTCAACCATACCTGTACTTAGTTTCTTCTTCTCCCTTTTCAAATAATAAGTAAAAATTCATTGAAACAAAGAGCTTGGTCATATCCTTGGTCTTACACCGTAACTCAAAAAGGAAAACCCTAAGGGAAAATGATTAGTTACAAAACATTTTTTCTCAAGGGGAATATTAGGAATGTAATAAAAGAGGGAATTTAAAAAGCATGACATAGGCAGCTATGAGAAAACCTTAGGAAACATGAACCATACTAGGTACAAAAAAGAGACATTACGAGTCTAGTGACCATCAAAATACAAAGGATACCTACTTACAATAAGCATAAAGTTATATAGATAAATAGGTGAGATACTAAGTTCAACTCATGTTGGTTATATGAACAATAAAAGTAAAATGTACCTACCTTCCCATGAAATGTTCCCCATTCCTCAAGACCTTTACAAATTTGTTGGTATACTGTAAGGATTGGATACTTGTGTGAGAAAATAGGTAGCACTAAAATATTTTTGTATTCTCCTATCCTAATATACTATCCTACCACACCCCAATGGACCTCGACTCTATCATGAGGCCAAATATGGAGTTTGAGCATCAATTAGAAATAAGTGATGTGCTATGAATCATGTCTTTTAGTTTGATTTAATTTTTGAATTTGTATGTTGCCTTTTGTATCATTTCCTTTTGTTTAAATGATTTAGATTTTATGATATTCTTCCATATGGATTTGGAATAACCAATATGAGTGATAGAAGTGATAGACACAAATGAACTTTAGACTTTGGTTAAAGGAAGCTACGTATCCAAAGATATGATTAACTAAACACTTAGGCTTACCTATGAACAAGTATGTAATCTCAGATTTCAACTGTACGCATGTTTAGTGTATAAAATGAATATAAAGAAATAAATGAAGATCTGAAGTAGATCATAAAATAGAATTACAATGAGACATCTTGTTTTCTAGCTGATCACATGGTGAGGAAAGATTACTAAGGGGATCAAGGTTTGTATAACCAAGTCACAATATTAATTATTTGAGTATTTAATTAAGATAAGATAACAAACAATCATTAGAAAAGAAAAGAAATGCATGAAAGAAGTGAACTCACAAACATAAGTGTGCTATCATGGAAAGAAAGATAAGAAGCCATAAGAAAGATGAAAGTAACTAAAATCATATAAAACACATAAAGCATAATATAAATATCCATGTAAAATAGGTAGGTGAAACCAAATTTGACACATAGTCAAGTGTAGAAAAGTGGATCATAAATCCAATCCAAAATCAGAATGCATAACAATGTGAAAGAGCACCATATTGTGTTCAAAAATATTAATAAATCTATCCACAAATATTATCCATGACATCTAAAACATCTCTATGAAGATGGATCCTGATGACAGTCAGAGTCTCATCAATCCTCATAGAAAGTTGGGCAAAGACTTCTTTTCAAATCTTCTTAACAAAAAATATAGGTGTATCTGAAGGATCATGCTCATGAGGGATCTACTATGTAATATATTAAAGGATAGGAATGTTAGGAACCCATGCTACCCTTCTCTTTATTTTTTTAGTGTAATAATTGCTAAGGATGCATATGATTTGTAAGTCATCCTGTGAGCATTTTGTTTTATCCCACATTCATGGGAAGTAGTAGTTGCTTAGATTAGACTTAGTATATATGTAATTATTGAGGCTAATGAAGGAATCCACAAATCTATTATATTGATATTGATACCTCAAAGAGGCTAGGGATTCTATAATTTAGTTCATCTTGTTTGAGTTAATTTATTGCTAATTTCATAGTTTATTTCATGTATTTGCAATTATCTACTAACTTATTCAAGAAGGATCCTCTCATCTATTATTAGAGCACTTTTTAGGGCCAAGTTTTTTTTTACAGCAAGTCTAAACTCTATTCTACTTTATAATTCCTTTATGTATTTTTCTCATAAAGTCTTAACTCTATTCTATTGCATAACTATTCTACATCACAATAATCTATTTCAGATCAGGGTAAAAAAACCTGTCCACATAACTATGGGAAGTGGTTGGGTGAAATCCCTAAGACTCATTATGAGGAGTACCACAAAAACTCCAAAGTATCTGGCCCATTGAGAGGACATACCAACAAAATGGGAAATGACCCCTTCTCGATTGAGTAGTTCCCACACATGAGGAAAACCAAGAGCTGTCACTTAGAGGTAAACCCATGGTTAGAAATTTTATGGAGAGTAGTACTCACTCAGATGACATTGGTGGCTAGAGAGATATCTAGAAAACCTTAGGCAACCATTAAAACTTAGGGCCCATTCTATCAGTTTTAGAATATTCCTAGGAAACTCTCAAAACATTAATCAACAAAGTATCAAAAGACTCTTAGAGGACTTACATTTAGATAGTTGACAAAAACCAAAAACTAGTCATTTTTTTGCCATATCTCTCCATATATAGCCTCATTGATCCTCAAGCTTTATTCAAACACCTAAAATTCCATTGTCTACATTTTTTTTTGAGGTCCCATATCCTGATTCCACTTCTAATTCCTACAAATCTCAATTTTCTTTTTTTTGGGGTTTTGCCATAACTTCTATTTTTGTCCATTTGCCTCAAAATTTTTCCAGAGTGTTCATCTCCCTTTTTTGATCCTTTATCCCTCTTTCATAAATTTTCTAGTTTTTTCATTTTCACTCTTGAAATTTCCCTCACCTTCATCAATAATATTCCCACTATGCAAAATAATTAGTAAAAGTACCTTTACCCCTTCTAATTTCACCCAAATTAAAAAATTCCCTTACTAAATGTGTCTTAACTTGGTTTTCCTACCCATTGAAAAAAAATCTCTTATTCTGGTCATGGTAGTAATCCAAATAGGAGCAAAAAACATGGAGGATGAAATTGATGCCCTCAAGACCCACATCAAAGAACTTGATGAAAAAATTCTCAGCCTCAGTCTTCAACATACCACCATGAACAACTAGAGAACATCCAAACTCCTCTTTAGATACCAAGTTTTCTTATTCTAATAATTTTTGTGTGCCAAAGCTTAATTTTCCTTAATTCAATGGTGCAAATCTGACTGGATGGATTTATCAGGCAAAATAATATTTTATTCTACATAATACTTTTAATGCCAACAAGGTCTCGCTTGCATCTTTTCACTTGGAACATGAAGCCCTTAAATGGTATCATTGGTATAACAAGGCTCATGATGGGCCTATATGGACTAAATTTTGTACCCTTATTTTACAATGGTTTGGCCCTAGTTCTTTTGATGACTTCATTGGAGTACTCACTAAACTTTTCAAAATAGGAACCGTGAGAGAATATCAAATAGAATTTGAAAAACTAACCAATCACACATAGGGATTGTCTGATGAATTCTTTAGGAGTTTTTTTATCAGTGGACTAAAGGATGTAATTCGATCTGAGGTCAAAATATTCTAGCCCAACACAATGATGGAACCCTTAAGGTTGGCTAAGTTGGTAGAGGATAGGATCACAACTCAACAACGATTCAAATTCAATTTTGCTCAATTAAAAATATAGCTCCACAATGATCTTAAACAATGCCAGCCCCCAAACCACTCTTAACAAGCATTTTACTGAAGCCTAGATGTGAGCCCATAGAGAAAAAGGGCTATGTTATAATTGTGATGACAAATTCACTCAGGGACATCGATGTGTCGAGAAAAAACTCTACCTATTAGATGTGGACTCTCCACCCAAAACTAAAGATTAGGAAGAGGTTTATGATGCAATAGATGATAAAAAAGGTCAATTAATTGTGGAACCTACTTTTCAAGAATACCAGCCATAGATCTCTCTCCATGCCTTAGAAGGAGTCATAACCCTGCAAACCATGCAAATTAGGGGTTATTTCAAGAATTTACCTCTCATAATAATCATTTATTCTGGTAGCACTGATAACTTTATTAACTCTCAAATCACCAAATAGGTTGATTGTTTTGTCTATCCTTGCTCTAACTTTGAAGTCATGATTACCAATGGGGTATATTACCTTACAAAAGGAAGTGTCACAATGTGCATCTCTCTATTATAAATTATAACTTGCACTCCAAAATGTTTACCTTGACTTTAGGCATATGTGATGTTTTAAGAGCCCAATGGTTATGCACACTTGGACCTATCTTATGGGATTTTACTAAACTTTGGATGCAATTTTTAGAAAGTGGGAAAAACACACATTGAAAGGCTTACAATAGGTGTCTTTCAGCATCATAAGTTCATATCACATAGAAAATATTCTTAAGAAGAATTCACATGGTATAATTTCCCAACTTCATTCCATTCAAATGCAACCATCAATGGTCTCCATTACTCCTAATCTATAGACTATTTTTCATAGGCATGCACGTGTCTTTACCGAACTAGTGGGATTGCCACCTTCACAGTTAGAGGACCACCATATTCAGCTCCTTATAAATATTCCTCCCAACATTAGGCCCTAATGCTACCCATTTTAGTAAAATATTGAGATTGAGATGCTCATTCAAGACTTACTGATGCAAAACATTATTCACCTCAGTAATAACCCATATTCTTTCCCAATTCTCCTTGTTTAGAAAAAAGATGGGTCATGGCACCTCTACATTGACTTTGGCATACTTAATCACATCATAATCATGAATAAATTTCCAATCCCTATTATTGATGACCTTCTTGATGAGTTTCATGGCACTCATTTTTTCTCAAAGTTAGATCTCCACTTTGGATATCACCAAAATTGGTTTCATGAGGATGATATCCCTAAGACATCTTTTCACATGCATGATGGCCAATATAAGTTTTTAGTCATGCCCTTTGGCCTCAGTAATGATCTTTTAACATTTTAGGCATTAATGAATAAAATATTTTGGCCCTACCTGTATAAATTCATTTTGGTCTTCTTCATTGATATCCTCATCTATGGTAAAACATGGTTTGTATATCTCCAACATCTGGAGCTCACTCTCCAACTTCTCTTTGACCATCATCTTTGTGAAAAATAGTCCAAATGTGATTTTGTCTAGGATGAAGTGGAGTATCTTGGGAATATTTTTTTATCCCAAGGGATTTGAGTGAATCTTAAAAAAATAGCTACCATAACAAATTGGCCTTATCTTTAGATACTCAAAAGCCTCCATGGTTTTTTGGGGCTGACTAGATACTATCACAAGTTTGTCAAGGATTATGTAAAATTGTAGTGATGTTGATAGATATGTTGAAAAATGATGCTTTTACATGGACACAAGCTATTGAGTGTGCATTTGAATAATTGAAACAAACTATGTGTACTACACCTATTCTAGTTATGCTAGATTTTGCCAAGACCTTCACTATCAAGAGAAATGCTTACAAAAATGGACTTAGTGTTATTATCCTCCAATAAGGATGCCCCATTGCATTTACTAGTAAAACCCTTTTTGGAAAGAATTTAGTACTCTCTACTTATGAGAAGGAAATGATGGCCATTTTGTAGGCAATATAGAAGTGACAGCCATACCTACTGGGGAATCATTTTTGAATCAAAATTGATCACTAGAGATTAAAATATTTATTGGAACAATGTGTTTCCACCCCATCACAACATAAATGGGTTGATAAAATCATGGGTTATGACTATGAGATCACTTACAAGAAGGGTAAGGATAATTTTGTGGCTAATGCTCTGTCTCACACATTTGTAGACCAAGCTTTCCTTTCAACTATTTCCATGCCTATTCCAAATTGGTTGGATGATATATAATAGGGGTATGCCAATGACTCCTCATTATCTCAAATCATTCAAAAATTGGCCACTAACCCATCTATTGTACCATATTATTCTTAGGATGGTGCTTCTCTATGATACAAGGGTTGTATGGTGCTTTCCTAGAGAAAAGTTCTTCAGTGGGTTATATTATATGAACTCCATACTTTTCCATCTATAGGGCACTCAGGGTTTCTCAAAAATTATGAGTGGGCATGACATAACTTATTTTGGAAGGGAATGAAAAAAGCAATTCAATAGATGGTGGCTGAATGTGATACCTGCCAATGCAACAAGAGAGAAATAACACTCATCTTGAATGGTGGTATAATACCTCCTATCATACTTCAATGAAAATGAATCCATATGAAGTAGGCTATGTTCAAGAACCACCAATGCTCCTTCTATAAACCCCAATAGTTCATCAGTTTAAGTAATTGACATGATTTTTTGAACTTGGGATTAGATCCTCAACACCCTGTAGGACAATCTTCATATGGCACAAAATTGAATGAAAAATAGGCTAATCAGCATTGTTTTGAGCACACTTTTCAAGTAGGTGATATGGTTTTTCTATCCTACAAACATACAAGCAATCCTCCATAAAACTCAAAGGGAATTATAAGCTAGTTCCCAAGTTCGATGGGCCCTATAAGGTTTTCCAAAAGATTGGGTTGATTGTTTATAAGTTGGAGCTCCCACCTTCTTCTTGAGTTCACCCAATATTTAATGTTTCTTATCTAAAGAAAGTTCTTGGCATAAACATCAGAGTCCAGACTATTTTACTAGAACTTGATAATAAAGGATCCATAATTCTTGAGTTGAAGGCATTCTTAGATAGGTGCACATGCCAACTTCATTCTCACTCCATCATAGAGGTTTTAATTCAGTGGCATAGAATATAACTAGAGGATGCAATATGGGAACCACTATTTCAGATTCAACACCAATTATCACATCTGAAGCTTTGAGGATAAATATTTTTCTAAGAGGGAGGGGATGTTAGGAACCTATGCTACCCCTTCTCTTTATTTTGTTAGTGTAATAGTTGTTATGGATGTATATGCTTTATAAGTCATCCCATGAGCATTTTGTTTTATCCCACATTCATTGGAAGTAATAGTTGCTTAGATTAGACTTAGTATATAAGTAAGTGTTAAGGATAATAAAGGCATCCACAAATTTATTGTATTGATCTTGATCAAAGGAGGTTTACCCCTCAAAGAGGGCAATGATTTTGCAATTTATCCATTGTAATTAAATTCAACTTGTTTGAGTTAATATATTTCTAATTTCATAGTTTATTTTATGTATTTGAAATTATCTACTAACATGTTCAAGAAGGATCCTCTCAAGGAATAGGTTCCTTAATAGGAAAGGTATTTATAGGGCAAGAAGCAGGAACCATTGGTGGAGAAGGAGAAGCCATGGGTTATAAATGAGGTGCCATCGATAAAGGAGGAGGAACCTTCTTACGTGGGTATCCTATGGAAGGAGGAATAGCTAGTGCAGGTGTTGACTAAGGGTGATCATGAAGATGTTTTTAGAGAATACAACAATGATGAGTATGATGGGAACTACACTGGTGCCAAAGATAATATAAATCCACATATTAAGGGATACACTCAGGTAACAACTTAGGAGGAGGTATAGCCTTCTCTTTGTGCTGAGCAATACTAGGACGTAATGTGTCAATATATTACCAAAGTTTTTGGCAATGAGTGGAAGAGTGGTTATCTATACCATGGAAGAAATAGATATTCTTATTAGTAGACTTTAGGGGCCTACTAATAGAAGAGGTAGAATGAGAAGTTGGGGATGGCTGATATAACTAACAGTCTCTAGTCTAATGATTAGAAAATTTGTGAATATTACAATACGGTTGATTGGCCCATTGGGCGAGCATGGGATCAAGATACAGTAAAATAATAAGGTCATCATAAAAAGAAGGTGGGGCTAAAACATAAATTGGACTAGGCTGATCTGAAAGTAAAGAAAGAGTAAAAATAAGACAAGGCTCAACTGAAAGTAGAATGGGTATAGAAATTGAACCAGGCTCAGCTGAAGGTGAGGTTGGTCGAATGGAAGGTTTAAGAATAGTAGCTAAAATCTATAGGTGAATTAAACTATAAGGATCCTAGTATTTATCAAAGTGGTAAGGAATGGTCATGGCATGATCCATGAGCATGATTTTAAGAGGCTCTACTAAAACTAAAGGTGTATCATATGATCGCTCCATATCTACCCTATAAAAAATATGAATAAGACTAGAATTAGGAACTCTAAACTAGGAAATGCTAAAATATGAATAAAAAGACTAAAATAAAGAAGTATGATATCAAGAAATCTCAACATTTTTAGCGTAGACAAGTCTGCTTAAAAATGGGTTGTCTAAAGCATAACCATCATCATAGCCAGGTGTATGTAAGTCAATAGTACATGTAGGTATGACCTTATCATCAAAAGTCACATGATGGATAGAATGTCTAGTCTTAGTTAAGACTAGGGTATGTGCACAAAGTTGGGGTAAAATTCCATGGACATTTCCCATAATGCAATTGCATTATTAAATAACATGATCACTTTATTTAAATTATGGCTTGGTAATTATCAAGCCATAATGCAATCGTGTTAATACATAATGCAATCATGTTAATACATAACATGATCACATTAATACATAAAATGATCACATTAATACATAAGTTTACATTTATATTGTTAAAATTATTTCCTTATAATTTAAATTTTCTTAGTAAATAAAAGAAACTAGGGTCACCTTGCATCTGATAGAGTTAGTCTCATAGTTGAATGCCTTACGATGTGTAAAATGGTTTTTCAAAATATAATATGGTTCGTACTTAGGTGTTTTCAAGGTCTAAGTATTAAACCTAGGGATTTTAGGGCATAACTTTTGCAATTGACATCCATTTTTTGTAAACATATAGTCATTTTCAAGGTTTTTATGTTTTTTAGATTGATTCTTGGCATTTCTAGGAGTCCTAGTTTTGTCAAAATTGAAGTTTTCAAACCACTCACTTTAAAATTGATGTAAAGTGATATGATTAGGGTATCATATGTCACATTAATGCCTTGATCATATCAAACAACCACTTTTTGTTAATTTCACTTGTTCATCATCCCTCCCTCATCCTTGATCATTTCCTACTCATCCCTCATCACCCCTAATCACTCCATCATTGACCCTCATTATCCCTAGTCATCTCTAATGACTCACTCATCATCCCTAATCACTCACTCATCATCCCTCATCATCCCTAATCACTCCCTCATTGACCCTCACCATCCCTCATCATCTTTAATCACTCCCTTATGATTCCTAATCACTCCCTCATTGGCTCTCACCATCTTTAATCATACCTAATCACTCCCTCATCATCCCTAATTACCACTTCATCATCCTTAATCACTCCCTACTCATCCCTCATCATCTTTAATCATTCCCTTATTGACTCTCACCATTCGTCATCATTTATATCACTCCCTCATCATCCTTAATCACTCCCTTATTGATCCTCACCATTCCTCATCATCCCTAATCACTAATTAATCATTCCTCATCATCTCTAATCACTCCATCATCCCTCATCACCCCTAATCACTCCCTTATTAAACCTTACCATCCCTCATCCTCCCTAATCACTCCCTCATTAACCCTTGCCATCCCTCACCATCCCTATCGACTCCCTCATCATCTCTAGTCAATTCCTCCTTATCCCTCCTCATCCTTAATTACTCCATCCAATACCTTAATGATGGTATTTTTTTAGATTTTATCAATGCTAGGATCTACAAGTGGATAGTTGAGTACTAGCATAAAATATAGGACATAATGATCAAAATGATGTGAAGGCAAATTTGAAATGTAAATATTTAACACCTATGAAAAAATATGGGCCTATTAGAAATAATTTAATTCATAATTTAAGGTCCGCTAGAAAAAGAGAAGCAAGTAAAACCACCATAACACCAAAAATGGGTAGTAAATATGAGGATCACTAAGCTATGTGATTTCTTGAAACTAATCAATTGCTTTCTATATGAGGACATTTTATGATCTAAATAATTACATTGAAGGCCTTATATTTGTATGTCTATTGATTAATTCATCATATAAAAGAGTGGAAAATAATTTTCAAATGATTAGAACAAGTATTCGAAGATTGCAAAGTGGTGTTTAATTTTAAAATTCAATATTCAATCTAATGAAGAGTGTCATACTGTGAGCTCTCTACTTGTACATCTCAAGAAATGGGTAAAAGTTATCTAGCACTATAAAAAGGTAAGCAGATAATATATTATGAACCCAATGATATGGTCGGTACTAAAAATATCTTTACTTCCCCCAACAATAAATTATATGAATTAAAAATATTATTTCATTAACAAATGTAAATCAATGGTGAGCCAATACACTTCATCATTTCTAATGGAAGTCAAAATAATTTAATTTATCCTAAAGCATATTTTCAAAAATTAAACTTGAAATTGATATATCATCCATAACCATATGCTAGTGTATGGTTTGGTGTAGGCCTTGAGAAATGGATCACCTAGTAGTGTCACTTGGTGTACAAAATCAAATTTTTTAAAGATGCAATCCTTTATGACATCTCACCATTAGAGGTGTGATGTTTTACATGTGGTCAACCATATATTTACCATTGACATGTAGCCTATGAAGTAAATACTTGAAATGTTGTGATAGATTGTCATGATCTGAAATACCATATATCATAGTTAGTTCATAAGCTTTTAGTCATTAGTGCCAGGAAGTACAATAATCTTATTAGTTCTAGTATGAAGTATACTCTTGATAGTAAGAAGTAAATGTAATAACATCCTTATGTAAAAATATAATAGTGTGGTTTATCTAATAATAACAAAGACAAAATAATTGAACCATAAACTAGATGAATACAAGGATATCTTTCAGTCACCTAAATAAGTTCCTACATATTATACACTTAACAATACTATTGATTTGATCGCTTAACTACATCTACCTCAAACCTATTTATACAACATATCATTTCTAGAAAATGAATAAATAAAGTGGTATATCCATGAAATCATGGATAATGGACACATCATGCCCAAATCATTGCCTTGTAGAAGCCTAATTGTGCTTGTGCTAAATAAGGATGGGACATGAGGTTGTGAATCAATTAAAAAAATCTTAACAAGATTAAAGTGAAGAACTATTATCCTCATCTAAATAGAAGGCATTTTTATACCATATCCATAGTGTATAAGTCTTTTCCAAAATTGATCTTAAGTTTGGGTATCATCATATTCTTGTTGAACCTCTAGACATTTGGAATATAGTATTAAAAATAAAGGAAATATTGATTGACTAGTTGGTTATGCCTTTTAGGTTAACTCATGTAGCTAATTCACTCATTGAGATGTTGAATGACATCCTTAGGTCTTTTACCTATGTAATTTTTTAAATTTACCTTGATGACATCCTAATCTTTAGAAAACATGGGATGAACATCTACACCATGCTGAACTAGTGTTTCACATTTTGTAGAAACACATTTTTATGATAACATGATTAAATGTTCATTTTTCATGTAAGAGATAAAATATTTGGGATACATTACACACACAAGGACAACATGTGTGACCCTGACCAAGATTTAAGTCATATAGGAATGGGAAACACCAAAAAACTTTGCATCTGATTCAAATCTTCGTAGAATTAAAAAATTATACGAGAGATTTGTGTTTAATTTTTATCCTTTAAATCAAGCTACCAAATGTGGAACCAAATAAAGTTTCATCTAGTCAATTTCACAAGAAAGATAATTTTATGAACTAAAATTTAGATTATATTTTGTGTTTGTACTTATGTTACTTGATTATAAATTTGGAAGATTATCCAATTCATTTTTTAATAAAATTGACTATCACAAATGGGTATTGACAACACAAAAAGTCCTATAAAAGAGTTAATTTCTATTATAATGGATTGAACAACATATGATTTGAATCAAAAGTACCTTTAGAGTATATACTTATGTTATATGATGAAGGAATGATGAGGGATGGTGAGGGTCAATGAGGGAGTGATTAAAAATGATGAGAGATTAGGAAAGAGTGATTAAAGATGATGAGGGATGAGGAAAGAGTGATTAGGGATTTTTAGGGATGAGGAGGGAGTGGTCAGGGATGATGAGGGATGGTGATATTTAATGAAGGAGTGATTAGGGATGATAAACCCAAGTGATTAGAGATGATGAGGGACAATGAAGGTTAATGAGGGAGTAATTAGGGATGAGGAGGGAGTGAATTGGGATGATGAAAAATGATGAGGAAATGATTATAGATGATAAAGGATGAGGAAATAGTGATTAGGGATGAGGAGGGAGTGATTAGGGATGATGAGGGATACTAAGGGTCAATGAAGGAGTGATTATGGATGATAAGAAAGTGATTAAAGATGACTAGGGACAATGAGGGTCAGTAAGGGAGTGATTAGGGACAATGTACAATGATTAGAGAGTGATTAGGGGTAATGATGGATGAGTAAGAAGTGATCAGAGATGAGGGAGGGATGATGAATAAGTGAAATTAACATAAATTGGTTATTTTATGTGTATGTCATCAATATGACCTATACTAACCCAATCATACCACTTTGGATCAAGTTCAAAGTGATTAGTTTTCAAACTTCAATTTTGACAAACCCAGGACTCTTAAAAATGCTAGGAATTAATCTAAAAGGCACACAAACCTAAAAAATGATTATATGTTTACCAAAAATGGATATTAATTGCAAAAGTTATGTATTAAAATCCATAGGTTCAGTACTTAGACCCTAAAAATGCCTAATTACTAACCATATTAGATTTTGAAAAACCATTTTCCACATCATTAGGCATGCAGTTGTGAGACCAACTCTATCAGATGCATAGTGATCCTACTTTCTTATATTTACTAAAATAAATTTAAAGTATAAGTTAAATGCTGCTACATTTATTTCCTTATACTTCACATTTGGAGTAATAAATATAAGCTTTAGGTCAAGATTGGCTTCTTGTTAATGTTCACATGTTTTTATGGGCAAAACAATAGTAACGTGATCACATTATTCCTTTTATAATAATGTGATCAGTTATCTATTAATGTAATCACGTTATCTATTGATGCGATCATATTATCTATTGACATGATTGTATTATATATTGATGCAATTGCATTACTAATGTGATTGCATTATTAACTCGATCATGCTATTTAAATTTGAATTCAAACACCATTCCCAAGCCAAAAGGCATGGTGTTTGAATTCAAATTTAAATAACATGATTGAGTCTTAAAGTTATGATAAAAAATAACAAAATTCAACTTCGATCAGTAAATACACTACAAATTTCAATGGTAAAATTCAAAAAATTAATACCATCATGATAAGCATGTTTTAGTCTTTCCAAAAATATAATTTTTATAATTTTTCGACTAATTTAAGGTTTCAAACTATGTTGATTTCTAACTATAACTTTTTTAGGCAACTACATGCCACAAATATACATGCCTATACATGTTCATATGATTTGTTTTTTGTTGATCCAAATGCAAAAAAAATTATATGGTCATAACCTAAGGCTAATTCTACACACATTTAATAAATAAATGGTTATCATTTTTTTGAGGTAGTTAGGCACACCGCACAGATGTATATCTATGTTTTTATCAAATTTCTAGATCTATTTACTTGCAAAATTATTAAAAAAAGGTATTCGTTGAAAAAATATAAAAAATATAGGTCACAAACTAAAATATCTTATATAAATGTTCTGCAAAGGGTCTTAAGTAATATTAAATACTGCACAAAAAATGGTGTGTTGTATGGTCATCTATGTACTCTATTTAAAAAAAAAGGAGTTTCGTTTCAAAATTTAGATGTTTGACCTAGTTATACTTAACTATTTTTTTAAAAAAATAGTGTTTTGGAAACTAGAATTGAAATGCTACATTTCATATTCTTATGCCATCTTCAAATTTGGAGTGTAGATATCTCAAATTATCTACATAATTTTAGATTTATGAAAATTCAAGAAAATCATGTTCACGAGTAGGCCCCTTTTAATCCCCCAACTTTGTGCACTTATCCACCATAGGTATATCATCGATAAGAGGTTGATAAGATTGAGGTTAAAAGGAGGGAGGGATTAGTGTGACAATACGAGAGGATATATCAGAAGTTTTGATCTTGAGCTAATCTCATAGGGATCATCATCATCAAAATCAAGAGGTTAGGTGATATGTTCCCAATTAGTTCAGGGTGACCATTATAACCTTGGGTAGAATTGACAAGACAATTAAAGAGTTTAGATTTCCTGAATGGGATACTAGGCAAAGGTTCAAGGGTAGGAATTTTAAAGACACCACATTCTTGAAATTGTTCAAAATTTCAAGGGTTCGTGTATCCTTGGATATTTTAAATAACACCATTATGGGAGAATTTGATGCATTGACACATGTATGAGGTGACTGCCCCCATATGATGAGTCTAAAGTCTACCAAACAAGATATTATAAGAGAAGGGAAAGTTAAAGATCATAACTTTCATGTAGATAGTGACAAGAGGGATGTTAATGGGAAGCCACACATAACCTAGAGGAGACATTTGCCTTCTATCATAGCCTTGCCATGTGTTACATGTGGACTTGAGATTTCATTCATAATATCCAAGTATTTTAATGAAATCAAGGTAGGCAACACAAGTACTTGAACCCTCATAATTAAGGCATGCTTAACTTAGATATCACTGATTTAGACACTAATGAATAAAGAAGGATCATCTACATGAAGTAGAATCTTGTCAGGAATCATGGACGCAATAAGAAACTTAAGGGAAAGAGAAATGTCTACTATTTAATCAATATTTATGGACATCTCTTCACATTGTTGAAGGATACTATCTTCGGATCCAGACAAGGTAGCTTTGCATCCTAATAGAGGAGGATGAGGGATGTTCATTTCAAATAATAATTTCATTATATGTTTTGATGATAGGGGAAGTTTAGATTAATTTAAGGAAAGTTATTTTAGATGGGAGATGAGAAATTTCAACTATAGGGTCCTATTCATCATGACCCATGGGGGGATCGCTAGATATAGGGTCATAATATTGTAAGAGCTCATGTGAAGGAGCGTTGGAAGTGCAATTAAACTTGTGTTAGTAAGGTGTAGTTAGTTTAGGTTAAGGAAAAATAGGTTGATTAACTTTAGTTAATGGGATGGTTGATTCAGGTATTTCACGTGGTTGGGTTGAATAAGTATTATTGGATGGTTGTGGAGCATTGTTTAGGTGTTTAGATATGGGGGAAAGATTAGAGATAGTGTGAGAGGTATGATGAACTTGAGTTGTTGATAGTGATTTTTAGAATTTTATAAGGTCCTCTTGCCCTAATTCCATTAGATGAGATGGAGAAGTGTCTTGAATGATAAAGAACATTTGAGAGGTTTGGTGCATGGGTGTTGGATTGAAATCAATAAAATCAATTACACTTCACATGTTAGTCATATTTACCACATTTTATTCATTAGTAGTGAGGGATATAATAATTTAAACATTATTTTTAGATGGAGTAGGCTTGTTGGTGCTATCTCGATGGTTAGGTAGAGGATCTTTGTATATAGAAAGATGAACATTAGCTGATTTTTGTTTTGTATTTCATGGGATTTAAAATCTATGTTATATGCTTGTTGACGCTTGTGAATGAGTGATTCACAATCAAAGTTTGGCCCAAGAAGAAAATCCATAGATAGATTTTGTAGTTGTCTACAAGTCTTATGAGAAGGGCCCCAACTTACATGAAACTAATAAAATTTGTTCAGATCATACCATGATTTCATTGGATGAGTGGGGTCAAGATCTCATGGTAGAGGTATTGGAAGATGATTTTGAAGCTCAGCTAAGGATAATGGTTTTCTAGTATTAATGTTTTTTGTTTGTGAATATGTAGGATTATGAATGTTGTTTGGAGGGGGAGCATGCTCCATATTGTTATTTGGAGTGATGGCTTGAATGTTTTGAATAGTGTCATAGGTATTGGTAATGCCATCACTAGTTGCATGATAGTTTTTATTTTTAATGAGCATAAGAGTGCCCATTATAAGTTGAGATGGTTTAAATTGGCACATGAGAAAGTCTTGTTGCTTAGCTTGGTCAAGGACTCCTTTCAAATTTATTATAGAGAGAGTCCTAACTTGATATTGTAACTTAGGGTAGAGAGCATTAGTGAATAGGTGGAAGAAGTTGTCATCTACCATATTATGCTCATACTTAGACAAGTTCTTCCATCATTTGATTAAGTCTTGTGTCATTTCAGTTTCAAGTTGTTTAAAATTTATAAGTGAGCTAAGTTATTCTTGGGAAGATCACTAGTTTGAAATTCTTGGAGTAGTGAGTTAACCAAGTCTTCAAGGATAGCGATGGAATGGGTTTTTTGTTTATTGTACCAATCTAAATCATCTCTTGAGAGTGTTTTAGCTAATATTTTGGAAACAATAAAGGTATTAAATTTGACCTAATCTTTATAAAGGTTACCAAATGTATTTAAGTGCAATGTGGGATCAGTGGACCCATTATAGGTGATGGTAGGTGTGATACTTCCTATGTTAATATTAGAAATTTGAGGTACAATAGGTCCATTTTGTATATGTTTGATCATTTTATTAATGAGGGGTGGTTGAGGAATAAGGTTACCATGGGAATCCATAGTGGGTGGGGGGCATTCAGATTTTGCACTCCCCATGAAACCTGTTGGGTTTGGTTTTAAAGGTTAATGAGATGGTTTTGCATCTACATCATTTAATTTGCATTATTGGTTTAAAAAGTATGCATTTGATTAATTATTTATAATAAAATTTGGTGAGTTTGGGTAGTATTTTGAATAGTGTGCATAGTATGTGATGCATTGGTATTAATATTAAAGGCTTGAGTTTCACTATGAGTAGTAACATGCACCACACTAGTGGCATGAGAAGCATTGGTAGAAAAATAATCACTAGTAACATGATTAACATTGGTAACAAAAGATGCACTAGTGGCATCTTTAGCATTGGTAGTAAAATAAGCATTAGTAGCATGATTAAAATTGGTAGAAAATGATGCACTAGTGGCATGATTAGAATTGGTATAAAAAGAAGCACTAGTAGCATAATTAAGGATAAGGTTCTTTGGAAAAGGCCCACTAAAATTTGAACCTACCATTTTAGTGGACATACTTTGCATGGAGGTTGAAGAAGTCATTGAAGAATATGTCATGGTGTGTGCAGGAGACATAATATATAGAAAAGGTTGAGAGGTGAAGAAAATATTTCCCCCAAATCCATGAGAGAAAGTAGGGGAGGGTGAAAGAGGTTGTTCTACTTAAGGATCTATTATAAGATTATAAATGGTTAAAGGGTCCTTTATTTGATGTTGAGGAAATTCACTAATGAATAAGAGCATTTCAGTTATGTACTCTAAATCATGCTCATCTTCTAAGGAAAACAAATGATTATGAACTGAGGATGAATGGGGAGGAGTCCCATAATTGGTAGTGCGAGTGGCAACATAAACATTGCTTTCATACAAGGTGGGAGCCATAAGCTATGTCTTGGGAAACCTATTAGGATTGGTAAGAATAATCATGTTTGTCTAATGTAACTCTGTATTAGCCTCAAACAATAAATTAATGATGAAGGAAAGATGTTATAGAGTTGATAGAATGAAGAAATAGTTGATAAGAAACAAAATCAGACAGATTGACAGTGTTATGTAAAATAAAAAATAAAATAGGGAACAAGAGGACATAGTATTATAGGTTGATTATGTATTGCTAGATAGGAAATAGAATAGGATGATAAGATACATAGTCAAATAGGTCAACTATGTATTCTAGAGGGAAAACCTAAATAGGCTAACATAGATATACAATCATAGAGGGTGACTATCTACTGAAGACAAATGAGATGAATAGTCTGCAAGAGACTATTAATAGGGACAACAGTGTTATGAAAATAGAGAAAAAAATCTGCAAGATAATATCTAAGAAAATAAAGTGAAGTGCACAAGCAATTGGATCAATGTGATTAATTTAATTGGAACACACAACACAAACCTTACACTAATGCTAGTTAATGCAAGATTTTTAATATAAAATATAATGATAAAATAGAAAGAAAAAACTTGAATGTAAATGCTAACAAATTGGTCATTCCTAAATGTTGTTAAATTATAATAAAATTTGAAATCAATGTGATAGAGAGTTGGCTAGAAGAAAGAACTAGAAAGTAATCTATGGATAGTTTCAGGTAGTTTAGGTTGAAAGGGATTTGTATTGGTGATGGGATTAGATTGGTATTTGGACCTATCCCCTCACTTCATAATCCCAAAATGATAAAATTATCAAGTGTTTTTATAATATATACTATCAACTATATGTTTATACTTGGCTAGAAAGCCAAGTTAGCTTCCCCCTTGGCGATGAAATCCAAGTAGGTAGACCTTGGGAAGAAAAATGTTTGATGTCTTTTTTTTGTGTAAAGTGATTTGACTAAATCAATAAATTAAAAAACCACATATTTAATCTATGTTTGTTACTATAAGCATGTAAACAACTGAAATGAAAGGTTAACTAATAACTAGCAAAATAAGTTAATTCCTTTGACTATGAAGAGTACAAAATTGGTTCATGTGACATTGTATGAAAACAATGTAGAATAGAGTCAAAAACATCATTACTATTCTATGGAAGCAAGATCCAAAAGAATGGGCCACTGACATATGCATATCATATCCATAGAGGGGAGAGGGGGCCATAAATAGATAGAGGAGAGGGGCTAACCTCATACCTACCATAAAGAATGGGCCACTGGCATATCCATATCATATCCATAGAGGGGAGGGGGGGCCATAGATAGATAAAGGAAAGGGTTCAACTTGCTAACTACTAGATAGATAGATATAGAGAGAGGGGGCCCCATACCATCCATACCATAAAGGAATGGGCCATACCATATCCATATCTATAGAGGGGGCGGCCCCATATTTATAGAGGGGATACACTATCGAATATATAGGGACTCAACCCTACCCCATTAAACTCAACACAACTCAACTCCCATATATATATAGAGGCCACATATATATATATATATATGTATATATATATATATATATATGTATATATATATATATATATATATATATGTATATATATATATATATAGAGAGGGAACTCCACTTATATGGCTTGCCACACTCCCCCCCCCCATTTAGATAGGGACTCAAACCTACCCCATTAAACTCAACTCTATATGGCTATATATGGGGTCCAAAAAAATAGACCGTGCCAAAAATATATAGACCGTGGGGGTGCCATACTATGCCAACTATAGACTACACTCTCCCATCTATAACTTGTGAAAACTAGTATTGTAAATAAAAAACTAAAATGATAGAGAAGGTAAGAATGAACCTTGGTGGTTTTGAAGATGCCTAGTTTGAAAATTTTATGTTGTGGTACTCAAGTACTACTTTAAATATGTTATGAACAGAGTCAACTAGGTTGATGAATTCTATAAAACCTATGTGCTAAAAAATAATCTATGAACAAAGTTGACTGGCTCGACTATGTCTGTAAACCTGTAATGCTAAAAAATAAGAATTGTGAACAAAGTCAACTAGATCGACTATGTATGCAATCCTATGGCTAAATAAGAAGACTATGCTGAGCTAATTGATCCGGCCACCTGTATTTGGAGAAGACCTACATGGATAGAATAGAGTCATTTTGGGGTCACTATGTGTTAAACCTAGGCACAAACTATTAGAACTATACTGACAAGTTAGATATAGTACTGTAAAAATAAATATGATGATAAAATGAATACGTGAAAGAAAAAACCTAAAAGAGTTTGATTCATGTCATTTTTTACCATAATGTAGAGAAAGGAAAATATAGCTGACCTATTAATCAATCATAACTCAGAAAATATAAATCTTACTTACACTTTCATTTGTTGATATATTAGATATTTGGGGTCATGACCAAGATTGATCCACTAAAATTAACCAATGGATATCTTACCAAAATAACACCACTCGAGAGGGTTAAAAAGCCTCTAGTCAAGCAACACTATGCAATAACCTTAGGTCCTATGTTTTCATATTCAATAGGTAAATGACAAGTAAAGTAAAATCTAATCTAGTGCTCACCAAAGTTTGTGGCATAAATTGGGGGTAATAAACATAAAAAGTAAACATGCATAGAATATCTATACTCAAGTTAATGCATAGTAAATCCTAATGCATGGGAGAGAAGTACAAATGTTAATATAACTACTTTAACAAAGGCGGAACAAAGTTAGGAATACTTACCTTTGAAGATGAACCCACTGAGTCTCAATATCTCCCTTGGCCAAGGTGATTTGCAATAGGTTGTGGTATGTAAGGATAACAAGGATAAGTCATCTCCAGGCTACATAACTTCTCTATGCATCTAAAACACTTCTACAGAAGACAAGATCTTTATCTCCAAAGAAAGTATTGAAACCTTAAGCAATGTTCCTCAAATAGAATGGTGGATAAGTAGATGCACAATATATTCTTCTTATTCTTCTCTTCTTCTCTAAATAATGGAAATGGATGTGTATATATAATTGAATCTAACCCTAAATCTTTCCAAAAGTTTAGCCGACAGGGTCCGCCCAATTTGACTATGTATTATTATTTGATAAAAATAATTTAGGTCCTAGTCTAGGTCATTCAAGGCCAAACTAGACCCATAATGTGCAAATATCAATATGAATACAAATTCGACCCAAACTAATAGTGTAAAATAAATTTCAAAAAGTGTTTTAGGCCTAGGTAGAGTCTAATTAAGGTGGTTAATTACTTAGAGGAGTGTCTAAGATAGGTATTAAATCTTAGGGAAGTATGGGATAAGGTTGTGTAGATAACAAGTGGTAGTATATGGGAAAATAATCTTACGAAGCACCAATGGTCTACCCATACCTTTCTTGGTGCACCCTTTAAGGCGTGCACTCAGAGAGATTTAGAATTTAAGGATTCTTGCAAGAGAGAAAGCATCAGTAATTGGTAAAAAATATTATGTGTATACATTTAGAATTCTTGAGCCATGATGTAATAAGTAGTATGCCATTTGTTCCTTGTATTTTATGTTTTTGTGTGCAATATTTATGCATCATGCTTTGGAATAAAACACACAACCTCATCTACTAGTTTTTTCTTAGCAGAGTGTTGTTGCACTCTTTTTGTCAATATATCTCTTATTGAATGTCAACTTTTATTGACATGATAGCTGCAAATATTTATTTATACTTTGGTGACCATTATAATGGTAGATCTAAAGAGATTTATGAGTTTGATGTTGCTTTGATAAAAATTTCATTCACACAACTACTTAATCTTTGAATTCACATTGAGCTCTATGCATATAACAATGTTGAATACTTGAAAATGTAAAGGTACTTGTTGTGTTAGAGGACCAAGAATAGGATTTAGTGTGGGGTAGGGATACCTAGTTACTGAAAGAAATATTAGATGCACATGAGGGAAATCATCCAAATATATGGATGCATGGAGAGTTATGGGGCAAAGAAATGCACTAGTAGAGTGAAACACCTAAGAACACAAGTATTTGGTTGTGTGAAAAATATTTGTGGGGCAAGGAAGTGCACTAGCAATGAAGCATAGTGTCTATGAATTCAAAAAAAAATATTCAAAGATCACACCCAAGTAAGATCCACTCAAAATGGTTCCATCAATTTCAAACTCCAAATTCAAAGTTCTACTAGTTGTCATGTAAATATGTTAGTTATCATACAAATGTCCATTGAGAAACCAAAGTAAATGTAAGCATGTGGAATATAAATAAAGGTGGTGGGTTGAATTAATTCTAATAACATGATCCATAAGGATCAAGATGTTAAAATAATGTCTTTGGATGGTATACAACCTAGGAGACAAGTCATATTTACCACATATTACTTTCAAGAAGAGTGTTTAGTAAGAATAAAATTTGATAAAAATAATATAGGGCTAAGACTGAAGATTTGAGATTTGAAGCATTGTGTATGCAAACAAAACTAGATAGTTCTATAACTTATCCTACTCAATAATATTCAAGCTCAGAGAAGGTAATCAATTAAAAAGTATGCTTGGGGATATATCTAAATCAATATCATGACCAATAGTGGATCCGTTTAACCAACACTAAGGGATATCTTATCACATTATGTAAAAGGAGAGGTTTCCAAGGTCTCTAGTAGAATGCCATCTTGTGATAACCCTAACTAGGTCTTATGATTTTAAATAATATTAAACAAGTTAATATACTAAACGACCATGTAATATAATATAATAAATGCATATGCAAGCTAATATAGTGTTCACCAAAGCTTGTGGCACAAATGGGGAAGATAATAAACACACAAAGATAAATCTATCTATAACAGATAAATGATCTAAGGAAGGATAGACACAATCTAATATATGTTAACTCTAAAACATCCTCTTAACGAAATATGAAGGCTAGGAATATACTTACCTTTGTTGAAGTGAAACCATCATGCCTTAATCTCTCCCTTGGCCAATAGTGCTTTGCAAGAGTTTTTTGTGGGTTTGTAAGGATCACAAGGATAATTCAGCTCTAGGCTACAAGACCTATCATGTGCATCCAATACGTCCACAAGACAAGTGCTACTTCTCCAAGGGAAAAAACGTAAGCAATGAAACCTCCTATTGATTGTATAAGCAGATTTGCAAGAAGTAATGATGCATAATTGATTGATCTTATATTATAAATGAAATGAAAGGGAGTGTATATAGCCATGGATTGACCCTAAACCCTACTAGGGTTTTAATCAATGTATTCATCTTGATCGACTTCATTGGGTGAGAAATAGAGCTGTTAGGTCTTAAACTATGTTAGATTAAGTTAACATAGATCCATAATATGTGGTAAATCCAAGAATGGGGTCGACCTAGTCAACCTAGTAGGAGACATGGTAAAAAGGGTTTTTTGCTTAGTTAGGAACTATTTTGGGTGATGAGCTACTTAGGGAAATGTATGAGTAGCATTTCAATGGCTAGGGAAATAAATAGGAGTATCTTGTATTAGTTTTAAGTGGTGGTATAGGGGCCAACAATATTTTGAAGCACCAAAGGTCTGCCAACCCCTTTCCCAATACACCCTTTAAGGCATGCACTTAGAGAGATTGAGATTTAATGTGTTTCTATAAGAGAGAAAAGATTAGTAATTAATAAAGTTTTAAAATATTATGTGTATACATATGCCCCACTCGAAGCTCATCACATGTAAGATAGTTGTAACATGGGATGTGCTTTAGGAAAAGAACATATCTACCCACAATAATGAGCTCCAATATTGTAGTAAGATCATAAATTTAAATGATAATAAGAAAATAACTGCAAGTATCATGTATATACCTTAACTTACCTTTATCACTAAATAATTTTTGGTTGTATTTGTAATTTTGATTATGGAGGGTGCATTAGTTTCTTTGGACAAACCCTAGGGATGTAAAATTAAAAAAAAGAAAAATGTAGGGAAATCAAAGTAATTGTACTGTGCACAATTGAAATAAATCACTTGGTCAATTGGCAAGCTAGGGTGATGAGTGCTAAGCTGGAACCAAAAGGACCAAGTAAAATTGAGAGTAAATCGATTAACTAAAAAATCGAAGGCTACTAAATGACCAAAAAACTCAAACAAAATGTACTTTAAGAAAAGTAAAAAACTAGATCAAACCAATGATATGCAATAGTAAGATGATAAATCTAACATCAATGCAAAATAAGTAACAAACCAAACTTGAACAAAGATGGAAAAGGAGAATAAATTAAAACAACATTGATGAGTGGTAAGTAACAATCCAAACTCATTCAATAATGGAAAAAATGAAATTAAAAATGGAGCAAGATGATTCATAAAAGTTTGATAAACAAAGCTTATAATTTCTAAAAGAAACCAAGCAAATCCAAGAAGGATAAAGCGATGGAGTAAAGAAGTAATGCGTAGTCACTCAAAAATACAATTTTATTCTTTAAAATAAATAAAATAAAAACATAACTATTGGTAGTATGTTTTAAGAAGATGTGAGGAAGAAAGAATAAAGAAGTTAGGAAAATAGATTTTGAAACAAACTTGCCTATCAAGGGGGGAAAATGAAATGGGTGGTGGGGGAAATGTAGGTGGTACCAAGGTAGAAAATATGTAGCAAAATCAAGACACTCAAATTAAGTTGGAAAAACAAGAGGACGTTCAACATTAAGGACTCTAAATAATTTATTGTTGATAATTTGGCCTCCCAAGCCAAATATCAATCCCTATAGTTCAAAACTTTCTCATAGGCCCTTAAAGCTTGCATATGGTGATCTAGATCTTGTCATGGTAGTTTAAGGAGGGGTCACTTGTCATCAAGTTAGAGGCAACATGTTCAAGTGGTTTACTTATGTCAAGGAATGCCATGGTGGTCATATTCTCACCTTGTTTAGGATTATGTTAGGATACCATTTTGTATTAATTATGTATAGGAGTCTGTGGAAAGACTTGAGGTGTTCCTTATGATCTAAATGGACTCATAGAAGGTGATCTAACACACTGTAGTTTATAACCAGCCATATGCTCAGTTGAATATGCCAAGTTCCTATATAAATGAGTGTAAAATTTAGGAGTTTAGGGGCCAATTGAAAATGGATGATGACTCTTATGTAAGGCTTAACATACTATAAGGTTCTTTAGTAGATGTTAATGTATTTATTTTCCTCCATTGATGTTTCATTTTAAATTATGCATATTATACCTTCTAAAGGGGTGTCTAAACCATGATTATTGTACTTTTATGACCTCTGAGACCCTATTGAGACATATTAAGAGTCAAAAGCCTCAAAAGTGGATCTCAATGTCATCATAATACCTTTATAGGATGATTTTATATGTTAAAAGTAGTTATTTCAGGGATCAAACACTTTTCATCCACCTCAAAGGGGCCCACACATGTGAAAAATGACTTTTCACCTTCCCTCCATCCATACTCACTATTTTGAAAACATTCTTGACTCCTTATTTCCCTCCTCTTGCCCACCAATAGCCTTTCAAGATCTCAGACCTGAGAAATTGCATGAAAATAGGTGTTTTTCAAGTGTTTTCAGACATGTACAGACCTATATGGCTAGGTCAGAGCTAAGAGAGGTTATAAAATTCATGAGAGGTTTTTTTTAGGTGTAATATAGAAGTTTCATATCTTAAACATGCAGAAAATACAAGAATGTACAATTTTCATAGCTAAAACAAAAGCTTTTCAAGTAGTCCATACAATTTTGTTAGATCAAGATCATGGTTAGGTACATGAATGGATTATTTTATACCTCCCAAGACAAAATACATGCTTTAGGGGGATTTTTAGATCCAAAGAGAGTAAAAATCCATTTCTTTCCTCCATCGAGCTCCTTGAAGGCTCAAAAAAGCTAGTCAAGTTTCTATTTGGTATGGGTAGAGGAGAGAGAATGAAGACCTAATATTTTGGAAAAAGGAGGGGACCCTTATACCCTTCCAATTTATGGCATTATTTTCTTGATGCATTTCCTCTCCTTTATGAATAATCACTAAGGAGGTAAAGGTGTTGTGTTTTCTCCATCTAGGTAGGGTTCATGTTTGCTTATGTTTATCCATTTTTGAGCATGATGAAAGAAGAATGAAAAGTTGGGTGACTTATTATGGGTATTTAAAACTCTTATACACCATCCTCAATCCCCACTTGACACGTGAAACATCAATTAAACAAGAAACCTTCTTTTGGAGCAATCTATAGGTTGATAACAATGAGGTTCTTGATACTTCAAGGTCTCCAATAGTTGTAAAGTGTTGCTGAAGTCTCAAAACTCTTCCAAACATCCTTGAGGATTTGAAATAATGGATTATTAGTGCTTTCATGGAATTAAAAACCCATAGAATGGTGATCACCTATAGTTTCCACATGCAATCAAGTAGTTTAAAGAAATCATGGCAAAGTAACCCTGTTCAAGTCTCATGAATGTGTTTTCATTTTTCAGGATATTTGAAGGAAGTGTAACACATTAAAATAATATATAAAGATTATCTTAATGAGGTTTTGAATACCAATTAACAAATGGGTCATATTGTTTCTTCTCTAGGTCAATACAAGAAGACTAATGAACCTACAGGTCTGTAGACCTCTAGGTCACCATTGGTACCAAAAATTTGGTTGTATAAAAAATATGACCTTTTAGAATCCAAATTTAGCTCAGTATTCATGCTATCAAGGTCATCTAATCATAGTGAGCACTTGTGAATCTCAGCTGTAATCTATTTTTCACTCTAAAGGACTGTGTAGATTGAGTCAAAATGTGTAGGTCTAGATAGAAAATAGACTTGTTGTGAGGTTGGATAGATGTCCAAGGGACCCCAAATTATAATTATATGAATATTAAAATTCTTGTCTCTATTGTATTCATCAATAAACTATGCATAAAGGATGTTCATCTTGATAAAACTCAGTTAAAGAAAGATTTGAGCTCATACAGGCTTGCTATTAGTGAAATGAGAAAAAGATGCATTTTGCATTGAAATAGGGCCTTTGATGATCAAGGAGGATGTGAGAATGCATAAAAAGGGTTTTCATGATGATAAGAGCCTTAGTTTGATGAAGGCAAACACTAAACTAGGACATTAGGGCTACACAATTCTAATTGCTTTTAAACCCTCAAAGTGTGAAAACCAAGTTACAAGACCAATGGGAGAGTGAGGCTATTTGGATGATCACTTTCATACATTGGTTATGGTAAAATAACTAAGAGATCATTCATAGTTCATATCAATCATCAAGACAACATCTTCAAGCTAACACTCTCATCACACACAAAGTCCTCCATGCCTAAGAGGCAGTCTTAAGAAGCTCAGAACTCCTTAGAGGAGTTGCATGGGAGTAGCTAGGTATTTGAGGTTTTAGAGGTGGTCTCCTACACCAAAATCTTGGCTTTTATTCTCATTTTAAGCTTACACTAGTATGAACAATATTTACGATTGAAGAGCACCTCAAAAGCACTATCTTGCCTAAGAAGAGATTGAGAGAGCATGGTTCCTTGCTTAAAACTTGTTGTAGACAAATATTTCACCCTAGGAGAGGGTGTTCAAGATTCTCCCATATATAGACAAAATGGTATTACCTCTAGGCTTGTGGGTTATCTATAACAGAGGTATATCTCTAGGTTAAAGGGCTAACTCCCTAGATTTATCTCTTAAGCTCACACACTACACTATGCCAATCACTTCGGGGTGAAAAGGGAAGAAGGAAATAAAATGTAAACCTATAATAGTGAGGTGATACACCAAAATATTAGTCCACAAACACATTTTCATATACACTAAGAGATAAAGCCACTAAAACTGAGCTCAACTCTATGACCTTCTAGCATAAGTGTTTCTCATAGAGGCAGATCATTATGCATAACCAGAGGTGGGTGAAAAGAAGGTTTGATATAAGATACTAATAACCACTCTCACACTTCAAGTACACATCAAAAAATAATACACTTTATGATACTTGATAGAAGAGATGCCACTCACATAATGCATAAAAGGGTAGAAGGAAAGCAAGGAGAAGCAATATTCATCACTTGTCACTCAAATACACCACTTGAGATGCTTAAGAAATATGTGCAGAGATTAAATCAACTTCATAAATTTATTCTAAGGAAAAAATAAGGTGTCAAACTAGCATGGCTTCACCATACTAGGTGTGTACTAGATACAATTGCCAAAATGGCTTGCATTTATAGAGCAAGTGAGAAAAGAGAGAAGAGAAACTCAAAAGTCACCAAGCCAAGTGTAAAGTTTCAAAAACTAGTTACAAAGTAAGAGAATGAGGTCGATAAAAATTCAATAAGTGGTCTTTGACAAGTGTCTATCATAAATGCATCATTTTCCTTTGAGTTGGCATAGGGGCTCTTCACCATCCTCTTTGAAACTATCTTGATGATGAGGACTTCAATTGACTAATTGAAATTGATATAGGAATATTTGACACATCTTCAATATCCTAAGAAGATGTAATCCTAATGGTAATAGTCCTCATACATCTCCCTAACTGGTGGTCTCTTTATTGACACTTGTGTTCACTCTCTAGTAGTCACTCATTAGCCTTTCTTAGCTTGTCTTCACACTTTTCATCTAAGTGACCTACAATTGTTTAAGAGGATGTGTTGAAGAGGTGTTATGACACCTATTGAAGACATATTTATCCTATAGTCTATCAAATAAACCTTTATAAAACTCTAAACATATGTCTCACTTCTAACCTTGGACAGTCACCTTGCCTTCTCACTATCTCACTATAAATGCCTATTATAAATGTGCTATCAGATATGTTTTCATGCTTGAATATTATGAGAGATGAATATTAGGGGTTGAAATAAGTCCCCACAAAGATCCTATAATTATTCTCACTCAAGAATTCTCTTTTGTACCTATAGAACTAATCAAAACTTCTATAAAACCTTATACTAGGTTTGTCCATATAGAATACATTACAAATCAAATGAGTATCAAGGAGCCTATGAGAGTACTAAACATTTTTAGATCACTTCCATGAGTATTTGACCACCTTTGAATGCAAAAGTCTTCATTTATTCACCATCGGGTCTGAATGAGGGTTTGAAGAGGGCTTTTAGTGTCTTGGGCTGTTAATGATTGTTCATAAAATATTGATGTTGAAACTCAAAACAAATCCCACTAAGTTTGAGCTATACATCACTTCAAACTATTCTTAATTCTTGAAGTCTCATGCAGTCCATGAAAATGACTTCTTAAGTTCTTCCATGCTTTCTGAGTAGGCCTAATATGATTCTAGGTGAAATTGACCACTCTTGGGATTCTCCTTGTAAACTAATGGCTCATGTTGGTCTTACATTATCCCTTGAAGGTCCTCTAATGATTTGGATAGGTACATAAAGTCATCTAGATGATTTAAGTCTTTGTAGGTTTTAGGCCTAACTATGCTTGACTGAGTATATAAATAACCTAAAGGTTATTGTTGACTATAGGTGTATTATATATCTCTTTCACACCCAAACCAAATGTATACATCATTCCATTCTCATTTCAATACTCTGTCCTTTATCCTTTGTCTCTTTATATGCTAACCTATAGACTCTGAATACTTATGGAATGCCCTCTATCTAAGATAGAACTGAGGGAATCTCCCCTATTCATCTAACTCAAATAAAGATATGGAGAGTTTAATTAGGTGATGTTGACCCTCTGTACAAAGTTTCAAGGCTTAATTCATCCTCTAAGAGTCTTTAACATGTCAAACACTTAAGGTTGGTTACTAGTTTCTATAAATTGTGCATAGGGTTTAGGTAGGCTGAGTGTGGAGATTCAAACCCATTTTTTTGGTCTCAATCCTTGCTTTATTTCCCCTATATTTGAAGATAAAGTGAGAATATTTATCATCATTATGAAAGTGATTTGAATATATTCAATACATATCTCTGCCCATAACTTGCAATCTCTCACTATCTTAGACTAGTCTGTATACTATCTCCTAGCTGTAGGTGTGCATTAAAAGAATAAGGTTTACTATAGGTGTTGATTTATATGCATCACTGTGTCTCAAATTCTTATATTACTCCTAAGGTTTATAAATTTTTCTCATACTTGGATGCATCATCTTTATCTATTGGCTAGACTTACGTCTTTCCTTAACTGATATTGTTCTGCAATGTATGTCAACTATAGGTATATCTTAAGTAGGAGTCAAAATGATCTTGTAGGTTCCTATTAATGTTTTAGTACTATGTTCTACACCTTATATTTGTTATTAGGTCATTGAGGACCAATACACACCTAGATAAAACTCATCTTGTGCCTATAAACTAGGTTATCATCTTTCCATTATCAATGCATTAGAAGTTTGCAAGTTATAGGCTTATTCAAGCTTAGAAACATTGTATATCACTAAATACCCTCAGTAACAAGTTGACATAAGTTGATACCATTCAATCATCAATAATCTTGACTTATCAATCATCCACTCATTTCAAGGTATGACATTTAGGTCTATGATATAAGATAAACACCATTAGGCTTCTTTAGAATCCAAGACACATCATCATAAGATAAAACACTATAGAATAAAGACCTATTTCGGAGCTATTAAGGTATAGTTTCCCTTAATCAACCTTTCTATCTTGCATCTATATACATTATTCAAATTGATCTAAGATCAACACAATGACCTTATATGATTTGAGAAGATCATTTAAGACTTGGACATGAACACTGGAGAGTAGGAATCCAAAGCAAGTTAGTCCATGCATTAGTAAATAAAAACCCAAATAACCATAAAGAACATAATATACTAAGCTTACTCCCTCATGGGGTTTTGAAAATGAAATATAAAAGATACTAAAAGAAAGAATATAACCTTTAAACCTTCTCAAGAACATCTTCCTCCAAGAGTGGCCCAAAAACATGATTTTCCCTTGATTTGGTGATCCAAGTATTTGTCAATGATGAGTGGATTGCTCCTCCATAATCTCTCAATGCACCAATGAATTAGGCTCATGAATTTTTTCAATGTGTGTCAATAGTTGAAGCTATTCTATTGTAAATTCTACATAATAACATTACCCAAAAATAGCTTGAAGGAATGAGTGAGGACCCTTGTATTAATAAATTTTTGGAAATGATCATAATCAACCATGACCATCCATCTTGAAATAAGATGTGTGGCTATGAATAAATTCAATTTTAGAGAATCAATCCATAAATATCCCCATTAATATTTGGAATACTGGGGCATTGATGAGGCATGGGAGGGCTTAAACTAGATATTTGTTCCATTTATGGCTTATGGATGCCACCCCATTGATGATGTCACTAGATGATACCAATATTAGAAATAAATTTCCAATTAATATATCTTTAATAACTTCCATGGATTTTTCACTTAAACCCTTGATTTGGTTTAATTTACTTAAGTGGGATTAATTAATTTTCTTCCATTCTTTGGAAATTGTTTGTTTATTTAATCAAACTGGTTGAAATGTCAATTTATTGAGTCATAATTTGACTGGAGTATAATTAGAATAAGGTATTAGTTTCTTGAAAAATTAATACCCCATTTAGAGTATTTTCGATGTGCAATAATACATACAAATGACATGTGATTCTGAATTAGAATAATTCAGTGGTCTAGAGCATCATTTTGCGTGGTCATAATTTGTCTCAAAGGGATTTGAGAAAAGCTAATAATCACATAAAGTTAATTTCCCCATTTAGGGATACATTAGCCTAAATTATCACTTATATGTGACAATTTCGAATCATTTAGTGCATTTTTAGTGATTTTTGCCCAAATTGTGCATTATCACAAAATATTGCTTAGATTGATAATTTAAGCATAATGGTAGTAGGAATTGGATGTCTACATTTTGCCTCTATTTGAGAAGGTGTGGTGAGAAATTCAATCTAAGTAATGTATTTACAAATAAAAGATATGTCAATAAGAAGTTGTAAGGTAATGACCCATGATGCCCCCTTGAGAGGGCATATGAGGATGAAAGAGAGGGATGGACTATCAAAAAAGATAAAGAGTGAAATTAACCCATGAATGAGATTATATCTGTATGAAATAATGCTTACATGCATTGATTCCTAATGATAAAATATATAATACAATATAATGGGCCTCAAGGTGGGGGCAAGTGGGAAGAATGCAATCCCAAAATATAAGCAACACACTTTGACACACCCAAAAGAGGGTGAAAGCTACGGGCTTAGGGAATGATTGATCTCGAGACAAGTTGCATACTTTGAAATTGCTATAATGAGGGTAAAAGCCATAGAGATTATAATTATAAGAAAAATGAAAGCATTTATCTAGAGAAAGAAGGTCAATGAATTCATAATGTGCCCCAGTAGAGTGGATTTGATCGATTGATAAATTGATTTTTGACCCAATAGGGATGATTTTAATCACTCATAATGAATTGTGCCCCAGTAGGGCTGATTAGATCAATGATTGGTTAAATATTATACCCCAATAGGGAAAATTGGCAAGCATAACTAAAGGATATAACATATTCTATAGATTGATTATGAGCATGTGAAAATACAGATACGAGGGTCTAATGATTGAAGAAGCCACAAGAAACTCGGTATATGAGGATGCACAAAGTGATGGAAGAGATGATTGGAAGAATGAAGGTCATTGAGATGACATGAGATATGTTATGTATCCAAGTTCTACCTATATAGTCTAGATGAACCTCAAGCCAATGTAGTTCTCCTACGATGTGGGAGAAAATGGAATGGGGAAATAAGAATAGAATAAAAATGGACCAATATTCAATTGAGTAGAAGAAAATGCTATAATATAATTTAGGAGATTGATCCAAAACTCAGAAGTTCTAGTTGATAAATATCTCAATAGCATAGAAATAACACAGTAACAATGAATTCTCTGAGAAGAGATGTAGTATTACTCAAGATCGCAATACAAATATATGCTTATCTCTGGGAAGAGATGTCTGTCTTCACATTTTGGGTTCCCTCTTCATTTATACACATTTTTAAAGCATGGGAGGATGTGGAAGTTCACCAATCTTGAGGGAGATTAAGTGGTTTGACTTCCAAGATTTAAAACAATATAGAATTTGAGGAATTACTATTTTTAGAAACTTACTATTTTTAGACTGCACTATTAAAATTGAAATTTGAGGCACTTCCATTGGGTTTTCAAGGGTCAAACTTCATTGAGAAGATATCCATGCCATTTCATGATGTTATCTTCATTCTTAGCTTTCCAACGGTTCAAACGGCGAGTCAATTGGAGCTACGGTGCAAAAGTTATGGCTCCCAGAAGTTCTGTCATCAATTGGAGTGGAACTGTCACCCAAATTGTCACCTAAATTGTTGCCTGGATCAGAGATGCACATCCCAAACTAATCATATAAATAGTTCATTAGACTCACATTATATTCCAAGAGATGCACATCTTACATAGATTCTGATGTTAGGTATGGTACATTAAGAAATGATCGATGGAGCCTCATTAAATTTGAGATTTGGTACACTTGGTGTTTACTATAACAAATTGAAATTATGCATCATAAGTATGAGTAACTTATAATAACATCATATTTCGATTACAATTGGTTGGTTTATATGTGAATATTTATAACTAAGGATAATGATAAAAATTACCAATACCAAAGTTACAACTATTTACATTTAAACAACAACAAATAAAAACAAAGATTAAAAATAATACACAAATGTAACCTAAATTAAAATCAAGATATAAACAATCAGGATTTAAGTAAGAACTGTTAGAATAATTAATTAATCCTAGCTATTTGTAATAAATGTCTTAAGGTGATTTAAACCTTTGATTGACCTAGGTTAGTTAGGTGGGGTATTTATTAGGTGTGATTAGTTGTAATCTCCTATAGATTAGGAGATCTAATCTCATTTAGTATTATATAAACAAGCAAATTTTATAGTGCTTTACTTAATTTAGTTAATGCAATTCCATTATGGATTTCATTAGGTTTCAGAGTAGGTTATTTTGAGGAGTTGTCTTTTCAAAGCATTGGATATTCAATGGAGATTGAGAGTAAGATTTGTGTGATCATTAGATGTATCACGCTGCTCTAATTTTAGCCATCCCAAGCCGAAATGCTGCCAGAATTGTGGCCAATTTATAGAAAGAGAATAGTTGTCAAAATAGGGATTTTTTTTATTTTGATAATATTTTTGCCATATTTGTATTAAATTGGGCTAAAAATATATATTTTTTAAAAAGGGTTTTGACAATACAATTTCATATCTGAGTTCTCATATGCTTGAGAGGATCTGAGATCAACTATATCAAATCTATTCATATCTAAATATAACTATTATTTTATATCAAAAATTTTGGCATAATAATTATTTACAGATCTATTATAAGTCTAGATAATTTGTTTCCAAATCGATCCAACAAATAAGAAATAATAATCAAAAGGGCCTGAAGCAAATTTCAACACCTTCTTCCATAATGCCAAACACCTGATGCTAGCTGTAGGGAAGCATTGTCTTCTACTGTCACATGGCTCAGTCCAAGGCATCATTTCTCTAAAGATTGGCATTAGAATATATTTTCCTATTTTTCTACTCTTAGATCTGACCATTAATTTGATCTAGGAATTGACTTTTTCTAGTTTTCATTGTCTTTAGCATCGACTACCAACAATAAGAACAAATTAACAATATGCAAGCAAGATATGAATAATCAATATCCATGTATATTTAAAAAGTATTTGGAAAACAAAACAAAAGAGCAAGCTAAATACAACTCTAAATAAATCAAGCCTAACTGAAAACTAGACTAAAAGTGGTTGCAAAATGTATTTTAACTCCAAAGAACAAAGAAATACAATAGAATACAAAAACAAAAAAACCACTAAAGATCAAAATAACAAAACACCAAGAATAAATAACAAAATAATGAAAAAGAACAAATAACAAGAAAGTAAAAATGCAATAAAAAACACAACAAAATACAAATAAATGATCAATAAAACACCAACAAAATAAATGGAGAGACAATAAAACACAACAAAATAACAATAAAAATAAAATAAACACACACAAACAAGAGTTAGTCATAAGGTTAGTGAAAAAAAAAATACAATTATTCACACACCTATAATAGAAGCATTACTCTCTACGATAGGGTGACCCCTAATCTAAGAAATAACAAGACTAGCACAATAGAACAAGAATAAAAGATACAAAGTTGACCCCAAGTGGTAGGGAAACAACATAATAAATTGGGGGGAAAAAAATAAAAGGAAGGGGTGGTCGAGTTGAATCTAGATGTATGAGACAAGTGGATGTTGCTTACATAGTTCTATGGAGATGATATCCAACATGAACTTCAGGCCAAATGTAGATCTCCCAGGAAATGGGATAGAATAAAAATGATGATAAGAAAACATGATTGATGTTGTAGAGGAAATAATGAAATGGGCTTGAAAAACAGTGAGAGTGTTGAAATGAGTGTTCGTAAAATAATAAGAGTGTGGGATTAGAATACACAAAAGTACAAGACAATATTTTTATTATTTTTGTCGATCATTTTCTAATATTTTTGTGTTTTTGGGATAAGTAATTGAAATGAAATATTAACAAAAGGTTCAAGGAACTACCTAACTGATGAGATGCACTTCCACATGTAAGAGTTCAAAAAATAACTAAAGCTGGATGTAACAACCCATTTGATTCAATTAAGGCAATAATGCCTACCAAATAACAATAAAATGATAATTGAATAATATGTAGTGATAGATAAATCTAAGGAACCATTTAGCAGGCAAAAACTATGTGTTGATGTATTCATGTTCACTTATCTATAAGAGGAAGCTGCAAAATACTATTCAAGCTAAACTATTTTGTAGAACTGGTATTGAGCGTGTCCATAATGCATATGAGTCATAATCAAGATCACAAATGATTTGAAGGAATATACATATATAGGTTACAATAGTCTAGAGTATGAAAATAATATTGTTCTAAGTATAATGGTCCAAGAAAAAATGAGACAAAATGAATATGGTCCAAGATAGGATGGTCCAATGTGGGATAAAAATAGTCTAGTGGAAACAATCCAAAGTGCCAATGGTCTAGAGTTTCAATGGTCTATAGTCATAATAGAATATGGTTCTCATGAGAATAGTCTAGGGTAGGTCAAGACAAATTGAATATGGTCCAAGATAGGATAGTCTAGGATATAATGACTTCAATACAAGTTTCCCCCAAGTAAAGGGTCTTTTAGATAATGGTTCAAAATGTTGTTAAGCATAAAACTACTTGAGATGTACAATGTTCATTGGCTCTAGGAGTTCTTCACCACCTAGAGTAGCTAGTCGATATGCCCTTGATCCAAAATTTGTTGTGATGACATATAGGCCTAACCAATTAGGTTGGAACTTACCCTTGTTTTTGCATTCAACATTAATGTTTTTATGATTCTATTTCAATACCAAATCACCAATTTCAAACTCTTGAGGGAAAATGTGTTTGTTATAACTTCTATGTAATATGATCTAATAGGATTTTAAGTTGTCTAGGATAGCCAAATGCTTTTCATCAAAGAATTATAGTTTTTGCAACCTGGAAACTCTACAATCTTCATCATCTTCAATACTCTCCAAGGATACTCATAGTGAAGGAAGCTCAATCTCAATCTAGATAATAGATTTTGCACCATAAACAAGGGAGTATGGATTGGATTCTGTGGGGGTTTGATGACTAGTGCGATAAGCCCAAATGGCAAGAAATTTTTTCAATTGCCAATTATAGTCAATGTGATTGACAATCTTCTTTAGTATTGCAATAATGGTGTTTTTTGATGCCTTGGATTGAGTATTGCCTTGTAGGGTATATGGTGTGGATTTATTGGGGTTGATTTTGAATTTCACACAAAGAGCCTTAACATCTTAGTTTATAAATGATTCACTATTATTATATATAAGATGGGCTAGGATACCATATCGATAGATGATATGGTAATGTATTTTATTGGTAATTTACTTCCCAGTGATGTAAGTGATATGAATGGCCTCAATCCACTTAGTAAAATACTTTAAAGTAGTGAGAATATGTTTATTTCCATCAAAATATGTTGGGTTTATTTTCTTGATGAGATCGAGGCCCCATATAGAAAATGACTGTGGTGTAGTAATCGACTGTAGTGGCAAGGAAGGTGCATGTATCAATTTACCACATTGTTGTAAAGTAACAAACTTCTTAACATAATTAAAATCATCTTTTCCATCTTAGGCCAATAGTAACCTATTATAAGGATACTTTTGGCAAAGACTAAACCATTGGTGTGGGCCCCGCATATTCCTTCATGAACCTCCTTATGTGATAACTTGCATTCTCTTGAAGATAAAAAATGAAGTAGAATTCCATCATAGCCTTTAAGATAAAGTGTGTCTCCAAGGAGGGTATAATAGGCTATACGATAAAGGAAAAGTTTTTATTGATTATTTAAAAGGTCAGGCGGAAAGACTTGGTTATGAAAATAATTATAAATGTCTTGAAACCAAGGCAATTCAGGTGGGGTATTAGGACCAACAATGACACATACCCTCTCTAAATATGGAAAGACATAAGCAGGCTATAGAAGATTTTCAATGAGAAATTGATATTCTTTAACAATTCTATCAATCTATATCATGGACCTAATTGTTTCCATTGCATTGGTAGATCTGTTATTGGCCCATGGTACATGCTCAAATTATAGAGATTTGAAGTGAATATTGAGTATATCCATAATATGCTTTTAGGGTACAAGCTTATCATCTCTAGTCTGATATTAATCCATGTTTTGATTTATAATCAATTGGGAATCTCCATAGACCATTAAGTGTCATATATTCTAGTACATTGCAAGATAAAGTCCTACAATAAGTGCTTCATACTTGACCATGTTGTTGGTACAATGAAAAATAATATGAAATGACTTGAAAATCAGATCCCTTGTAATTAATAAAATACTAGCCCTAGATCCATGATAAGTGAAGGAACAATAAAATTATAGTTTGCATTGCTTAGGTTCATGTAGTACTTCTTTTCTCATAATATAATCATCTGGAAAATCAAATCTGAATGGTTGAGTATCTATAATAGGGGATTTTGTAAGTTAACCTGCAATAACCTACCCCTTAATAGCCTTTTGGTTCTAATATTCAACATTAACTTCACTTATGAGCATAACCCATTTGGTCATGCAACCCATGAGAGTTACTTTGGATAATAAATATTTGAGGGGGTTCACTTTAGCAATAACAATAGTTTTGTTATTCAACATATAGTGTCACAACTTTTGGGAAGCAAACACCATTTTTAAACACGCTTTCTCAATAGGCATATAATTATGATCATAAGATAATAATGTGTGGATCAAATAATAAATTTCATGTTCCTTTCCTTGATCATCATGCTGGGCCAAGAGGGCCCCTAGTGCACATTCGATCACTGAAATATAAAGAAGCAATGGTTGTCCAGGTGTTGGCAGTCTCAAAACTGGTGAGTTGTCCAAGTATGTTATGAGATTCACAAATTCTAATTGACACCCCTTTTTCCATTAAAACATGACCCCTTTATTTAAGATATGTGTAAATGGGTGGCACTTATCTTCCATTTATAAAATTAACCTACAAATAGATTGGATATTTCTTTGCAAGATGCAGAGCTATTTGAGATTGGAAGGTGGAGGCATTTTGACAATGACCTTGACCTTAATAGGATCCACTTCAATCCCTCTTTGTGACATAATTAATCCTATAAATTTTATTGAATTTATGCCAAAGACACACTTATTAGGATTCAAATGAACCTTCTACTCATAAAGTCTCTCAAAGATTCTTCATAGAAAGTCAGGATGTTTGACATGTGTTCTTGATTTAGCTAGGATATCATCAACATAGTCTTCAATAATATCATGTATCATGTCATGGAAGATGATAGTCATAGGACATTAATAAGCGGTTCTAGTGTTCTTCAAGCCAAATGACATGACTTGATAACATAATGTTCCCCATAATGTGGTGAACACAATTTTGTGCTAGTATTTTTTAACTATCTTGATCTGATTATATCCAAAAAATCCATCCATAAAGGATAACATCTCATACCTACAAATAAAATTGAAAATCATGTCAATGTTGGGTATAGGAAAATCATCTTTGGGATACACCTTATTGATATCTCTAAAATTAGTACAAAGATGTACACCCTGTGGATTTTTGCTATTTGGAACTATGTTTGATATCCATTTAGAATAGTTTAGTGGTCTAATGAAGCCTACTCCTAATAATTTCTCTAGTTATGCTTTTACCAAAAGAGTGATTCATGGATGCATCTTCCTTAGTTTTAGTTTGAATAGCTTGGGATCTAGATGGATAATAAATCAATTTAAAACTAAGTCAAGGTCTAAGCCTGGCATGTCGGAGTAAGCCCATATAAAGATATTAATGAAATCTCTTAGAATGGTGACAATGTGATCACACTCCACATCAATGAAGGAGGATCTAAGATAAACAATTTTGGGATCATCATAAGTCCTGAGGTTCATTTCAGTAGTGTTTTCTATGAGTGTAGAACCATCTTCTAGAATAGTAGGTAGCGCTTGATCCTGATCTTTTTTTTCTACTTCAGCTTATGGTTGTTCATCCCAAAGCTATAGATAATGAGATTAATCTGAATCCATTAGTTCAAGTAATGGCCAGCTATAAAATATCTTTGGAAAGTCAATAGTGAGCCACTTAAAGACTTTCTATTATTTTTAAGTAATGCTTGTACAGGCTATGGATCTAGGACTTGATTGACCTTGAGCATCCTTTAGAGATGAGCAAATTTCCCTATCCATGAGCATCTAAAATATGTTTTCACTCAAGGGCTTGTCTATTTCTGTACTATTTCACTAATCAATGATCACCTCAAAGAGGTTTGCACCCAAGTATCTCAATGTTTTATCTTTTTCATGACCAAGAAAGTTTGTTTGCTCTCTAAAGTAGGCAGAAGGGTCCAAAGAGAAGTCAAATAATTGGTTATGATCACCAATTGGCAATCCATTTTTGAGGCCCATGTACTCAACAATATATTTCTCATTCTATAATTTACCAAGGTGTGTGACTTAATTTTGCTGGTCCTAATCAATGAGTTCAAGATGGCAAAGGTAAAGGGAACAATGGGGTGTGATAGTGGAGTTTGAGTTAAATAAATCCGTGTTAGGAAGATCATTTTAAATACTATAATGGGATGCTATGTCACTATAAGGAGTCTCATTACTAATCAATTTATAATAATCACTATCGAAAGTCATGAGGTCACCCCCAAGTAGTATAAATTTGATTCCTTGAGTTATGTTAGGTTTACCAACTGATAAAGGTTCTAGGCTTCATTGCTCTCATAGCTTGAGGCCATTTCCTATATAATCGAAATTATCCATAATATGATTAGGGATAAGATGTTTAGGATTCTAAAAACAATCAATAATGCCATTATAATATAACCAATCTCCTTCAGTGAAATCTTCTTGATCCTAATTTGGTTAAGTAGCAGGTATAAATACCATTGGTGATTTCTATGTATCTTTCTCCTTTTACTAAATCATGTTGGGTGAGTAAGGGATTTTGGAAGGTTTGGGTTTTCCAAAATATTTGGGAGACTTGGACAACCTATCAATATGGAATGCATCTTCTATAGTGGCTTGTTGTGCAAGGGTTGTGAGAAATGGATCAGTCAAAGTAGAAGCAAGGTCACTTGGGTTGATATAATTAGATTGGATAGATGCAAAATTTTTTCCTTGTTATTATTCATAATGAACTCAGAAATAGGAAAATAGTTATAATTACAAAATTTAGCCTTTAGATGTTTGTAATATTGGTAAGGTTGTAGATCAACAAGAATGGTGACTTTAATCTCATCATGGGGGAATTTGAGACATTGATGTAAAGTGGATGGGACAATATGTTATAACGCAACTCAATATATACAATATGTAACAAGGTATGATGGGACACAAACCCAACAATGATTAATAAACAAATATTACCAAAAAATTCCCTTTCAATGTTATTGTATGCCTTGATTTTGATTGTATCTAGCTAAATGTCCTTTGCAGTATAACCCAATCACTGTACTAGCTTAAGGGACACTATGTTCAACCTTGAACCAATGTTTGTAAGAACCTACTTGATTTTATGGTTTTCAATGGTGACCTCAATATAAAAGGGGTTGCTATGGCTAGGACCAATAGTGGACATGTTTATTGATTAAATGTAACCTATCTAAATGGAGACAAATGTCCTACAAGTGTTTGAAACTATTTAATAGTAATGTCTTGGGGAATAGTGAATTTTTGAAGGAAGTCATTCCAAATAGTTCTATAGACTTCATACGTATGCAAAATGTCTAAGATAGAAATTTGAATAGGGTTTTTACTTAGTTGGTTTGATATACTATACAACTTTTCAAGAGTAGGATAAGATGACTTAGCCTTGGATGGTACAATGTTCATGTGTTGGAAGAGGAAAAAGGGCTCTGAAGGGTGACTTACGAGCATCTAGTTGTGATTTCACAATATAGAGGTGTCAAGGATCTATTATAATTAGAAGATGAAGGAAAAAGGCCTTGGATGGTGACTCACAGGCATCTAGTTAATTTTGAGTTGTTAAGGAGCTATTATAATTAGAAGAAGGGGGTCTAGAAACAATAACCCATAGAAACCAAGACACAATGGAATTACTTGTACTTGGCATGGTGTTACTTGATGGGGAGGGTGTTGACCCTATAATAAGGGGTCAATTAATTCAAGAAACAAGGGATGGTGGTAATGTGGTTTACAAAAATACACCCCACTATGTTATTGTAATCATAAGGCATATTATTGTAACCTAGTTTATTAATATGGGTATTTTGATACTACTTATGATCATCCTGATTACAATTCTAGCCTTGGGCTTATTGCCACTAATATATCCTTGGTTTTGATTGTTTCTTGCTGGTTGTTGATTGTGCCTAGGAAATGGATCTTTGTAAATGCCCATATCTTGATTTGTGTTTTGCAGGGCAAGTTTGATTTCAAATTTGCTGCTTTTAATCAAATATTCAATGAGATGTCACAATTGAACACATTGATAAGCACCATGGCCAATAACATGATGGAATTTACAAACATCTACCCAATACCAATCAGGTTTGGGTTGATCTTTAGGAAATGGTCTTGGTATAGGCTACAAAATTAGATTAACTGCTATGAGCTTTTAGAACACAACCTTAATAGGCTCTCCCAATTTTATAAAGACTCTTTATTTATTGAATGCCCTTCATAGAGGGACCCTTTTCAAAGTAGTTGATGGATTAGCTGGAAGTAATTGCAAATTTGGAGCCGGTAGAGCCTACACCATTTGTAGATGTCTAGATTCAATCACTCCATTCCTTACCATGTTTTTGTTCTTGTTAAACCCCTTGGGTTTCTCTGTTGCTAAATCTTGAATAGGTGATTAGGTCTAATTGGACATTTGACCTTATTAATAAATCCTAACAAGGCCTTTGGTAATAAGTGCCTTCTCAATCTATATACCCTTATATATCATTTCCTCAAATGTGTTTGCAAAAGTGAGTCACATATTATGCACTACCTCAGGGTGTAGGTTTTGTGCAAAAATATCAGCCAACTATTTATCTGGCAAATTATGTTGAAAGCATCTAGTTAATGCTCTCCATTGTTGTAGATATATTACAAATCTTTCTCCATCTTGTTGTTTGGATTTACACAAGTCTACCATAGTCAAATCATGTTCAATATTGTAAGAGAAATGGTTGATATTTTTTTAAGATAAATCATTCTAATTTACCACCAATCCCCTGGGTAAATTGAGTATCCAGTCTAAATATTGTCTTGTTAAACTTCATGGAAATAAGCAAAGAAAATAAACACTGCTATAGGCTACCTATTGACACAATATGAAAAATGATTGGATATGTTCACAAGGGTCACCCTTCTCTTTGTATATATCAAATTTGGGTGCCTTAAAATGAGGTGGAAAAGAGACTTGGAGAATACTCAAGTCGAATGGATATGAACATATCTCATCAAACTTGTATTTCTTGACTCAGTCTCCCATCTCCAATCTTGACTTGATTTCCTTCATCAAATTACACTTTTGCATGTTTGGGGATTGGTAGGTGGAATATAATTTTGTTGGGGTGGTATGTTGCCTAATTTCATTGATTTGTTAGGGATATAAACACTATGATCTACAACTTTATTTTGATTTACTCCTTGAGTCAAGTAGGTGAGCCACTGATTATTGGGTTGATAGACATTCCCTAAAATCTACCATTGTGAATTGTAAGTATTTTATTGATTTTGGGGAGTCTATGGTCAATTCACCAAAATACACATTGGTTGAGAGGAACTTGCCAAACTATTTTGAACAATACCCTCAATACATGTTGCATTTTTCATCCCTTGGTTCTATGAGGGAACAATAATCTCTTGATGATTGAAAAATGTATGCTCTGTGTCTGGTAAAGTATTTTGAGAAACCTCTTGTATTTTATTTTGTGCAATTAAGATGCCCTGATCTATTATAGATGTGTTTTCAACTAGAGTATGTTGCATTTAATCTAATACATTCTCTTGTTCTTTAAAACCATTGTTGTGTATTGAAGTGGTAACCAAAGAGTCAATCAAGTCTATGATAAGCTGGTCGATGTGTCATTGACTTATTTTCTTGATCTTGGTAGCAAGATCTTTATCATTGGGCGTTGAATCTATGAGTGCTTCTTTTCCTTTACTATAAGAAGAAATGTTGGAATTTGCAATATGAGTGAGGGATTATTCTCACTGTTGCTCTTCTACCCTAACCAATATGTGTAATTATTTCATTGGAAAATATAATGGCAATCTAGTGCCTAATTCAATCAACCTTAGGATGGATTCATCTTTGTCTTCTAAGGGTTGATGTTCAAAATAGTCTTCTTTAGATCCTACAATTCTTGGAATGTCTTCAAACACATTGGAGTTGTCTTGTCCATCATAAAAATGATCTTCCTCATAACTAGGGTTGTAAGAGACCCCACTACGAGTATACCTTTGTATCATGTTTAGAATATTATTCTCTACATTTACTAAGATGTGAAATGTGTTTTGAAAATGTTAGAAAAGGTATCTTTTGGATTTATTCAAACAAGTGACGAGGTAAAATGAGACTATAATAAAAGAAGTGGTGTAGTACCACATAATTAGAAGAAATTGTTACAAATTTACTCAACTTTGGTGGGTTGAAAATTTCAAGTTATAAGAGGGTATGATAACTTTGAAACCTAAAGTGCAAGTTATCACAATAAACTTAGGTCAAAGATATCTCAATATCAAAAATGCTAGATACAACTACAACAAGTTGTGACTAGAAAAATAGAAGAGGGTCTTTCTAATTAAGAAGATAATAATGTGAACTAAGAAGCTCAAAATATGAATTAACACAAGAACTCCAAAGTATAAAGCTAAAACCAAAAGGGCAACACAATACCGTCACATGCTAATAGGATGTAGAATGGTCCAAGAACTTAGAGCGTGAGCAAATGAAACATAACCTAAGTCCACAGTGAGGATAAAAAGATGATGAATCTATATAACAGTCTTCAACCCAAATGGGAAATTGTACCTAAGTCTACTCAAACCAAGTGTAAACAATGAACTAATATCACCTTGGCCTAGAACTTAGAAAGGTGAGATTTCAAATTTAGATAAAAAATGAAGGAAATTGAGATTTTGAAAAGTGGGAAAATGGTCTAGACTCAAATGGGTAGCATGAAGATGTTTCTTAGAAAATACAAACACAATGTTCTACATAATGATTTGAATAAGGCAAGAAATAATTTTGATTTAACCAACGTAATGCCTCCTTGTTCAAATAGAATGGTGTATAACAAAAGTATTTGGTTTGATGATGTGTTTTAGTTTTAAAATAATTTTAGACTCAAAAATACCAAGCAAGTAAAGAATAAAATTACAAAATACAACTAAGTATAACATCCAAAGTCCTAAAACTAATAAGGTTACATGGTACTATCAAATTTCATCTATATACATGCTCTTGAGAGGATTTTAAGTGTTAATCTAAAAATAAAAGTGCATGAATAAGTAGGGTTTTTACACCCCCCTTCTCTCAAGATATTGTATGGTGACATGGAACTTTAATCTACTCACCCTGCATCAACAATATATCTTTGATAAATGGAGTTATTCTAAAACTAAATTTTTGGGCATTTCTAGATGGTCCCAAGTGTGGCTAACACTATAGATGAATCACATCAATTAGATCTATGTCAACTGACTTGTTGTGAAAAGGTCTTGTCCTTTTCATAACCACTACATCCATCGCTTGTTCATTGTAGTGCATGTTGGAAATATGATTATCATTGATGCCAAAAGGGACATTATGAGCATGCCATTCATGTTCAAAATTGAATATGATGAGTAAAGGATATGAAAAGGATCCTATCAGAGGTCAAAAATGTTTGGAATGCTTTTGTGCATGATTAAAATTCATTCAGTTCCTCATATTGATCAACTAGACATTTTAGGTCTATGATAGAAAATATGAGAAGGCATTTTCATGATGTCATATATTGCATGTATGAAGAATTATGGAGCAAATGGTTATATAGATGGAATCCCCTATGTAATAGAATTATATGTGCTAATTTTTAGGTCATGAAATTAAGCCCAATAAGATTTATGCAAGTTCAAAGTTAGCCTTTCATGCATATTGAAATGGTCTCCATACTAAGTCAAAATCTGCACAAAGTCTTGCCAAGTTGTCATGCTTTTAAAAATATCATTTATGGACATTTGAAAAGGAAATAGATAACAGATATATGATGGGTTTATCATGAACATATTGAATATGTCATCCACAAGCTCAAAGGAAAAGAAATGAGCTTAGAATTTGATCCAAACTGTTGTTTCCAAAATTAGCTTAGCCCATTTTTGGGAACAACCCCCTACGAAACTTGTTCATTTTGTCTTTTGTCTCTCTAAGTTTGTTTTTGAGACGGGTTTTGAATTCATTCTCATCTTGGCCTAGGAACGTGAGAGTAGTTACGATCTCATTGCGACCAAGGAAACCCCTCCCCCAGACTGCCTCTTTCAGAGTTGGTCTTTTCTTCCGTTTCTGTGCATGGGCGACAAATTTTGCCACCAGTGCATTTTTCTTGCAAGGGCGGAAAATTTTGCCACCCCTGCATCCTGACCTACAAGGGCAGTAAATTTTGCTGCCCATGCATCTGAACTAAACTGAACATGCAAGGGTGGCAAAATTTGCCGCCCATGCATGCCTCAGTTTCTGTGTATGACATTTATTACCACGTGCGATGGGTGGTTGGGGGTGTTTTTCACCCCATATAATCTGATTTAGGCATCATTTCTTCTCATTCTTCCTCTTCTCCTCTTACTTTTTGTGTCTGGATGATCTAATGAGCGATTTGAGGTGCATTTTCACAAATTTGAGCCTGTGGTGTGCACGGCTTTCTAGGTTGGTCTTGTCTTTATCATTTATTTTCTTTTGTTTCTTCTTTCTTTCCTTTGTTTTTTAGTTTTTAGAGGTTGTTTAGTGTTTTGTTCTTCATTTTCTTCCTTCCCTCCCCCTCCACATTGGCTTTCCCATCCTTCTTCCCATTTTGGGGCAGCAATTTTTGCCGCCTTTCACCTCTGCCTGCAGTTTCCTCTCAAAACCTGCAATAGCAGTGAAATTTGCTGCCTGTGCGTCTCGGCCTCTCCCCCGTTCTTCACCTTCGTGGGTGACGAATTTCACTACCTACACTGACTCATTCGTGTACGGGTGGCAAATTTTGCCGCCCATGCACCTTCCTTATGGAACATGTATCGACGACGAATTTCACCGCCGAAGCATGCCCAATGTGCAGGGGCAGTGAATTTTGCTGCCCCTACCCATGCATCTCCAAACTACATGGGTGGTGAAATTTACCACCTGTGTAGGCTAATCCTGCATGGGCAAAATTTTTTGCTGCCCTTGCACACTATCTTTTCAACTTGCAGGGGCAGCAATTTTTGCCACCCATGCATTCCTCCTCTGAATTTTTCTAACTCTAGAGGATTTTTTGTCTTTTCCCTTTCTTTCACTTTTTGCCTCTTTTTTTACACCTTTTCTCGACCCAGCCTTTTAAAGGCATCCTACCATGATCATAATAACTTGATATGCAAATTCCACAACTCGCTCCCATTTCCCTAATTATGTGATCATGGCTACAGTTCTTTTCAAAGGCTCTTGCTCATTAACACCCGTCCGATCAAGACCAGTCCCAATGTCAGAAGCGTCTCCTAAGAAGACAAAGACAATGAAGTACAAGTACCAGGGTGTCTTCCCAATCACTTCGGTCACCTCCAATGTCGACGACATCTGAGACACCAAAATCGGCCACGTAGATATGGCCGAGTTTGTGGCATGAACAAAGGCAACCAACCCAAGTTCTAAAATAAAAAGGATTGTTGAAAGCAACATCCACATGGTTGCAACTTTTCTAGTAGCAACAAATCATATAGAATTCATCCTCCAATGTGCCCGCTTCTACAACAAAGAGACAAGGTCAGTCTCAGATGCCAACGGTAATGTGTTAATTTGGCTGGATCCCAAATTCATTGACAAAGTCTTCATGTGCCCTCCAGCTACTGAAGTAACCAAGATTGACTTCGTAAAAGCCCAGAAAGAATACGACAAAGACCCTGAGAGGGCAAAGAAAGTCATGAATAATAGGTGGCTTAAGGCACCCAGAACCAGTCTCTCCAGATGGCCGTGAAACTTCCTGAGGAGTGACTTCATTGAAGAAGTTGGTGACTTAATCACTCTTCTCAGCAGAGTGCGAGGCCTCCTGTCTTCCTCACAGTTCCATGAATGGATGTACCCATTCATTAAGATCATCCTCCAGGGTAAGCATGTCATCTTTTGGGGTGAACAAATCAGCAACGCCCTTCATGAATAGCTAACCAAGGTGTAGACTTCTTCTAAATTTTATATGACCTCATACCTTGTGTACATAGCTGCTTCGATGCAAAACTTCATAGGTTTAGTAACTGAAGGGGATAGAAAGACCACCCCTGTCTACTCATATTACCTCCAACTGACTCTGCGAGGATCAATCCACCATTTCAAAAGGGTCAATGACACTTTCTTTACCATATTTTTATGCCTCTTTGACCCTCAGCTTGATCAGAAGAGAGTATTAGACAAGGCTTGGACAGTCGTCAATGATTACGGGTGTATGTTCCTCTAATTTCCCACCTTTTACTATATTCAGGTTGGCTTTTTCCAAGGCTACCCCTATATGCTCCCCAAATTCCCTTTTGACAAATTAGTTCTGATGGAGCTTTGTCGACAACTGGTTGTCGTGCATAACAGACAAATGGAGCTGAAAAATCTAGGCTTCAGGTTTCCAATCAAAATTGGTAGGTACTCTATTGCAACAGCAGCCAAAGCCAAAGTCATGGAAATAGAGATGCAGATGGTCACCCTAAAATAGTTCAAAAGAAGAGACAAATTTGACTACAGGGGAGTCAAGGATAAGATCAGGTGAAAGACTCAATTCCATGAGCCCATGATCAAGGACATTTGGATCAATTTGAGGACAGCCAAAGAAATCAGAAAGATGGGCTATTACAGGCTGATCCTAGAGCAAATTGAATATTTGGGGCTTGCAGAGATCCCCTCCAGTCTGGTCGATGATGGGAACATTGTCAATAGCAAGTATTTGGTTGAAAAAGTTGCTGGCTCCCCTCTTCCCCCAACTCAGTGGTCTCAGAAGGAACTAACTTCTCTGAGAAAAATATTTGAACCAATATTGGCTAACACCAATGATTGGTTAGTAGCCAAAGGCATCCTACTAAAGGAATTTATCAAGGGATCAGACGCTGAGTACCAGGCAGAGTTGAAGAGGAAATCAGAGAATAGGACCAAGAACAAAGGTGATGTTCCTTCCCCTTCTAGGCCTCACAAGCCTAGAATCATCTTTGTTTCCAAAAAGCCAAAGACTATTGAGAGGTCGGAAGCAGTGGCTAAAAGGGTTGCAGAACAAAGTTCTCAGGAATAGGTAGCTCAACCAATGGAGATAGATGACCGGTCATTAGGACAGCCAAGCACTGAATCTCTGCCTTCACTGGGAGAAGCACAACCACTCAAAATCATCTCTCCTTCTCCACCTCAGTCTCCTGTGGCTTCCCCTTCTCCTCTCTCTCCTATCAGTGTTCCCTCTTCTGGAGCCGCCTCTCCTTCTAGGGTTATATTTGGTGATACTCAGGGCACTTCTGTAGGTACTCCTCACTCCTCTGGGTCCATTCCAAGTTTTTCATCTCCCTCTTTCAATTTGGGGGAAAGTTCTGCACAAGAGCTAGAATCAGTAGTTGGTATAGTTTTGCCTGTTACTCCAACTGTGACCACTATCACCACTAGCAGTGTAAAAGCTATTGCAGTAACACCAGCTGAGGGAACTATGGCTACAGTGGGTACTTCTCTCCTGCCTTGGATGTTAGCATTCACACCCAAGAGAAAGACGTTAGCCATCTCTCTAGATGACTTCAACTTTGGCAAAATAGTGCCGGTGAAAGCTAAGGTTCCTAAGAGGCCAAGGATCCTCTCAAAATTGGTCGAGGAAAAAGGACATAAATTTATAGAAATTGCCAAGCCTCTACAGGAAGCAACCCTTAAGGGTTTTGAAATGAGCAGCTATTCCATCTCTCGTGTTGAACTTGGCAAAGTTACTCACAAAGGTGTGAAAAGTGATCTTCAGTCTGCTATGGACATCATGGTCCAGAAATTTGACTGAGAAAAGGAAATGAAAGATTATTACAAGGCCAAGATAGAGCAGCTGACGATAATAATAAGGAGGTTCACTATTCCCCCTGAAGCGGCAACTCTAGAGGCCTTCTCCGTAGATGACCCTGTCATTCAAAAGGCAGAGAAAACTTACTTGAAGGGGAAAGTCCTGGAGGATTATATTGAAAAAATGCATACTCAGGGAGTTTCCTTACTTGCAAAGGTTGCAGGAAAAATAGACAAGATGAGGAAGGTGAGGGCAGAATTAGATGACCTGGTATCCCTTATCTCTCAGGAGATTGATAGTTCAGAAAAAGATCTTAGCAAATGGAGGGAGATGAAGGATTTGAAGAAGAGCACCTTGATATCTATTGGTGTCATCTCCAACAAAGACTCTTAGTTGAGATCAAGGAGTCACTGATCTTCAGGATCCAGGTACTCAAGGATTTAATTGAGGATCTCAAAGCTTTCAGAGATGCTAGCAAGAAGAGCGACACAGGCCTTCTCAATAAACTGAAAGAACTGCCTTGCAACCTAACTTTGAGGGATAATCAATTTCTCTTCACAAAAGAAATGATTCAGAGTTTCAAAGGGACGATTCAAAGAGATTTTGAAGAAAAGGCCTTCTCAATGACCTTGGTGGACAATATCCTGGATACTCAGCTGACTCTGGATAGTTTAAAATCTAGGTTAACTGGTCATGCTAAGGCCATCACAACATTGAAGGATGCCTTAATCAGAGCCAGAGTCATCTCCAAGAACACGATTGTGCCAGACAACATAGGAATTCAGGCATCCATTGCTATGTACGATGCTCATCTAAAGAAATCTGGCAGCAAGAATTGGAACTTTTTCCCCTTCTCTCTTCTTCTTTCCTTATGCACTTTTGTTTTGTGAAAAGTGCATGCAATTTTGTAATATGTAATTACATGTGAAAAGTGCATGCAATTTTGTAATATGTAATTACATGTAAAAAGTTTGGAAAAATATCTCAAAGTCAAAGATGAGTCATCTTTGACTAAGATATTTTTGTATTTTAATATTTTCTAAATTTTGAGGATTTCTCCCTATATATAGTGGAGACCTCTTTTGTAAATACATCTTGAATAATTGAGAGCAAAAACTCTGCTGAAATTGAAACACTTTTTTGAGACTTTGTGCTCAAACTTGTAAATCATATTTTGTTGAATGAATGTGAAACAAGTTTATTTCAGACTTTGTGTTGAGATTATCTATGTTATTTAGGAAACAGTTCTTATGTCCTTTTTCCTGGTAACATCTTGTTTATCTAATTTAATAAGCAAAGTGGGTGTGTTGATATTATTTGAGGGCATTTCTAAAAGGTAAAAGAGAGACTTTGGGCTACTTTTACCTTTGTGATCCTTTTATCTTTTGTAGTTTCAGGTGAAGACTTTGTGCTTCATTTCATTCTACGGTTACGTTTGTTCCAAATCAGTGAAGGAGGCTATAGAAGACTTTGTGCTTACGTGAGTGTTCTTATGGACTTTGTTACTTCAGGTGATTTTCTGCTTCCCGTTTGATACCATTCCTGAAAGAAGAGGAATGTTGTTAGCTAAGGACTAGGATTCCCCTCTTTTGTTCTTTATACATTACCTCTAAAAAAGAGAGGTAGATGCTGTTATACCACCCCATGTGTTATTTTTTGCTTAATTATATATATATATATATATATATATATATATATATTTTCAGTGTATAAATATTTATAGGGAACCTCCCCTTGATGAGAGGAGAGATTTACCTCGTCCAGATTTGGTAATCCCACACTTTTCATGGTGTAAATCTCCCTATGCTGTGGTTGATATACCCATTTTGTCATCAGTTAGTTGATGACAAAATATTCACCCAACACAAACAACACTTCAGGTAATAATCCGGGCAACACTTCAAGCAAAAATTTAGGGGATGGTCCTACCTTAATTGGTGGTAGAACTTTCAGGAGCCATAACTTTTGCACCATAGCTCTGTTTGACTCCCCGTTTGAACTATTAGAAATATAAGAACGAGGGGAACATTTTGAGATGGCATGGAGCTCTATTTAATGGGTTTTGAACCTATAAAACCAAAAATAAGTTCCCTAAATTTCAATTTTAGTAGTGTAGTCTAAAAATAGTACAAATTTTGTGTTGTTGTAATTTATGGAAGTCAAACCATTTTATCTCCCTTGAGATTGGTGACCTTCCACATTCTCCTCCTACCTTCAAAAATAGGTATAAATAGATATGTATCCTAAAAATTAAAATAGACATCTCTTCCCAGAGATAGACATATGTTGTATTAGCAATTTTAAGTAATAAAACATCTCTTCTCAGAGATAGCATTATTATTTGTGTGTTCTTAAAATATTATTCAACCAATACTTTTGAGTTTTGGATTAGTGGTATGAGAGTGGTTTGTCTTAAGAGAGTATGATCCTAAGGATGAGGTCAGATTACAAGAAGCTGAGGTGGAAGATACAAGATCTAATAGACTATCCACCTGTTCGCTCTGAATGACCTCAAATGGCAGAGAACATCGAGATATCTGATCCTTTAAAGGAAATGGTGAATGAAGCCCTCCAACAGCATCAAGTGCATATGCTATAATAATTCACCTAAATTCTCTAATAAATCTTGATGGGAAATTTTGGCTCTTCAGTTGCACCCCCTTGTTATTTCAGTGCCCCAATACCCTTCAAGGTTCAGGAGAATTTTGATATCCCTACATTTGAAAGAAAAATCAATGCTAATGTAGTATAAAATTGGTTGGATCGATTATCTTCCTAATTTTTTTGTAGATAAATTCATTGATGAAGAGAAGATCACTTTTTCTCTTTTGAAAGCATCATTGCCTATCAAAAATTAGGCAACCATTCATGTATGATCGACATGGCATCTATAAATCAAGAACCCAAATGATCACCCTCACTCTTAAAATGTAGCACTATAGGGTACTCAAGGTACCACCTTCCATATCTATCTCCTTGATTAGTGCCAAGAAATTCATTCTCATGGTGGTCAAGCCACAAAAATCTAAAAGGGCCGATGTTGCAGCCTTGACTACATAATCAACACAATAACAAAAGCAAATAGACACCAAGATGAGGAATTTCATGGCCTTACATCCATAGACTAATGGTTAGATATAAATGGTGAAAAATCAAGCCCTATATAGCTCCATAAAGTACAGTCCATTCGAAGTATGCATTAGGTTCCAATCCATGACACCAAATGATGTATCCATTCCTCTATTGAACACTTTAGTTATAACAGAACAATTGAACATTGGTGAGCTTGATGCATAGAGTTTTTCTCCAATGGAGGATGATTAGATTGTGGATACCTAGATGAAAATAACAAGGGGGCACCTTATTCCACTTTATCTAGTGGTTAAGAGAGGCAAGATTAGCCACCAAGGTGAGTGGCTCACAGAGAATTAGATCAAGACACAAATGCCACACTTGATGATGAATCTTAATGTAATGGGGACCATTTATTCTCAAGGAGGGAGGAAAAATCACAAAAAAACTTCAAAAAATAATTTGGGTAACACTTCAGGTGATAATTCGGGCGACGATCCTACCCTACTTGGTTGCAAAACTTTTGAGAGCCATAACTTTTGCACCATAGCTTTGTTTGACTCCCCATTTGAATGAATGAGGGGAACACCATGAGATGGAACTAGCCCCACTTGATGGGTTTTGACCCTAGAAAACCAAATGGAAGTGCCTTAAATTTCAATTTTAGTAGTGTAGTCTAAAAATAGTAAGTTTCTAAAAATAGTAATTTCTCAAATTTTGTGTTGTTGTAATTCATGGAAGTCAAACCATTTCATCTCCCTTGAGATTGGTGTCCTTCCACATTCTTTTCCTACCTTCAAAAATAGGTATAAATAGATATTTAGCCTTGAAAAGGAAAATAAACATCTTTTCCCAGAGATAGGCATATGTTGTATCGATAATTTTGAGCAATAAAACATCTCTTCTTAGAGATAACATTATTATTTGTGTGTTCTTGAAATATTATTCAACCAATAATTTTGAGTTTTGGATCAAAATTGAATTATCTTTGCTCTTAGATAGGGTTTCTCAGTAAACCCCTAAGGGTTTAAGTCATGACATTAATAGGCACTTTTTATTTTGATGGTGATTGGCTGTAGCTTAGATATGGTAGCTTAAGTTATAACATAAGTCTTTTTCATAATTTTAAAACCAACCCCTTAACCTAGCAATTACTAGCTCGAGTAGTGATCAAAGGACTTAATATTTCCTAAGTATATCCTAGTGTGATCAATGACTATCACTTTATCATATGTACATGATCTAATGAAGTGCAATGAATTCAAATTGTTAGAAGGACTTTTGAGTTAACATGTAAGTGACAAGGGCCACAATCATAGAGCCTACATAGTAAATCAATAGAGTGGTTCTAAGTTAAAAGGTCAATGAGAAATGCAATATTGCCAAGTGTCTCAATAGTGTAGATTGACAATAATATGTAGAAGGTACATGCTAATGCCAAGTGTCACTCTCTCTGGAGCTTAGTAGATATAAAGGTTGGGCTTGTCAGAAGATATGATGGTGAGTGAATGATCATATAAAAGATATCCAATAAAGTGAGTGGACTCATATAGAACAAAGTGATTGATGTTTATTGACACAGTGGTGAGTTAGAGACTAATCAAGTTTGAGAAGATCAATGAAGTGAAAGCGATCTAAATATATAGGAAGCAGTGAGATGAGATAAATATCTTGATGTTTAAATTCAAGATAGAAGTAAAGATCATGCATCTTTGAAGATCAAATGACAAGTGGAAGCCCAGATCAGGAAGATCGATGAATGTATTTTAAAGATGATAAAGTTAAAGTTTGAAAGTGTACAAAGATCAGACAGAAAGCATGAGCCTTTCAGAATTGATCAAATGGACACATTTTAAAATTGACCCAGTTAAATAGAGACCATTAGATCATGGTACCAAGCACAAGATCAATTATTGATATTTAAAGTTAATCTAGATAAATGGTTAGTTGCAAGAACATGCAAGAACTAGCATGCAATCTCTATATCTCGACACAATCAATGAGATTGATCGATCTAACATATCAAATCTACATTAATGAGCTTGTGAATCAAAACTTAAGTCCAACAAATGCTATAGATAGTAATAAGACCTAAAATTATGATAGTGATGCATAGAATTGAGATGTAAGAACTTATATTTCAAGTCATAATAAAATAAAGTCTAGAATTATCATGATGTGTTAACAGTCTGAGTGTGAACACATAGAAGAAATGTAACCATAGATAAATTAATTATATATATGTGTGTGTGTGTGTGTGTGTGTGTGTGTGTGTGTGTGTGTGTGTGTGTGTGTGTGTGTGTGTGTGTGTGTGTGTGTTATTTAGGAAAAAGGAAATGAGAGCTAGAGCAATTAGAACTGTGTTATAATTGAAGAATATCTAGACACAAATAAAAGTGTAGAAAGGATGAGTTATTATTGATGAGTTGTGTTAAAAAGAAAAATATACAGACACAGTCAAGTATAGAGAGATGAAGTGTGTCAAATAGAGACATATCTAGACATAGAACAAGGGTGAAGTAGAGAGGAAGAAAAGCACATAGAGAATGTGTAGATTATGATCAATTATTTATTAGACCTAAAAAAAACATAGATTTGGATTAATGTATGAATCTAATTTGTAAATTAGAGTTGTAGTTTCATAGATGAATCTAATAGGTTGGTGCCATCAGATAAGTTGAGTGGGTGCTCAGATTAGGGAGTGGGTGCTCAGATTATTGAGTGGGTGCTTCTTTAGAGTTGAAGCTCTTAAATCAGGAGATTGGTGTCTCCTTAAGATTGGTGTCCTTAAAAATTATAACCAATGAGGTTATTTATTATGAGGTTTGATTATAATGCTAGTTTCTAGTAGAAATTCTCATGGTGTTTTTTCCCATATTGGGTTTTCCATGGTATATCTTATGTTATGTGTCTTTATGTGTGTGATCTTTGCACATACTCTTAATCTAAATTAAAAGGTTTTAAGAAAGGAATAGTTTTAATTCATATACTAATTTACCTCCCTTAGTATAAGGTTGTGTTCTAAAAATTAGTATCAGAGCCTAGGTTCCTTAGGAGATGCTTAATTTACTTAGGTAGATCTTGGAATTGTGAACACAATGGCTAGTCAAGAAGGATCTTCATCAAACAAAGCACCTCTCTTTTATGGATCTAACTATTTATTCTAGAGAATAATAATGGAATCATACTTATACTTATTAGGGTTTGATGTATGGATGTCTATAGTAAATGGATATATATCCCCTATTACAACTCCTATCGATCAGGCTTCCAAGAAGGCATATGAGAGCAATGTCAAGGCAAAGAATGTTATTCTTTATGGATTATCAAACACAAAGTTTGTCAAAGTGATGTATTGTCAAAATGTTCAATATATTTGGAAAAAACTAAAGAGCATTTATGAATGAGATGACAAGGTAAAGCCGGCCAAGATACAAACTTACAAAGGCAAGTTTGAGATTCTTAAGATGAATGAAGAGGAAAAGATTACAAACTACCTCCTTAGGGTAGATGAAATAATAAATGCAATCAAAGGTTTTGGACAAGAAATGAAAGAATCAATCATTGTCAAAAAGTTCTTAAGATCTTTTCCATCAAGATATGATTCTAAAATGTTTGCAATAGAGGAAGTCAAAGATCTAGATAAACTCGCTATTGATGAGTTGTATGGAACCTTCACAATCTATGAGATGAGAATGGGAGAGGTAGAGACACCTTCAAGAGAGAAGATACATTCAAAGTTGCTAATCAAGTAAAAGTAGAAGCATCCTCATCTATATCTGAAGAGACTAATGGAGAAGAAGCCAAATTTGTCAAGAGATTGAAGAGAGGATCTAGAAAGTACAGAGATAAGTTACCCTTCAAATGCTTTAATTATGGTAAAATAGGACATTTTGTTGCTAAATGCACTCATAATAAAAAGTATAACTTTGAGAAAGTAGAGAGTATCAAAAAGGTGAAACCATATTATCCAAAGAAGAAAAAATTCTTCAAAAACAAGAAATGTATATACATAAAAGAAGACAGTGACTCAATGGAAGACAGTGAAAGTTTGAATGATGATCATGACTATGCTTTTAATGGATAAGGGAAATGAATCCCTATTCATGATAGTAGGATCAAATTCTATAGATCTAGATCAAGAAGAAGTTGAAGACTCGCATGAAGAAGAAAGAGAGGTGGACCTTGAATGTGAACTCATCTATGCTTTAGAGGAAATTGACAAGCTGATTAAAAAAAGCTCAAAATAAAAAAATCTTGGACAAAAGGAAATTGAGAAAATGTCAAAAAGTCTTGAGAAATTTGATTAGATGATAGTGATCCTATAGACACAAGTTGAAGAGGCTAAAAGAATATAATATGTAGTCAAAATTAAACTACAATCTAAATCTGGTGAATTTATGAAGCTTGAAGTAGAGATAGTGGCCTTGAGAAAAGAGCTTGAGAAAGCCAAATTTAAACTAGATAAAAGTTTAAAGCTGATAGGAGGATCAAACATTCTTGATGAACTGATCAATTCTCAAAAGCCCTTAAAAGAGAGATCAGGTCTTGGCTATGAAAAGGGAAAGAATTCCACTATTAGTACATTTGCTAACCTATATGAAAACTTCTAAGAAAAAGGAGAATTAGGAGCAAAGAAAGAGAAAGATTGTAAGGACACAAAGATAGATGCAAACACAACTGATGTGAAGAAAGATAAACCTAAAAATAATCTTAAAGAGAAAAAGAAGATAAAGGTAGCTGATGTTTATAGATACACCAAGGTGAGAAACTTGAAGAAGCCACAACTTAAAAGAGTTCCTCATGCTGCACCAAGGAATGCTATGAGTAGATACTCCTCATCTTGATATGGTTATTGTTATATCTATAATCAGTTTGGTCATAGGGCTATTGATTATAGAATTGTACCTACAAGGAGAACACATTTTGTAAGTAGAAACTCATATGCTCCTTTATCAGATACAAATGTAATGTTCTATAATTGTAAAAATTTTGGTCACAAAGCTAAACATCAAAGAACAAGCTTTGTAAGATCAAAAGTATAGAGTAAAAAGAAAGGCATGCCTCCCAGTGTGAATAAAGGTTCACAAGTAATTGACAAGAAGCCATATAAGAAACCCAAGGATGTGTGGAGAGTAAAAAATCAATCCAAGATTGATCAAATTGCACTCCATGCCAAGGAACAAAATTTGTGGGTGATAGATAGTGGTTGCTCAAAGCATATGACTGGTGAAAAGAGAAAATTCACCAAATTGAGCAAATATAAGGAACTATCTGTTAGATTGGGAGATAACACAATAATAAAGATCAAAGGTAAGGGAACCTTAAACATAGATGGTAAACTACCTACACATGATGTCCTTTATGTTGAAGGATTGAAGCATAATATTCTAAGTTTTAGCTAAATGTTTGAAAATGGATACAAGGTCACATTTGATGTAGAAGGCTACAAGTTAAAGAGATCTGGAATAATAGTTGTAGAAGGGAAAATGAATGAAAGTAATATCTATAATCTTATTGAAGTAAATGGAAATAGCTGCCTGATAGGAAAGGTTAATGAAAGTTGATTGTGGCATAGGAGAATGGATCATGTCAAATTTGATAATATAGTAAAAGTGAGCTCAAATAAGTGTGTAAGACACATGCCCAAGATAACCAAACCTGTTGATACTACTTGCAAGGAATGTCAACTAGGCAAGCAGACAAGGGTCAGATTCTAAACAAGGGAGTATGCAACTACAAAGCCTCTAAAATTTTTTCATACTGATCTTTATGGTCCTAATAAAACAAAAAGATCTAAATAAGAGAGTTACTTCATGTTATTTGTAGATGACTACTCAAGAATGACATGGGTAACCTTTTTGAAGGACGAATCTCAAGCCTTTGAGAGTTTCAAGATATTTATAGCCATGGTTGAAAATGAGATTGGAAGAAAAATAAAATGCTTAAGATTTGATAAAGGTGGAGAATTGACCTCAAATGAATTTATAGAGTATTGTGAGAAGCATGTGATAAAAAGGCACTACTCTGTAGTAAGGACTCCACAACAAAATGGAGTTGTTGAGAGAAAAAACAAAATAGTCAAGGAAATGGCTAGAACAATGCTAAAGGAGTCCAAGTTACCTGATGGATATTGGAGAGAAGTAGTCTAAACAATAATATACATCTTGGACAAAGTTCAACTGAGGGTAAATAGTGATAAAACTCCCTATGAGCCATGGTATGGAAAGCTTGCCTCTATTACATACTTCAGAGTGTTTGGAAGCAAATGTTACATTAGAAGAAAGGAAGACAAATTGGGAAGATTTGAATTAAGATGTGATGAAGGAATATTTCTTGGTTATCCCACTCAAATAAAAGCCAATGTATGTTACAATACGAGGCTACACAAGATAGTGGAGAGCATCAATGTCAAGGTTGAAGAAGGCATAAAACATGTTGAACCTGAGAAAGAAATCAATATTGAAGCATTAGATCTTAAAGAAGAAACAAATAATGAAGAAGTTAAGGAAATGAATGAAAAGGCACATCCAAGATGTGTTCAAAAGGATCATCCTAAAAAACAGATAATTGGCAGTCAGAATGAAGGAGTTCAAACAAGGAGAAGAGCTACAATGAACAAGGAGTAAGAAAGTTTTGCTCTAATGTCTAAAATAGAACCTAAGATCTCTGTTGAAGCCAACAAGGATGAGAATGTCTTAAATCCATGGAAGAAGAATTAAACCAAATTTAAAAGAACAAAACCTGGCAGTTGGTTACAAGACCCTCAAATAAGAATGTGATAGGTATAAAATGGGTATATAAAAGCAAACTTAATGAAGATGGAGTTGTTATAATAAATAAAGCAAGATTGGTGTGAAAAAGATATGTACAAGTGTAAGGCATAGATTTTGAGGAAATAATTACTCCAATTTCTATATTGGAAGCTATAAGAATGTTTCTAGCATTCTCTATTTATAAGAAGTTTAAAGTCTATCAAATGGATGTCAAGTTTGCTTTCTTGAATGGGAACCTAGAAGAGGAAGTCTACATAAAATAACTTGAATATTTTTAGTTTTCATAACAAGAAGATGATGTATACAGACTAAAGAAGACACTGTATGGTCTAGAATAGGCACCTAGGGCATGGTATTCAAGATTGGACCAATACCTACAACAACAAGGTTTCAATAAATGGTGTGCAGACAATAATATGTATTTCAAATTAGAAGGTGAGCACATGTTGATTGTTTTTGTTTATGTAGATGACATCATCTTTGGTAGTAGAAATAAAAAAATGTGCAAAGAATTTGCTACATAAATACAAGGTGAGTTTGAGATGTCAATGCCAGGAGAACTTTCTTTCTTCATTGGTCTACAAATAACACAAACTGATGAAGGAATATTCATATCCCAAAACAAGTATGCAAAAGAGATGCTCAAGAAATTTGGAATGGAAGATAGTAAATGTACTCCCATGATAACTGGATGCAAGTTGAGCAAAAGAGAATGATTCACTTGATGCAAATCAGACTATATATAGATCAATGATAGGTAACTTTCTATACCTAATTGCTTCAAGACTAGATATCATGCAACCAGTGTGCATGGTAGCAATATTTGAGGCTTCTCCTAAAGAATCACATGTCAATGCAGTGAAAAGGATTTTTAGATACATCAAGAGAACAATTGACTATGGTCTATGGTATCCTGCAAGTGAATATTTCACTTTGATAGCTTATATAGATGCTGATTGGGTAACAAGTGTGGATAATAGAAGAAACACTAGTGGTGGTGCATTTTTCCTTGGAAATAGACTTGTATCATGGCTAAGAAAAAATCAAGAGTCAGTTATTATTTTTACAACAAAAGTAGAATATGTAGCAGTAGTGGCATGTTACACACAAGTCTTATGGATGAAGTAAACATTCAAGGACATCAAGGTAGAGTACAAAAAACCTATCTCTATTATTTTTGATAATTCCAGTGCTATAAATATATCAAAAAATATAGTGATGCATTATAGAACCAACCACATATCAATCAAGTATCACTTCTTAAGAGAAAGGGTTGCATATCAAGAGGTCACAACAAAATATGTGTCAACTAAGGATCAAATTATAGACCTATTCACCAAACCTCTTGTTAGGAACCCCTTATCCAATGGAAGCACAATTGATTACTTTCTTATAAGCAATTAAACATGGAATTATACCAGAATGATTAAGTAACTAGAAACTTGAGACAACAAAGAATTTGAGAGACAATACACACTCTTGTATTAAATACTACTAGAAGAAAATACAATAAGGAAGATGTCACTTCTTCCTCCACCTCAAAGGCTTGCCACACCTCAAGACCTTCTTCCCTCTCTCTCTTGCTCAACACAACCAACTCAACAACTTGAGTTGTTAACCCTCCTTGAATACTTCAGCTGATCTTCTTGACCTTACACCTATAGATCTCCTTGACCTTGCTTCAATGCTTCAATACTTTACTTGCTTGCTTGATTTACAATACATGCCTCATGGGTCTTTAAATAGAATCCCACGGTTACAAAAATATAACTCTAACTACAATAATTAGACACGCAGCTCGTGACTATAATTAGTCATTTAACATGCAAACACTCACTTCACTTAACTGATTGTTCATCAACAACAGTTCTAGAACACACAGGCAACCGACGCCGGTCCCTGCTTGCCTGGTTCTGCCGATGTTGGCTGACTCCTTGCCAATGCCGGTTGCATTCTACACTAGTAATGACCGACATCGATCATGCTGTCGACGCTGGTACTTTTGGATCTTCAGCAACCTCTTGTTTCTTTGTGTCTGCAACAATTGAAGCTTTTAGCTCCACACCCTAACAATCTCCCACTTGGAGATAAATAGCTGCAACTGTACCTATACTTGTACACCATCTACTTTGTTCCCTTGGCTCTGTATCCCTCTTCAACGTCACTCTTGAAGACCAACCACCACAAAACCTATGATGCTATACCTGTCACTTATGCCAAAAGAATTTTGCTGCTCCCAAATTCTTCATGACATACTTCTGAACCAACTCTACCCTTAGCTCAAAAAACTCCCTATATATGAAACCCTGCAACAAGAAACACAATACAGTAACAGGATAATGTAGCTAATATTATCCAACCTGGTAAAGATAAATACAATGGTCAAACCTCCATTGTCCTTCAGCCTAATCAAGACCATATACCATAGCCTTCTGTCTCACGTGTCCATCCACTTGCTTCTCTAACATGGGAATCCATCCCTCATCCAGTGCTTTCTTCTAGCTGACAACTCCACCAACAAATACCTGTTTGGTTCTTCTCCAAGGACTCACACTCCTCATCCATGCCAAGCTCCCACTATTTTTGGATTCTACCTGCATTTCTTCTTCCATCTTCCTAGTTCTTGACCATCAGTAAGCAATATAAAGAAGGTGAACAACAAATATGAGGTTCACTTACCCTTTCTAACCTCCATATGGGTGTTTGAGACTCTTTGACAGCTTGCTGTCCACCCAACATCCGTTCCAGTGACCGATCTTAGCCATCTCCCAGTCTGCTCCTGACCGATGTCAGTTCCCTGCACTGACCTTGACTGTCGACGTCATTTCCCTGGCCGATGCCGGTGTCCCCCTACTGATGTCAGTCCCTGCCTGACCGAAGTCAGACTTTTCTGCCCGACTCTATCGACCTTACTGGTCTGCACATGATTGATGTTGGTATCTGCTTGACCAACGTCGGTCCCAAGTGACTGACATCGGTGTCTGTGTGTTCCTATAAGTGATGAAATTTTCATCCGCAAGCTCATCTTGGATTAAACCTCTGTCCATACTGCCCTGCTCAGAATTATTCATCCCCTGTGACTGATCTCTGTCCTTCATCTCCTCCATAAACACCAAGGCTTCTTTATTCCTGTCAAAAGCATCAAATTTCCTTTTCCTGCAATGAACTCTATCTATGCTTTCCGAATCTGAACACATACCTTTTGAATCAAGAATGTCCATTCCCTTCTTATTCATGTGACTAAGCCTATTAAGCCACATCTTCAAATCTAGAGCTGAAGTAGATAAACCAAAAGTAGAATCAGTAATACAAGTAGATAGATAAAGAGTACCTACTTTCTTACCTCTAGCTAAAACAAGTGCACCCTTGGTAACCTTCCAAGAATCCGCTGTGAGGGTTACTGTGCATCCCTCATCACCCAACCTTCCTACAGAAACCAAACTCTACTTCAAAACTGGGACATGCATGACCTCCTTCAACACCCATGTGTTGTCCATCTGCAATCTCAGCTGCACTTTCCCTTTGCCAACTATTTGACAAGGCGTACCATCCCCTAAATAAAGAACTCCAAAGTCTCCCTGTTCATACTCATGTAACAAATCTCTGTTTGGGGATGCATGAAAAGAAGAACCATAATCTAAAATAAAAGATCCTACTTGACTATCCAAAGAAAGTATGAGAGCATTCTGTACCATAATATTTTCATCCTTTGCTTCTTCATTACCTTCATGTTGATTCTCTTTATCCCTCAACCAACACTCCTTCTTTGTGTGTCCTCTCTTTCCACAAAACCAACAGGTAACACCTCTGGATTCGGATCTCCCTCCCACCTTCGACCTTGATTTCCCTTGCTCAACCTTCTCTCTTTGCCTTCCCCTACTTTTTGCAATTAGAGCATTCCCTGATGATTCACTTGTGCTTCTCCTGCGTATTTCTTCATTCAAGATCACACTCACAATATCATCAACTTTTAAGATTTTAGAAGCAGATGCAGAATTACTTACTGCCATAACCAAACTATCTCAACTTTCAGGTAAGGAGCATAAAATTAAAAGAGCCTTTACTTCATCATCAAAAACAATATTGATTGAAGCTAACTGGTTTACCAAACCATGGAAATCACTAAGATGAGTATGTACTGATCCGCCTTCTTGAATTTTCAAAGTAAATAACTGCTTCATAAGATATACCTTATTAGAAGCCGGGGGGTTTTCATATAAATTTGCCAAGGATTTTATCAACTCTTTCGTTGTCTTGCACTGTGACAAGTTGGAAATCATAGACGATGCAAGGCTCAACCTTATGGAACCGAGAGCCTTTCGATCAAGAACACTCCATTCTTCATCCTTCATATTTGTGGGCTTGCATGCAACCCCACCCAACAGTAAGTACAGATCCTTCTGATACAGATAATCCTCTATCTGCATCCTCTAATGTTGATAATTCTTGCCGTTAAACTTCTCCATTCGTAGCTTACTTTCTTCTGCCATTGTTGAACTCCCACTCAATCAGAAACCCTGTGAATGTCCTATAATCAACAAACAATAACCTACTCCCTACAAACCATAGCTCTGATACCAACTATTAGGAACCCCTTATCCAATGGAAGCATAATTGATTACTTTCTTATAAGCAATTAAACATAGAATTATACCAGAATGATTAAGTAACTAGAAACTTGAGACAACAAAGAATTTGAGAGACAATACACACTCTTGTATTAAATACTACTAGAAGAAAATACAATAAGGAAGATGTCACTTCTTCCTCCACCTCAAAGTCTTGCCACACCTCAAGACCTTCTTCTCTCTCTCTCTTTCTCAACACAACCAACTCAACAACCTGAGTTTTTATCCCTCCTTGAATACTTCAGCTGATCTTCTTGACCTTACACCTGTAGATCTCCTTGACCTTGCTTTAATGCTTCAATACTTTACTTGCTTGCTTGATTTACAATACATGCCTCATGGGTCTTTAAATAGAATCCCATGGTTACAAAAATATAACTCTAACTACAATAATTAGACACGCAGCTTGTGACTATAATTAGTCATTTAACATGCAAACACTCGCTTCACTTAACTAATTGTTCATCAATAGCAGTTCTAGAACACACAGGCAATCGACACCGGTCCCTGCTTGCCTGGTTCTGCCGACATCGCTCGACTCCTTGCCGACGCCGGTTGCCTTCTAAACTAGTAATGACCGACGTCAGTCATGCTGCCGATGCCGGTACTTTTGGATCTTCAGCAACCTCTTGTTTCTTCGTGTCTACAATAGTTGAAGATTTTAGCTCCACACCCTAACACCTCTTCCCAAGGAATAATTTGAATATCAGAGACAAAATTTGGGAGTGGTGGATCCTAAACCACATCTCTAGATCCTAGTGATAGGGCATGAGTCCAGGGGAGTCTCATAGATACTGGAAGAAGAGAGAAAAGTCAACTCAGGTATGCATACTTCTAAAAATTTCTAATGAGTTAAAGGTTACAAATTTTTAGAAAAACTCCTTTATCTGATAAAGGGGGAGAAATATTTGGACATACATTCATCTAGAGTCCCTTTGCCATTGAGGACAAAGGGGGAGAAAAGGTGTAAATTCTCTCGGTGAGATAAGAAGATTTAAATTCTCTCTACAAAAGTTTGGAGAAAAAGTGCCAATGTCAAAGAAGAAATAGTTCAAGTGTCTAAGTTGAGTATTAGGAAAATGTGCCATTACCTAAGGGGTAGAAAGTTTGGTATGAAAGACTTTAGTTCATACATATCGGAAGCCAATGCAAGTAATGCCATAGAAAGGATCTGAATAGTGGAAGATCAAATCATTTAGTTTGCCATCAATGACAAAGGGGGAGATTATTGGAAATATGATTATCATTGATGTCAAAAGGGATGTTATGAGCATGCCATTGACATTTAAGACTAAATATGGTGAGTAGAGGATATAAAAAAAGATCCTATTATATGTCAAAAATGATTGGAATGCTTATGTACATGATTGGATTTCATCTGATTCCTCATATTGATCAACTAGACATTTTGGGTCTATGACAAAAAAGATGAGAAAGCATTTTCATGATGTCATATCTTGCACGTATGAAAACTTTAGGAACAATTGGTTATATGGACGGAATCCCTTATTTAAAATAATCATATGCACTAATTTTTAGGTCATGAAATTAAGTGCAACAAGAGTTATGTAGGTTCAAATTTAGCATTTTAGGCATATTGAAATGGCCTCCATACTTAGTCAAAATCTGCATAAAGTCTTGCAAAGTTATCATGATTTTAAAAAGATCATTTATGGACATTTAAAAAGGAAATAGATAGAATATTTGTGATGGGTTTATCTTGAACATCTTGAATATGTGGTCCATAGGCTCAAAGGAGAAATAATGAGCTCAAAATTGAATTATATTTGCTCTCAGACTAGATAGGGTTTCTCAATAAAACCCTAAGGATTTAAGTCATGGCATCAACATGTACTTTCTATTTTGATGGTGATTGGATATAGCCTATACCCAATAGCTTAAGTTATAATTTAAGTCTTTGTCATCATTATAAAACTAGCCCCTCAACCTAGCAATTATTAGCTTGAGCAGTGATCAAAAGACTTAATATTTTCTAAGTACGTCCTAGCTTGATCAAAGACTATCACTTCATCATACATATATGATCCAATGAAGTGCAATGAAGTCAAATTGTCAAAATAACCTTCAAGTTAATGTGAAAGTGACAAGTGTCACAATCACAGAGCCTACACAGTAAATCAACAGAGTGGTTCTAAATTAAAAGTTCAATGAGCAATGCAAGATTGCCAAGTGTCTCAATAGCAGAAATAGACAATAATATTTAAAAGGCATGTGCTAATGCCAAGTGTCACTCTCTCTGGAGCTTAGTAGACATAAATATTGGTCTTGTCATAAGATATAATGGTGAGTGAATGATCATATAAAGGAGATCCAATGGAGTAAGTTGACTTAGATGGAACAAAGTGTTTGATGTTTATCGACATAGTAGTGAGTTAGAGATTGAGTAAGCTTGAGAAGATCGACGGAGTGAAAGTGATCCAAAGATATAGGAAGAAGTGAGATGGGATAAAGAGTTTGATGTTTAACATCAAGATAGAAGTAAAGATCATGCATCTTTGAAGATCAAATGGCACACAAAATCACATATTAGGAAGATCAATGGATGTATTTTAAAGATAACAAAGCTAAAGTTTGAAAGCATACAAAGATCAGATGGATAGCATGAGCCTATTAGAATGTGATCGAATAGATTTATTTTAAAGCTAAGCCAGTTAAATAGATACCATTGGATTTTGATGACAAGCACAAGATTAATGATTGATATTTAAATTTATATCTAGACAAATGGTTAATTGTAGGAACATGCAGGAACTAGTGTGTAATCTCTATATCTCAACACAATAAATGAGATTGATTGATCTAACTGATAAAATCTATATTAATGAGCCTGTGCATCAAAACTTGAGTCCAAAAAATTCTATAGATAGTAATAAGACCTAAAATTATGGTAGTGATGCATGGAATCAAGACATGAGAACTTATAGTTCAAGTCATAATAAAATAAAGTCTAGAATTGACATGATGTGTTAACAGCCTAAGTGTGAACACATATAATAAATAGAACCCTAGATAAATTGTTTATATATATGATATCTAGGAGAAAGGAAATGAGAGATGGAGTAATTAGAATTATGTTATAATTGAAAAATATCTAGACATAGGTACAAGTATAGTTAGGATGAGATGCTATTGATGAGTTGTGTGAAAAAGGAAAATATACAGACACAATCAAGTATAGAGAGAAAGATGAAGTGTGTCAAATAGAGACATATCTAGACATAGAGCAAGAATAGATCAGAGAAGAAGAAAGGCATAAAGAGAATATGCAGAGTATGATCAGTTGCATATTAGACCTATAACAAAGAACATAGATTTTGATTCATGTATGAATCTGATTTGTAAATTGGAGTTATAACTCCATAAAATAATTTGATAGGTTGGTGCCATCAGATAAGCTGAGTGGGTGCTTAGATTAGGGATTAGGTGCTTCTTTAGAGTTGAAGCTTTTAAATCAAGGGATTGATATCACCTTAAGATTGGTGTCCTTAAACATTGTAACCAGTGAGTTCCTTATTATGAGGCTAGATTAAAATGGTAGTTTTTAATAGCTATTCTCATGGTGGCTTTTCTCATATTGGGTTTTCTATGGTATATCTTGTGTTATGTGTCTTTATGTATGTGATCTCTACATATAATCTTAATTTAAATCAAAAGATTTTAAGAAAGGACTAGTTTTAATTCATATACCGATTCACCCCCCTCTCAGTATAAGGTTGTGTTCTAACAATGTGATGTTCGAGTTGATCATATGTTCTGTGGGCAATAGTCACTAATAGAGGTAGTTTCAACCACTCAAAATACCATCTCAATGATTCACCAACTCAATTTATTTATTAAACCATACAGTGGGGTTAAAACAATGTTAGGAGATGAATTATTGGGTTAACACTTCCCTAGAGAACCCGTGAGGAGGTGATGACATCCTGCTAACAAGCTAAATTGCATTAAAATAAAAGACAAAGTGAAAAGACTTTTAATGTCACATTTGGATCACCCAATTCATATGGATTTTAAGAGGGCCTTGATGACATTATTTTAACACTTTTGGGACTAAAGTCAACTAAGGCAAAGAAAGAGTACTTTTGGTCACCTAAATTCCCTAAAGAGTATGGGGGAGAGCATACATGCATCGATCATTTTATGAAAATAAATAACTTTAAAAGAACAAGAATAAAATAAAACACTATTAAGAGCATGTATCTAAGACTGAGTGTTTATTTTAATGCACCAAAGCAAAATGTTTATGAAATTTGGGACCTTAAGATTAATTGAAAATTTGTAAAAACTTTCACAAAATAACTAAATATAAAACCACTAAATTAATTTTAAGCACCAAATAAAATGTTCAAGATTTAAACACTTTCAAACTTATGCCTTTTTCCAACTTGTGACCTAAAATGTTTAGAGGGTTTATTTTTGCTTAGAATCTCAAAAGAAAATTAGAAAATAAGATCTTAAAAACAAGCTCTCGAGTCTCTATTTTTATATCTCAGAGATCAACATCGATCTATGTAGGGATTGATGTCAGTTCACATAAATTGATGTCAGTCATTTTGCATAGGGTCAATTCCAATTGACTAAAATTGACTTTAGTTCCTTAAAAAATGAAAGAAAATAGAACATGGTTTTTCACAAAAAAATTTGTTAGCAAAATAAACATGAAAATCCAAAAGCTCTTTGGATCCTACAAAATAAATGTCAAATAAAGAGCAAGAAAGTTTAAAAACATAGAATAAAAACAAAAAAACTTCAATAAAAACCCATAAATCATGTTTTCTATTGTGTTTGACCCTTTACATAATAATTAATGCCAGTTCTATGGGATTGATGTCAGTCAAACTGAATCAACACTGATTTCTGTGTAAAATGTGTCATTAAAAAGACTAAAATACATGAAAAATGAAGACAAAACTTAAACTTTAAATATTTTTAATCATTCTTTAGAATAACTAAGAGTTGCATATTAGTCTCCTTGCTTGTATGGGATGCATGATCCCACCAGGAATGCCTAAATGTAGATTAGGAATCCTAATCAAGCTAGTCTATGCATTAGTAGAGAAAAACCCAAATAAGCATAAAGAACATAAAATAATAAGATTAATCCCTCATGGGGTTTTGAAAATTAAATCTAAGAGCTATTAAAAGAAAGAATATAACCATCAAACCTTCCCAAGATCAGCCCTCCTCCAAGAACAACCCAAAAATGTGATTTTCCCCTAATATGATGCTGCATGTCTTTGCCAATGATGAGTGCTTTGATCCTCCATCATCTCTCAATGCACCAATGAATTAGTCTCATGAATTTGATCAATTTGTGCCAATATTTAAAGATAATCTATTAAAAATTTTGCATAATAACATTACCCAAAAATAACTTGAAGGAATGAGTCAGGACCCTTGTATTTATAGATTTTTGGAAATGATCAGAATCAACCATGACCATCCATATGAGATATAGAGATGTGTGGCCTTGAATCAATTCAATTTTTGAGGCTCAATCCATAAATATCCCCATTAATATTTGGAATAATGGGGCATTGATGAGGCATGTGAGGACTTAAACTAGATATTTGTTCTATTTATGGCTTATTGATGCCACACCATTGACAATGTCATTTGATGATGTGGATATTAGAAATGAATTTACAATTAATATATCTTCATTAACTTCCATGGAATTTCCACTTAAGCCCTTGATTTGGTTTAATTTGCTTAAGTGGGATTAATTAATTTTCTGCCATTCTTTGGAAATTGGTAGTTCACTTAATCAAATTGGTCAAAATGTCAATTTATTGAGTCATAATTTGATTGGAGTATAATTAGAAAAAGGTGTCAACTGTGTGCGAAGCAATACCCCGTTTAGAGTATTATGAATGCAAAATAACACATACACATGATGTGTGCTTCTGAATTAGAAGAATTTAGTGGTCTAGAGCATCATTTTACATGGTCATAATTTGGATCAAAGTGATTTGAGAAAAGATAATAATCATATAAAATACATTTCCCCATTCAAGGATACTTTAGCCTAAATCAACACATGTACATGACAAGCTCGAACCATTTAGTGCATTTTTAGTGATTTTGGCCCAAATTGTGCATTTTCATAGAATATTGCTTAGATTGACAATTTCATCAAAATGGTGGTAGGAATTGGATGTCTAAAAACACTACTTGTGTCTTAGGTTTTAAAAATATCCCCTATGTTTCGTACATGTTTAACATCACTATAGATGACTATCATATGGAAAAACTCTGACTAGTCTTTGATCATTATCTTGAGAAGCATATTCATCAACCTTGAGGCATTCTAATGCAAACTATTCATGGAGAAAAGACCTTACATGTTTTGGGAAGTGAAACACAAGTTCATTATCTTGATCTAAGGCCACTTACAAAAGATGAGACTCTGAAACTGGTGAAGCCATGTCCTGCAAATAAATATACTCACTTTTAGCACAAAAAGGGTGATCATGCCTATCCAAACATGATCCAAAAATTAAAACTAGTTGGAAACAATATGAATATGAAGGACATGTTTTTATAAAACACATACACCACCTAGAAACATCATATCAAACAAATAAGTGAGAAAACTTGTAGGTGATAGGAATGTGAAGTCAATTTTGAGTCACTGTCCTTCTTAGATTTTGTTCATGAAACACACTTCATCAATCTATAATATATGACCATGGAGTTTAAGGACATAAAGATTAAATTAATCCCTTAAATTAATTCTTTTCAACTCTACCCCTCCAATCTGTACTGATAGAAAACCAGTTGACTAGTCTTGACTTGCACAAAAGAACAATAGAGAAGGTAAACTAGTTTTTGTCTTTTTTTGAGTTTTAAAGGCAAAATGAATGTGGAAATGAGTTGTGGTGATCCAAAAATCAAAATATTTAGTTGAAAGATAATTCAGAAAATAAGAACAACACAATTCAAATAATGCTATCTCTGAAAAGAGATGTTTTATTTATCAAAATTGCAGACCCAAACATATGCTTATCTCTGAGAAGAGATGTCTGATTTCCATTTTGGGTTACATCTTCATTTATACATGTTTTTAAGGTGTGGGGAGGATATGGAAGGTCACCAATCTTGAGGGAGATGAATTGGTTTGACTTCCACGATTTACAACAATACAGAATTCGAGAAAATTACTATTTTTAGATTGCACTACTAAAATTGAAATTTAGGACACTTTCGTTGGGTTTTAGGGGGTAAAAATTCATTGAGAAAATCTCATGCCATCTCATGATTTTCCCCTCATTATTAGCTTTCCAACGGTTCAAACGACGAGTCAATTGGAGCTACGGTGCAAAAGTTATGGCTCCCGGAAGTTCCGCCATCAAATGGGGTGGACCCATCACCCGAATTGTCATCTAAATTGTTGTCCAGATCATATGGGGAGCTGAACGATCACTTTTAAGTCTACCACACATGATAACATTGTTTTATAGTCCTTACAACTACCTAAAACTCTTCCTTTTTCAACTATCTTCTTGTTTTCAACGTGGAACCCTATAAAATTTTAGTTATAAAATAATCCCCTAACATTCATTAAATACCACAAAAAATGGCCTAAGATGACATAAGGACAACTTAGACAAATGTGACATGTATCAAGACATGTTTTATGACCATGGTAGACATGTTTCAACCTTAGGGGCCTATGGAAGTTCAAACTTACATGGGGGTTTGACTTAATTTGACTATGGGGTTAAATTAGTCAACATTTTAGTGATTTCCTAGGGGTAACAAGCCTATTATGATAAATACCATTTGCCTTCTCATATCCATAAGAAATGGAGTCATTTATACATCACATTTGACACTAATATAATCTTTGATCAGATATCAAAACACAACAAATAAATTAAGGAACCAACATAAAAAGCAAGACAAAGACACACACACCCATGTTCTCAAGAACACTTAGGGAAAGACACAACAACACTTAAGCAAACTAAGTTGTGTAAAAAATTACTTGAAATAAGATTCTCCTCCTGGATCAAAATGGAAATTATCACCATATCTTGCTCCATAAGATAGAGGACTGCATGAGGCAAGTTGCCAATTATCTTCAGCTTTTTGATGTTTACCAACCTCTATGGCATGACCTTCAATGTAGTCAGGGCAGATTCAAATAGATCACCTATGAAGGTTAATTATTCAATAACTTTAACAACTTCAACCTCTTCATGAGACTCCTCAGTTGCAACTTCCCATGGTGCTTCAACAAGGAATGCTTTCTTGACCTCCATGGTACTCTCAATGAGATCAGGTTTCTTACTAGTTATAAGCTCCTCAAGTTCATCAAGGAACTTTGTATATTCAATCCAATCCTGATCATTATCTTCCATTAAGACATCTTACTCTACATTCTTGTGCACTTGACCTTCCATCTTACAAAGCTCTTTAAGTTCTTTAAATAGTTCAATCTGCTTCAACCAGTCATCTTGGCCCTTTTTCTCCTCAAGAAATACAAACTTTTCAAAGTCATCCTCTTGATCATGCTCATGATTATCATTTTCATCATTGACAACTTCATGATATTCCTCAAGACATATTTATTCAATAGGATATTACATTCCTTTTCAATAACCTCATCTTGTTCTCCTTCAAGGGATATATTTTCAAGGCACTCATACTCATGGAACATTTTCTGAGAAGTATGCCACATACCTTAATCAATCTCCTAGTAAATAACTTAAAATTTGTCAAAATTTCTTCTTTCTTGATCTAAGAAGTATACATTGTGATTATTCTCACCAAGTGGAGTCCCTATCATGAACTCTTCTTCACAATCACTTGAAATTACTTAGTTTGCTACATATTGAGCTTGTTCTTCATTATTTACCTCCCATAAGATGGGTTATCCTTCAAGAAGGGATGACGTGTGAGGGTGATGGATTGATTCATGGTTTGGGGAGAGAGTAGGTGTAATGGAGGGATCATGAATGGGCATGGGGATGGAGGGAGACACTTTGAAGAATTCTTGAAGGGAGAGAAGGTTCTGTTGGGCTATGGACATGTCACTTTCCTTAAAAAGTACTCGATGATTCTCATTATCTTCTTAAAACTCTTCTATAGCTAAAACTTCAACTTTAAATTTATTAAATAAGGTCTCTTTTTCATGTTAAAAATACTCTTGGATGGACTTCCAATATGGTGTAGTTGTAGGTTTTTGAAGAAAGGGCAGTGTGATTTGACCATACACAAAGTTTTATCCTTTGACATCAACTTATTGGTTCCAAGTTGGAACATTGAGACTACTAGGATATTTTGGAGATTTAATGTGCTCATCATAAGAGTGAGAGGCATGAGAGGATTGACATGGAATATAGGAAAACATTTGAGGATGGGGGAGGTAGACTTGTTCTTCAAATATATTTTCACTTCCTTCATAGTTTTCATGAGGCTCTTTAACAACTGCAAGCTGCCTCTCAACCTCTTGATTCACCCACCTTGAAAGTCTATCAATCCACCATTGAATGTAACATCTCATCTCATGAAATTATTCAATGATAACATAGTTATATTCCTCTTAAACCAATCTCCACTTATTTAAAAGGAAATGAACTACCTTTCTCATTTTCTCTATGGAATGACTAGGCATCACAACAAACTCTTGATCCCACTTCTTCATCAATTTTTTTAGTTTAGCAATTCAGGCATAAGTGCCAAAAAAGACTTGGATTGAGGTGGAATTGGAGTAGGATGAGTATATAAGTTTTGGTATTGAATTTGAGGAGGCTGTATAGGAGTTTGATAGGATGGGTAGGGTTATTGGGGAGGAATAATTTCAATAATCTACCTCTTGAGAGATTGGATTTATTCTTAGAGAAATTGCATATTTAGAGCTTAGATTTCATCTTTGAGAGCTTGTATCCTATCTCCTTGACAACTTTGTTCATAGGTTTCTTCACAAGATTCTTGAACAACTTCATGATAATATGATAAATGAGAAGATTGACTATATGGTGGATAACAACTTTGATAGGGATGTGTATAGTAAGAATTCTCAACATGTCCAACCATATTAACTTCATCAGTAAAATGAAACACAAGAATTTATCAAAATATTTTGAACAAGTACCTACATTTGATTAACAATTAGATGATGCATTTTGAGTCACAATTGGTGTTTGCTTGCATGCTTCCAAAAGTTGATAGTAGAAAGAACACACTGATAATTCTTCTCCTCTTTTGGACCTTGGTCCCATCGGGCATTCCAAAACTAGTGTAGCTAAATATTTCACCCTAGGAGAGGGTGTTCAAGACTCTCCCATATTTGGAAAACATGGGATTACCTCTAGGCATATGGGTTGTCTATAGTAGAGGTAAACCTCTAGGTTAAAGGGCTGGATCCATATATTTATCTCTTAAGCTCACACACTAAACTAGGCCAACCACTTGGGGGTGAAAAGGGAAGAAGGAAACATAATGTAAACATATACTAGCGAGGTGACACACCAAAATATTAGTCCACAAACACACTTTCATATACACTAAGAGAGAAAGCTACTAAAACTAATCTCAACTCTATGACCTTCTAGCATAAGTGTTTTTCATAGAGGTAGATTTTTATGCATAGCCAGAGGTGGGTGAAAATAAGGTATGATATAAGAAACTACTATCCCCTCTTACACTTCAAGAACACATCAACAAACAATACACTTCATGAGACTTGATAGAAGAGATGTCACTCACACAATGCATACAAGGGTAGAAGGAAAGCAAGGAGAAATAATCTTCATCACTTTTCATTAAAATACACTACTTGAGATGCTTAGGAAAGATGTGCAGAGAGTAAATCAACTTTATAACTTTATTCTAAGGATAAAACAAGGTGTCAAACCATCAGGGCTTTTACATACTAGGTGTGTACTAGATACAATTGCCAAAATGGCTTGCATTTATAGAGAAATTGAGAAGAGAAAGAAGAAGAGAAGCTCAAGAGTAACCAAGCCAAGTATTAAGCTAAAAAAACTAGATAAAATTAATAAAATGAGGTGGATAAAAATTCAAGAAGTGGTCTCGAACAAGTGCCTATCAGAGATGCATCATTCTCCTTTGAGTTGGTGTAGGGGCTTTTCACCTTCCTCTTTAAAACTGTCTTGATGATGAGGAATTCAATTAACTACTTGAAACTGATATAGGAGTCTTTGAAACATCTCCACTATCTTGAGAATATGGAGTCCTCATGTTAATAGTCCTCATACACCTCCCTAACTAGTGGTCTCTTTATTGACACTTGTGTTCATTCTATAGCAATCACTCATTAGCCTATCTCAACTTGTCTTCACACTTGCCATTTAAGTGACTTGCAATTGTTCAAGAGGATGTGTTGAAGAGGTGTCAGGACACCTATTGAAGACATATTTTTCCTCTAGTCTATCAAATAAAGCTTTATGAAACTCCAAACATACTTCTCACTTCTAATCTTGGATAGTCACCCTGCCTCCTAATTATCTCACTCAAAATGCTTATGATGAATGTGATAGTAGAGATGTCTTCATGCTTGATTGTGATGAGATATGAATATGGGGGGTTGAAATAAGTCCCCATATATATCTTATAATTATTCTCACCTAATAATTCTCTTATATAACTATATAACCAATTAAAACTTGTAAAAAACCCCATACTAGGTCTATCCATACAGAATATAGGACAGATCAAATGAGTATCAAGGAGCCTATGAGAGTCCAAAACATGTTTATATAACTTCATTGAGCATTTGTTCACCTCTAAATAAAAAACTCTTCACGTCTTCACCATTGGGTCTAAATGAGGGTTATAAGAGGGTTTCTAGTGTCTTGGATTGTTCATAAAATCATGATGTTGAAACTCCAAACAAATCTCATTGATTTTGAGATAGAGACCCCTTAAAATATAACTCCTTGGAGTCTCATACAATCCCTTCATACTGATGTGAGCAAGTGAAAATGAATTCTCAAGTTCTTCTATGCTTTTTGAGTAGGCCTAATATGATTCTAGGTTAAATTGACCACTCCTAGGATTTTCCATACAAACCAATGGCTGATGTTGGTCTTAAATTCTCCCATGAAGGTACTCTAATGATTTGGATAGGTCTATGAAGTCATCTAGATGAGATTAAGTCTTTATATGTTTTAGGCCTAGTCTAGGCCTAAGATGCCTAACTGTGATTGAATAAGTATATAACTCACTTGAAGGTTACTATTGAATTTAGGTGTATTCTCTATCTCCTTCACACTCAAACTAACTATATACATCATTTCATGCTCATTATAATACATGTCCTTCATCTTTTTTCTCTTTATATGCCAACTTGCAGACTTTGACTACTTATGGAGTGCCCTCTATATGAGACAAAACATAGGGCATGTACCTTGTTCATCTAACTCAAATAAATCTATGGAGAGTTTGACTAGGTCATTTTGACCCTCTATAAGGATTTTCAAGGCTTATTCATCCTCCAAGAGTCTTTAACACCTCAAACACTCAAGACTGGTTACTAGTTTCTGCAAACTGTGCATAGGGTTTAGGTAAACTGAGTGTGGAGATTCAAAACTAGTTCTTGATCTCAATCCTTACTCTATTTCCCCTATCTTTGAAGATAAAATTATAATTTATATCATCACTTTGAAATTTATTTGACCATCTTTAATATATATCTCTGCCCATAACTTTTAATCTCTCTCTAGCTTGGACTAGTCTACAGACTATCTCCCAGTTGTAGGTGTGCATTAGAAGAATATGGTTTCTTGTAGGTGTTGATTTATATAAAAAACTATGTCTCAACTTAGATTAATCTTGAGGTTGATGAGTATTTCTCATACTTGGATGTATCATCTTTGTCTATTGGCTAGACTTACATCTTTTTCCTTAGCTTATATTGGTTTGCAATGTATGCCAACTATAGGTAGACATTAATAGGAGTCAAAAGGATCATATAGGTGTCTATTTATGTTTTATTACTATTTTATACACCTTATATTTGTTATTAGGTCATTGAGGACCAATACACACCTAGATGAAACTCATCTTGTGCCTGCAAACTAGGTTCTCATCTCTCCATTATCAATGCATTATAAATTTGCAAGTTATAGGCTTCTTTGAGCAAGTTATAGGCTTATTTGAGCTCAGTAACAACTTGAAATAAGTTTATACCATTCAATCATCAGTAATTTTGACTTACCAATCATCCACTCATGTCAAGGTATGGCATTTAGGTCTAGGCTACAAGATAGACACTATTAGGATTGTTTAGAATCCAAGACACATCACCATAAGATAGAACATTTTAGAATGGAGACATATTTCAAAGATATTAAGGTAAAGTTTCCCTTAAACAAACTTTCTATCTTGCATCTGCAAACATGACCCAAACTGATCTAGGATCAACACAATGACCTTATATGATTTGATAATCTCATTCAAGACTTGGGCATGAACATCATAGAGTAGGAATTTAAATGTCTCCATTAGAAACCTTATCTTACATGAAATAAATATGAAGGACATGTTATGATAAAACACATACACCACCTAGAAACATCATATCAAACAAACAAGTGAGAAAACTTGTAGGTGATAGGAATGTGAAGTTAGTTTTGAGTCACTATCCTTCTTAGAGTTTGTTCATGAAGCACACTTCATCAATCTGCAATCCATGACCATGTAGTTGAAGGACATAAAGATTAATTTAATCCCTCAAATTCACTATTCTCAACTCTACCCTTCTAATACGTCCCAACAAAAAATTGGTTGACTAGTCTTGACTTGCACAAGAGAGCGATGGAGAAGGTAAACTGATTTTTGTCATTTTTGGAGTTATCAAGGTAAAATGAATGTGGAAATGAGTTATGGGGAGCTAAAGAGTCACTCTAAAGTATACCACACATGACAAGACTATTTTAAAATATGTACAACTACCCAAAACTCTTCCTTTTTCAACTATCTTCTTGTATTCAATATGGAACCCTGTAAATTTTTAGTTATAAAATAATCCCTTGACATTCACCTAACACATGAGACATTGAAGAACACTTTGACATACTTGTATTAATAAGGAAACCATAAAATTCATTAAATTCCCCCAAAAATGGACTAGGATAACATAAGGATAACTTAGACAAATTAGATAAGTATCAAGACATTATTTATGACCATGGAAGACATGTTTCAACCGGCCTATGTAAGTTTAAACTTACATGAGTGGTTGACTTAATTTAACCAAGGGGTAAAATTAGTCAACATAACTCACCTAAATAGATGCATGGGATCTTGTACCCATTATGGGATAAGGGGGAGGTACTATACTAATGATCCTTGGCATTGGTTTTGAGATTTGACCCCTTAACTCCATGAATCATTCTTAAGAATCTAGGTCCCTCTAAACCCTATCAAAACCTAGCTAGTGACCCAATAAAAGAATTTTTTCCCTCAATTGCCATAAAATGAGATGGTTGAGTCTTGATATTTTTTTTATGGTCTTCTCAGGTCTCATGGACACCTAAATGATCTACTAGTTGGCACGTGCAAAGTGTATGGTGTACAGATCAGGCCTAGAGAGGATTGCTACAAGCTTAAAGAGTGTAGTTTTGAAGGCTTATCATGGAATTGGACTAGGTTACACCTGAGAGAGTGTGTTAGAGACATTTTTTTACTTAGGTAGATGTGGTAAGATATCCATCAAGTTCTTTTGAGAGGTCTCAATGCAGAATTACAGTCTTCAAACTAGTTTCAAAAGAGTAGGAGGTGGAATTTAGGAGTCTCAAGATGTCTATTGGGCTAATGATGGGTTGATAAGATGTTGTAGGAATCTAAGATTATTAACACACATAAATCATCAGAAAGGAATATATATTAAATTATATCTAAGTTTCACATTGCACTCATATGATGATTATGCACATTGAGGAGGGAAGCCCATCTTCAAGGTTGCAGTTAATATACCCCAGGCAGTCACCACAGGCCTATGTGCATAAAATTAGAGAAAGTTTGCATATCTTGAATGAATTTGAAGAGTAAAATTTATAAATAGGTAAATAAGACTAAGATGGAATGTAATATGAATATTGATCTCATTGCAATATAGCCCAAGTGCTAAATAAACATTGTTAGGGTTAGAATGTCAGGATTGCTTACAAACCATAAGCATGGGTTAAACCGAGTCTCAATAATTTTGAGGGGGGAATGAATAAAAAGGAATATAAAGATATTTTTATATATGTTTCACACCTCATGTGGTCATTTAAAAGGAAAAATAACCATAGAATGGCCTATTTGCTTAGGATCCCTCTCTGCCTACACAAAGCCCTATCATGCTTGAGAAGCTATCTTAAGAGGCTCAAAACTCCATGGAGAATGTGCATGGTGTGAGATGGATATTTAAGGAGTTGGGTAAGATATTTTACCTCTAACCCATGGAATTGGTTTAGTGATCAAGATACTACATGCTATGAATGATCCTTAAGGAGGAGAGTTAGTTCAAAGCCTTGTTATGCATTGTGAAGAGCTTGAGGAACTTCTTTCTCACACTCAAAACATCAATAAGGATTTTAATGAGAACCTAAGGAGTTTGAAAAAGGTGTAGAGGGTTTTAAAGTTCATATTATTGACATTTTTTATTTCATAAAAATTCCTAACTCTATGAATCATTGTTAAGACCAGTGGAACCTCTAAACCCTTCTTAAACCTCTCACAGTGACTTGATGGAGAAAATGTGTTTCTTAACACCCTAAAATGCAAATTTATGACCTTAGAATGGATTTAATGATATCCAAAGGTATCATGGAACCTTTTTAAATAGTAACTTGGCACGTGTGAGGGAAAAAAGGCATAGAAAAGGGCTAAAAATGTAGATTTTTGGATGTTTTCATGGTGTTTGAATGGTTTGGACTCCTTAATTAGCTAAAGGGACCTCAAGAATGGGATAATACATAGATAAGGGGGTGAATGGAGTATTATTAATGATATTTTAATTTATATATTAAGGAAAGTTTGCTATTTCATAACCATTGTGCAAGATAAGGTAGTTTTAGACCTAGACAACATGCAAAAGAGAGAGGTAGGCTACTTAATGCTGCATGAAGGCCATTTAGACCATAATTCCACCATTATAACTACAAAGAGAGGAAGTAATTCACTAGGTTGGGGTTTTCATGCTTTTAATGGGCTCAACCAAGACTGAAGGAGCCTCCATTAGACCATTTCCTATGCCATACTCTCATTGAAGGCCATTATGCAGCCAAGGCAATGCATGGGAGGAGTTGTGGGGCTGATTGTGACTATTGATTAAGTGAATGAGGGTCATTATAGAATCTTTTAAAAAATTTGATGTTAGATTATTCCCCTCCTTCCCTCTATCTTTTTATAAATTGAGGTTTAAAATCCATTGTATGGATCCCTTGATTGGGTTTGAAGAAAATCTTACCAAATTGTACTTGGAATCTTTAAATCAATATAAGGATTATTTTTAGATTATTTATGCTAGCTTAGTGTGTTCTATACTTATTGATTTATTGAAGTGATTGAGTCTTATCTTCATTTACAAGTCATTTTCCTCACCTAGTTACTAGGAGATTATCCTAAATAGGTCATATGGTGTGTATGTTGTAGAAAAGTTCACTTGGTTGATTTTGACGCTTGGTCAATCACTTAGCTATTGAGCCAAGTTGGTTCTAGACTTGGGGGAGCTAGGTGAAAGATTATTAAGGTATTTTTCAAAACATTTAATCATGATATAGTGTTATCATTATTTTTACACAAGGTGCAAGCCTTGTGTGCTCACCTGAAGCATAACAACAAAGGGACCAGGCCTGCATTGGGCTAGTTGCATCATGACACAACTTGGGGTTTCAATGGGACTCAATAATTGGCCAAAGAGTTTTCAGAGGCCATCCACTACTAAGGTATCAAGAGGGGGTTCAATAGGCATTAGCCTTATCAAATTTTCAAGTCCTACGATGTAAGTCCATACTTAGCTAAGCAAGGCTCTTAACGATATAAGCTGGGGAAGGGACTAGTATAAGATGGCTCGAGTACTTAGGTACATCATAGGGAAAGCTTATGTTCAATATACCATCTCTAAGATAACACTCTAGGCATAGGTATTGGGGCCTTAGAATATTCTAGGTCTGACTTGGTGTATTTATTGGTTGGCTGAAGTTGTTAAATGGCACAAAGATGCCATTATCGACCATGGTTGGACCTCCATTTAACCATGCATTCAATAGCAATTAAACATTAATTAATGAAACTTAACTCATAATCACAACATTACACTAACCAAAAAATGAGGATCAACACATCATTTCTTTGATAATGTATAGTTCAGGAACAAGTTTAATACAAATAAATAGAACAAATGCCCTTCCTTAATCTATTCATGCCTAGTGGCTCACATGTGATCTTGGAATATACCTTCCAATATCTAAACTACCATGCATAATTAGGAAATAATAAATGGTTGATCTTTTTTTCACTAGAGCTTCACTTCAATTTTTTGCCTCTCTCTATCTTCAAACTCAAGCCTTTTTTATAGTCAAACGGGAGTCTCCTAGCCAAGTCAGATGGGCATGTGTCAAGTGCTGAGCTGTCACTCATCCGTTAGATCCACTATGCTATCCAAGGGGGATGAGCACATGCCATACACTGATCTATCATTGAGGGGTCTCTATCTCACCTACTCCAGTTTTTGACATTCATGCTTCTTGAGCCACCATGTCTATGTCTTACCAAGGGTATATTTAATAAATTTGGTGTTATGTAACTACCTACCAGATGGCACAAGATCCATAGGGACTTCTCTAGCTGGCACCAAAATGTACAAAAAAGGGAGTGACCAATCTAAGGGTCACCTCATACCAAGATCTAATAGGTTAGCACAGTCCATGTAATGATACAAAAGGGGGCCCAACATTACCCCATATAAAATTGCTAGTCCATTTTGGACTAGTATTTAAGTGCCTTAGGCATGAAGAACTTAGGCGTGCCTTATTATAGATCTACCTTGAAATTTTCATAACCTTGGATAACACCCTTAATTTCATCAATGATACCATCTACTTCAGTGCATGTAGCCTTGAAATCAAGCATGTCCATGATTTCCAGCTCTCTCCTAAAGGCTTTAAGCCTTTCTTTTGCGTACTTCACCCTACCATCCAAAATCTCTCCTTGTTCATTGGCCTTAGTTTGGAAAGTGTGAAATACGACCTCCAAGTATTGCTCTTATGTTTTTAGTTGAGTGCTGAGGGAGTTTACCTTAGCCTTTATCTGCATGCACTCATCCCTTATCACCATGGAGTGTTGGAAAAAAGCGTCGTTCTCCCCCTTTGCCTTCTTGAAGCATGTGTCAATTAATATTACTTGGTTGGTGAAACTAAAAAATATATTGTCTACCTCTTCTATGCCTTCTTCAAGTCTACTAAAGTGGTCTTCCACTACATACAACTTTTTATTTAGTTCTCTCCTTAAGGCCTCACAATGATCTTGTTTCTCTTCAAGTGTTGGCCTTATTCTGGGAAGCATTTAATCCACAAGCACACATTTTTGGTCTACTTATTTCATCTCCAAGGTGTCCATACCATCTAGGAGGGATGGCTCCACCTCTTTCATGTGCTCTACTAGTTGTTAAAGCTTTAGTTTCATTGCCATGAGATCTTTCTTAGCTTTCTTTGCTACCTTATTCTAGCTATATGCACAAGTATCATCAATGATGTTCTTGTGTGAGATAGAAGAGGCCATCTTAATAAGAGCATTGGCCAAGTACATAGGGTTCAAGTCATGAGGGTTGAGAAGTTGGTAATCATGGCCTTTTTTGGCTTCTTGGTGCTCTAGATCACTTTGGTTGGAACCTTGAACTTAGGCTCATCCATATAGCAGTCTAGCACCTAAGAGACATGGTGGTATGTTAAGGTCATATCAGTCTTTAGAGGCATGCACTATATCATGTACAAGTCCTCATCATCCTTGAAGTCCTACTGTGCCCTTTCCCTATTTCTTGATTCATACTCCTCACCCTCACCTAGTTCTTCTTCCTCATTGGAGTTAGTGCTTGTGTTACTGCCTTCTTCTTCAACTTTTTCTTCTTTTTTCTCTTCTTTTCCCTCTTTAATACTCAACTCACCATCATGTTCTTCCTATAGTGGTTATTTTGTGAAAATTTCCCCTTCAACCATCTTTTATTATAGTGGCTCTAAGGTGTGAACTTGTGTTTCACCATCTTTATCTTCTTCTCTCCCTATCGAGAACTCGATCTCTTTCTTTATTTGTTCCTTCAAGGCACCCGTATCACCTTCCTTCTCCTCATGCACCCCCTCAGGACTAGGTGTGCTTATTGTGTAGCTTCTTCTATAATAATAGTGGGGGCACTCAATGCCTTCTTTGGTGTCTTCTCTCTACTTGGTCTCACACTCATGTTGACCTTTTTACTCTCTCTTTCTTTCAACATTTATGTCCTTCCTTTCAGGCCGATTTATATTCTTTCTCCTTCCTCCTAGCCTTCTCTTCATTGGCCTTTCTTATTGTATCTTTTTTATTGGCCTTTTGTTTTTTTGCCTTCCTCCTTATGTCTTGCATGACAAATTTTTCTTCTCATTCTCTTATCTCTTTAGCCTCTAGCTGATTGATTTTATCTTGGGACATGCCCTTGGATTTTATCTCCTTGTGCTGCCAGTTTAATTTCAATGCTACATCAATATACACCTGGTCAAGGCCCATGGCCTTCCATTGGCACTACATATCTTATTCTATTAGGGTGCTTGACTAGGTTTCCCCTTCAAGATCCCTTCATTTTTTTCCTTATTAACCTCCTTTCTCCACATATGCCTTGCACTCTTCCTCCTACCATTATTCTTCAGCGTCCACCATTTGAATCACTTCCTTCGGCACCCCTACCTTAGCCATTTCTTCTTTTTGATCTCATATATCCTATTCCCTTTGAGTGTCAGCCTCATTGGATCTTAGTCTACTCAATCTTCACTTAGGCTTCTATGTCTCAGTCTTAGGTGGTGGGGAAGGGGTCCCTTCACTTGATGAGGACTCAACGTCCTTGGGCATAATGTAGGTGTTCCACCCCCACTCTTCTTCCTTAGACTCCTCTGCCTCCTCCTTTTTATATATGACATTTTTGGGCACTAAGGAGGGAGCCTTCCCTTTTATTTTATGCCAAGATAGGTATTTGACATAGACTTGATGTGATTTTTGTAAGTGCCTGAGGAGGCTTCCTCTTTTTTTGAAGTAATTTTGATCTTTAGGCATTCTTGTATTTCCTCGAAAGTTTCTCCTCTCTTTTTATGGGGAGACTTTTTCTTCTCAATGGGTGTAAGGGTTCCTTCCTCCCCAATGAGGACTAGGGGGTCTTATTTTTGTTTGGTGCTTGATCTAACACTGGACTCCTTTCTTCACTTCATCTCATAGTAGAGTCTATGGACGAAGCCCATAATGGTGACCTCCTAGATTGGATCAATATTTGGGTGATCTAAGGTGTATTCTTCTTATTTAGGTTTGCCTCCATCTACATGGGGGAACATGTACCACATTCTTCACCTATCTACATCAATATCCTTGATTGGGATGTCCATTCTTTACATGTTTAGGATTAAGTGAAGCACATCCTAGAAATATTCTGCCAAGAAGGTAAAGGGAAGCTTCGACTATCTTGACTTGCTTCCATCCTTTAGTGCTAAGTGCATGATATAGTAGTGTTATATCACAACAAAAGTTTCCATCTCAAACATGATCATGGGGAGCCCTTAGGGTATACACCATTTTAATCTAAAGGCTTTGATATACTGCTCATACTAGCATATTATGCAAGTCTTGTATTTTGGGCTAAAGGTAGTGAGGTAGGTGTAGTCCTTGTTATTTTTCATTGGGGACTCATGGTGTTATAAGAACACCCAAAGGTTATCCTCACTTCCATCAGGGATCCTGCTCTCCATTATTATCAAGATGAGAATGGAGCCCCATCTGAAGGTCCCTTTAGCACTTTGGCACTCAAACACATTCTTGGTCAATTCCTTAGTAATGAGTTACATGATGTTAAACTAGACACCCTACACCATATGATAGGTCAGGCAGAGATACACCTTAGACACATCTATCCATCGACTACCATGACATAGCTTCAAGCTCACAAGGCACACCATTGCCCTCATGTTAGGGTCTTCACACTTGTTGGTTGAGAATGTATAGCCCCCCTTGCATTAGTTTAGAAACTTTGTGACTCACTCTACTTCCTCATCATCATCCATCAGTTGATGGATGTCTCTATCTATGTTTGAGAACCTAGTTATTTATCTTATAATCTACACGAAGATCTTTATGCATTAACCTGAAAAGTATATATAGAGTAAATTTTTACTCTACATTGAATTTCAATTCTTAGTCATGCACTGTAGTTTTGTTCCTGCATACCTTGGTCATGGCGATAGAGTTTTGGAGCAGAGCGTGGGCTTGTTTCTTTTGAGTTTTTTGTCTAAGTGTCAAAGTGTAGCAGAGGCTACCAAGTGTCACTATTTGAGCATAGGTTTGTTTCCCCTTTTGTTTCCTTTGTTTCATTTTACCTAAGTGTTGAAATCGAGTGAAAGCCACCAAGTGTCACTTTTTGAGACTCGGAGCCGGCCAACTGACACCGTCTGAGGCACTTTTCATAACTTTCAAGGAAGCCATGGACCGTGCCATGTATCTAATAGTAGCTAGGTGAAATGCACCACGTGTTGGCATCTACGTCTCGTATCGGCACCCATGTTCATTTTATTTATCGATAAAGGTTTTCAACAAGCTAAGTAGCAAGAAGAAGTAGAAAGTGCTAGGTGGCAGTAATGGGAGACCCTAAACTACTTTTCCAGAAGAAAGCAGAAGTCACCACATGTTGGCATCTGAGGGATAGTCAGTTCAATGCCTGGGTTAAATTCAATGGATCAACATTTTTTGGTTCAATACCTCAGTTAATGTGTAGATGGTGCAAAGTGTTGAACCATTGAACCATTGAACCATTTTGGTTCATTGGGCAGTTCAAGGGAGTGTCCCAAAGACCAAAGGGGTCGAGTACCCTTTTGGAAGGCAATAGGGCATTTATTTCATTTTGTTTAAGTGCCGAAGATGAGCGAAGGGCACCAAATGTCACTTTCTGAGCCCTTTCCACTCCATTCTCGAAAGAAGCAGAAGATGCCACATACCCCTAGTAAGAGAAGTGAAAGATGCCACGTATCTTCTCAAGAATAGCGGAGACCACCAAGTGTCAACTTTTGAGAGATCATTTTCAAGCTTCATTGCTGAATAAAAATTGTGGTGGGTCCCAGGTATTATTTCAAAGGTTTGCAGAAGCTGCCAAGTGTCACCATCCAGAGGAGCCTAATATGTGCCCCGAATAATTCTATAGCATAGCTAAAGAGAAGCGGAGGGAGCCGTGTGTCTTCGATAAATTAGGTGGAAAGCACCAAGTGTCGTTCTTCGATGCCTTTTAAGTGATAAGGAGAATTTTAGGAAATTGACTAAGTGTCCTCTCTCATTTCAACAGAACAGAGTGTTTCGTGTATCTGTTACAACAAAGCAGGATGGAGGGAAACTCGATGGGAGTTATTCCTGGTAGATGGAATAGTTCACCAGGTAGATTTTTGGAGCCTACAAGCATTAAAAGGGCCATCTATTTATCCCCTATAAGTGGAGGTAGAATAGACAGTTGAGTGGCTAAGTAGGTGATGGAGTGAGAAATTTAGGCATGGAAGGAGGTACTAGTCATGAATCACCATGCCGTAGTCAGGGCAGTTCTTGATAAGACCAAGATGCATCCAAGGCATTAAAAGCACCATCTATTTGTCCCCTGTGAGTTAAAGATGGAGTATAATTGCACAGGAAAGGGGATGATGGAAGGAGACATCCGAGGCTATAAAAAAAGAGGGAGAACTTTCTATAGTTGAGATTTTCTAGAGTTAGTGACCAAGTAATATCATTTGCTTTTGTCTCATTTTCTTGAGTTGTAAAGTTTATGTAACTGTGCATGTTTCTGTGCCTTTCATGTGGCTGAATGAATTAAGAATATTGAACTCTATGCCTTGGTTGATATTATCTGTGTCATTTGCAAAAGTAGTCTAAACTATGGATTTTCTAGAGTTGTGATTAGAAATGTCATTTGCTTTTGTCTCATTTTCTTGAGTCAGGATTTCTACATGGTTGTACATGATTTCTGTGCCTCTTATGTGATTGAAAGATTCTTATAAGAAGATTAAACACTATGCCTTTGTTGACATTTTTTGTATCCCAGCAAAAGAAGTATCTATTGTGAGCCTCTATTTCTATTGTCTTAATCTTTTACATTGATCATGTACTTGTCTGCTCTTAAATGTAATTGAATTCTACATATAGTCTCACTGTGCTCAAGTTAGGATTAGGATTACTCTCAGGTGCATCGCCATAGTTAGGTTTCATTTCTTGCATTTGCATTTTTGATTAATTTCCTATCCCTTTTCCCCCAACACTTGATACAAAAGAAGAGACTAGCTTCTCTAAAATCTAGAGGTTGTTTCAAGCCGCAATGTCCCATAGCTTGAAACTTCCCATTGTTGTTGATTAGAATCAAGCGCAAATTTTAAGCATCAACAATTTTTGGCATGCCCAATGGGACCAGTCTTGAAGATTCTTTCAAGACCATATGAACCAGAGAGCTATGAGGAGTCAGAGATGTGGACCAGTCACCAGATCACAATCTGCTACAAATCTAGGTATTCTTTTGCCACCTCTTATAATTTGTCCAAGAAGAAGAGCTAACCAGTTTGTACCAGTACCAAACATGGGAGCCCCTATACCCCCAAGAAATTATGCAAGCTAGAATACTGGTAGCCCCTTAATCCTCCCAACACTACCAGCTGTTTGGGATCTTATCCCAGTAAATGCCCTAAAGGCTTTGCCCAAGTTCAGTGGACAGGACTCTAAAACACCTTCAGAACATCTTCAAGATGTATCGGATGTCTGTGCCATACATGTTGTCACACAGTAAAATGTGGCCATAAGGTTATTAGTAGCTTCATTCAAAGGGAAGGCTTTAGAATGGTATCAGTCTTTGACCCCAAATACCATCTCCACATGGGACTAGCTTGGAGATCTGTTCTTTGAAATATTTGTAGAAAAAGGTGATAAGTCTTCTTTACTACAGCAGTTAATCACCATTCAAAGGGGACCGAAGGAGGACATGACTAATTTCAACACCAAATTCCAGAAAACTTGGGATAGAATCCCTGCTATAGCCAAACCACCACTAGGTATGGCCATATTATTCTATCTCAAGGCTTTAAATTTAGATATATCTATTATGATTCAGTCACTAGGAGGACACACTTTGCCAGCGGCTTATGACTATGCGATCAAAGCTGAGAATCATTTAATAGATGATGAAAAGTTACCTCCAAGGCCTCCCATGCCTATGTTCCCAGAAATTTCCTTACCCTTACCTTAATAAGTTCCTAAAGCTGTAAACCCACCTGTGTCTATGTACACTTACCCTCAATCATCTGTGAAAGAACCTGTCCCTACTCAGTCATCTGAGATGGATGATATCAAGAATATCTTGAGGACATTTTCCAATGAGTTGATTAATATCAAGAGGTAGCAAAATACTTTCTCTAAGCCCCCTTATGAAGGCTATCAAGGAAACAGGTTTTCATCCCAACCAAACCAATATCAAGGTCTTTCGAAACAAACTAACCATCAGCCAGCAAATTAATTAGTTGTAGTTCCCATGCCCTCACAGACCATTCCTCCCAACTCAAATAGGGAGATGGTTCTAGGTCAGAATAACTATGTGGATGATACTAATGCTTGGTGTTTCCCTTGCAACATTGCCCATACACCCAGAGATTGCCCTAGGGGTAATCTACAACACAGGGTGGCTGGGCAAAGAAGAATGGATAGTCAGTTTGCCAGTACTAGTAACAATCAAGCCTACCACTCTCTTGGTATGTAGAATTTAGTTCTAGTGGCTTAGATACAAGGAATGTCCTTGCAAAAAGAGGAAGAAATAGCCCTGGAACATGCTTTGTTCTCATGGGTCGAAGATGAAGAAGTAGTTTTCTTGAATGAAGCATCTACCTCCCAAAGGCTAGTGGTGCAATCTGATTACTACACCAGATCAAAGAGGAGAATGCTGGAGCAGCCTGAGATTATAAATGGAAAAATCGTGAATAATCCTCATCTCAAGGGCAAAGAAACACTGTTGTTAGACAAGAAGTGCCTCAGCCAGTGCAAGATCAGGGGATTTTGACCCAGATTCAAGAAAAAATGAGGTATCCTTATGTCCAAAAGACTCAGTCTTTGGGACCAATCAATGTGGTGGATCAATTAAAGAAGACTCTAGCACAAGTGTCAATATGGGATATTTTGGCTATTCCTGAATAGAAGACACTACTACAAGAAGCTCTGTAAGGGCAAGCAAAGCCCAAAGGTGTTGTTACCAAAGGACATGCTGGAAAAGAAAGGCTCAAAGATACAGTTCCTCATCAGACAACAATCTTTGTAAATGATGCATCACAAGTAAGTAAATCCAAGCCAGAGCCTTTCTATTTGAATTTGATAGTTGGAAAGAAACTCCTACATAATGCATTGATAGATTCATGAGTTAGTACGACTGTGATGCCCAAGCAAATAACTAATGCTTTAAAATTAAAATATGAACCCCTTGTAAAAGGAGTTATGCAGCTAGATGGAAAAATAGTGCAAACCATAGGGAGAATTAAACAACTCCCCTTGCAGTTATACACATGTCCTAACATAATTGTCAACCAAGATATAGTTGTCATAGATATACCTCCTATTTTTGGTTTATATTTATCCAGAGACTTTACAACAAAAATAGGAGGGTATATGTCTCTTGACTGGTCTCACCTCATCCTGAGAACCAGATATGGTTTGAAGATGAAAATTCTATCTAAACCACTGTCTAAAGACCATATTACCAACAAACCAACAACAAGATTAGAAACAGATCATGCCATGTTAAATAAAGAAGAAAGGATTTTTGTTGAAGAGCTAGGCGACTGGACTGAGCATGATCAAGAAGAAGAAAACAACCAGTTGTTGGCTATGATGCATAACGACCCATATGGGAACTATGACTCTACTGGTTTGGGCACGTACGTCATTTTTGATGAGGATCAGGCAATCCTAAATGTTATAAGGAAAGAGGCACCTACTACTCAAGATTTAGAGGTCTGGACTTTGAATTTTGATGGGGCTAGAAGTAAACATGGTGCTGGAGCAAGAATTTGTCTTACTGCTCCAAATGGTGATAAATTTTTTTGGGCTATCCGAGTCCAATTTGCTTGCACTAATAATGATGTTGAGTATGAATCTTTAGTACATGGGCTCTTGTTAGCCAAGAAAAAGGGAAGAAAGAACCTAAAAGTAAAAGGAGATTTAGAATTAGTAGTAAAGCAAATTAGAGAAAAGGCAGCAGCCAAAAATGTGAGAATGAGATCCTACAGGCATAGGATTTGGGATTTGATATAAGATTTTGAAGCTTTCAATATTGAGATAATCCCTAGAAGTCATAACTTTGAGGCTGATAGGATGGCCCAAATTGGCTCACAATTTAACTCAGCAACTGGCCTATTGGTTAACAATGAGTCAGTAAAAGTTATAGTGAGGCCTACCATCCCAAACAATGATGAGAATTGGCAAGTATTTGAAAATGATGCCCAGGTAGTCTCTTTTTTACAACAATCAAATGAGTTTGCTAATCAGTTGCAAACCAAAATTGAAGAGGTGTATGGTGATCAGATTATAAAATTGAGGACTAATAATCTCCCTAAGGGATTGATCACCTTAGAAAACTTGTTTGACCTAGAGGATGTAAGCCTAGAAAAGAAAAGGTTCTAGGTAGATAAAGCAGACTATTCTTAAGTAGAGGTGAGTGAAGGGAAAAGGCTAAAACTTGGGAATTATGTAACTAAAGAAGAGAAGGAAAGACTAATCGAGTTGTGTTAGAGATATGACAGAGTCATAGATTGGAGCTATGAAGACCTTCATGGATACAATAGAGACATTATCCAGCACACAATAGAATTGACTGAAGGATCTAAGCCCATCAGATAGAAATAGAGGCTAGTAAATCTAAGGATCGAGCCTCTAATGGTAGATGAGTTGTAGAAACTTTTAGATTCCAAAATAATATTTCCAATCAAGCACTCAACTTGGGTATCAAATCTAGTCCCAATTAGGAAAAAGAATGGAGATGTAAGACTGTGTGTAGATTTTAGAGATTTAAATAGAGCATCTCTAAAAGATCATTATCCCTTGCCCTCCATGGAATAAATTCTACAAACTATGGCTGGATCAGAGAGGTTTTCTTTACTTGATGGTTTCTCTAGATACAATCAGATTTGGCTAGCTGAGGAAGACCAATACAAAAGTGCTTTCACTACCAAATGGGGAACATTTGCCTACGCAAAGATGCCATTCAGCTTGTCAAATGCAGGAGCCACCTTCCAAAGAGCTGTGGATCTAGCCTTTGGGGAGCTTATAAATAAGATTATCCTAGTCTATCTGGATGACCTCACTATTTTTTCAAAGAATGTTGATCATTTAGAATCTGTCTTCAAGAAATGTTAGGATTTTGGGATATCATTGAATCCCAAGAAATGCATCTTTGCTGTATCTCAGGGTAAATTGTTGGGACACATAGTTTTTAAAGGAGTTTCTATAGATCCCAAGAGAATTTTAGCTATAATGAACCTACCGCTTTTAGTAAATAAAAAGGCAGTTCAGTCCTTTTTAGGGAAGATCAATTTTGTCAGTAAATTCATATCTAATTTTGCAGGCTTGGTAAGACCAATGACACTCTTGCTAAAGAAAGGCCTGGTCTTCAAATGGACTAAAGAAGGAAGGCAAGCCTTTGAGGAGGTCAAGAAGGCTATCTCAGCAGCCCCAGTGCTTAAAAATCTAGATTTTTTTAAGCCCTTCATAATGTATGTCTATGGAGGAGAGTCAAGTATTACTACTGTCTTGACTAAAAAGAACAATAGGCTAGAGGGGGAACACCCGATAGCCTTTTTCTCAAGAACTCTCAGGGATTATGAGACCAAGTACAATTTTTTGGAAAGACAAGCCTATGCCATGGTAAAAGCCCTCAAGAAATTTAGGCATCTGATATCAGGAAACAAAATTTTGATACTTGTAGCTCACACAAGCATTAGGGAATACATCATGGAGGTAGAAATAACTGAGAAAAGAGCTAATTGGATCACTAAGATCCTTGAATATGATGCAGAGGTTAGACCCACCAAGCTAGTCAGAGGTAGGGGTCTGTGCCAATATATAACCCAAGAGGTTGAAAAAATGTTACCTGAGGAAGCAGATGTAGAAGGAGAGATAGAGATGGTGCTAAAATTACAAGAGGTTGATCAGGAATCCTGGGTCACTAGCAGGATTCATTTCATGAAAAATGGGATTTATCTGAGAGAACTCCCTCAAAATAAGAGGAGATATTATAGGATACAGGGAGTTCATTTTGTTTTAATTGAATAAGTCCTTTTTAGAAGAAATTTTAATGGAAAATTGTTAAGATGTGTAGAACATGCTAAAGCTAAGAGAATACTACACGAAATGCATCATGGAATATCAGGGGGCATTTTTCTGCAAAGACCACAACCATAAAGATAAGTGAGGCATGATATTTTTGGCCTACTTTATTTATAGATTGTTATCAGCTGGTTAGAAAATGTCAATCCTGCCAATATTATATGGGAATGAGGAGGAATGCAGCCATGCCCCTTAGTCCTATAATTGTGGATGAACCTTTTGCTCAATGGGGTCTTGACTTCATTGGGATGATAAATCCAGTGTCCAGTATGGGTCACAAATGGATATTAACTGCCGCAGACTATTTCACCAGATAGATTGAGGCAGTCCCACTTAAGGAAGTAACAGAAAATGTGATCCTATATTTTCTAGGGAGTATCACTACTCGCTTTGGGACTCCTCACACCATAATTTTAGATAACGCTAAAGCATTCTTGGGGTCTAAAGTGTCTAAATTTTCCTTGAAACATGGAATATATTTGAAAACTTCATCTAACTATTACCCTCAAGGTAATGGTCTGGTAGAATCAACCAACAAGAACGTGATAAGACTCATCAAAAGAGTAGGGGCTGATCATCACAAAGAGTGGCATAAAGTGCTTAATCTAGCACTATGGGCTGATAGAATCATGCCTAAGTAGGTGATCAAAATGTCCCCATATGAATTGGTATATGGAAAGTCTGCTGTGATTCCCTTAAGCTTGGAAATCCCTACTCTCCAGTTGATCAAACAGATTGAAATTGAAGAAAATGGCTCCATGCAGGTCAGACTCGCAAAACTTTTGGAAGTTCAGGAAAAGAGGGATAGAGCCCATGACTCATTGATTAAGCATTAGGGAATGGTCAAGAACTATTTTGATAAAAGGACTTTGAATCCTAATTTTGAAGTAGGCTCAATCATTTTGAAATGGGATGCAAGGGCTGCCAAGCTGGGTCAGCATACCAAATTTGAAGCATTATGGACTGGCCCATATAAAATTCATGCGTGCAAGCAAAAGAATTCTTTTGAACTAGAGTCAATGGAAGGAGAACCTGAAGAGATTCCTGTAAATGGAATCTATTTGAAGCATTTCAATTGACTTGGGTCTCTAATGTATTATAGTTAGATAGTTTCCCTTTCTCACATTGGTTTTTCATCATTTTCCCACTTTCCCTTTTAAATAAATGTTTTAAACACATGATTGACAACTCTTTTGAAGCTGTAAGTTTCACAATTTTTGATCTAGCAGAAGGTGGAGTTTTATTTTTGAGTAGGCTCAAAAGTCCTAAGGGTTGCCAGTAACTGTAGAGTAAATTTTTACTCTGCATTGCATTTTGATTCTTAGTCACACACTGCAATTTTGTTCTTGCATACCTTAGTCATGGTGACAGAGTTTTAGAGTAGAGTGCGGGCTTGTTTCTTTTGAGTTTTCCATCTGAGTGTCAAAGTGCAGTGGAGGCTGCCAAGTGTCACTATCTGAGCATGGGTTTGTTTCCCCTTTTTGTTTCCTTTGTTTCATTTTACCTAAGTGTTGAAATCGAGCAGAAGTTGCCAAGTGTCACTTTTTGAGACTCAAAGCTGGCCAACTAGCACCGTCTGAGACACTTTTCATAACTTTCAAGAAAGCTATAGACCATGCTACGTATCTAATAGCAGCTAGGTAGAATGCACCATGTGTTAGCATCTACGTCTTGTATCGGTACCCGCATTCATTCTATTTCTTGGCAAAGGTTTTCAACAAGCTAAGTAGCAAGAAGAAGCGAAAAGCGCTAGGTGGCAGTCACGGGAGACCCTAAACTACTTTTCCAGAAGAAAGTGGAAGTCACCACATGTCAGCATCTAAGGGACAATTGGTTCAACGCCTAGGTTCAATGTAATGGTTCAACATTTTTTGGTTTAATACCTTGGTTAACATGTAAATGGCACGCAATGTTGAACCGTTGAACCATTGAACCATTTTGGTTCATCGGGCAGTTCAAGGGAGTGTCCCAAAGACCAAAGGGGTCGAGTACCCTTTCAAAAGGTAGTAGGGCATTTGTTTCATTTTGTTTAAGTGTTGAAGATGAGCGGAGGCTGCCAAATGCCACTTTTTGAGCCCTTTCCACTCCATTCTCAAAAGAAGCAGAAGATGCCACATACCCCTAGTAAGAGAAGTGAAATATGCCACGTATCTTCTCAAGAACAACAGAGACCGCCAAGTGTCAACTTCTGAGAGCTCATTTTCAAGCTTCATTGCTGAATAAAAATTGTGGTGGGTCCTGGGTGTTATTTCAAAGGTCTGTAGAAGTTTCCAAGTGTCACCATTCGGAGGAGCCTAATATGTGCCCCAAATAATTCTATAGCATAGCTAAAGAGATGTAGAGGGAGATGCATGTCTTCGATAAATCAGGCAAAAAGTGCCAAGTGTCATTCTCTAGTGCCTTCTAAGTGACAAGGAGAATTTCAGGAAATCGACTAAGTGTCCTCTCCCATTTCAATAGAATAGAGTGTTCTGTGTACTTGTTACAGCAAAGCAGGATGGAGGGAAACTCGGTGGGATTTATTCCTGGTAGATGGAATAGTTTGCCAGGTAGATTTTTGGAGCCTATAAGCATTAAAAGGGCCATCTATTTATCCCCTATAAGTGGAGGCAAAATAGATAGTTGAGTGGCTAAGCAGATGATGGAACGATAAATTTAGGTGCGAAAGGAGGTACTAGTCATGAATCACCATGCCATAGTCAGGGAAATTCTTGATAAGACCAAGATGCATCCAAGGCATTGAAAGTGCCATCTGTTTGTCCCCTATGAGTTAAAGACAAAGTAGAATTGTGTGGGAAAGGGGATGATGGAAGGAGACATCCGAAGTTATAAAAGAGGAGGGAGAACTTTCTATAGTTGAGATTTTTGAGAGTTAGTGACCAAGTAATATCATTTGCTTTTGTGTCATTTTCTTGAGTTATAAAGTTTATGTAACTGTGCATGTTTCTATGCCTTTAATGTGGCTGAATGAATTAAGAAGATTGAACTCTATGCCTTGGTTGACATTATCTATGTCATTTGTGAAAGTAGTCTAAATTGTGGATTTTCTAGAGTTGCGATTAGAATTGTCATTTGCTTTTGTCTCCTTTTCTTGAGTCAGGATTTCTACATGACTGTACTTGATTTTTGCGCCTCTTATGTGATTGAAAGATTCTTATAAGAAGATTGAACACTATGCCTTTGTTGACATTCTCTGTATCCTAGCAAAAGAAGTCTCTGTTATGAGCCTCTGTTTCTATTGTCTTAATCTTTTACATTGATCATGCACTTGTCTGCTCTTAAATGTAATTGAATTCTACATATAGTCTCACTGTGCTCAGGTTAGGATTAGTATTACTCTCAGGTGCATCACCATAGTTAGGTTTCATTTCTAATTAATTTCCTATCCCTTTTCCCCCAACACTTGATACAAAAGAAGAGACCAGCTTCTCTAAAATCTGGAGGTTGTTTCAAGCCACAATGTCCCACAGCTTGAAACTTCCCATTGTTGTTGATTAGAATCAAGCACAAATTTTAAGCATCAACAGTATACATGGTCCTCATGGATGCATGAGAGAAGGAATTAAACAAGCTCTTTGAGATTTTTGAAGCATAACAACTCATAGAGCTAAGTTGCACCTGAGGCCTTCAAATTATCTGGAATTGAGACATCAAAGAGAGCATCACCTTCAAGGGTCTTACACCCTGTATCCACCATCCAGTCCTACACTAAGTGCTATAAATGGCTCAATGAATGGTGGTTATATTCTTTTAACTAGCATACATGTGTGAAGGAGCACCATGATTCTCCCATTGATACCTCTAGTGAAAATTTCATGTATTGATAAGACATTTTTGTAAGCACCTCAGTATCCACCATCATGACATTAACCACCTCAATTGTCTATGCCTTTGTCTTAGTGGTAGATGCTTCTTCAATGATCTTTACCCCCATGGGTTCTACCTACACTTATGTAGAGCTCGATGCCTTTCACTTCTTCACCATTCTGAATCAACTAGAATTAAAAATTAAGAGATATGGCTTGTTAAAACCTCTAATGATGGTCGATGCTCTTTAGTAGTGGGATCTTTACCTGTGAATTCTACTCCAAGCTTTGTTGGCCATTAATGGTGGCTTGGTGACATTACATTCCACTTGACTCTCTGTATTAATTTTCCCATTCGAACCCATCACACTAGCTTCACTGTGAACACACTCCCTTTCTTCATGCTTTTGGTCACTTCTGAGGTGTTTGGTTTACTCAATTGGTCACTGTGGTAGGGTTCTTTCTCACTTCAGCACTCTAGTTTCTTGTTAATTTTATACTATTATTTAGTTAGCATAAACTCAGTAACCTAAGTAAATGTGTCATTAGCTCTTTTATACCTTTCTCTGTCAACCACCATTATTAATGCAAGCTTAATGGTGTAGGTACCTCGATCTTATTGGAAAATGCAAAAATATGTGAAATCTTAAGAAATATTCTATCTTGTACATATTAAATATGTATCTATGTTTCATTGCCACCTCATTGAATGTTCCTAATGGATTTTTTGATGAAGTGATGTGTCGTTCAAATGGTCACTTCCCACTCCTTCCTATAAGGGTACCAACTATCTTGGATGACTTACTTCTACACGTGTATCCTTTGACATGACCTTCATCTTTCTTGTGACAACCTAGGCACAACACCTCACATACATGCAACTCAGCCTCCATGGTTCCACTTATTTTATAGCTACACTCTTATTTCAAATACACTTTTCTTTCTTGGTCAATTTTTTGTGCATCATCTTACCTTGGCCAATCCTACCCCATAAAAATCCCTTATGTTGGCCCTCTAGTGCTTTATTATTCTCTTGATGCTCTTGTGAATTTTTAGTACATGCATCTTCATTGTCTATGTTGCACTCAACCAACTTGGGCATCTTCACTTCTTGCTTTCTAGTTTTATTTGGTGTTGGATCAATTGATGCACCTCCTTATGATTTTGGTGTAAAGGTAGCACCAAAGTGGTTCGATCTGGGGAACTTAAGGGCCTTGTACTTATTATTCTCACAAGTGTTTCTCTTAACTACTGCTTATCCTTGGTAAGCTTTACGCATCTACTACTTAAATGTCTAACCTCATGCACTTATGGGCACAAGTTCTTGACTCATCTGATTGGAGTTATACGTAAAGTGTTGACACAAAGTTCTTGTGACTATGGTGCACCATTCACTACCTATATATACTATACAAGGGATAAAACAAAATATTGGTTTGGCTTGTACCAAACTTTATTCTAGTTAGCTCAACTCAAACTAACTATTGACCAAGAAGTTGGAGTTTCCATGGTGCATGTACCAACCTACTACCTATATGGCTTCAATCGGTTGCCATTAAAATACCTAGGGAACATTTTACTAGACAACATGCATAGCTTGCATGCACTTATTTCCAAGATGTGATGAATGATGTAGGGACCCATCCATCAGATTTGGAACTTACTTGGGTGCTTAAAGTACTTGGAATTATAGAGCAGTACCAATGCTCCTTTAGTTAGCTCTTTATGCTTGATATGTAATCATGTCAATGATTTTGGCATGCCTTTTCAATTTGTTGACTCCACTTATCTTGGGCGCACTTCTCATCCAGGTGCTCTAGGTCTTCCAACCTTATATTTAGAGACTCTTGGTTATCTAAGCAGCCAATTCATGTAATGCATAAGGAGGGCACCATGAATTTCATGGGAAAAACTACTTCAACACCAAAAAATAGTTAAAATGGTGTAACCTTGTTCAAGCTCTTATAGGTTATGTTGTATTCCCAAAGTACCACTAAAACATGATCATCCTAATCCTTGTGACCAACATTACATATCTTCATTAGGCACATTTCTAGGATTTTGTTAAAAGATTTAGCCATTCCAATTACTTAGGGATGATATGGATTGGTCTTGTGGTACACCACCATGTATTTAGTTAGGAGGATGCACATCATCTCATTAATGAAATGAGTGCCCCTATCGCTAGTCACACTTAATGAGCACCCATATTGGCTTCTAAGGTTATCCCATATAAAGTGCATGGTTGTCATAGCTGTGTAGTCTTTGGTTAGTATGGCTTCATCCCACTTGGTAAAATAATTAGTTATCACTAAAATATATATGGATCTTGTGCATCATGCTACGGGAGTGATCAGCCCAATAAAATCAATGGCCCATTTTTTGAATGGTGTTTGGGAAATAATAGGGATAAGAGGCATATCATCCTAATGGTTGGGATTTCTAGTGCACTAGCATATATCACATGCCTTAACATATACCTTGGCATCTTGGAACAAGATTGGCCACCATAAGCTTGACTTTAACACTTTGCATACCATTACATCGCTAGTGTAATGGCCCCTTGTGATCCATTCATGTGCTTCTTGGAGGATGGAGTTCCATTCATGTTCTAAAACACAATGATGTAAGACTTTATCCCTAATTAGTTTATATATCTCTCCCTTGATATGCTAGAATGGGGTGGCACGGACCACAAATTGTTTCTTTTCCTTGGTGGTTAAGGTTTGTGGCATGAACCCTGATGTCAGGAAGGTAAAAATCTCTGGTAGATCTTTAAGAACATGCTAAATCCTATACAGCTATGCATCTGGTATTTCATCCTCAATTAGTGTAGTTGCATCACCAAAATTGAGTTAGGATAAATGGTCTGGCCCCAAATTTTGCTTCCCAAGTTTGAAAACTATATATAACTAAAACTCTTGAAAGAGAACAATCCACTTGTGCCCATGTAAAGTAGGCTTGTTCATAAGGTACTTGAGTGCCTCATGATCTATGAAGAATATGAATGGGGTTGCCAAAAGGTATTGCCTAAATTTTTTCAAGGCATATACCATTTCCATCACCTCATGCTTTGTGGTGGTATAATTCTATTCTACCACCATTAATTTTCTACTTATAAAGGAGATAGGGTGGTCCATCTTGCCCTCACCTGGTTGTGCCAATATGGCACTAATAATAGATCCTGAATCATCAATGTGGACATGAATATGAGTCATCCAGTCAAGAAATTATATAATTGGTGCACTGACCAGCTTTATATTTAGTGTTTCAAAAGCCTCCTCTTATGACTCACCCCAGTAGAACAAGCCATCCTTGCACAAGAGATCCTCTAGAGGCACCACAATTTTCACATAGCTTCAAATAAATTTCTTGTAATAGCCATACTGAAAATATTCACTAGATCAACAAGTAAACCATCTTTGTAGATGATGTGCCTGAGCAATGTCCAAAATGGAGTCATGAAGATGCACTTCTTTAGATTTAAGGAGATTTGGAACTACCTGCACCTCTCAAACATGAGGCATACATTGTCATAGTGATATTTTATAAGACTATACATAGTCCAATAATCAAGATATACTAAGAGGAACCTATGGATAAAGTCCTTGAAGGCAGTGACACTACGCTAGAGAATATGATTAGTGCATTCTTCAGTCCAAAGGGCATCATGTTATAGGTGAAATAACCCCATTTAGTTGTAAAGGTAAGTTTGGGTTTATCCTTTTCCTCAATCTGCACTTGATGGTAACTTGAAAACCTATTAGTGAAAGTGTAGATTTCATAGCCTATGACTCCATCTAAGACCTCATTAGTGAATGGGGTTGAGAATGGATCATTGATGCAAGCAGTGTTCAACATCTTGTAGTCAATGAAAATTTGTATGCACCCATCTTTCTTTATGTTGATGACCATCAAAATTACCCATTTAGATTCTTGTACTAGGTAGATGATGCTAGCTTCCAACATTCCATCAATCTCCATCTTTACCTTGGCATGAAGATTAGGATTCATCTGATATAGGTGCTTCTTGACTGGCCTTGCACCATCTGCCAACTTGATGCTCATTTTTCCAAGAGAAGGGTGGGTGCCCTTCATGTGCCTATAGCTACATGGGATTGAGTCATAAAATTATTATAGGAGATCTACAACATGCACCAACTCCAACTTAGACTAGTAATCACCTATAGTGGCAATATTTAGCTCACCATCTATGGTAATGTCCATCTTAGTGGTCTTGAGTGGTGTGTGGTAGGGTTCATTTCTCTCTTGATGAGAGTCTTCAACTTGCCTTTTCCACTCTATTGTTTCAATTAAAATATGTGTTGGATCTTCATCATTTGGGGTGTTATCATCCACAAGGCACACAAGCTTTTATCTACCCATTAGAGCCTTCCAATTGTGCTCTTTCCAGGTCTCATCATCTTCTTCACTAGAGTCACTATTGAGCACTATCTCTTTAAAGAATGTTGGGAGCACTAGTCCTTTCTCCCTAAAGTCTCCTTCAGGTGCTCTTCTAAGATAGTAGTGTATTCAAACACTACCCTGTGGATGACTTGTAATGGCTCCAATAGCTCTAAGTTTTTCAAAGAAAAGGAGAAAGTGTGCATGAACCTCTCCTTGAGCATCCCCCAATTCCCTACCTCCTGGTGCATCTCATTTATAATGTACCACACACATGCCCATGTCTTTAAGGTCCTATAAAAGGCATGCACCTATAAGCCTCTTGGTGCATTTTTTCCATAGACAGTCCAAGTTTCTTCACACAAATACACATGCATGATTAGGTCAAAATCATCAGTGTAAGTACATATGTCCACATCTTCATTACTCTTGCTAAACTTGGTACATATTTTTACCTTCACATCCTACAAATTTATCAAGTTGGCTCTTTGTACTACTCATCAGTAAGTGGAAATGATTTTCAAGGTATACACTAGTGCACCCATTTGATCTACTCCCTTGGGATGTAGGATTCAATGTCTTGGATATAATTTTTTATGGGTTGGCTCCCTTTATTTTTTGGAAGCACTAAAAGCTTCCCTTTACTAAGCTAGAGTACCCTTTTATCCATCCTCTAGGTGTGAGGGACCCATTTCCTTTTAAGGTGATTAATCCTAACCAACCCTATCTTGGCTGGTCTTGGCTTGGCTATGCACACTAGGCAACACCTTCAGCTAGTAACCTCATAGGCTTATTTGACCCATCGCTTGAAAGATTCATCAATCATATTAGAGATCAATTGTCCATCCTCCCATTTGAGCATGCCTTGGTCATTAGGGTTGAGCTTATTAGTACCCTACACCATGATGCTATAAATGTGGTTGATTTCATCCTTGATATCAACATTCTCTACATATGGCTCCCCTTGATCACTTAAAAGGGGGATCACCACCTTTCCTTTGCCATTCTCAAAATTCATATAACGCTTATTTAAGCACACATTTGCATTGTTGGCATAACATGATGGCCTTCCCAAGAGCATGGGATAGTTTTCCTATTTTTCCAACTCAATGACCTCGAAGTCGACGTAGAACTCAATGCCCATGATTTCTATGATGGTGCCCTTCAATATCCTAATTGGTTACGCTTGATTTTTGTTAGACATGAACATTTTGTGAGGTGAAGGCCTCAAGGGTGGCAACCCCATCTTGTCCCATACATTTTTGGTTAGGATATTGACCTTAGTGCTCGTATCTACCAATACTTCTTAGACCATCCATCCATTGATGGTGGCATCTATCAATAATTATTGGTCATTCTCAATGTTCTAATTATGCCTAACTTCACATACCCAATCCATATACAACACTACAACTTCTATCACTTGAGATGCAGCCTCTTGTGTTGGTTCTTTTATTACATACTTTTTAAGCAAGTCCTTTAGTAGTGGTAGCATCCCTTCAATCTATAGGAGGCACAAGATCTTGGTTAACTCTTGCACTTCAGCTACCTGGTGATCTTGTTTCTTGCATGAAGTAGTGGCATGTGTCTCTAAATATCTAGGCAATTGAATCTAAACCTACAAGTTTTATATCATGCTCATGGATTTTTGTAGGATGTCCTACTATGTAGGGTCAAGATATGGAATAGATTTTGGCTCTGGCCATGTTACACGCTTAGTGTGGCTTGATTCACCATACTCCAAGCACAACTCTTGGTTTGGCATATTGGGTGATTGAGTTGTGAGCCCACTCCTTATCATGACATGTACCTTGGGTGGCTCCTTATGAGTTTATTGGGGCTTAGGATCCCACTTTTCCTCTTTAGACTCATGTCTAACCATCATTTCACCTTTATATGTGCTAGGTCTACCTTGAGTTAACTTTTTGTACAATTTAGGGAATTCCTCGATTACATGTGGCCCTCGACAATACCCACACCTTAGGTGCATGGGTAAGTTATGTTGATAGTCTTTAGTTAAACCACACTTGTAGCATGATCTTCCCACCACCATGTCTTCCTCCTCACATGCATGCACCTCATTAGTTCCCATAACCTGCATTGTTATATCCATATCCTTCATTACCGTGGCCCACCTGACCACCACCTAATGTTGTTGCCTACCTCACACTTTATTCCATGTTCTATCACATCTCATCAATGACTTTATAGTCTAATATTGAGTTTGTATAGGCATCACACATTTTATAGTAAATAATGGTGTTCACTTGGATAACACGCTATAAAAAAGAGTAGTTTTGAGAGTCATGCAACCCATGACACACTTCATAGTTGAGGAGGGTGCGAACATTCCTTCATGATTAGTTTTTCTTGTTGTGTCCCTCCACCTCACAGTTAGTGCACCATAATATGCTATGAGTGTCATGCATCAAACCAATGGTCAATTTATTTAGTTTGGAGGCCATTAACATAATCTGTGTCTTCATGAATGGACTGATCCCATTATCAATGATACTTATTGCCTTAGCCCAGAGCAAGGCTTTAAGCACTTCATGGGGTTTTTTGAAAGTTTTCATGGACAACGCATGTCTGAAAGGCACCAGCAAGCCTTTAAAAAACCATTATGCATGTTAGGAGGGGTGAATGTCATATGGAAGCTTAGAGAGAATAGTTTTAAAGCATACATCATATAGGTATACATTCTTAGATAACCCTAGGATGATTTCCTTGAGTATCATGATGATCTATTGCTCAAACTTAGGGATATCAAACTCTTTCAAGAAAGCTTATTTTAGCATATTATAGTCAACCATAGCCTAGTTCAGATCAAATTTTTTATAACAGGTATGGGCGTGATCCAACAGGGTGGTCACAAATTAGGTTGCCTTGTGCTTGAGTTAAGTGATGTCTTGAACATGCTATTTTAACTCACACTTTAGCACATGCTCCATGGCATTCTCTACACCTTGATACTCAGGTAAGTACATCACCATCTTGTAGTAGACTTATTTAGAGGGTGGTGTTTGGTTCTGAGGCGATTGTACCCCTTATGGCTATGTTGGAGGTGGCCTTCTTGTGCTTCCACTTATTAGGTTGAGTTTTGAATTTAATAGAGTAGGTTACACTACTAAACTTATCGATATATTACTTCTCACTAGTAGTGCAGTGCCACTTCCTATGGGCTATTGCCCAGTCAATAAAACTAACATTCTCTACATGGGAATGCTTGCACCCATGTTTAAGGCTCTTAGGTTGGTGATTTTTAGATTCATTATACCATTACTTAGTTCCTCATATGGGATCACTTGATCAAGTACAAAATCTTGATTCAAATCTTGAATCCTAACAAAGTCTATGTCGATAACAAGTTTAGTTATTATTCTTTTGTCTTCTAATGGGGAATCTAGTGCATGAGTTTTCACTTTAGGTTCAAAGGGGGTAGGTACTTCTATCATGTTCTCAAGCACCACATCTTGTAGGAATCCACTACATTCTACACCCAACTATTGAGTCTAATCTCTTGCTTCTTCCTCTCTCTCTTCATGCTACTATAATTCAAAATATCCTTCGCCATGCCCTTCCCACTCACTATGGGTCCTCTTGGCAATCCTCCTTCAGCCTACACCTTTACTTGCTATAATTCAACCCCCAGATATCTTAGGTGTCAAGTTATTATTCCTCTTTTATTGCACCCTACCTACACTTCCCCTTTTCACCTTCTACACTTACTCATATGTGCAAGGACTTTAGCCTTCCATTCTTACAATTTCTATTTTGTAATTTACCAAAAAATTCTTTAGTTCGGTGTCGAGCCTTGTTATGAATGTGCCCCTTGGTTCATGAAGAAACTTGTACTCTAATTTTTTTAGGCAAGAGAAGGTCAAAAATATAAACTCTAATACATACCTATTTAACATGCCACTCCACCACTTATCCATAATGCATGTCCAAACTTCATCCAGGATCTCCAGCCTCTCTACATTCTTGGTGGTCCACCCAAGGCATTGGATATAGTCATGCCTTCTAGTAGTGGTGTATGCAACCAACCATCGATACACATGCTTAGGTAGTTCATAAAAAGAACACCTCATACAAAGCATCATAAAATTTTTCCTATACCCATTTCCATGGCTTCTATCATCTGCATGTAGGATGATTTTGCTTGAAACTATCTTCCACTTGATCTAGCCAATGCTCGATATTCTTGAGTGATAGTCAGAGCATCACTATGTTTCACCATTGTAGTAATGAAATTCCACATAGTTCTTGACACAAAACCAAAATGTTGTATAAAAGCGCACTAGGTTGATTCTGGTGCTTGGTCATGCACTTAGCTATCAAGCCAAGTTGGTTTTAGACTTGGGGGAGCTAGGCACGAGTGTAGCAAGGTCTAGGGCACAACATTTAATCATGATATAGCATTGACATTAGTTTCACACAAGGTATAAGCCTTTTGCATTCACTCAAAGCACAATAGTGAATGGATCAGGCCTACATTAGGCTAGTTACATCATGTTGTAACTAGGGGTTTCAATGGGACTCAGTCATTAGCCATAGAGTTTTTAGAGGCCATCTGGTGCTAAGGTGTCAAAAGGGGGTTCAATAGGTGTGAGCCTTCTCAATAATTAAAGTCTTATAATTCAAGTCCATACTTGGCTAACCATGGCTCTTAGTAACGTAAGCTGGGGAAGGGACTAGCATAAGATGGATCGGGTACTTAGGCACATCATAGGGAAATCTTATATTAAATAACCCATCTCTAAGATATCACTCTAGGTGGGGGTTTTAGGGCCTTAGAGCATTTTGGTTCTGACTTAGTGCATTTATAGGTTGGTCAAAGCCATTAAGTGGCACAAGGATGCCATTATCAACCAGGGTTGGACCTATATTTCACCATACATTTAATAATAACTAAACATTTCTTAATAAAACTTAACTTGTAAGCACAACATTGTACCAACTAGAAAATGAGGATCAACACATCATTTCTTTGATAACATATAATTTATCAACAAGTTTAATACAAATAAATAGATCAAATTCACTTCCTTACTCTATTCATGCCCAGTGGCTCACATGCAATCTTGGACTATACATTCCAATATCTAAACTATGATACATAATTAGGAAATACTATATGGTTGTTCTTTATTTTACCAGAGATTTACTACACTTTTTTGTCTCTCTCTATCTTCAAATATAGGCCTTTTTTTATAGGCGATCAGGAGTCTCTTGGCCAATTTAGATGGGTACATGCTGAGTGTTGAGATATCACTCATCCATAAACTCCACTACACTATCTAGGGGAATGAGTGCACATTATATGCTGATCCATCATCAAGGGGTCACTATCTCACCTGCTCCACTCTTTGACATTAATGCTTCTTGAGCTACCACATCCAAGTCTTTGTAGGGGTGTCTTTAAGAAATTTGGTGCTATGAAACTACCCAACAACTAGTGCAAGATCCATGGGGACTTCTTCAGTTAGTACCAAAATGTATAAAAAAGGGTAGTGACCAATTTACGGGTCACCTTGCACTGAGATCTGACAGGTTGGTGTATTTTATGTAATGGTACAAAAGGGGGCCCAATAGTGTGAAAGTGTTGATGATTATAACTCGAGTGGAATCTGATTAGTAGTGTCATGAAAATATACCTCCCATTCATTATCCTTAAGTTTTAACCATCTATCATAACCTCCATATGAAGTATTGATGCTTAGGAGTCTCTTGAAGAGAGTGGTTTAGTCACTAGTCCTTGTTCAGTTCATAAGTGTTGTTCAAAGGTAAAATAGAGTAGATACAATATGTTAGTACATCACCTCCTATAATTTAGGTTTATTTTGTGCATTTTATATCCCTTTTCATCAATAAGTTAGTAGGTTTAGGAATTGAGCCATAGATGATGCATCAGGGGAGTTATCCCCAAAACTAGAGGTTCACCTCACTAACTAGGATACCCACACCTAGAGGTGATCCCATTATATTAGATGGATGAGGTAGGTCTAAAGCACCTCAACCTTAAGGGTGTAATCTAGACTGATAATACTTACCTTAGACACACAAATTTTATTTAACTAATGAAGTATAAATATGATCCCATGAAGGTTATATGCTAGAAAATTTAAATGAACCTACCTTCCCACAACATGTTCCTCATTCCTTAGGACCCCTTAAAAATTAATCAATCTAATTCAAATATTATGTACTTATGTGAGAAAATAGGTAGAACTATATATAATTTTGAATCTTCTATTCTAGTCTATTGGCCTACTGCACCCCAATGGATCTTGACTTTATCATGAGGCCAACTGTGGAGTTTGAGCTTGAACTAGAATATAAAGTGTGCTTTATAATCACGTATTTTGGTGTGATTTGGACCTTCAAATTTGTAATTGCCTTTTTTTTTAAATGATTTTTATTTTAAAATTTTAATGTATTTTTTTATTCCTCCTCCATATGGATTTGGAAGCTCAACATGGGTGTTAAAAATGACTATCACTAGAAAACTTAGACTTGATGGCTAATGAAAATAACTTAGAGAGTATGGTATCTATGAGTCTTGTAATTGTATGTTAAATAAGAATTCTATCTTGAAGCTGACCTTGTTGTGCCCAAAGTGGAATGAAAATAAGGGAATCAAGGAGAATGAACATGAAATTATTGACTTACCTCAAATCATAAAAAATGTGACAATGTGAGAAGGATACAATGACATGTAAGTATGAATCTATATCATAAGACTTAATGGATGTTTAGGGACACATGAAAAAATAGTTCATTCTAAGGGTGTTACCTTAAAATAAACAAAATTGATTTCAAGATTATGAGATCACAATCCTTAACTATTGCCTTAATTTCTTTAAAAAAAGCTACAGTTTAAGATAGTTTTGAAAAATATAGATTTTATGAAGAAGGCTTGGTCCTATCCAATGTCTTATGTTGTAACTCGTAAAATATAAACCAATGTGGATAAAAATATGTTATTGTGATGAAGGCATGGTCTTATCCAAGGTCTTACACTGTAACTAAAAAAATAAAAAGGAAATAAAAAATGAAAAGAAACTTGTAAAAATGACAAATTCATGATCAAAGAGAACATGTTAAGACTGAAATATGAAAATAAAATAATTCATGAGGAAGGCCAGGTCCTATCCATGGTCTTACAATGCAACTCATGAATTAAATGAAATAATAAAGATAGACCCAAGGAAAAAAATATTAGCTAAGGCTATTGAATAAAATGTACATTGTTGAATATTAGAGATCTTTAGAAGAGACTTGTAAGAAGTGTTAGTATCTATAGTATATGGAAGTATGACAAGAAGTTAAGTATATAGAACTATGCCAAGCTTTAGATATCTATTGCAGCTTGCATTCCTAGTATTAAAGCTTCATATTCAACTATGATATTGGTGACACCAAAAGTTAATATAAATGATAAAGGTATGATTTTACCTTGTGGGTTGGTTAGGATGCAATCTACCCTAGCTCCTTAGAGTTATTTTACACCATCAAAGTTAAGTGTCCAAGTATCTTCATGTAACTCAACTATAATTTTTGGTAATTCTTCAATAAATATTTTAGATTTGTGGTATAAGGAGTGTAATCCTTTTCTTCTAGATTATTTGCTTCTAGATTAGTAGTGAAGTTAAGAAAATAATCTTTGAGAGAAATTGCTTGATTAAGACCATTATTGTAAATAATTTCTTCATTTAGAAGTATATCTTGAAGGTGATTTATATCTAGTAAGGAATCCACTACAAGTTGGTCTTTGATGACTTGTCCTTTGATAGATTTTTGTGTAATAATTCAAAGGTCAAATTCCATTAGTAGGACCATCCATTTGCTGATTCTATCTCTAGGTAAGAAATATTTGGAGAAGAAATGATGAAGTAGAGTATAATGGACAATGATATAAGTGGTTTGATAAAGCATATAATGATAGATTTTTTCAACTGTGAAATAGATGGAAAGATAGTTACACTCTACTTTGGTATAATATTTTTCATAATTTATTAAACCTTGACTAATATAATAAATAACATATTATCTACCAGTATCATCTTCTTGGGAAAGCACTGCTGCAATTGATATGGGGGTATAGGATGTATATAGGATTAATGTATAATCATTAGAATATGGAAAAAGAGTAGGAAGATGAAGCATAGATTCTTTCATATTATCAAATGATTTTTTTTCATATATCCATCCATTCTAGAGTATTACCTTTTTTAATAAGAGAATTGGAGTAAATACAAAAAGCCATTTCTAGGACAAACTGATGAATTACTCAAAGTTTCCTAGGGTATGTTCATATGTCAAGAATGGAATGAGGAATAGGCATGTTAATTATGCCTTGATTTTAGCAGGATTGACATCAATGCCTCTAAGGGAAACTAGAATACCTAAAATTTTACCATATGTAACTCTAAAACACATTTGTATGGATTAAGTTTGACTTTATATTTAATGAGTCGATAAAAAATTATAACTAAATCACTGAGGTGAGTTTTATGACTTTTAGATTTGGCAATGAGATCATCCACATAAGTTTCAAAAATATTATGAATAAGGTCATAAAAATATGGTTCATTTCACATTGATAGGTGGTCCTATCATTTTTTAGACCAAAAGGCATTTTAACATAGCAATAGGTGCCCTAGTCTATAGTAAATGTTATTTTATATTGGTATTCAAGAGCTATGTGAATTTTGTTATAGCCTAAATAATTGACCATAAGTGGTAACATTTCATACTTAGAGGTAGAATAAACAATATCGTCTATTGAAGGTAAGGTGAAGTTGTCTTTCGGACATGCTAACTTTAGATTACAAAAATCTAGGCATATACGGATAACAATTGTGATTTTTTTACATATGGGAACTATGTTTGATACACATTCTAAGTAATCCATGGGTTTAATGAATTTAACATCTAAAATTTTAATGATTTCCTTATGACATAAAGTATAAATTTTAAGTGGGAATTTTCATTGCTTTTGTCTGATAGGTTTAAGATCTAGATAAGTGATGATGTTATGAACAACAATGTTAGGATCAATTCCTGACATATCTTGATATGACCAAGTGAATGATTCATGATATTTATCAAACAAACTAAAATTATCATGTTCTTTAGGAGTGATCTCTTTAGAAATAGTAATACATCAAGGATATGTTGGTGTACTAATGTATTCTATTTTTATGGTTTCCTCAATGAACATAGCATTTCCATATTTAAAATCATATGGTGTAGGAGGAAGGGAAGAAATAGGATGTGTTTTAGGGTCGACACTAGCAATGAAATTATTAAAATAAGGATTTTTTGCTTAAAGTTACCAAGTTTATGATGTTGGTGTGGAAGCTAAGGTTCTTTAGTATGGAGTAGCTCAAGTATAGCTTCATCACTAGGGAGCGTAGGTAATGGTCTATAATATTCCACATCTACTTATAAATCAATGATTTAATTACCATTGAGATCATATTTGGAATGTATTTGTCTAACTTTAGTGGCTTTAACATCTAAGGTAAATTTTGGTTTAATAGTGTTTAGATATTTCATGTTGGAAATACTGGGGCGTGTAGAGTCAACTGAATTGTTATTATTTGTTTTAGTTTATTCAATTAGTAAAATTTAAATCATATTGAGTTGTATAACCTCATTTGTATCAATACAATCATAATAAGGAGGAATAGGTTGAGTAAAAAATATAGAAGATGCTCGAGTCAAGAGTTATTTAATTATCCATAGGGTATCTAATAATAGAGGATTAATGGGAGATACATAACCTTCAAGTTCTAATTCAATATCGAATGATATATGAATGACATGTACATCATGGTTGAAGGCATGTATTTTTTATAATGTCTTTTGGTAATTTTGTACATCTAAATCTCCTGATTGGGCTTGGGCCATGATATAATTATCATCATAAGTGTGAAAAATAGTGCATGCTTCTGTTTCTATGGGATAATCGGTAGTTAAGACACCTAGATTACTACACTTTCGATGGGACATTATTAAAGGATCATAAAACAATTTATCCACTCCATATTCATCACATTTAAAGTAATCTTCTATGTAAGAAGTTTCATATGCATTGCATGGGGGAGGAGTCTCAGTAATGTCATCAATGAGAGGAATGGGGTGATCTCATGAAAGTAAAGAAGTAGGTAGCCTAGTTATATTACAAGTGTTTTGTAATTCATTAGGCTCATCATCATTTGAATCAATAAGGGTAACATGTAAATTAAGATTCATGGTAATAAATTCAAGGAGAGGTGCACTATTAATGTGTGGAGTGGTTGGAATGAGATATTGAGGTTTAAGATTTGGTAGTTGTATACTTCATGGATTAGGTTGGGCCTCATGTTTGTAACATTTTCCATTAAAAATGAATACAATACATTGGATACTCAAAGAGGCTATGGCACGTATACGATATGCCCATGGACAACCAAAGAGTATGTTGTACTACAATGGTAAATCAAGAACCATCAACTTGGTGTGAATTATCTTAGGTCCGATAGTAAGTGGAAGCCAAATATAACCAAGTGGTTTTTTATTTATTTTATTAAATCCTCTATATGTGATACATGTTCTTTAAGATTTTATTTAGTGTATCTAATTTGTTGTATTAACCAAAGAGAAGTAACATTAATACTCGATCCTTTATATATTAAGACTTTTTGAATAAGGGTAGTATTAATCACAATTTTAATAAAGAGGGGTGGATCATCAACTCAAAAAAGAATTTCATCATTAATCATATCTTCTTTAATAAATTCTATGGATGCTTTAGAGGATGTAGAAATGGTTTTAATTGTATGTACTTCTGTTAGTGAAGGATCTTTGGAAGGTATTTCTAACTCAAGTGATTTCATTTCTTCGATGTCTTGTAATTGTTGCCTAAGGAATTTGTGATGATATGGAGAAGTACAGAGTAACTCCATGAGGGGAATTTTACAAGGCATTGAATTTAGTTCTTCCAAAAAATTCCAATGTGATTTAGGGGATGAAGAACCAACCCAGGGTTTATAAGGTATATTTTTTTTTGTAAAAATAGGAAAATTAGGTTGGGGTTTTGATTATAGAAGTGTTTCCTATTTAATTTAGAAGATGCGAGTACATTAGTTGTAGTATATTTAAGCAATTGTTCATCATTAGAAGGCTTATTAGGTTTAGTAACAAGGTATTTGCGATCAGGTTTTCATCTATAATTGACTTTTGTTGTGTTCACATATTATAAATTTGTATAGTATTGATCTTAATCAACATAAATTACATAAATATTATCATTCAAATGTTGTATGTTAGGGGTAGAAGAATATTTGTGAGGTTTATAAAATGTAGTCTTGGTAACATGTTTCTTTTGGGAAGCTTTGACATAATCATGATGAAATAATTGGATCATAACATCATAGCCAATTGTGTCTCCTAACCTAAAAGAAACAACAAATTTGAAAATCTCACAACATGTTTCATGTGAATGACCCACATCAACATGAAACCAACAAAATTTATTAGGGTCATAACATAAAGATATGGAATTATTATAGGTGAAGGGTTTAGATGGAGATAATAATTACTTCATTTGTGGGACTATTAATGATGGGTGATAATTAAGTTGATTATCTACTTTGACTATTTCTACTTTCATTTGAGGAATATCACTTATAATTATATTAATTGAGGTTTGGAAAGATTCCTTAGTTGCTATATGACTTGACTCAAATTGTTTCATAAGGAAATCTTGCCTTTTGGCTTGATCAAATGTTTCAGTTAATTTTTTTCAAGATTTTTTTTGGATCTTATAATAAAGTGAAGGCATTAAATTAGTGATAAATTAATTTAAATAGATTATCATCATTCATGTTATGATCAACTTTATGAGCTAATGATTTCCATCATTTGATGAAATCATGAGTTGATTCTGAGGTTGATTGCTTAGCATTGATAAAATGACTAAGATAATTTTCTAGAAGATCATTTTATTGAAATTCCTTTACTAAAGCATTAATCGAGACATCTAATTATGTAATGGAATGTTGTATTAGTTGATTATACCATTATAAAAAATCATCTGTAAATGTTTTACTAACACTTTATATATAGCAGAAGTATTTGTTTGGGTCCATTCCTTATAGAGATTACCAAATGCCTTAAGAAAAGATGTAGGATCTTTAGTTACATCATATTTAATAGTTGGAGATATGTTTCCAATATCAATATAAATAATGAAAGGAACTAAAGGTTCATTTTGGATATTTTGAAGCATCTTATTATGCATGAGGGGTTGCAGAATGAGATTCCCATTTATATCTCTAAGAGGAGGAGGAATAAATTTTAATTTTCTTGACGTAATATAAGAGGAGGTTGATTAGTCATTTGTAGTAAATGATTTTGCATTTGCATCATTTGAGAGGTATTTTTTATTTGCATAACATTCATTTGTTGGATTATTTGTGCAAATATTTGAGTAGTTTCAAATTGATTATTAGCATTTAAAATTGGAATATTAGGAGGATTATTAGTGTTGGTAAGACTCCCATTATTAGGGGTAGGGATGTTTCCTATTAAAGGATTTGTTGTAGGTTAATCATTAAACTTGTATCGATTGATCCAATGGTGTAGTAGGTTAGTTGGAATAAGGTAGTATCCTGAGAAGTGTGGAATAGATTAGAACCATCCACATCATCGGTTTGGGTTATTTAAACCATATTACAAGCAATAGATGAGGAGTTGGAAAAGTACACTAAGAATGATTATCTTCTTGGATAGCGAAAGTAGGTAAAAATGAACAACCCATGTATCTTCTAACTGGGTTAAGGTTATCAAGAAATATTTGGATAAATGGTTTCATGATGTTTAAATAAGGTAAAAAGAAAGATAAGAAAGTGAAAATTAATTTTAATACTAAAAATTATGGGAATAAGACTAAATCAACTAGATATTGTACAATATCAACCAATTAAGTTTTAGGAATGCAAAAAACTATGTCAGCCAAGTATCATACAGTCAAGTAAGGCAACCATAAAAATAGATCGAACAAGTAGTACATAGTCAAACAGGTCAATGTAGTTGGATAAAAAGGAAAAATAAAGTAATCTATAAAATACTGTGCCGAATAGGTTGACTTAGTTCTATATGAAGACACATAAAATATTGTATAAAATACTAGGTTGATTAGGTTGACTTAGTTATGTAGGAAGACACAAATATTAGTCTATAAGAGATTGGGTCAAATAGGTATACTTAGTTCTATATGGAGATAAATAAAATAGCCTATAAGAGACTAGGTCGATTAGGTCGACTTAGTTTTGTAGGAAGGAAAAATCTAACATGTTCTAGATCTGGGCAATTTAGTTTTAGTGATATAAAAATATAACTAAACACATAAGAAACTAGGTTGAACTAGTCGATCTAGTTTCAACACACATCAAAAACCTTGTATTAATGTTGGTTAATACAATTTTTTAATATAATAGAGAATAGAAAATAATAAGTAGTAATAGTGAATTTTAAAATATAACTAACTAATTACTTGAAAAGAAGATCATGAATTTGTACTAAAGGTTTTGATTGAAAGTATAGGCTCCCAAAGATACTTGCTTATCTGTTAGATAGTGTCGGCTTAATATTTCAAATTACTAACTATGGAGGAAGTACCATTCCCATAGCCCACTAAACCTAGTTTTAAGGGTAAGCTAGAAGTAACTTCTCAACACTATTAAATAACCGATGCACCACACAAACAAATAGATGGATGTATTCCTAAGGTTCAATATAGAGGGATATCCTAGGCATTTCCAAAATACCATGAGGTAGGTGGAAACTAAAAACCATGTTTAGCACTGTACTATGGCTATGAGTATTAGGGAAATCCCCTCATGCCAAAATATCTATAAATGATAGATAAGGGCCATCAATAGAGTATCAAGTAGCCCTTCACAATAGTAACTAAGTAGTTTTAAAATTGTTGATACACAATTTCTAGGGAAAACCAAATAAAATGAAAAATAAGAGCAAAAATAAAAAATTTGAAAGTTATTTTATAGTTTTTAGAAAGTAAATAAATAAGTAGGAAATTGAAAGGTACAATGAGTTTAATTACTATTAGTATAGGTTACTTCCCTTTTACTTAAACTAGGAGAAACATAAATGGAATGAAGTTGAGCTGGTTGACTTAATTTTACAAATAAAATAAAATAAAATCAAGCGGGTCAACTCAGTCTGTTGAAAGTTAGACTAAAAATGAACATAGTCAACCTAATCAACTTAGTTTTTTGGGTAGAAAGTAACTACAGAACTAAATCAATTTGATCAACTTAGTCTCTTATAGGCTATTCTATTTGTCCCCCTACATAACTAAGTTGACCTATTCAACCCACTCTCTTATAGAATATTTTGTGTGTCTTCTTATAGAACTAAGTCATCCTACTTGACCCAATTTTTCATAGGCTATTATGTGTGTCTTCTTATAAAACTAAGTCGACCTATTCGACACAGTATTTTATAGATTATTTTATTTTTATTTTTTTTCAAACTACATCAACCTATTTGACTCTGCACTACAATCATAAGACCTAGCTGTGGTTATAAAAATGTTATTTGACTAGAGGCATTAGGAAACTCTCCTTTGCCATAGTGTGATAAGAGATCCCTTAGTGTAGGTTTAGTAGAGCCATTATTGGTCATGACCTTGATTTAAACGTATCACAAAGTGTACTTGTTAGTTGATTACCTTCTCTGATCTTGAATATTATAGAGTAGGATAGGTTATAGAACCATCTAGTTTTGTTTGCATACACACTAGGTTTAAAATACTAAGAAATTATACTTGGATTTCTGGAAAGATTCAATTGAAAAGGTGAGATATGAATAAATTGAGGGCATTTGTAGGATTCAAAAGTTAGGTTCTGCCATTAGAGATTTGTGAATCTTAGGTTGAGGTATACCCTTTAACTTCTTGAAGTAGGAAAAACACACCAAGATTATGGTTTCAAGAGGATAAATAGTCCAAGGGTATGAATGAGGGTTTTTAGACCCATGACAAGGAAAAATCAAAATGTGGTAGAAGTCATAGAACCCTCATCATCTAGAAGTATTAGGCTCCTAGTAAAAGAAGAGGAACTAAGATCCCATCCAGTGTGTATTAAGGAGATCATTATTCATGAGATGGAAGATAAAGTGTGTCAAGATGCAGTACCCAACCATGATACCATGAGGGGATGAACAGGAGTCCTAGGTCACATACTAAGAAGTTAAGGATTATAATCATCAAGGAGGGGAGAAATAAATACATGGTGGAAACTAGAAATAATAATCATGATGGTGCCACCATGTTTTATATATCTATTAAACAAGAGCTCAAAAAGGTTGGAGTTCTCTATCTATTCAAGATCTCATATTTTGGCAAGCTAGATAACTTAGTCCGCTTCCTCTTATTGTGAATTCATGAGAAATTGATATATTTTTCTAGATGGAGGATGAAGATATCGATGCCATGTATCAAAAATTCCATTAGAATCCCCTGCTCAAGCAAATACATCAAACAAGTACTTGTCAATTTAGCAAAGGTGGAAAGGATTACTCAACTACTTAACTACAAAAAGGAAAAAATCATGTTTCCTATAGATAAAATTATTGATCACACAATAAGGGTAATTAAATTATTAGTAAGCATGAATCTAGTAGCAACTAGTATATGTAATGAGATGAGCAAGTAATTTTTTTACATTATGCACCAAGTGGCATAGGGTACCCTCTTTGATATCTCTACGTATATTTTAGAGTCCAACATTAAGGGTGAAAAAACTCACACTGAATAGGCGAGGCCTTTAAATGGTGCACCATTCTAATATTTTTGGTGTTAGATGGAATTATAATCCTGGATGGTTAAGGTGATAGGATTTGGTCTTTTCCCTTAGAGAATAAGTTTCTAGCCAAAAGATACCATACACACCCATACACTTATGTCTACAATGAATAGTATAAGGCCATAATGGAAATGTGGTTTAATGACATGGTCACATATTTTGGTAATGAGTGGCACATCTCAAGCCATTTTTAGAGTGAATGCATAGGATGGGTAAAATTTTTCATCATACAACACTATAATCTTGCACGTATCTTATTGGTAAATGGAGACACCTTTGGGTGGCTCAAAGAACCATTATTTTTAGCCCAAGTTATTTTGAGAACTCCTTATAAGGATACCCAATGCACATCATGTTTCAATAGATGTGGAATGCATAAACAATGACTAATAGACCTTTAGGATGATGTTTACCTATTTAGGTAAGGTCATACCAAAATATGAGGAGGACTTAGATAATGATAATTCCATTGATCTTCCATTGGAAGTAAAAATAAAGAACATATATAGGTTTTACTACCTATTGAAGCTAAGGAGTAAGGAGGGGATATCATTATCATGAATATCTAAACTTGTAGTCAGGATAATGACCTCCAAGAATTTGAAGAAGATAAATCTAGATGTGATGGAGGCTAATTTGAAGAGCCTAAGATTTTTGGTTCTAAATAATATAACATTTCCTTAGTATGGTAACAGACATAAAAAGTGACTCCATTGCCTACATAAAAACCGCCACCTAAGGAAACACAAGTTATTTCAGTAGAAGAAGGAGTAGGGAATGGTATAAATGCACAAGATCAACCATATAATGAAGTGTAAGATAGTGCACAAGACATAAGTCAAGAAGATATATCGAGTGCTTAAGATGTCTAGATAAGAGTTGAAGTTACATTAAAGACCCAAGCAAAAATGGAAATATTTTTGGGTGGATAGAGTGAGCCTAATGATGAAAGATAAAATACCGACACACCTGATGAGCTATGGATAGAAGAAGATAGAGGGGGAGATATCACACATAATGAAATTAGGACCAAAGAATAAGAAATTAGCACCCAAAGTGGATCAGAGAGGGGTAAAGTGAGTCAAGTGTGACTGGTAGAGAAGGAGATCAAATTAGTATCATGGGGTGTGATGTGTTTGAGATCAAAATACTAGAATAGGTGAAGTTACACAAAAGGAAAGGAAAACTTGTTGAGAAAGAACCCAAGCAATCCCCCAAAAGGGAATGAGCTATTAGAAAAAGAGGACATTGATGGGATGCGTGTTAGGGAAGAGTTCAAAAATAAATCATAGATAATGACCTAAACATGTGGGATGCTATGGACCCACAAGGTGCATTATTATATAAGTGAAGGTAAATGTTTTTTTCATTCAATGCATAAATGGATGAACTAGCATTTGAAGCACCCACCAATACCATTAAAGACAGAATGTGACATGGCCCTAAGTGAATGATAACTAATCTATGTCAACCACACTAATTTTAATGAGGCTAAGGCTAGGAGTGCACTGATCAAAATGGAAATTGAGGTAAGTCACCAAAACATTATCAACTATGATAATATTATTAGCTAGGAGGAACATTTGAATAAATTAGATCAGTGATGCACTCAAGCAAAAAATAAGATAACATCCATGAAAATAAAATTGTTAAAGTTATGTTGGAATTATATGAAGGAGGATCCTAGCCTCTTTAATGGAATAGACTTAGAAGTGGTTTAATAAGTGTAAAAAGTGTTGACACCTAAAACTGGCCACCAATGGCCTTCAACTAGACTTCAGACTGATTCTTACCAACCATTACAAATTAAGCCTAAGAATCACTAAACATCCCAATTTTTTTTGCGCATCATTCTTCAAAGCTCAAAATCATGTTGAGACATCCATAATTGGGGTATCTTACTATAATCAACAAAAACCTCTCACAGATTCATCTCAAATCATCATGCAACATCATAACATGCAATTTGGCCTATAAACCTATTAAGTAGGCCACATGGACATAATCAAATCTTGAAAATGCCAAAATCCTAAGTATAATTAATTAACAATATAAATCAAATTAAATTCCTAGTTGAATTATCCATGTACAATTAATGAATTACTAAAAAAGGAAATTCAAAAATATGAAATATATTAGCTTTTCATGATTACCTTTTGTGAGTTGTCAAGCCTTTGGAAATATCTCACCCATGCCTATTCATTGAAAATCATTATTTATTGACACATTTTAACTCTACTCAAGTTAATTAAATCAATTAGGTTAGTTTTGAACCCATTCCATTTTAAACTACACTTTAATTCACCTTGAGTTGGGGTTAGTTCTTAAGCCTCTAAATAAAAGCCTTTGCCTCTTCAAAAAAAAGCTTGGATATTGTAGAGTTATAATGCAATTTTTGTAGAAATATTGATATAATCCATCAATAAAGCATAAGCCACATCAATCCATAAGCCATGGTGCCAAGGAGTCAAGGATAAAATAAAACTCCATTACTAAAGACTCTTTGAGCACAAACTGAGCAAGCCACAAATAAATCACTTAGAACTCTCAAAGAAGGTAAAGATTATTGTTATTTGCATTTTAGTTGGGTTTATAATTGTATTTTGTCACTAAGATACCCATATGATCTAGTCTTAGATATTTTATCATGTTAGTGTGTTTATTTCATTTTTTTGTACACAAACACAACACTAACCCCCTCTCTATTGTCAAATTCCTTGATCACAAAAAGTGAGTATGATGTTAGACCACCTACTAAAAAGGATAATGGGCACAAGGTATATCATCCAAGAAGAAAAATATCAATCCATATCAATTTTTTAGGTTAACTTGAGTGGTGTGAAGGCCTCCTATATAGGCTCATTATGAAAGTTGTCATGATTGAGTGTATTTTCTTAAATTTTTCCTAGAAGAATTAGGCGATCGTGTCATATTTATACAAGGATCAACAAAAATAAGATGTCATATCCATGTAGTTATATTTTAATAAGGACAAAATAAAGAGAACCCAACTTATAAAATAATCGTAAGACCTTTAATATAAAATTAACACTACCCAACAAAAGCTCAAAGAAAGCTTCAAGAATCTTTAGTGTCAGGTAGTTGATGAGGAGAACACACTAGAAGAAGCCTTAAATTAAGTTACAAAGAGGGTCATTGATATAAAGAAAGAGGATAAAGGTACTCAAGATCCACCTCTTGAGTTTTAAGTTTTAAATGTGTACATCTCCAACATCATTAAAGAAGCTAAGGTTGCGATTGTGCACTACACCACTTTTGAGGCTGGTTTTGGCAAGGAGGTGCCATAATTCCTTGTTGATACCTAGACCATTGGTGAATTATTTAAGGGTGTCCAACCAAGTTATAATGGGTTAATTTTTACTCTCCATTATAATGAGCCCTTCCATTTTGGCAAATTCTAGTCTATCACTAGTGCCTCGATTTCATAGAGCATGGTGTACACCAACAAGAGTGTCCACATGTTCACCTAATAATGTAACTAGGAAAATGGAGGAAGTGACAACATACCAATGTCAAATATTCCCAAGTCAAAATAATTTGTGTGAAGTAAATGTAATAAGTAATTAACTTCATCTATTCTCTCATAAACAATTGAGATATGATGGTGAGGAGGGGTTGACATGACTTGCCATGCCCAATAGGATGACACATTAACTGAAATTTGGTCATAGTCACATAAACTGATAGTTGTTAGCACTTGAGAATCCTCATGGCATGTAGGGATTTTGGAAGTCTATAAAAGTCATGTGAAAATTTTACTAAAGAGAGAACTAGTTGTTTGTAAGGGAAACATTGTCAATTTGTTGTCAAAGAGATTTTTTATTAGAAAGGAAATAATTTTGAAATAAAGCGAGGGATTATAGAGTTAGTTTTATCATTGATATTGCGATGGTGCACCTTGAAACCATGAATTTATAAGTAATTTAAATGGTTATTACTATTATTGTCATTATTTTTATTTATGCTTATGGCCATGAAATGTTGCTAGTATGTTTCAGTCTAATGTTATTGTCAATGAAAGTTGTTAGTATATTTGATGATGTATTGCCTTTGATAGAATGATTACTTAGGTAGAGTAGTGATTCTCTATAATCGATCAATGTATGATCATTTTATACCATATGTTGATATAATAATCTAGAATAAATTACAAAGTATTCTTGTTCACTTAAGTATGCACATAAGATGAATGTACTATGTTACCATTGCCAACTAACCCTGACCTATTCTAGTATCTCTCTATACACCTTGGGTGAGTTTTCAAGGATGATTTTGTGATATGTCGACATGGTTAGATAGTGTTGGGGAATGTAATGTGGCATAGTAATAGTGCATGTCACTAAAAATCCACCCAACACCAAGTGACTTAATGAAGGGAATACTACACATATTAAACTAATTTTTTTCATAAATCATAATCTATCATCATTGTTGTCCCTTAATAAAAACAATAATGACCAAAGGTTCTATATTCCTAATATAATTCTTTGCTTAGGAAATTATTACTTAAGTAACTATTTATTATAAATATCTATCGTAGGAATGTTAGAAACCCATGTCCTACCTTTTTCTTTGCATTATCAGTGTAGTAGTTGTTATGGATGCATATGCTTGTAAGTCATCCCTGAAGCACATTTGTATTATCCCACATGCATGGGAAGAAATAGTTATTAGAATAGAATAAGTATTTAAGTGTTAAGTCCTAATGAAGGAATCCATGAATTGTATTGAATTGATCATGTTCAATGAAAGTTACCCCCTCGAAGAGGCTAGTGATTCTATGATTCAACCATTGTAATTTAGTTTTATTTGAGTTAATAAATTACTAAATTTTATACTTTATTTCATGTATTTGTAATTATCTACTAACTTGTTCAGGAAGGATCCTCACATATGGTATCATAGCACTTTCTAGGGCCAATTTTTTTTGCTACCCACCATATGCTCTCACCTTGTTGTAACAGGACCTTGGTGCTCAAAAAGTGGTAGCATATCCTTTTCCAACCCTTATATGCCACAATCTAGATCTACACTTTCATTTTGGCAACATGTCATCATCACTACAAGCATTAAAAGTTTTTCTACTCAATCACATTGTGTTTTTTTAGATCCTATCATCTGTTTTAGATCAAAGTAAAAATCTATCCTCATAACAATGGAAAGTGCTTAGGAATAATCCCTAAAACTTATTATGAGGAGTACTACATGAACCCTAAAGTAATTGGCCCACTGAGAGGACCCACCGGTGAAAAGGGCAATGGCCTTGTCCTAATTGACTAGTTCCCACCTATGAGAAAAACCACGAGCTATCATTTAGGGGTAAATAAATGACCAAAAAATTTCTAGAGTAGTAATTGTTTAAAAAGTATTGATGGCCAGAGATATTTATAAAAACATTTAGGTAGCCATTCAAATTTTCCCTCCATCTCCATCCTATCAGTTTCATAAGACTATTAGTAGAGTATTAGAAGACTATCAGAGGACTTGCCACCAGACATTTGATAGAATTTTTTCATTTTTTTTACCATATATCTCCATTTTTAGCCCTGTTGGTTCTCAAAATTTATTGAGACACTTGAAATTCCATTCTACACATTTTATTCCTTGAGGTCCTATATCTTGATTCCACTTCTAATTCCTACAAATCTCAATTTTCCCCTTTTTAAGGTTTTACCATAACTTCATCTTTTGTCTGTTTGCCTTGAAAATTTTCCAGTGTTCATCTCCCTTTTCTACTCCTTTATCCCTCTTCAATAAATTTTATAGATTTTCCATTCTACTTCTAAAATTACCCTTGCCTTTGTCAATCATACTTAGACTATGAAAAAAAAATGGAACCTTACCCCTTCTGATTTCATCCAAATTAAAAAATTACCTTACTGACCATGTCTTAACTCTAGTTTTCCTATCCATTGCTAAAAAAATAAAATATATATTTAACAAGTTATGGTAGCCACCTGTATAGGCACCAAGGTCATGAAGGAAGAAATCATAGCCTTGAAGGCCCAGGTCACTAAATTAACTGATATGATGTATGGACTAAATCAATAGAATGGCCTTTTGCTTAGAAAATTGTAGGAGTCTTCTTTTAAGATTAATTTTTCTTCCATCCACACACCATGTGGGCCCAAACTGAACTTTCTAAGGTTTAATGGTATAGATCCTACAGGCTGGCTTTATCTCACTAAGTAATACTTCAACCTTCACAACACTTATCCGATCAAGAAAGTCCCAATTGCTTCTTTTCACTTGGAATAAGAGGCACTCCAAAGGTACCATTGGTATCTCAAATCAAATGATGAACTTGATTGGACAACTTTTTCATCCCTAATTTAAGGTAGGTTTGGTCCCTTAGCATTCAAGGATTTTATGAGAGCCCTCACCAAATTCCGTTAGATAGACATTGTTCATGATTATCAAATTGAATTTGATAAACTAGCTAATGACACTGAAGGATTATCCGATGAATTCTTTAAGAGTTGTTTTATTAGTGGCCTCAAACAACCCATCTGATCTGAGGTTAAAATGTTCCAACCTCACACCATGATGGTAGCTTTGGGTCTCATAAATCTCATTGAAGATAAAATCACCTCCCAACATCATACTTCTAATTGGGCACCATCTAAGCCCTCTTTCCATCAGACCAACACTAGGACAACCCCCATTAACCATCTCACAGGAGCTGAAATATGTGCACATCATTAAAAAGGGATTTATTAAAATTGTGATGATAAATAGGTTCTATGGTACAAATACATAGAGCATAAATTGTACCTAATATATGTTGATTCTCCACTAGATATCAAATATTATGAGGATACCACTGAGGAGATCACATAGAAAGTTGATGATTATACGTACTCAAATTCCCCTCTTGAAATCTCCATGCATGCTTTGGAGGGAGTCACTACCCCCAAACAATGTATATACAAGGTTATTTTAATAAGAAACTCCTCACCAACCTTATTGACTTTGGTAGCACTCATAACTTCATCGACCCTCAAGTATCTAAGCAAGCCGATTATTTTATCTACCTTTTTTCCAATTTTGAGGTCAATATTGCCACTAAAGGAACATTACCCTACAAAAATAAGTTTTGTAATGTTTGTATTTCAATGGGAAAATATAACCTTCAGGCCAACATGTTTGCTTTATCTTTAGGTGGATGTGATGTTGTTCTTGATGCCCAATGGTTACAAACCCTTAGACCCATCCTTTGAGATTTTTTAGAGTTATGGATGCAGTTCTTAGAGAATGGATAGAAATACACCTTGTAAGGCCTTCTTCCTAGCTCCAACAACATTTTCAACTCTCATCACATGGAGACACTTCTTAAATGGGGATCCCATAGCATAATTTCCCAACTCTTTTCTATTCTCATTACTTCACCACAAGACTCTCAACCACCTTACAAATTGAATAACCTTTTGGTCAAACATGTCATATATTTTTAAGAACCCACAAGATTACTACCTCATCAACCTCAGGACCATCACATCCCACTACTTCTTGGAAGTATATCTCCAAAATTTTGGCCCTACTAGTACCCATTTCATCAATATATTGATATTGAAATTATTATCCATGATATCCTATAGGTTGCGGTCATTCGACCTAGCACTAGTTCATATTCTTCACTAGTCTTGTTCATAAGAAGGATGAATTTTGGCACCTCTACATTGGTTATTGGTTTAGACACCTAAATTTGGCCACTGATAACCTCCAACTAGGCTTTTGACCAATTTTCACCAAAATGCACAATTTGGCCTAAAAATACTAAATCACATTAAATAAGTTGAAATTGATATATTCAAGTGCCAATTTTGGCTAGAGTATCATTAAATGGGGCAATGCAATTTATGGGCCAACTAATTTTGATCAAATCATTTTGAGTTAAAATACCAATTTTGCACTTGGGTGCTCTGGATTAATCTTTTCTATCAAATTTATTGTACGAGACACATGCCTTTTTTATCTTGTGTTGACAACATCCTAAATGGGATAGCAGATCAAATGCATCTAACATTGACTTCTAATTCTAATCTAGTCAAATTTTAGACTAATAACAAGGCATTCTAATCAATTTGAGTAATTTGTGCACAAAGTGCTTAATCATTCTTAAGAGCCAATTAATCTAAATCAAGGCCTAATTAATAATTCCATGGAAACTTATTGAAAACTTGTTTTTATAAATGAATATTGAATATCTGCATCATCAGGTGACCTCATTTCTTGAGAAGACATCCCTAGGCCATAAATACTACAAATATCAAGATTATGGGTCTTCCATGCCTCTTTATTACCTCCTATGCCTCATTAATGTCCCTTATTCAAAATTCATGATGAAGATAATTATGGATTTTAATTATATAATTAAATTAATCCATGACCACACATCTCAATCTTGAGATGGACGGTCATGGTTGATTCTAGTCATTCTTGAAAATATATAAATAGAAAGGCCATGAACATCATTTTTAAGCTTAGTTTGTGCAAAGTTAATATATCAAATTTATTCCAAGAGCTCTCACATGCCAAAGTTATGATGCCAAAATATTGAGCTAAGCCAAGCCAAAGCCACAAGGTGCCAAGGAGAAGAGGAGATAGCCAAGCCTCCTTTGATAAAGACTTCATGTGCACAAGCCGAGCAAGCCACGACAACAAGCATTTGGAGCATCTAAGGAAGGTGAAGGATTCTAGTTTTTCTTTATTTTTTAATTGTTTTTTTCATTTGTTTTTGTTATTAAGCTCACCCTAGTAACTAGGCCTAGAGATGCATGCTAATTAGTGTGTTTTTATCATTTTGCTTGCATTTTTGGACTAACATAATACTAATCACCTCTCTTGAGTCAAATTACTAGTTCACATAATGTCACTCCTGGTGGGATGATCTTCATGGGAGTGCAATCCACAAACTTTTTTGTGTTTTGTAGTTTTGATTCTTTTTTTTTTGTTGTTTTTGCTTTGAGCAAAAACGGCCAATAAATAAGTCATAAATTTTTATTTAATTAACATTTTTGTCTAAATTTTTTATTAATATATATAAATATGTCATGGATATTCTATAAAAATTTCATAAAAAAATTATTTATATTTTATAAGTTATATCTATTTTAGTGACTATCACTTTCTATTTTTTATTTTTCTGGTAAAAATGGTTAGAACAAAATTTATATATATATTTTTTATTTCCTGTTTAGACTTAAATTTTTTCATAGATATGTACCTTATAGTTATTGACAACCTCTAAAAATTTCTTAGCAAACCAATCTATATTTTGAAAGTTATGTTAAAAATACTAATTGTAGGTTTTTATATTTTATGTGCAGGATTTTCTATGTTATATTTTATTTTTAGCCTTCTAATTTGTTGCTTTCAGGTCTTCATACATTTAAAATTATTTTTTTAATATTTTTTTTAACATTTTATAACCTAACACATTTGTTTTTGGGGTGATTCCTTAAGGGTAGACAGGTAACCGACGGACTTCAAATTTGTTAAAACATGTTTTAGACCATCTTTTCCATGCTTTTAAATTAAACTAGGAACTTTGTTTTAGTACTTAATAGAAAATTTGGGTGATTAAAATAAATTTTTTATAGTTATCCTTTCAAAGTTACAACTTAATACCAAGGGGTAAAAAGAACACCACCACACCTTTCGATTTGGAGCTTAAAAATGAACTCATCTTGCAAAGCTTTTGTGTTCACTACTAGTTTCAATTAGCACTTTATTTTCACAAAATACAAGGATGTTGCATGTATGCTCTTCCATTTATCCCATTTAATAAACCCTTTAGAATCAAAAGCGCTTTCCTTATTTTCAAATTGCCTAGTCCAAGACATAAAAAGAATGCCATCTAAAGCACTCCCCAAAAACTTGTAAATGTATTAGGTGACCTTGACAATGACCCTAAAGTCTTTCTATTTTATGATTTCTTTATTTCATGTAAACTTGGCTTGAGAGGGGTACGTCATTACTTCCCACAAGTTTTTTAGGGAAGCTCTGAATCTAGGTTTCACCTCCTAGCATTGACTTTATTTCGCTCCATATTGGAGTTGCACATGAGACGTAGTGGCACTTTGGACATCACACTACACTGAGTGAACAACAAGATGTAATGGTTGAAAAAAGGACTAGAAATTTTTACAATAATCCAAGTGATACGGACCCAAAATCCAAGATTTTATTTTGCATTGTTTGACATGAAAGTCATTGTGTAATTGATTCCCCTAGAACATTTGAAAACTTGTATATCTTAGACAAATCCCCACTTGTCGTGGAAGTATTATTGGTGCAAGGTGCACCTCAAGGTCCATGTCATAGTACTGTCATTTGAGAGAAGGGGGTGTAAAAACCCTACTATATAATGCACATTTACTTTTGGATGAACACTTAAAATCCTCTCAAATGACGTATATTGACGAATTCAAACAATACCAAGCAACCTTGTCAGTTTAAGATTTAAGAGTGATTAATTATTTGGTTTTGTCCTAGATTAAAGTCTTGTTTGGAGTCAAAAATTGGTGTAAAAAAATTATGCAAACCAAACACATGGTCCTCATTTTCCTTTGAAAAAAGAGGTGTTATGTTTCCCACGTGAAATCATGAATTTGCCTTGTTCAAAGCTCATCAAAACTTGGAGTCATTTCATCCACTTTGGCACAGTTATGATGCCCAATTGAGTCTAGACCTTTGCCAAAGTTTTTTAAGTCCTTCATTTATAATCTAAATTCAAAATTGCACCTTTATAAGTTCATAGGGTTGATGTGTTAAGTGGGTTCACCATTTACATTAAACTTGAGGAAACGTAGGTTCAATTTCTAATTTGGGTTGAAGGACGTTTAAGACTCATGATCGTTATCATCACTTGATAGACTTAAGTCATTTTGTGATAAACACTTGCACTTTGAGTCTATGCACTACAAGATTTTGAGTCAATAAAGGTAGTTTTATGCTGTAAAATTTATGAGAAATTATCTTTGCCTTAGAGAGTTTTTGAAACAAGCATTTTGTCACATCTTTTGGGTAGTCTAGCACTATTACGTTTCCCAAAACATTTCAGATATTATTTCATAGGCCCTATTGCATAGAGTTAAAATTTGTTCCTACATTTTAAAAATCAATCTGATTATACTTTTGTGAACCTTTGTCTAGCATAGTTATGCCATTCACTTTTGTCTAGCTTATTTGTCAAAAGAACCAAGTTTTATACCATTATTTGTGAGAAAATAAACTATCTCTAAAGTGTCTTTTGTTTCATACCTTATACCTATTTGATCGAGTCCATGTTCAAGAATTAAATGCCTAATGTTTGTTAGAAGTGTTTCAAATATATTTAATTAAAAATTTTATTTATTTTCAAAGTCTAGCTTTTGACATCATTTGGCCAAGAGTCCTAGTGCATGCCTTGTTTGAGCCTAGCTTTTGATGCCGTGTTTGGCCAAAAGACCTAGAAAATTTTAAATTTATAGATTAGATTGATTTGAAACACTTTGACCTTAGCATTTGTCATTTCAATTTTTGGTTCATTTACTTAATATTTTTGTGTAAGATGTGTAATGTTAGACACTTAATGTTGGATTATGTTATCACAACTCTTTGCATCAACCTTTTGATCCTTTTGATGAATCTAGACCAAGTTTGAACGTCATCTTTTTAGACATTGTTCTTTTAGATTTTTTAGAACTCTCTTCCCTTTCTATCTCAAATAATTGACTATGGATCCCAACATGTATTCCTACACTCGTAGTGGACTCATGTACAATTTAGGGATTAGTAATGTAGTTGTATAAGATGAAATGGTGCAAGACCCCTACGTGGATAATATTGCTTATGAGATGGATCTTTATCCCTCTTATAATACTCAATTAGGGGCACAAAGCCAAGATCCATTGGCTAACTATTTGATTAATACACCACCTTATTCAGAACAAGACCAAGAATAAACTACACAATACCTAGCTATAATACTCGTAGCTGACGAACCAATTCCTCAACAGTCATGCTCTACTAATACACCTTCCACATATGATCCATTTTTGTTTGAGAATCATTTTTTGGAGAAAAAATAAGATATTTTGGTTCAATCCATAGAGGCAGAGGCCAAGTTTCTAGTAGACTTCCCTCATGAGAATTTACCAAGCCTATTAATAATGCCCCACAACATAATTTATGATCAACATGATTCTACTAGCAATCCTTTAGCTCTAGTCCAAACAACGTATCAGGACCCTAATATGCCTAATAAAGGCAAAAACCTCATGGAAGACCACTTTAACCAAATGTAGACAACATATCAAACCTACCTAAATCTAGCATGCAATTTCAATCAGATGACCATGGTGAGAAAACCTCTTATTGACTTAGTTCCTTCAACAAGAATTTTGATAGAGTTAACTGGTCAAGACAATTAGAGTTTAGACCCATTCATGTAAAACACTTTGGTAGAAAACTTGTTGCATATGCCCATTATTGAAGAAGGTCTTCTGCTTCTACGTAGAATAATGAGCAAAATATAGTGGACAATGTGCAAATAACATCCAATCTAAATCAAAGTGGTAATAACACACAAACAACTAGTCAAAAACATGTGCCTATAGTTAATACCATGAGTGGACCATCATATTAGGGAGTAGGAGTTTTTGCATCCCAACCTCAACCAGTTATTTCATCAAGTGTGTAACCAATAGGATTAGGTAGTCAACCAACAACCAATGTCACATCTCAACAGCTAAATGAGATAAATCCTACTCCTCAACAAGTGATGAATAGTATTCCAAAATAGTAGGCACAATCTAGTGTACCAATGCAATAGAGGCTAAATATATTACCACCTCAACAAGGGGAAACTAATGTTCCACCTCACCAAGTAGTGGCAAATATACCTCCTCAATTATAGACTAGTGTACCAATCCAAAACCAAATGATGACTAGCCAATAATGTGTAAATATTAATCAGTGACAGATGTCAAATATTCAACATGATTTTGCTTCCCAAAAAAGATTCATGTAACAAGGAGGCTCCCATGTTTCTCAAGTACCTACTAGATAACAATCAGTTCAAAATGTGCCACAAGTTCAGAGACAGGGTCTTAGTCTAGAAGTTCCCACTCAACAACAAGATTTGATTAGTCGATAACATGTTCATTTTCAACCATAACCGGTAAGTATAGTTATATCCCTCCATCCCAACCACAAAATCCTCTAATTCAAACCTTCATAGCCAATCCAAACCAAAATATCACACAACCAAATGTTCAATTTCAAGTGCATTTTAATCTACGTATGCATATTCCTAGTCTATTTCCCAACCAAACCAATATACCCCAATAGATATCTCCATCATACCCTGGTCAAAGTGTCCCACTTGTGACCTCCCAACCATCTACCCAAACCAATATTCTCCCTTAAACCAATGTTCCTTCCAATTTCTTATCCCAAGAATTATAACAAATGAAGGATGCAATTTCTACCATTTAGGTTAAAAAATAGACTAAAAAGTTTAAGTTGGATGACTATGTTCTTATGACCCTAAGGCCCATTTAATCGAGTTCTTTGTTGCATGTCAACTAGTGGCATATAGTGATATATACCTTTTGTTGATGTTTCCAAGGAGATTGGCTGGACAAGCTTTGGAGTGGTTTTTAAAGGTACCCAAGAATTTGGTAATAGATTTTGATGATCTTTTTGATAAGTTTGTGCAGCACTTTTCCTATAATCTCACACATGAGATTTCATTGGTTGACTTAACATAAACAAAAAAAAAAGTTGGTAAGAGTTTTGAAAGTTATCTACTATGATGGAGAGCCCTTACAAACTGATTCACCCATAATTTATCAGACAACTAATTAGCCGTTGTGTTTACAAAAAAATTATATAGTGAGATAGCTTATCATCTGGAACTAAAATATGCACATACTTTCAAGGAGATCATCAACAAAGGCTTGTTGATTGAGCGAGCCCTTATTAATAAAGAGATCATCAAGCTTACATCAATCAAGGTACCAATCATGGAAGTGGCTAAAACCAACATTCAATTCAAGTGCAAGCATCAAAACCAACATAGGCCAATAACCAAGATAGACCAAAGCAATTCAACCACAATAAGAATGTTGTGGGTAATGGAGTAATCGAGTCATATCATGTTCAAATAGTGAAAACATCGTATTCACCACCTTTTCAGCTTACTCCTACCCAAAAACCTCTCCAACCAATGTCACAAGCACAACAACCAAGACCTATGCAATAAATGCAATAACTTTTACCATTACAAACCCCTCCTCTAAGGATAACTGTGCCTACGTGTCATGTCTTTAGAGACATAGGAGATCTTATTGAGTCTATATTTCATAAAATTACCACTGCTAATCTGATTATTTGGCCTAGACCAAAGCATTATCCACAAGGAATTCTTTATCTTGATTGGTACCATGAAAATGAATTTTGTGAATATCATCAGGTCAATGGGCATAATCTATAAAGATGTGTACAAATCAGGAATTTGATTGAGAATATGTTGGAGAATGGAAATATAACATTAGATAATGGTGCTTCTACCTCCAATCAAACTCTTAGGATTTATCAAAACCATTTTCCCCAACATAATACATAGTAGCAGTATAACAATCAACAACAACAACACCGACTAGTGCAACAATAGAATCAATAGTATCAAAATCAAAGTTTGAACCAAGAAAATCAACAATATAATCCACAATGTCAGAATAATGGACAAAACCAAGGTTATAATGGTTACAACTAACAAACTTACCATGCAGTTACACATGACTATAAAATAGTGTATGTCATATTGCAGGGAGCAACGTTAATACCATCTTCATTAATCCTACACTGAGCACTAATCAATCTAGACCATTTATAAATAGTACCACTAAACCAAATTACATATATAATCCTTATTTGACCTAGGACTACACATAGGCAAACTAATAAATTAGGACTCCCACTTTTGGACCATATACCGATAACTCATTCTTGCCACGTGACTAGATACAAGTGCACCGGCAATCGAGACTTGTCTTATCTAGTCCCAAATCATTCCTAATATTTGTTAGCATTTATGGCCCAACATCTAATCCTAATTTTTCAATCACAACTCAAAGGTCAAAGATTACTATCCCAAGTCCACAACCATCTACCACTTTGCCTGTTATCTAACCAACCATTCAGCCTCAGAATAAACTATTCACCATTGACCAAGACAAGAAGTTTGATATTTTGGAACAATTGTAGAAGACACCAGCACAAATTTCTATTTTAGATTTTCTATGAATGTCAAAAATTTATAAGCACATTTTGAATGAGTTTTTAACCCAATCTACTATTTATAGTGATATATCCCCTGATAAATTTCAAGCTTTGGTTGGACACCTAGCTCCAGCCCGACAAGTCACATTCAACCAAAGTGACATGTCTTCCCATGGCTCACTTCATAATAATCTATTATACATTGAAGTTTATATAAAGTGGCATAAAGTGAAATGTGTCCTTATAAACAATGGATCAGGCCTCAACATAGTGTCTCTAAAGCTCATCAAGATTCTTGGGTACACAATGGCAGATCTCTAGCTAGAAACGATAACAATCAAAGCCTATCATAATCAAGAAAGAGAATCACAAGACACCATTAGCTTACCAGTTATCATTGGGCCTTTGACCCATGATACACTTTTTCATGTGCTTGATCTTGAGTTGTCATATAATATGCTTCTAGGTAGGCCTTGGTTACATGAGATTCATACAGTCCCATCAACATTGCACCAATGTATCAAGTTCTCCCACTCAGGGATGGAAGTGAATATTCTAGGAGATTTACACCCATATAAACACTGTAAACATCTTGAGGCTGAGTTTCAAAGCTAAAATTACCAATACAACATGAATCTAAGTTCCAGGCAGGATAAAGGAAAGGCCATACTTATTGATCCTCCATAGGATAATTTCATAGATCATAATACCTTGGATTCCCTTTCCCACATGATGCCTCCTAAAGCTTTCAATCATTTCACCATTTAGATAATGGCCCAAGGGATTATGTGACCCATGATACCTTACATATTGCTAATCTTCCCCAGAATCCAAATACATTTGGGGGACCTAAAAATACCCCACACATGCATTGGTAATAAAAAAACAAAGACAAGGGACTTGTCATGTTTGTACCAACATCTAGCCTAGAACCAGACCCTCTTGAAGGGGATGAATCATGGTTGTACAATGACAACCAAGTTGATTGTTAAAAAGGTGCAAAGTATCTTATTCCCAATAAGATCATGGAGCATCAAGATTATGAAGGAAGAGGCCTCACACAAAATCAACAAAGAACCATCAAGCCAATTTTCATGACTAAGTACACAAGACCCTATGGACTTCAATTTAAACTACCTGAGGGTTACCCCACATATCTTATTCAAGTTCCATCACTGGTGGCTAGTGACGATGATGTTGATAGTGAAGCAGAGTCTGATCATAGCCTCACCTTTGATGACCTATCTAAGACTAACATGTTTGATAATAATACCATATGTACTCTTACCCTAATCATTTGTCACAACCCATTACCATTATACTATCCTCAACTAATAGATTGGGACCAATAAGAATCTAATTTACTGATTGATGAGTTTTAGAATGATGAGGCATTTTGTGACTTTTTAGGCCTTAGAGACAATGTTTCGTTAGGAGATCATAAATCAAGATTATCAATTACATTGGATCCTGAGGCCTATTTTGGAGAGCGTATGAACACCCTTATCCAAAAACAAATAAATAAAACATTGAGGTCCCCAAGTGAAAACATCTTTGATGTTCTTTATAACTATGGAAAAAATAAAGATAAAGGCCATTCTAGTGGTGAAAACCTATTTTAGGCACCGTTAGATGAGGGTGTTCATTCTTCTTCGAATTTAGACCAAGAGACAACCAATGATGAAATTACCTATGGATCTGAGTTTAATTTTTTGTAACAACAAGTATTTGATTGAATTATTTTCTGATTGTTTTTCTCACATGGCCAAATCTCCTATTAGGGGACTCAGATTCATCAGACCTAGGAGACGTTAAATATTAAGTCCTAACAAAGGACCCTGATATAGTCCAACAGTTCAAGTCTTTTCCTACTATCCTAGAAGATGGCTCGACCCTTGTAGTAAAAAATATAATAGAGGTAAACATCAAGACTCCATTAGACCCAAAATGGATAAAATTGGGTGCGTCCCTCACTGAGGAGGAACATGAAGTCTTTACAGCTCTGCTGAGAGAATTTGTAGATATCCTTGCATGGTCTTATTCTGACATGCCAGGTTTGGACCCCACCTTGGTTCTACACCACCTTGTGGTCAATCCTGATGCCAAACTGATGAAACAAAAGCTACTAAGATGCATCCTTGCATTTTTATCTTAGTAAAAAAAGAGTTGGAAAAAATCTTAGAAGTAGGATGTATCCAATCTATTGACTACTTAGAATAGATATATAATGTTGTACCTATTAGCAAAAATATTGAAGGAATCATAATCTATACTAATTTTTAAGATATAAATAAATCTTGTCTTAAGGATGACTTTCCATTACCTAATATTGACATGATCATCGACTCCATGGTAGGTTATGAAATTCTTTCAATCATGGATGGATTTTCAAGATACAACTAGATCAAAATAACACTAGAAGACCAACATAAAATGGTGTTCACCACTCCATGGGGAACATTTTATTATTAGGTAATGCTATTTGGTCTTAAGAATGATATAGCTACATATCAAAGGGCCATGACTATCATATTCCATGATATGATGTATGATATTGTTGAAGACTATGTCAATGACATATTAGGAAAATCCAAAACCAGGGACAACCATCCAGCAGTGTTATGTAGGATATTTAAAAGATTAAAAGAGTATAAAATCAAACTCAATCCAAAGAAACGTGTGTTTGGAGTAACCTCAAAAAATTTACTTAGCTTCATTATGTCTTGTGGAGGCATTGAAGTCAATCTAACCAAAGTCCATGCTATAATCAAGATGCTGCCACCAACCAATTTGAAGCAACTCTATAGTTTGCAGGGCAAGATCCAGTCAATCTGATGCTTCATCTCTCAGTTAGTAGAAAAGTGTCATCCATTTACACATCTTCTAAATAAGGGAGTTGAATTTCACTGAGATGACCACTACCAAATAGCTTTTCAACAACTCAAGGACTATCTAGTTAATCCACTTGTTTTGTTACCTCCTAAGCTAGGAAGGCCATTCCTATTGTATCTATCAGCTACCGACAATGCCTTGGGGGTAATTTTGGATCAACATGATAAAAATGGAAAAGAGAATGCAGTATACTACTTAATTCTTACCTTGGTTACATATGAACACAACTATATACCTATTGAGAAATCTTATCTAGCCATGGTCTTCACAGCTAAAAAACTATGCCATTACATGTTGAACAATAAGACCATGGTCATTTCAAAAGTAGATCCACTCAAGTATCTACTATCTAAAATAGATTTACAAGGTAGAATATCCAAATGGATCATGCTTCTTAGTGAGTTTGACATAGAGTATGTCAATCAAAAGGTAATCAAAGGATAGGTCCTTGTAAATCAACTTACTGAAGCACCCCTTATTGACACAAAGCCACTCAAATTTCATTTTCATAATGAATCCATAATTAATGTCATTGACACACCTCTTGGGGAGTATCACTAGAAGCTATATTTTGATGGTTCATTTACTGCATATGATCAGGGATAGGTCTCTTATTTATTACACCACAGGAGGATCTAATCCCTAAATCATTCAAAAATAGTTTTCCTCGTACAAACAACATGGTTGAGTATGAAGCACTTATCACAGGACTTGGATAGGTAGTATAATGGAATATATCTCATCTAAAATTTCATGGTTATTCTTAATTAATCATCAATTAGGTCATATACCATTTTCAAACCAAAGATGACAAGTTGGTTCCATAGAAGGCTATGATCGATACCTTAAAGTAGTAAATTATAAATATCCAATTTGAGCATATACTAAGGGATATTAATATAACTACAGATGTCATGGCTACTATCGGCTCTCTGATTCAACAAATAGACAAAGCTAGAGAATATCAGTTCCTTGTTGATAATTTGTTTTCACCAACTCATGAATGTTTAACCATTACAATGATTTGTGATATTGTTGGTCCTAATTATATCTGGTACTCAGACCTTTAAAACTACCTTCATTACCAATTTATACCACCTAACCTATCTCAAAAATAAACCAAATCCTTTATTCATCATTCCATTCATTATACTCTACTTGGATCCACCCTTTACCACCATAGTTTTGATGGAACTCTACTTCATTGTTTAAATTCGATAGAGTCTACACTAGCGTTAAGAGAAGTTCACAAAGGAGTATGTGGAGCTCATTATAGTGGGGTAATCCTATCCAAAAATCTCTTACAAATGGGTTATTATTGGCCCACAATGGATGCAGATGCAACTGTATATGCAAAGAAGTGTGACAAATGTCAATGGCATGCTAATCTGATTCATGCCCCAGCATAAACTATGAAACCAATGTTGACACCATGGCCATTTGCTACATGGGGACTTGACCTCATTGGGAATATCAACCCCAGTTCATCTAACAACCATAAATATATCCTTACCACCACTAAGTATTTCACTAAGTGGGTTGAAGCTATACCCCTCACATGACTGGAAAGCAAATTTCCAAATTTATCTTCAACCCAACATTACATCTAATAATAGAGGATCATTCAAGAACAAGGGTGTAGACCAGCTATGTATCGAATATAACATCACACAAAATTTTTATACAACATATTACCCTCAAGGTAATGACCAGGCTGAAACATCAAACAAAACCATTGTCAATATTCTCAAAAATATTATAAATGATGCTAGTCGTGATTGGCACTTGTAGATATTCCCTGCTCTTTGAGAATACCATACCAATCATCAGACTCCTATAGGAGCCACTCCATACTCATTTATGTTACTAAAGACATCCTTCCCATTGAGGTTGAATTGCCTTCACTATGCATATCTTTCAAACATGTCCTAGATGATCATGACTATCGAGTAGCTCACCTGCAAGAACTAGACCTATTTGATGAAAAATGCATAGTTGTGCTTAATAATATTTAGGCATATCAGAATAGACTCAAAGGCCACTACAATCGATATGTCAAATATAGAAAATTTGAAATTGGTGATCTTATTCTTAAAGAAAACCAAAAGAATACCATGGTTGAAAAGAAGCATAAAGGTAAATTCAAACCAAACTAGATAGGGCCTTTCATCATTACTATAGATTATGGATCAGGGGCATACAGGTTTGCCACACCAAATGGAGATGAACTTCCTGAGCCAATAAATATTATTCACCTCAAGTGATAATATACTTGAGCATTAAGGTGTATTATCTGTAAAGACCATTTTAGTGGTGCCATTTTATCACTATTCTTCTTTGTAAAAATATTATTCTTATCTATCATCTTAGCCTTATCCATTTTACCATTCCATTCTATCGACCAGATGTGTTCTAAAATCTAGCCCATTTGACCTTGGTTTTTTCCATTTGCTACACATTTTCAACATCAAGGAATTTGATCAGTTTCATTAGTTGTTTCAAGTACTTCAGATAGAGATCATATTTTGGAGTAGTATGACAAAAGTTTCAACAATTTCATCCTTCATTTGTTATTCCTTTCTTATCACTAGTCTTGCTACTAATTATAACCACCTTTGGGTAAATTAGTATTATTGATCTATGATGTTGTGTCCTAGTTATAACCGCTTATGGGCAAACTAGGAGCAACATTTATTTATTAAGTCTTGACGTATCAACTTACCACTTCCTATGCCAAACTATGCCTTTTTACCACCTATGTCTATTTTATTTGAATTGACTGCTACACTAGTCGACTTCCTCCATTATAGGGTAAAACTACAGTGACTTGAGGTTCTACTCTGGGACTATGTAGGTAGCACTCGATACTTGTTGAGGTTAGCTTAGTCACCCCCTTTCCATGCTCTCATCATTTTTTGAGCAACATAAGTTTGAATGCTCTTGCCATTTTACGAGCTTGAACTATTTAGTGTCTCATCATTCTTGATCAAGTTGAGACACTTCAAAAATTTCCAAAAACATTTGTAAAATCATTAGAAAAAACCAAAAACATTGACCATTTCTTTGCCTTAAGGATTCTGAGAAACCTTACTAAGTTGCAAACAAACCACTTGTCACTTAGTTTCCCCATCCTTTTTGGCCTTTTCTCTCATGAACTTTCCATTTTTCAAGACCATTCCTATTCTTCTATCACATCCATTTTATTTGTTTTCACCAGTTATCATTTTTCTTTCCATTCCCTGAGAGAACTACATTTGGCCTAAAGTTTTTGTTAGATATTAAATCCATGGAACTATGTAGGTAGCGTCCACTTCCTTAGTGCATATTGAGATAGCTCAGCCACCTCCTTTCTTTTCTTCTATTCCCCCATTTTATTTATTTGTTAAGTTGTCACCTATTTTCTAGGGGCAGTGTTTGTATGGTTTCTATTGAGTATTTATTTGTCATTTTGTTTGTTTGCTTTCAGAACTATTTCCTTGATTTAGTTTATGTGTGTTCATTAGGTGATTCCTTGCCCACACTTACACTTGAATCTATCCATATTCATATGCTTACATTGTCATCATGGTTTCTATCATTAGTACATTATTTTCTATTGAGTATTGGATTACAGGAGTCAGTTCTTATGCATATTTTGGCCAAGTCTTCATGATATTATACCATGATGTCTACCAACACATGCTACAATAAACCTCAGCATTAAGAAGTCTATTCAACAATTACAGCATCAACATCCTGATTCAATCATATCCCAAACAGAGTAATTAACCATGAAAGAAACTCAACATTTACTAGTTTAAATGAGCATTTCCCTACTAGTAGGTTATTCCAATTCATAATTACCCTCTGTGTTAAGTTATCATCATCCTCAACCAAGTTTATCATGCTTTCCATAATCGGGATCCAATGATTATAACCACCTATGGGCAAATCATTGCACACCATCCCACCTACATTTCTCAATCATTATAACTACCTTTGGGAAAATCATTGTATCATCACCACTTCCCTTTTTATTCCCATACAGGGGCACATTGTTATCTTTTTTATCTATCCTAACTGGGGCAGTGCCATTTTCTCAATGATTATAACCACCTTTGGGCCAATCATTGTGTTATCATACCACGTTGCCAATATCGAGGTACAATGCTTATAACCACCTTTGGGAAAACCATTGTACACCATCCCACTTGAATTATCAATGATTTTGAATACTTTTTCAAAATCATTATGTTTTCACCCTATCATCTTTCCTTTCTTTGGTCCCCTCATTTTGCTTCTTATCGAGGGACCGTTTGCCGACCTACTTATGCCAACTATTCCCTCAAAGGGGAAAACCATCATATAGTTAGTTTATCATAATTTTAGTTATATTCATATATGACGTTTTCATTATTTTTGAATATTTTACTATGCTTATAACTTGCAATGCCTTACCAAATAAGGGCAAACTATAGACACCTAAATCTGGCCACCGATAACCTCCAACTAGGCTTTTGACCAATTTTCACCAAAATGCACAATTTGGTCTAAAAAACTAAATCACATTAAATGAGTTAAAATTTATATATTCAAGTCCAAATTTTGGCTAGAGTATCATTAAATGGGGTAATGCAATTTATGGGCCAGCTAACTTTGATCAAATCATTTTGAGTCAAAATGCCAATTTTGCACCTAGGTGCTCTGGATTGATTTTTTCTATCAAATTTCTTGTATGGGATGCACACCTTTTTTATCTTATGTTGAAAACATCCTAAATGACATAGCAGATCCAATGCATCTGACATTGACTTTCAATTTTAATCCAATCAAATTTTGGACCAATAACAAGGCATTCCGATCAATTTGTGCACAAAGTGCTTAATCATGCTTAAGAGATAATTAATCCAAATCAAGGCCTAATTAATAATTCCATGGAAATTTTTTGAAATATTGTTTTCAGAAATGAATATTTAATATCTGCATCATCAGGTGACCTCATTTCTTGGGAAGACATCCCTAGGCCATAAATGCCACAAATATTAGGATCATGGGTCTCCCATGCCTCTTTATTACCTCCCATGCCTCATTAATGTCCCTTATTCTAAATTCATGATTTGGATAATTATAGATTTTAATTACATAATTCAATTAATCCATGACCACACATCTCAATCTTGAGATGGATGGTCATGATTGATTCTGGTCATTCTTGAAAATCTATAAATAGAGAGGCCATGAACATCATTTTTAAGCTTAATTTATGCAAAGTTACCATGTCAAATTGATTCAAAAATATCTCACATGCCAAATTTATGATGCCAAAATATTAAGCCAAGCCAAGCCAAATCCACAAGGTGCTAAGGAGAAGAGGAGATAACCAAGCCTCCTTTGATGAAGACTTCATGAGCACAAGTTGAGCAAGCCACTACAACAAGCATTTGAAGCATCCAAAGAAGGTGAAGGATTCTTATTTTTCTTTAATTTTTAGTTGTGATTTTCATTTGTTTTTTTTATTAATCTCACCCTAGTAACTAGGCCTAGAGATGTATTCTAATTAGTGTGTTTTTATCAATTTGTTTGCATTTTTGGACTAACACAATACTAATCACCTCTCTTGAGTCAAATTCCTAGTTCATAATTGGGATCTGAACAAACTAAACATCAAGGATAAGTTTCCCATTCTCATATATGATCTCCTTGATGAAATCCATAGTGCATAATTTTTCTTTCAATTAGACATGTGCTTTGGGTATCACTAAATTTGTCTTCATGATGCCGACATTCCCAAGACAACCTTTCATACACATGATGACCATTATGAGTTCCTTGTCATGCTATTTGGGCTTACTAATTCCCCTTCTACCTTATAAATTTTGTTGAACCAAGTATTCTTCCCCTTGTGGAAGTTTATCTTGGTCATCTTTTATGACATTTTCATATATAGTCCTACATGGGAGGATCACCTCTACCACCTCGACACTGCCTTGGGATTTTTTACTGCCAACCACCTATGTGTCAAACATTCAAAGTGTTATTTTATGAAAATAGAGGTTTAGTATCTAGGACATATTATTGCATCTAATGGTGTTTGTGTCAACCCCACCAAATTACAACTATGATAAACTGGCCACAACCAAAGACCCTCAAAATCTTACATAGATTTATTGGTCTAACAGGGTAATACAAAAAATTTGTTAAGGATTATGGTGAAATTGCAGATCCATTGATATTTATACTCAATAAATGTGTATTTTTATGGTTACCTACATCTACCCAAGCATTTTCCCACCTTAAACATGCCATTTGACCATGCCAGTCTTGTCCATGCCTAATTTTTCTAGCTATTTGTGCTTGAGTGTGATGTGTGTGGAATGGGTCTTGGTGTTGTAATTATACAGGAAATCCACCCCATCACCTTCACTAGTAAGGCCCTCATTGGATGAAATTTGGTATGTTTCACATATGATGAAGAGATGATGGCTATCCTCCATGTAGTTCATAAATGGCATCCATATTTGATTGGCCGACACTTCTACATAGAAATCGACAATCAAAGCCTCAAATATTTTTTATAACAATGGGTATCTTCCCCAAATCAACAAAAATGGGTTTCTAAACTCATGGCATATGATTATGAAATTACCAACAAAAAAGGTGAGGAAAATTTGGTGGTTGATACTCTCTCTCGTCAACTCAAAGACCCAGTGCACCTTTGTGTATTCTCTCTTCACATTTTAACCTAACTCCATGATATCTAAAATGAATGGAATAATGATATCCAGACCCAACAACTCATTATTAAACTATTTATTGATTCATATACTAAACCTCACTATACTTAGGATGGCCACACATTATGATATAAAGGTCACCTTTTTTTACTGAAAAGCTCCAAGTTCAAACACCCAATTTTATAGGAGATGCATGCTTCCCTTTCTGCTGGTCATTCAGGGTTTCTGAAAACATATGAGCGGGTTCACCACAATTTATTATGGCCAAGCCTCAAGTAGGATATCAAACCATTTGTAGCTGAATGTGATACTTGCCAACACATTAAAAGTGAAACAATTTCCCCACCTGGTCTACTCCAACCACTTCTAATTCCCACACATATTTAGACTGACATTTCCATGGATTTTATTGAAAGCTTCCCCAAATTTGGTTACAAATTAGTGATTCTTGTCGTAGTGGATTGCCTTTCTAAATATGCTCATTTTTATACTTTGGCCCATCCCTACATTATTTCCACCATTTCTTAAACATTTATTGATCACATATTCTGATTCCATGGTGTTGGTGCCTCTATTATCTCAGATCAAGATTCTACCTTCACAAGCCATTTTTGGCAAGAACTTTTCTAGTGTCTTGGTACACATTTTAAAATGAGTTTAGGATATCATCTATAGAATGATAGCCAAACTAAAATAATCAATAAATATCAGGAAACATATCTTTGTTATTTTGTCATAGAGTAAAAAAATTAATGGGTCAAATGGTTACCTCTTTCAAAATGGTGGTGCAATACCTTTTACCATACCTCTACTAAAATGACTCCATATGAAGTGGTTTATGGTCAAGTTCCCCCACCATTCCTCCCATATACATTAGATAGTTTACCAGTTCAGGTAGTCGACACTACTCTCTAGCATTAGGATTAAATGCTCTTTACCCTACAGGAAAATCTCCATCTGGCATAGAATCACATGAAGTAGCAGGCTGATCAACATCTCTTTGAGCTCACCTTTCAACTTGGTGATATGATTTTTCTTTATTTACAACCATACAAATAGTCATCCCTAAAATAAAAAGGGTGTCACAAGATTTACCCTAAGTCTTATGGGCCATATAAGGTTCTCCAACAAATTGGGTCTATTACTTACAAGTTGGAGCTTACACCTTCCTCCCACATTCACCCAGTCTTTCATGTCTCGTGTTTGAAGACAGTTTTTAGAATCAATATTAGAGTGCAAATAATTTTACTAGACCCTGATAATGAAGGATCCCTCCTCACATTAGAAGTAGTCTTGGCCTGGTGCACTCACCAACTTCACTCCCATTCCATCATAGAAGTCTTAATCTAGTGGCATGGTAAGCAGCTCGAAGATGTCACAGAGGAACCATTTTTCCAAATTCAACAATGCTTCTCACATTTGAAGCTTTGAGGACAAAGATTTTTTCCAAGAGGGAGGGGATGTTAGGAACCCATGTCCTACCTTCATCTTTGCATTATCAGTGTATAATTTGTTATGGATGCATATGCTTTGTAAGTCATCTCTGGAACACATTTGCATTATCCCACATGTATGGGAAGAAATAGTTGTTAGAATAGAATTAGTATTTAAGTAAGTGTTAAGGCCCAATGAAGGCATCCAAAAACTATATTTAATTAAATATGCTCAAAGGAGGTTTTCCCCTTGAAGAGGTAAATGATTATATGATTCTATTTGAGTTAATATATTGTTGATTTTCATAGTTTATTTTGTGTATTTTCAATTATCTGCTAATTTGTTCAGGAAGGATCCTCATAAGGAAGCTCTTTCTTAGTATATGAAACATCACATGGAGTAGGTATCTCCATTATAGGAGTTGTGTTAGTATCAAGTGGACATGTAAGAAGCTCAATATTGTTGTCCCCCAAAAATATCACTCATTTTTGGGACAATATTTGAATTATTTTGGTCCTACAGACCAAAATTGTCTCTTCCCTTTTCAAAATTTGTCCTGGGCATTCAAATTCCTCATTTTTCAAGCTTCTCAAAAAATCTACGGACTCAGCAGGCTAGAATCTACGGACTCAATAGGCTTGAATCTATGGACTCAGCAGGCTTGAATCTACGGACTTTACAGGAAAAGAAAATCTACGGACTCTACAGGCCAAGTTAAACGGGCTTCACAGGTTGATTTCTACGGACTCTTTCAAGGTTAGAGAAAACACAGACTTGGTTTCTACAAACTTTGCAGGCAGGTTCATTTCTAAAGGTTAAAAGGCTTCTGCAGGTGGGTTCAATCAAAAGAATTAGTTTCCAACACTTAATCATTTTTGGGATTGGTTCAGAGCCTTGGTTCAACGGCATCAGCAAGAGTTAAGCGCTTCATCAAGGTTCAAAGTTCAACCGATTCATGGTTCAATGGCTTCAAAACACATATCAAAGAGAAGAAGGCTTAAAACTTTGAATCGTTGAACCATTGAACCACTTTAGTTCAAAGGTTCAAAAGGTTCAAGGTTCAACAGGTTCAATGCATTTGGTTCAATGAAGATCAAAAGGACTTAGCCAAATCAAAGGGAATAAACCATTGAACCAAAGCTTGGTTCAACGGTTGGTTTAAAGTGGTTCAATGCTTTGGTTCAATCAAATGGTTCACTCAGTCATTTCATCAAATGGTTCACCGGCTTAGTTCAAAGCTTGGTTCATCAGCTTGGTTCATTCAAAGGGATCATCGGCTTGGTTCAAAGCTTGGTTCTAAGTGTGGTTCAAAGCTTGGTTTAATGATTGGTTCAAAGGAGCAGTTCAATGCAAAAGTTCAAAAGAGCCTCCTGAGGAACAAGTGCCCTACAAGTGCCCTTGCGGAGGGCACTTGGTTGATAACAACACCCTTCAGAAGGGTTGTTTTCAAGGAAGCCTCAAAAGGTAAATTCTTTCAGATTTTTGTTTAAGGCAGTCGAAAAAGACTAAGGCATAATTCCTTCAGACTTTTTGTCTCAAGGAATTCCTTCAGACAAAAAGTCTGAAGGAATTCAGGAAAGAAGCCACGGGAGGAAAGCCTGAAGGAATTTCCAAAGGCAAAGACAAATCAATCGAAATAATTATGTGGACTTTTTGTTCATGGGAAAATGTCTGCAAACTTCTTGTCCGCAGGAATTATCTGCGGGAAATGTTTCGAAGGACTCCAAAGAAAAGGCCGCCGAAGGACCCCGAAGGGTAGGTGCCCTTGCGAGGGACTCTCGACTGCCAACTTAAAGGACACTTCTCCAAATCCAAAGGGTCACCTTCCCTTCGAGAGGATGCAAAACAAAGGACTTAGTGACCTACCATAATAAAGAAGCCTGAAGGCCATTCAAAGACCACCTAAAGGGTAGATACCCTTGTGAGGGGCTCTTCCCAACCTAAAGCAGATCATTTCTTAAGGCCCGAAAGGTAGGTCCTCTCTGGGAAAGCTCAAATGACAAAACAAGAAAGCCGAAGAAAACCCAAGGGTGACACGCCCGAAGATGTCAAAGTCAAGAATGGTGAACTAGCTGTTGGAAATTCAAGCGTATTGACGGGTGCTAGAACATCAATTTCAAGGCTCAAAAAATAGCCATTGATCCTTGTAGATTTAAATCTATAGACCTAAATACATTCAAAGTCTTTAAGGCTGAGATCAGTAGGAAGCGATTAAGGAACAGAGTATCAGATTGAATCAAGGACCCGATTCAATTAACCAAAAAAGGAGGAACAATGAAGAAGGATTAGATCATCAGGTGGATATTGAAAGTTGCAAACTTTTAATAGCATGACTTGTTTCTCTGCATTGATAAAAACAAATGGGTATATGCCCCTAAATTATAGCCTATCTTCTTAACAAATTTCAATGTAACATGATGTGTTACTATTCCCGAGTCTTTCTTGAAGAGGCTATATAAGGGACTCTCTTTTATTGTAAATATATCTCTCTTTGACAATCAAAAATTAAACTCTGCCCAAATTGAAAAGCATTATTGAGACTTTGAGCTCAGATTGTTGATCACATTTTGTTATTAGAATAAGAAAGCAAGTGACTTTTCAGACTTTGTGCTATGATATCTTTGTTGTTGAGGAAACTATTCTTATGTCTTTTTCCTTAATATATTTTATGTTCCTTCAATTCAACAAGCAAAATTAGTGAAAGTAGTCAGGAAGGTGTCCTGAAGTCAACTGTGGAGAGACTTTGTGCCCCCATAATTTCCTTTAGCGTGTTTTCTTTTCATTTCTGTGTAAAGGACCTTGGGATGACTTTGTGCCCTCATTGTCCTTCGTATCTCACTCTTGGGCAATTTAGGTGGAGACTTTGTGCTACATCTCAATTTGCTAGTTACTACATCCTTGGTTACATTTTGCTTTTACTACCAGGAGTATTCTTGTGGTTTGATGAATAGTACTTCTGAAAGAAGAGTACTTTCTATCATTTCCCTTGAGATTTCTCCTTTGATTTACACGCATCATCTCTAAAGAAAGAGAGATGGATGGTTTATCTTACCCTTGAGTATTATTTTTTGTTTATATATATTATAGCATATCTATAGGGAACCTCCCCTTGATGAGAGGAGAGATTAGTCCCCTTTTGATGTGGTAAACCTACACATTTGGATGATGAATCTTCCTACTTTAGCTGATCAGACCTATTTTTGTTTATCAGTACATTGATCGACAAAATATTTAACCAATAATTTTTGGTGACTCTGCTAGAGATATAACCCATTATTGTTATAACCTACCCATTGTACTCTGTTGTGGAAGAATGAACTGTTCCAGTGCTTTTCCATTGTTAAAATTTTCCTCCCAACCTCGCGCAACAATTTTTGGTGACTCCAATGGGAATATAACTCATTATCATTATAACCCTTATCCATTACAAACTCTGGCGACTCCATTTCATGTCTTACCCATTATCCATTTAAATCCTTACCATTCACCTTCACACTAACTGGGAAAAGAACACGCAATTTAAAGCCTCAAGCTTCAAACTAAAGCAAGGTCAATTCTTTTCCATTTTTGTTTCATAATCTAGTAGATTCAAGGTATACACGAAGCCAAAGGGCTAAAGGTATTGTTGACCCTGTATTCAAGTTGGTACAGCAAAGTGATTTTGATCTGCTTCCTTCACCATCTCACCTCCAACGAACCAAGAGCTTTCCTCCTACTAAAGTTAGATCTCCATTGCCAAACGAAGTATCCACTTCTGCTATTGATAAAGCTTTTCCAATAATTACCCCTTTGAGATTTGTTATTCCTCCTTTTCATAATCCTATAATGGCAGCTCAAGGCCCTTGGGGTAATGCTTTTGGTCTTCTCAATCTTAATCCACCTCTACATGAGCTTCCACGTAGTTCAAGGAAGAATTTACCCAAATTCTATGGTGATGGAAAAGTTCATCCTGATGAACACATTGCAGCCTTTAGCATAGCCTGTGGAGTAATTAGAGTAGAATTTGAAGATGTAGCAGTCAATCTATTTATAAAAACATTACAAGGTGCTACTGTAGATTGGTTTTATCATCTACAGGCTTGGTCAGTGACTGATTGGAATACTTTCAAAGATAAGTTTGAAGCTAGATTCAAACCTGCAAAAGATGCACACGCACTTCTAGCTCAACTTACATAGAAGAAGAAAGAGCCTCATGAGCCTATGAGAGACTTCATAGCCAAATTTGACAAACTAAGAAGACCAAAATACAAATGTCTATTGGTTGAATATTTTGTCGATCTACGTACTGATAAACAAAATAGGTCTGATCAGCCAAAGTAGGAAGATTGGTCATCCAAATGTGTAGTTTTACCACATCAAAAGGGGACTAATCTCTCCTCTCATCATGGGGAGGTTCCCTATAGATATGATATATATATATATATATATATATATACTCAAGGGTAGGACAAACCATCCATCTCTCTTTTTTTAGAGATGATGCATGCAGATCAAAGGAGAAATCTCAAGGGAAATGACAGAAAGCACTCCTCTTATTTCAAAAGTACTATTCAACAAACCACAAGAATACTCCTGGTAGTAATTGCAAAATGTAAACAAGGATGTAGTAACTAGCAAATTGAGATGTAGCACAAAGTCTCCACCTGAATTGCTCAAGAGTGAGATACGAAGGACAATGAGGGCACAAAGTCATCTCAAGGTCTTTTACATAGAAACAAAAAGAAAACACACTAAAGGTAATTATGGGGGCACAAAGTCTCTCCACAGTTGACTTTAGGACACCTTCCTGACTACTTTCACTAATTCTGCTTGTTAAATTAAAGGAACAAAAAATATATTAAGGAAAAAGACATAAGAACAGTTTCCCCAACAACAAAGATATCACAGCACAAAGTCTGAAAAGTCACTTGCTTTTTTATTCCAATAACAAAATATGATCAACAATATGAGCTCAAAGACTCAATAATGCCTTTCAATTTGGGCAAAGTTTCATTTCTGATTGTCAGAGAGATATTTTTACAATAAAAGAGAGTCCCTTATATAGCTTCTTCAAGAAGGACTCGGGAACAGTAATACATCATGTTGCATTGAAATTTGTTAAGATAGGCTGGAATTTAGGGGCATTTACCCATTTAATTTTTTCAATGCAGAGAAACAAGTCACACTATTGAAAGTTTACATCTTTCAATGTCCACCTGGCGATCTGATCCTTCTTCATCGATCCTCCTTTTTTGGTTAATTGAATCGGGTCCTTGATTCAATCTGACACTCTGTTCCTTAATCGCTTCCTGCTGATCTTGGCCTTAAAGCCTTTAAATGCATTTGGGTCCATAGATTTAAATCTACAAGGATCAACAACTATTTTATGAGCCTTGAAATTGATGTTCATGCACCTGTCAATACGCTTGAATATCCAATGGCTAGTTCATCGTTCTTGATTTTGACATCTTCAGGTGTGTCACCCCTTAGGCTTTCTTCAGCTTTCTTGTTTTGTCATTTGAGCTTTCTCGGAGGGAACCTACCTTTCAGGCCTTAAGAAATGATCCACTTTGGGTCAGGAAGAGCCCCCCACAAGGGTATATGCCCTTCGAGAAGTCTTCAGATGACCTTCAGGCTTCTTTATTCTGATGGGTTGCTAAGTTCTTCCTTCAAATTTCTTGTTTTACATCTTCTTGAAGGGAAGGTGACCCTTCAGCTTCGAGGAAGTGTCCTTCAATTTGGCAGCCAAGAGTCCCTCGCAAGGGCACCTGCCCTTCGGGGTCCTTCGGCAGCCTTTTCTTTGGAGTCTTTCGAAACTTTTTTGGAGTCCTTCAAAAAAAATTTGGAGTCCTTCATAACTTTTCCCGTAGACAATTCTTGCAGACAAAAAGTACGTGGACATTTCCCGCGGACAAAAAGTTTGTAAACATTTTCCTGCGGACAAAAAGTCTGTAGAATTATTTTGAGTGATTTGTCTTTACCTTTGGAAATTCCTTCGGGCTTTCCTCCCGTGGCTTCTTTCTTGAATTCCTTCAAAAATTTTGTCTGAAGGAATTCCTTTGGACAAAAAGTCTGAAGGAATTATGACTGCCTTAAACAAAAATCTGAAAGAATTTACCTTTTGAGACTTCTTTGAAAATGACCCTTCCAAAGGGTGTTTTTGTTGACCAAGTTCCCTCTGCAAGGGCACTTGTCCTTCAAGAGGTTCTCTTGAATTTTTGCATTGAACCACTCCTTTGAACCAACCGTTGAACCGAGCTTTGAACCACGCTTTGAACTAAGCCGATGAACCAAGCTTTGAACTAAACGGATGAACCATTTGATGAACCAACTAAGTGAACCATTTGATTGAACCAAAACATTAAACCACTTGGTTGAACCAACCGTTGAAATGAGATTTGGTTCAACGGTTCAATGGTTCATTCCCTCTTCTCTTTGACAAGTGTTTTGAAGCCATTGAACCATGAAGCATTTGAACTTTAAACCTTGATAAAGCGCTTAACTCTTGTCGATGACGTTAAACCTTTGAACTTGTTGAACCCATTAAACCAAAATGGTTCAAGGTTCAATGGTTGGATCCTTGCTTAGATGCTTGCCGATGGAGATTTTTTATTAAACCAAGGCACTGAACCAATCCCAAAAATGACTGTGTTGGAAACTGATTCTTTTGATTGAACCAACCTGCAAAAGCCTTTGAACCTGTAGAAATGAACCTGCCTGTAGAGTCCGTAGAAACCAAGTCTGTCATTTTCTCTAACCTTGAAAGATTTCATAAATTTTTCTTGTGAAGCCTGTTGAACTTAGCCTACAGAGTCTATAGATTTTCTTTTCCTGCTGAGTCCATAGATTTCTCTTCCTGCTGAGTTCATAGATTCAAGCCTGCAGAGTCTGTAGATTCAAGCCTAAAAAATGAGGAATTTGAATACACAAGACAAATTTTGAAAATGGAAGATATAATTTTAGTCTGTAGAACCAAAATAGTTCAAACGTTGTTCCAAAAATGAGTGATATTTTTGGGGGACAACAGCTGGCTCCAGTTGGGGAACTTCTTATCAATTGTAAAAAAAATTGAAGGGAGTAGAATCCAAAATCTCCAGTGTCTTCATGTGTGCCATTGGGTTATGGAGTCATGTTACCTAGAAATGAAAGGCATCAAAAATAGAAACAAACAAAACAAAATAGAATTAAAAATATATATAAATATACATATGTATAGATGCAATGATCTGATACTTCAAGAGTTGAAGTGTTTCAGATGCTGCCCATTGTGAGGCAGAGAGAAGAGTGTGCCATCTTGATATTTCAGCAAAAAGCTGTTTTCACCATTGTGTTGATGAATTATAAATGGGCCTCTCCAAAGGGAGTCAAACTTTCCATGCATCCCCTTTGGTTCTCTCCTTTTGTCCCACAACAGGACTTGATCCCCAATCTAGAAATCATGATTTTTGGCCTTCTAGTCAAAGAGTTTCTTTACCAGACTTTGATGAGCAGTAATTCAATCCACCACCATGGTTCTCTATTCATCTAGCTCAGTCAAGCACATGATTCTCTTATCAAGAGAGCTTTCATATGTCTGATCTTCAATTGCCTTTGCCAATTTCAAGGCTGACAATTCTAAGGTAATTGGTATCTCAGCATTGATACCATAAAAAAGTTGAAAAGAAGACATACCAATTGCCCTCTTTGGTGTGATTCTGTCTACCCATAGAACATCAACCAATGCTTTATGCTGTGTCCTTTGATTGTCATCTGCTAGCTTCTTGATGATAGTTACCAGGTTCTTATTGTTGGATTCAACTTGTCCATTCCCTTGTGGAAAATAATCAGAAGAGCAAGAGAGTATAATTCCATAATGGAAACAAAATTGTGTAATCTCTTAGGAGGTGAAACAAGCTGCATTGTCAGTAACAATTTTGATTGGAACTCCAAACCTGGAAATGATATTCTCTTTGAGGATGTTGCATACAACTTCTAAAGTAACATGCTTAGTTGGGATTGCTTCTACCCACTTGGTGAAATAGTCAGTTGCTGTAAGGACATAATCATGTCTAGCACTTGAAGATGGGTTTATAGTTCCAATAAAATCAATCCCCCATTACTGGAAAGGTTATTCTATGATCACTGGCTTGAGAGGCATAGCAGCTAACTTGGGTCTTCCAACAAATTGCTGACAAAGTTCACATTTCCTCACCCAGTTATGTGCATTTTGGAAAAAAGTTGGCCAGTAATACCTAGCTCATAGAATTTTGTGAGTAGTCATAGGAGAAAAAAAATGTCTTCCACAGGCCAGATTGTGGAAAGATTTCAAAATTTGGCTTTGTTTCTCTTTGTCTACATAGTGAAGAAATACTCCATCTATGCTTCTCTTGTACAAGCCATTGTCCCAAAAAACAAAATTAGCAGCTAACTTGATAGTCCTCCTTTCTTTGTAAGACAAATGAGCAGGACATTCACTATAAGTAAGGAAATGAGCAATACCTAAATATCACTCATTGGTAGTGGAGACAAAAAGGACTATTGGTGTATTTGTCGCTTCAGCTTCTTCATTTTGTGTATCTTCTGGCTTATTATCAAAAATTAATTGGCATAGACTTTTCCCCCTGACCAACTTTGTTGGCTTGATGTCTAAATCAAACTCTTGAATATTTACAATACAATTACCTCTTTTTATGCCAAACTCCTGCTGAGTTAATATAGACTTGACTGTAGTGTCAGGAACTAAGGCAGTAGTGTGTGAATCTAGAATATAAAAGCTGAAATATTTGACTACTTTCACCAATGCATAAGCATGCTTCTCTACATTTGAATACTTCATCTCATGGGTTTTGAGAGGGAAAATCATGAAAGAGATAAGAGATTCCATACCTTCCTTGTCTTGTTAAACAAGAATTGTTGAAAGAGTGTGTTCAGACGCATAACTGTATATAATGAAATCTTTGTTGTAATCTGGACAAATCAAGGTAGGGGTGTGAGCAATGGCAGTGTTGATATCCTGAAATGCTAATTTGCCTTTTTTAGTCTAGCTGAAGGTGGTCTTCCCTTTCATTATGTTCATAATGTGTCTAGTCTTCTCAGCAAATTCAAGGATGAACCTCCGTAAGAAATTCACCTTTTTGAAGAAATAATGAACAACATTCTTACATGTAGGCAAATTAAGTTCTTAAATAGACTTGACTCTGCTTGAGTCAATCTTTATGCCTTCTTTAGACACAATGTGTCCAAGGAGTTTCCCTTCTGTTACTCCAAAAATAGACTTCTTAGGATTCAAGAAAATACCATTCTGGCAGCAACGCTCTAGCACTTATTTTAAGTGGCATACATGATCAGATCGATGCTTTGAAAAGATAGTCAAGTCATCAAGATACATCACTATGAATTTACCTATCTCATCTTTGAAAGCCAGGTCCATTGCTCTCTGAAAGATAGCACCAGCATTTATCAAGCCAAAAGACATAATTCTATATGCAAATGTACCCCAAGGTGTGGTGAATGTAGTCTTGTGTTCGTCTGCTTCACCGACCTCAACTTGATTATATCTTAATAAGCCATCTAGCATTGATAACATCTCTGAACCTATTACTATTTGAAGCACTTGATCCATAATTGGCAAAGGGTAATTATCTTTCAAAGATGACTGATTCAGATTCCTAAAATCTACACAAATGCAAATTTTGTCACTCTTCTTCCTTACAGGCACTATATTTGCAATCCATGTGGAATGATGGATTGGGAAGATTATTCTAGCATTTAACATTTTTTATATCTCAGATAGAATAGTACCTGATATTTTTAGATTGTACTACTTGGATTTTTGCTTATAGAGCATTGAGTCAGCCTTGAGAGGAATGTCATGGCAGATTTCATCAGGTCTGAGAGACTTCAAGTCTTCGTAAGAATATGCTAAGACATCCATGTATTGATGGAGTAAAGTGGTGAACTTGAATCTTTCTTTAGGGGTGAAGCACTTACCAATGTTAACCATCTTGGGATTTTCTTTAGTAGTCATATTTACTTGATTGAATCCCTGAGAGGAGCTTGAATCTGTTTGTTGTTATTTGATGAATCTATCATGTTTGTCAAATAGTTTCTCAAGAGAAACCAGGCCTTTGAGAATTTTATTTCCTTTCAATTTTAAGAATTTTTTATTTATATCTGAACTAGATTTAGAGGCTGATTCATACTTCTGAGGTTCACTGCCTTCAAAACGTAGTTATTCAAAATTGTTTTTTCGTTTCAGGAAGGCAATGATTTGATGATCATCATTGAATACTTGCCAATGATCAGCATTGTCAGGAACACTTGTTCTATAGACCAACTCAATAGTATACCTATCTTCTTTAAAATTTGAATGAGGAAATAAGAGAGTTCTTGAAATAGCAAGTGCATCAGCTCTGTCATTAGATTCCCTAGGTATGGCAGAAATGTTGAAAGCATCAAATCTTTCAATTTGGTCCCAAACCAAGTTGTGGTAGTGGCATAATCTTTCATTCATAGTTTGGTATAAGTTCCTCACTTGACAAACCACTAATTCAGCATCCCCTTTGTCTTGAGTAGCCTTCAATCCAAGCAACAGAGATTCATATTCAGTTGTATTGTTAGTGTTGCTAAATTGTAATTTGTAAGATGAAGGAAACATATCTCCTTGAGGAGATACCAAAACAATCCCAGCTCTTGAACCAGTAGAGGAGTAACTGTCATCAAATTCTAGAGTCCATATCTCATCAGAAACTAATTTTTTTTAGACTTTCCTTCATCAAAGAGGGAAGGTTCTTCTTCATCTGTATTATAGCCTACTAGTTCTTCTGCTATTCTAGTTGAACTAATTTCTGAGTTAACACTTTCAAACATTTTGTCAGATGCTTCATGCACTTCATCTGTAGATAGAAAGTAGTTACCCATACCTAAGGATTCAAAAAGAATTTGAGCTTTAGGGGTTGATGTTTGGGTAACCACATATTTTGCCTCCTTTTTAGGGAGCAACCTCTTCATTACGCCTTGTAAAGGGATCCTTGCCTCAGATAGATCCATGCTTAGTTCTCCTCCCACATCTTTGTAGAAATTTTATCCAAGCAAAATGCCATAGGATGCTGGGACGTCAGCTACCAAGATAGTGATCTTGATAATCTTGTCTAGAAAGGCTACAAATGCAAATTGGGCATCTTTGATTTGCCTCAGCAATGGTACTTGCTTGTTTTCCATGGAGAAACATCTCCCAAAATTCTTGGTCAGTGTGAGACCAAGAGATTTAGCTACTTTAGCAAGCATGATATTGTCAGATGCACCTGAGTCTATAATACAATTACTCAGCTTGTGACTATTAATTAACAGGGAAACATAGAAAGGTTCTATTTTTCCAAGAGCAACTGGGGGAGTAATGACAAGATTATTTAGAATAGGCATGTTTTTTGAAGAATCAAGAGTTACCTTTTTAATTTTTTATCTTGCAGGGATTGTTTGGTTCTTGACATATTGGACCAACTTATTCAATTGATCAGGATTGGACTGCAAATATTTGAATTTAGATATTTGTATTTTTGTCATTTTGACATGATCGATTATGTCAAATCATTGAATTGAGCTAGGTACAAAGAAAGGTATTTCAACCTTTTGAGTCTTAGGAGGGATGGGAGGAGGGCTGGTTTGCGAAATTTAAGTAGAAGGTGAAGGTGAAATTGATGTACTTACATTTTGGGTGATCACCAGATCCTTTGACTGGAAAGGTAGAGTGGCTCCAAGCTTAGCAATTATAATTACTGGTTGAGGTTGCTCCTCTATCTTCTCTTTATCAGCTTGCTAGACTGATTGGTTTTTGGACCTGGTAAACACTGCATATGATCCATCAATAGCTTCTCTTTTGCTTTTGGATTTATCGTGGTAGTTTAGGAAACTAATGTGGGAGTCGCTAGCTGATTCTTCTTAATTTTCTTCAAGGAGATCAACGTTATTTTTTTGATTCAATTCAGGCTAGAAAGAGAACTCTGATTTTGCTTCAAGATATCCCATTGTTGAATTGGTTGGAGGAGCTTCCAGGGAAAGTTTCCCTTGTGGGGGAGGAAGACGATTTTGTTGCCCTTGATTCCTAGCAACATTGCCCTGATATGACTAATTTGGGAATGTCCTTCTTGGCATATCTCTGTATGAAGGAGCAGAAGACATTCCTTGCGCCATTTGCTTTTTGAGAGCAAGCAACTCATTTGCCAATTTCTACACCATTAGATCTGTGGTGCTTGTAGATGAATATTCAGAAGATGATGAAGATCTATTTCTATTTGGATCTCTTATTATCTTCTTTGCTAAGATGAGATCATTTTCTACCTCAGTGGCCACATGTTGAGCTACAGTAAGATCTATTTGACCATCACATCTCAAAAAAAAACTTACTTCAGGTAACTGAGAATTAATGAAGAAGCATTTGAGATTCTCAGCTATAGGTTGAGCAATTATAGGAATTATGTTCTTCAGTTTGTCAAATTTGGCTATGAAGTCCCTCATTGGTTAATGAGGTTCTTTCTTCATCTATGTAAGTTGAGCCAGAAGTGCATGTACGTCTTTTACAAGTTTGAATCTGGCTTCAAACTTATCTTTGAGGGTATTCCAATCAGTTACTAACCGAGCTTGTAGATGATAAAACCAGTCTACAACAACACCTTGTAATGTTTCTACAAATAGCTTGACTGCTACATCTTCAAATTCTACTCCAATTACACCATAGGCTATGTTGAAGGCTGCAATGTGTTCATCAGGATGAACTTTCCCATCACCATAGAATTTAGGGAAATTCTTTTTTGAACTGCATGGAAGCTCATGTAGAGGTGGAGTAAGATAGAGAGGACCAAAATCATTATCTCAGGGGCCTTGAACTACCATTATAGGATTATGAAAAGGAGGGATAACAAATCTTAGAGGAGTAATTATTGGCAAAGCTTTATCAACAGAAGAAGTGGATACTTCATTTGGTAATGGAGATCTGACATTAGTAGAAGGAAAGCTCTTGGTTCATTGGAGGCAATATGGTGAAGGAAATAGATCAAAATCACTTTGTTGTACCAACTCAAATACAGGGTCAACAATACCTTTAGCCCTTTGGCTTCGTGTATACCTTGAATCTACCAGATTGTGAAACAAAAATGGAAAAGAACTGACCTTGCTTCAGTTTGAAGCTTGAGGCTTTAAACTACACATTCTTTCCTGGTTGGTGTGGAGGTGAATGGATAGGCTATAAATGGATAATGGGTTATATCCCTAGCGGAGTCACCAAAAACTATTGGTTGAATATTTTGTTGATTAGCATACTGATAAATAAAATATGTATGATCAGCCAAAGTAGAAAGATTGTCCATCCAAATGTGTAGGTTTACCACATCAAAAGGGGACTAATCTCTCCTCTCATCAAGGGGAGGTTCCGTATATATATATATAAATAGAAAATAATACTCAAGGGTAGGGCAAACCATCCATCTCTCTTTTTTTAGAGATGATGCATGCAGATCAAACGATAAATCTCAAGGGAAATGAAAGTAACCACTCCTCTTCTTTTAGAAGTACTATTCAGCAAACCACAAGAATACTCCTGGTAGTAAATGCAAAATGTAACCAAAGACGTAGTAACCAGAAAATTGAGATGTAGCACAAAGTCTCCACCTAAATTGCTCAAGAGTGAGATATGAAGGACAATGGGGGCACAAAGTCATCCCAAGGTCCTTTACACAGAAATAAAAAGAAAACACACTAAAGGCAATTATGGGGGAAAACAGTCTCTCCACAGTTGAATTTACGACACCTTCCTGACTACTTTCACTAATTCTGCTTGTTGAATTAAAGGAACAAAAAATATATTAAGAAAAAAGACATAAGAACAGTTTCCCCAACAACAAAGATATCACAGCACAAAATCTGAAAAGTCACTTGCTTTCTTTTTCTAATAACAAAATATGATCAACAATCTGAGCTCAAAGTCTCAGTAATGCCTTTCAATTTAGGTAGAGTTTCATTTCTGATTGTCAGAGAGAGATCCATTTACAATAAAAGAGAGTCCCTTATATAGCCTCTTCAAGAAGGACTTAGGAACAGTAACACATCATGTTGCATTAAAATTTGTTAAGAAGATAGGTTGGAATTTAGAGGCATCTACCCATTTGCTTTTCTCAATGCAGAGAAACAAGTCATGCTATTGAAAGTTTGCATCTTTCAATGTCCACCTGGCGATCTGATCCTTCTTCATCACTCCTCATTTTTTGGTTAATTGAATCGGGTCCTAGATTCCATTTGATGTTCTGTTCCTTAGTCACTTTCTACTAGTCTTAGCCTTAAAGCCTTTGAATGCATTCAGGTCCCATAGATTTAAGCTTACAAGGATCAACGACTATTTTATGAACCTTGAAATTGACATTCGCACACCCGTCACTATGTTTTCAATGGCTAGTTCATTGTTCTTGAATTTGACGTCTTCAGGTGCATCACCCCTTGGTACTTCTTCAGCTTTCTTGTTTTGTCATTTGAGCTTTCCCAGAGGGAACTTGCCTTTTAGGCCTTAAGAAATGATTCGCTTTGGGTCAGGAAGAGCCCCCCGCAAGGGTATCTGTCCTTTAGGCGGTCTTCAGATGGCCTTTGGGCTTCTTTATTCTGATGGGTTGCTAAGTTCTTCCTTCAAATTTCTTGTTTTACATCTTCTTGAAGGGAAGGTGACCCTTTTGCTTCAGGGAAGTGTCCTTCAATTTGGCATCCGAGAGTCCCCCGCAAGGGTACCTTCCCTTCGGGGTCCTTTGATGGCCTTTTCTTTGGAGTCTTTCAAAACTTTTTTGGAGTCCTTCAGAACTTTTTTGGAGTCCTTCGAAACTTTTCCTGTGGGCAATTCCTATGGACAAAAAGTCCGCAGACATTTTCCACGAACAAAAAGTTTGAAGGAATTCAGGAAAGAAACCACAGGAGGAAAGCTCGAAGGAATTTCCAAAGGCAAAGACAAATCACTCAAAATAATTTTGTAGACTTTTTATCCGCAGGAAAATGTCTACAGGCTATTTGTCTATGAGAAATGTTCATAGACTTTTTATCTATGGGAATTGTCCACGGGAAAAGTTTCGAAGGACTCCAAAAAAGTTTCAAAAGACTCTAAAGAAAAGGTCGTCGAAGGACCCCGAAGGGCAAGTGCCCTTGTGGGGGACTCTCGGCTTCCAAATTGAAGGACACTTCCTCAAAGTTGAAGGAACACCTTTCCTTTGGGAAGATGTAAAACAAGAAATCTGAAGGAAAAACTTAACGACCCACCAGAATAAAGAAGCCCGAAGGCCATCTGAAGACCACCCAAAGGGCAGATACCCTTGCGGGGGACTCTTCTCGACCCAAAGTGGATCATTTATTAAGGCTCAAAAGGCAGGTTCCCTCTGAGAAATCTCAAATGACAAAATAAGAAAGCCAAAGAAGGACCAAGGGGTGACGCGCCTAAAGATGCCAAATTCAAGAATGGCGAACTAGCTATTGGAAATTCAAGCGTATTGACGGGTCCGTGAACATCAATTTCAAGGCTCGTAAAATAGTCGTTGATCCTTGTAGATTTAAATCTATGGACCCAAATGCATTCAAAGGCTTTAAGGCCAAGATCAGCTAGAAGCGATTAAGGAATAGAGTATCAGATTGAATCAAGGACCCAATTTAATTAACCAGAAAAGGAGGAATGATGAAGAAGGATCAGATCACCAAGTGGACATTGAAAGATGCAAACTTTCAATAGTGTGACTTGTTTCTCTGCATTGAAAAAAGTAAATGGGTAAATGCCCCTAAATTCTAGCCTGTCTTCTTAACAAATTTCAACGCAAATGATGTATTACTGTTCTCGAGTCCTTCTTAAAGAAGCTATATAAGGGACTCTCTTTTATTGTAAAAATATCTCTCTTTAACAATCAGAAATGAAACTCTACCCAAATTGAAAGGCATTACTGAGACTTTGAGCTCAAATTGTTGATCATATTTTGTTATTAGAATAAGAAAGCAAGTGATATCTTTGTTGTTAGGGAAACTATTCTTATGTCTTTTTCCTTAATATAATTTTTGTTCCTTTAATTCAACAAGCAGAATTAGTGAAAGTAGTCAGGAAGGTGTCTTGAAGTCAACTGTGGAGAGACTTTATGCCCACATAATTTCTTTTAGTGTGTTTTCTTTTTATTTATGTGCAAAGGACCTTGGGATGACTTTGTGCCCCCATTTTCCTTCGTATCTCACTCTTGAGCAATTCAGGTGGAGACTTTGTGCTACATCTCAATTTGTTGGTTACTACATCTTTGGTTACATTTTGCATTTACTACCAGGAGCATTCTTGTGGTTTGTTGAATAGTAGTTCCGAAAGAAGAGGAGTGCTTTCTGTCATTTCCCTTGAGATTTCTCCTTTGATCCACACACATCATCTCTAAAAAAAGAGATGGATGGTTTGTCCTACCCTTGAGTATTATTTTCTATTTATATATATATATATATATATATATATATATATGGAACCTCCCCTTGATGAGAGGAGAGAGTAGTCCCCTTTTGATGTGGTAAACTTACACATTTGGACGACCAATCTTCCTACTTTGGCTGATCAGTCCTATTTTGTTTATCAGTACGCTGATCAAAAAAATATTCAACCAACAATTTTTGGCGACTCCGTTGGGGATATAACCCATTATCCATTTATAGCCTATCCATTCACCTCCACACTAACTGAGAAATAATGTGTAGTTTAAAGCCTCAAGCTTCAAACTGAAGCAAGGTCAGTTCTTTTCCATTTTTGTTTCACAATCTGGCATATTCAAGGTATACATGAAGCCAAAGGGCTAAAGGTATTGTTGACCTTGTATTCGAGTTGGTACATCAAAGTGATTTTGATCTATTTCCTTCACCATCTCACCTCCAATGAACCAAGATACAAATGTCTGATTTTGAATATTTGCAGTCCAATCCTGATCAATTAGATAAGTTGGTCCAATGTGTCAAGAATCAAACCATCCCTACTAGACAAGAGGTTAAGAAAATAATTCTTGATTCCCTAAAGAACATGCCCATTCCAAATAATCTTGTCATTACCCCTCCAATTTCCCCTAGGAAAATAGAACCTTTCTATGTTTCCTTATTGATAAATGGTTATCAGCTCAATAATTACATCATTGATTCCAGGGCATCTGACAATGTCATGCCTACTAAAGTAGCTGAGTCTCTGGGCCTCACACTAACCAAGACATTTGGGAGATGTTTCTCCATGGAGAACAAGCAAGTACCACTGCTGGGGCAAATCAAAGATGCCTAATTTGCATTTGCAGCCTTTTCAGACAAGAGAATTAAGATGACTGTCTTGGTGGCTGACGTCCCAGCATCTTATGGCATTTTTCTTGGATGAAATTTTTTTAAAGAAATGGGAGGAGAATTAAGCATGGACTTGACCGAGGAAAGAATCACTGTCAAAGGCGTAATGAAGAGATTGCTCCCTGAAAAGGAGGCAAAATACGTGGTCACCCAAACATCAACCCCTACAGCACAAATTCTGTTTGAGTCTTTAGGCAGGGGTAATTATTTCTTGACCACAGAGAATGTTCATGTTTCTACAAATGAAAGTCCTATAGCTGACATTCCAAGAATTGATCCAAACAAGACTTCAATAGAATTGGTAGAGTGCAATATAAATAAGGAAGGGTCTTCCATCTTTAATGAAGAGAAATATGAGAGAAGATCAACTTCTGATGATGCTTGGATCCTGGAATCCAATGGCAAAAATTCTTCCACCAATGATAGAGTTGGAATTGTGTTGATATGTCCTCAGGGAGATATTATTCCTTCATGCAATTTTCAATTTAGCAACACCAACAACACAGCTGGATGTGAATCTCTATTGCTTGGATTGAATATTGCTCAAGATGAAGAGATCAAACTCCTTCATATCAAAGGAGAAGCTAAGCTGATAGTTTGTTAGGAGTTTGATGTGGACAATCCAATCATGCGTTGGACTGAACTAGAAGAATAATCAATTATGGTAATGGACCATGCTGTTGCAAATCAAAATTAGGCAAAGGAACCCTTCACCAAGAAAGTAAGGAGTTATGGCTTTCAAATTGAAGACCGCATCTTGTCATGGGGCAAACAGAAGAAAGAGCCAAGAGGAAGATGCAAAAAATTAGTTTCCTGGTGGAGAGTTTCATTCACCCATCACCATTTTTGGGGAAAAAATGCCTTCTTGCTGGTTTATCAGAATAGAGTGTTATTTTCACTACCTCTCAAGAAGCAGCATCTGAAACACTTTAACTCTTGAAGTATCAAATCATTGTACATATGTATATTTGTATAGTTTTTAATTCTATTTTGTTTTATTTGTTTCCTTTTTTGAAGCTTTTCTTTTTGGGTAGCATGACTCCATAGCCCAATGGCATACTTCAAGGCACTGGAGATTTTAGATTCTACTCCCTTCAATTCTTTTTTACAATTGATAGAAGTTCCCCAACTGGAGCCAGTTGTTGTCCCCCAAAAATATCACTCATTTTTGGGACAACATTTGAATTATTTTGGTCCTATAGACCAAAATTGTCTCTTCCCTTTTCAAAAATTGTCTTGGGCATTCAAATTTCTCATTTTTCAATCTTCTCAAAAAATCTACAGACTCAGCAGGCTAGAATCTACAGACTCATCAGGCTTGAATCTACGGACTTTGCAGGAAAAGAAAATCTGCGGACTCTGCAATCCAAGTTCAATGGGCTTCACAGGTTGATTTCTATGAACTTTTTCAAGGTTATAAAAAACTATAGACTTGGTTTCTACAGACTCTACAGGTAGGTTCATTTCTATAGGTTTAAAGGCTTCTGCAGGCGGGTTCAATCAAAAGAATTAGTTTCCAACACTTAGTTATATTTGGGATTGGTTCAACGTCATCGGCAAGAGTTAAGCACTTCATCAAGGTTCAAAGTTCAACCACTTCATGGTTCAACGTCTTCAAAACACTTATAAAAGAGAAGAAGGCTTGAACCTTTGAATCGTTGAACCATTGAACCACTTTGGTTCAAAGGTTCAATGGGTTCAAGGTTCAATAGGTTCAACGCGTTTGGTTCAACGAAGATCAAAAGGACTTAGCCAAATCAAAGGGAATGAATCGTTGAACCATTGAACCAAAGCTTGGTTCAAGGTTGGTTCAACCAAGCAGTTCAATTCTTTGGTTCAATCAAATGGTTCACTCAGTCAGTTCATCAAATGGTTCATCGGCTTGGTTCAATCAAAGGGATCATCAGCTTGGTTCAAAGCTTGGTTTGAAGCGTGGTTCAAAGCTTGGTTCAATAATTAGTTCAAAGGAGTTGTTCAATGCAAAAGTTCAAAAGAGCCTCCCGAGGGAAAAGTGCCCTTACGGAGGGCACTTGGTCGACAAAAGCACCCTTCAGAAGAGTTGTTTTCAAGGAAGCCTCAAAAGGTAAATTCTTTTGGATTTTTGTTTAAGGCAGTCAAAAAAGACTAAGGCATAATTCCTTCAGACTTTTTGTTTGAAGGAATTCCTTCAGACAAAAAGTCTAAAGGAATTCGGAAATGAAGTCGTGGGAGGAAAGCCCGAAGGAATTTCCAAAGGCAAAAACAAATCAATCAGAATAATTCTGTAAAATTTTTGTCCACAGAAAAATGTCTGCGGACTTTTATCTGCGAGAATTGTCTGCGGGAAATGTTTCGAAGGACTCCAAAGAAAAGGTAGCTGAAGGACCCCAAAGGGCAGGTGCCCTTGCAAGGGACTCTCAACTGCCAACTTAAAGGACACTTCCCCAAAGCCAAAGGGTCACCTTCCCTTTAGGAGGATGCAAAATAAAGGACTTAGCAACCTGCCAGAATAAAGAAGCCCGAAGGCCATCCGAAGACTGCCTAAAGGGTAGATACCCTTGTGAGGGGCTCTTCCCAAACCAAAGTGGATCATTTCTTAAGGCCTGAAAGGTAGGTCCCCTCTGAGAAAGCTCAAATGACAAAACAAGAAAGCTGAAGAAAACCCAAGGGTGACGCACCCAAAGACGTCAAAGTCAAGAACGACAAACTAGCCGTTGGAAATTCAAGCATATTGACGGGTGCGTGAACGTCAATTTCAAGGCTCAAAAAATAGCCGTCGATCCTTGTAGATTTAAATCTATGGACCCAAATACATTCAAAGGCTTTAAGGCTGAGATCATCAGGAAGCAATTAAGGAACAAAGTATCAGATTGAATCTAGGACCTAATTCAATTAACCAAAAAAGGAGGAATGATGAAGAAAGATCAGATCGTCAAGTGGACATTGAAAGTTGCAAACTTTCAATAGCGTGACTTGTTTCTCTGCAATGAGAAAAACAAATGGGTAGATGCCCCTAAATTCTAGCATGTCTTCTTAACAAATTTCAATGTAATATGATGTGTTACTGTTCTCGAGTCCTTCTTGAAGAGGCTATATAAGGGACTCTCTTTTATTGTAAATATATCTCTCTCTGACAATCAGAAATGAAACTCTGCCCAAATTGAAAGGCATTACTGAGACTTTGAGCTCAGATTGTTGATCATATTTTGTTATTGGAATAATAAAGCAAGTGACTTTTCAGACTTTGTACTATGATATCTTTATTTTTGAGGAAACTATTCTTATGTCTTTTTCCTTAATATATTTTTTGTTCCTTTAATTCAACAAGCAGAATTAGTGAAAGTAGTCAGGAAGGTGTCTTGAAGTCAATTGTGGAGAGACTTTGTGCCCCCATAATTGCCTTTAGTGTGTTTTCTTTTCATTTCTGCGTAAAGGACCTTGGGACGACTTTGTGCCCTCATTGTCCTTTGTATCTCACTCTTGGGCAATTCAGGTGGAGACTTTGTGCTACATCTCAATTTTTTGGTTACTACATCCTTGGTTACATTTTGTTTTTACTACCAGGAGTATTCTTGTGGTTTGCTGAATAGTACTTCTGAAGGAAGAGGAGTACTTTCTGTCATTTCCCTTGAGATTTTTCCTTTGATTTGCATGCATCATCTCTGAAGAAAGAGAGATGGATGGTTTATCCTACCCTTGAGTACTATTTTTTGTTTATATATATTATAACATATCTATAGGGAACCTCCCCTTGACGAGAGGAGAGATTAGTCCCCTTTTGATGTGGTAAACCTACACATTTGGATGACCAATCTTCCTACTTTGGCTGATCAGACCTATTTTGTTTATCAGTACATTGATCGACAAAATATTCAACCAACAAATATCACATTTCTTAATAAGGTCATGAATTTTGTCTTGCAAGGCATGACATCTATTAGTTGAATATCCATTATTTCTATGATATACATAATAATATTTAGATTTTTATGTGCATGCCACATGAGATGTATCATGATATATAATATGAGTAATATCAATTAATTTAAAATCAAGTATTATTATCAATATTTAATTTGGACTCTCTTATAATTCAAAAAAATGTTGTGATCCACTAAGGGAAGGTGTAGGACAAAATGTAGGTGCCAACCTTTTTATATCCAATGGTGAATGTGTATTTTTTTAAGGCACTTGTGATGAGACGTAGAATTTTCTCTCACCTTTATTCTTAGTCTTTCATAAAATACCTTTGTATGTTTATATTCACACTCATTTTGACTACACTATGTTGATATATGCACATATTATATGAAAAAATTATATGCATGTTATTTTGGTTAAAACTAGTTATCTTTATATAAACAAGTAGATTTAATGGCTTGAATGTTTATGTTATTAAAAATAGAAAGAGATGAATGTAGAATATAATTCTTGAAATTTGTTTTATACCCACATAAATGAAGGATAAAGTATCCATTTGACTTGATGACAACTTATAGTAGCATATATGCCTATATCAGTTATTGTACGACCATAAAAACTATGTATAGCACATAGTAGTAGTTTTGAAACACATATAAACTATTATCTAACTTTTAGAAACTAGGAATCTAACCCATATAAATTAGAAGCTAACCTGTAACACCTAATGTTGACATCCTGTGGTGATTGTGATAGCTAGTTGACGGTTTGAAGTATATTTTCTCCATGAGCTAAAGAATATGACAACTCTTATAATCAAGGAAAAAGAAAAAATAAAATCAATAATTCCTTATCATCATTATTTATCCATTGGATTGTTCCTCCAAGGTTTTTGTAATGATGGAATAAATGATTTTCCTCCTGCATTGTGTTTTCTATTGTCTTATGATTGTTAATTGAAATGTCTTAAACTATTTATGGTATCTTAGTATTATTTTTTATATTATGATAATAACCATATATTTATGGTTATAACCTCTAGATACTAGTAGATCCAGATAAAAGGTTTCCTTCTTTATTTAAGAGAGAAGCTACAGGTTGAATTGATTAATAATCCAAAATTCATAATAGAATAGAGTATTGTAATTTATTATCAAGTTCAAATCAGATTCTAATATACCTATATAAAATCCATTTGATGCTACAATTGGATGAATAAATAACTGATTTGATTTAAATTCTTTCTTGATCAAGGAGGATAATCAAACTCCAGTCTAACCAAGGTAGGGCCCACTCACACAAATTTGGTAGTCTAGTTTCACATCCATTCGATAATTTATTTCTATTATGTGTGTGAATTTTAATTAAATTTCATTCCTATAAGTGTGTCATTTCAATTCCTTTTATGTATTTAAATTCCATGTGGGAATCTTTCAAAATAGATTAGCATTTCAATTCTTTTAAATTACTTTCATATAATTCATGCATTTTTCTTTCTTGTAATTTAATTTCTACAAGTGATTTTTCCTATACGTAACCTTTAAGCACCTTATCCCTCTAAATATATTAGTTTTGTGTATACGATGCCTATTTTTTTAAAAGACATGCCATGGGTTCACAATTAGTGAAATTAATAGTATCAATAAATTAAATGACTACCCCTTGGGTGACTCTATCACGTTGTATGTAAGCATTGTTGCCTCAATTTTATTTGATGGTTTGATTATGCTCATTAACTTGGATTTTAGTTGAGGAAGTAGGAATAAGATTGTGATTTTCATGATTAATCATTTTAGATTGTGCAAACTCCTTTTCTAAGGACATAACCTCGTCTAAAATATGTTTTAAAGATTTACTAGTATGGTTAAAAAAAATTGAGATAAAAGATAAGGCCCCTACTAATAATTTATTGCTTATCTAATTTCATTGGTTGATATATCAATTGGTGCATACTAGATAAAAATATCAAAATATAGAGAGTGTTTCTAGATATAACTGTGTGAATGCCTTTGGATAAGATTTTGAGCCACACTCTATGAACCATAAGTTAGGATGAGAATATAAATTCACACCCTGATGATGGTTCATAGAGTGTGGCCTAAAATGTTATCCAAAGGAATTCACATAATTATATCCATAATCACTCTCTTCACTCAACATGGACTATGGAAATACTATTACTCTTATCAAAATATAATCATAAACAAGTTCTAATTTTCCTTGATGAAGATATGAGGCATGTTCAAATGCAAGGCAAGGTCCCTTATGCTGATATATCATGAGATAAATACATATTCTAATTCAAGGAATGGATGTACGAAACCACTAGGAAGTTTGAGAAACCAACCTAAATCATGACTCATTAAGCTTCTAGGTAATGTTTTAAGCAAAATTCTATCATTGGTACTATATTTCCAAAGATAAATGGAAAAATAATTAAAAATTAAATAAGGATCATCATACCCATCAAATAAGGAGAAAGTAGGCATTATAAAATATCAGTGTAAATCCGAGTCATGAATATTATGCACTATGGGTTGGATAGTCAAGACTATTACACACTATGGGTTGTCCATATACAAAATTAAAATTAACCCAAGAATTGGATACAATAGACACTTGAAATAACACTTTTAATTTTTAAAAAAAAAATCTTATTGCATCCATCATAGTCACAATCTCTTAAGAAGGAACACTAGGATTTTAAGAGGTTCATTCAAGGTTTGAATCTTATCATTGATATTAAACATGTGAATACTATTAAATATGGGTTTGAAAGACACACAATGGTCACAAATCCTATAATATGAAGAAACACATTCACAAAGCCTACGAGGAAGATAGGTAGGCGCATTAGCTACTTATTTAATCATATTGAAAATTTTAGCAATAGAAGAAGTATTTATCATAAAATGTGCCTTCATATTTTGAAAAATGCATTCATTAACCTTTTCTCTAGTAATAAAATAAGAATTTTCACCATTCAAAGTATGAACATTTTTCTTTATCAAATATATAGCAATCAAATAAGAATTATACATTTCGCTAACATATACCATAAAACAAGCTAAGGCACAAAGTATGAGAAAACAAGTGAAATAAATACTTAAGATGAAATGAGGGAATAAACTCAAAAAAACATAACAAAAAATTAAGTGAAAACAAAAACCCCAAGGGATAAAAGGGAAAGAGATACTAAGTTGAGTGTAGAAGTAATAGGTTTACCGAACTATTTTAATTTTTTGTTGTTTTAGGGTAATTATTACATGCACAAAAAATTAAAATAAGGCATAGGATATATCTAAGATATAAAATTCCTACAGAATCAAAGATAATGAAAAAATTATCAAAAGTTATGTAATATGACACAACTAGTTGTTGAATTGATTTTATAATATTAGAACAAAGTTCTAGAAGTCACAACGTGTTGTCCTAAAAAATTGATTGTCAAATCTCATTGGGACATAATTGACCATGTGTTGGTGTGTCAATATATGATCAAAATATGTTGATTTTATACCTCTATGTTTGTTAAATGTGTAATGGGTGTTGATTTTTCACTCTAATTAGTTTCTAAATATACAAATTTATAGGTGGGTGTACAAGCTAATGTTGGGTAGGACCATGTAATTGCTTTATGGAGTTGGAGGGTAGAAATATATGATTTATCTTCTCTTTATCTTATTGACCTAATCAACCACAAACTCTTTCAAGAGGAATGAATAACAATAAAATTATTATCTGGCTCGAGAAACCTTCATGAATTTATAGTTACATATCCAATAAGCTAGAATCAAAACCAATGTAATTTTAGCATAATGTGAATTGAATTTATGAGTAATAACTTTGCATTCTCTCTCTAATTGAAGTACAACTACATGAACATTGACATATTATTTTTTGGTAAATTTTTTTTATATAAAACCTTGTTGAAAGCCCTAAAGAGCATAAATAATACTTTTTAGTGTGTGTCTAGACTTAAATTCACTTGATGAATGTTTGTTGATGCTATATTAACCTAAATCTGATCACAAATATTTGATCATGCTTATTTTATCCTTTTTACCCTTTATTGACATGTGCACTTAATTGACACCTATTTTTTAAATTTGACCTATCATAGGCATAATAGGAGACTTACTTTTATCACAAGCTCATTTATTATCATATACACAAATGAGCTTAATACTAAAAACACTATTGTGCATCTGTATGCCTCGACTCATACCCCAAACTCAACACTTTTCTTGAAGGGATAAGAATGCCCAATAGGACAAGAATTCCTAACATTCATATCCTTGTTTGTTGTTACTGACCTTCTATCAAAATAGTCAAAATCCAAAAAGGGAAACACCCCTAGGATCAGTGTTTATATTTATAAACTCTCGAATAGGTCATTTCCCACTTGAACCACTATCAAAACACACTAAATTAATTCATTTAAAATCTTGGAAAGATTATCAATTATACTACAAAATCTTATACACACGTTCACATTGAGAAAAATTTCCCTATTCTTCCCAAACTAATTTACAAGCACTTCAAGCAATCATAAGCCAAGTCTGAATTATGTGTTATGCAGACCTAGCCAAGCATGATCAATTATTAAATCCCAATATAGATGCATTCATATATTCAAAGGATAAAAATTTCACAAATCACTTATGTGGGATAACTACATGGATGTTTGATCCCTCTTTAGAGTATTGGTATGTAGGCAACACTTAACACAGTGGGGCATTGAGGTCTAGCACAACTCCAACTACTAAACCCTTTTTACTCATTTGCATATCATTTGTATCCTTATGCCACAAATTTAAGGTTTTCATCTTCAAGAAGGCACACATAGGTCTCTAGCATATTTCCTAAGACAAAATCAATGAAAGAAGACTTAATTTTCACTATCACACCTAATTATGTCAAACATTCTAGTTTTATAAAAAATGTAAAACTAGAAGATAGGGACAATATAAAAAATCTATCACATCTACTAGGTGTTCCTATCCTTGAGGGTTCTCAGGCACAACTTCTATGAGGCTTTTAGGTTTTATGCACTTTGTATGTTCCTGCAATTTGTTTGTTAGTTCAATCACCTAGTGACTAAAACTCTAAGTTCATCTCTCTTTTGCATAGTTTAGCCTTGTTCATTTATATTAAGTTTTTTGTTTAAAACTATATTTATATCACCTTATTTTACTCTACTCCATTTATCTAATTAAGAATTAATTTCCACATTAATTTAATTTTAGATAAAATATTTGGTGAACCAGTTTATTGTTAAAATATTATCTAACCCTAGGTATTCCTTAGGGTTTAAACCTTCTAGTGTTTCAAAAAAATTGGTCCTAGGGTTTAAAAAAAAATCCTAAGGTTTCAAAAGTTTCTCTTTGTTTCTATGCATCTCATTTCTACTTTTGTTGCAATATTGTTTTCATGTCTTTTACAATGGATGATATAAATGTCTTTGATGACTATGATAAGGTAATTATCCAAAAATTTACAAATATTCATTAATGCAATATTTTTTAAATTCAATAATAACATGGGAGTAAGAGGATTCATATATTCAAGGTATTATAAATCCTCCTCTTAAATCTCAGGATGGTGATAGCTATTATCCCTCTAATAGGGTTCGTGTTTTCACTCTCCTAAGAGGTAAGTTGAGAAACCCTATAGTGTCAAATTAATTTAATCAATGTGTCCTGACTTAATCCCCTCCACCTCCCACACATCCTATTGATGGTGTTTGTATGCATGTTCAATCGTAATAGCTATGGTTTGTTCTTGTGAAGCCCTTAAAGATCAAATCATCACTATAAGCAAGTCAATAAAAGAGTTACAAAGTGAAAATTAGTATTTTATTTCAAAGATCACATCGTGGGAAAATCATATCACATTCACAAATAATTGAAAGTATTCTAGTGTTAATCATGTGTTTTCATATTCATCTACCAATTTTTTGTCTAACAAGACTTCATATCAAGATTTGATGTCAAAACAAAATACATCTATAACTAGTGATGCCAAAAGTGCACAAAATGTTACTAAAATCTCAAGTAAAATTTTAAGAGAAATTCTTTGAAACAAAGTGATTGAATTACCTCATATACACCATATTATAAGATCAAGATATCATTGTGCATATCATATAATGCATGGGCATCATACATATTTTGTTTTGCCTTAAAGAAAAAAATACAAAGTCTCATTGATAGTGATGATCCTATAAATCAATTAAAAAAATCAATAAAAATGCATATCTTACGAAATAAGTTTAAAAAGATCAAAAACAACAAATATGGAAATAAAAGAACAATTTAGAGCAAGAAAATATTCCAATAGGAAAGTTAGAACAAGATAAGATTCAAAATAAACAAGATGGTAAAGCAATAATATCAAAATAATAACTTTCCAAAGAACAAGAAAACACATTTGTCAAAAACTTTCTTATAAACGAATCTCCAAATAAAAATGTTCCTAAAAAATCCTAATGGTACAAATATGGCTTCTAAGGAATCAAGCATTATATCCACTTTATGCATAGATAAAAAATATATAAATTCAATGCTACAAAATCAATGGTTACACCTTCAAGTCAAGAAATTAAGACACTACTTACTCTTTTTCCTAATGTTCAAGCAAAGATACTTAATTCTAGTCTAGTTCAAAATGGCATGTAAAAATTTGACAATGTTGAGCTTATTCAAGAGAAACAAAATTTCAATAAGATAACTCCAATATAAGGTTCAAATGTATTTTCATACATATGTAGATACATAATATAATCAAACTAATACATATCACAACTTCAAGCACAATCTAAAAACTTAGTCCTTTCCTATGATGACTATGACGATGATTATTTATAATATGTTTGGAATGATACAACAAAGATGCAACATGAAGATGGAAACCTAATCATGGGTTATGACACACATGATATAGGGCCTTCTCAAATTCATCCCCTTTATGAGATCATTGGCCTTTAGTATCATAAATCTAATTGTACATAGCTTTTCATTTGTTGCATCTTCTACTTCTATTTGTTTGCATTTGTGATCATTTGATCCATTCTTCCATGCCCTTGGATTTCATTGATTTATTGGGCTCTTAGCCCTTATAATTTTTTCCTCCCAACATCTATAAAGTCTTAAAACAATGATCAAATATGATAACGGTGACATTTATCTACTTGCACATTTTTTTCCATTATCCTATCATTTTGCTTATATGACAAAATCGCCCAATACATGATAGAAACATCAACCACTATCATCCTTTTTGGTAGATCCAGTCCTTTAACTCTTTTTTTCCATAATGTACATATTCATAAAATAGATCCTTAATTATTTCAAATAACTTACTTAGTGACAGTATGCAATTTCTAATTTTTCATGTAAAATCTCTTTGTTTTAAGCTCTATTATTCATACATGTGACATCTTTTGACAAGTGTAAATTTAATGAAATGATAATTCACAATCAGTTATTTGCATACATATTTTAGTATACTATATATTTCCAATCATTCCAATTTACATTCCATAGGAAACATATTCTTTATATTTGGCTAACTTAACTTTTTGTTAGTACATCTCTTTCATTGATACTTATTGTGTACTGTCCAGATTTGTTTGCCTTTCTCCTATTTTAGGCATTTTTTTTTTTTCATTTTAGTATCTACTATTACTATTTTACATATTTTTAAAATACAAATAAAAAAAAATCATATATTCTCAAAAAAGTGCAAAAACATTCGAATATTTCAAAAAATCCAAAATTAAGACTTGAACATGATTAGCACTCTAGTTTACATCTTTGGAACATGTTGTTATTCTCATGATTAGTAGATATCATATTATTTATATATCACACATGTTTTTAACATGTATCTACAAGGTGTTGTGGAAAACATACAAGCGAATTCACATGTTAATATGTGGGACTCTCATTTACCCATTGGCCTTGCTAAGTTGGGGGCATCTTATTCACAAGTGACAATATGCAAGTGTTATTATTCTATAACCATTCTATTGTTGAGATTTCATGTTATTTAGACATGTATTTGTAACATTTATATCTTACATAGTGTACATGAACATGTTATTTTCTAGGATATGATCACATGGAATATGCATAGCTTATACTATTATTGTTAATTTTATGTTCCATTGATGTTGCTTACTTGTACATAGTATAATATAACTTGTATTATCGATTATGTTGGAACTTTTCCATTTTGGGAAAATACTTGATTGATGCAACTCTATGAGATCTTTCATGTTGTGTTTGAAATATGAGCATGTACTTACTTTGGGCCTTGGCCCTATGTGTGTGTTACATTTAAAAATATCCTTACTTTCGACCTTATCCCTATGTGTGTGTAAAATTCAAACATATCCTTATTTTGACCCTTGACCCTATGTGTGTGCGACATTTTAACATGTATTTTTTGTCTCTTAGCCCTATGCGTGTATGAAAACATGCCCCCTGTTTATGACATTACTCATGTATATGCATGTTCCTTAAGACATTTGAACATGTCCTTGCTTTTGGCCCTTGGCTCATAGATGTATGTTTTCTATCATTTGTTCTTGTTGTGTGTGTGCTTGTTAAGATTGATGAGTTTGATAAGTTCCATGATCCATATCATTCACTCCTAACATACTAGCATAATAATTCCATGAGCTTTCATGATACACTCTATAGGCTTTGTCTCTTAAGGTATATGAAAAATTCAAATTTTACTATGCTAACATATTTTTTACATGTGCGACAATTTTCAATGATAACATATTTATTACGCATGTTTCAATTTAAATTTTCTTTTGAGACGAGTGAATTTTTAGGAGAAAATTACCGTACCTCAAAATGGGTCTATTTCAATGGGATTCTCATGCATGAGATAAGTCATTTAAAGAGAAAAATTTAGTTATTAGCACAATCATAGTTTTAAATTGTAAAATATGTCAAAACTCAATTATTGACACATATTATGGGTGCATATGTCATTGCATATGCACTCTTATTTCAGTTTCAAAGAGTGAATTTACATAGTTTCAAGGTTTCAATAAGAAGTTACAATGACCATTCACATACAATTTAAATTATAATGGAGGCATATTAAAATTTTATGCCACATTTTTAGTTGCAGACATGATAAGAGCATGGGTGCACTCCATTCTCTTTTGATCATGCTTTTAAGAACTATAATAAACCATAATGTACCAAAATTTTGCAATTAAATATACAAGTCATCTATAATTATTAATCTAGTTCAGTTGCATAGTGCATGACTTGGAGTTCATTGATCACTCCGGCAATATGTGTAAAAATGCATTGTAGATTCCAACTCATTTCACATCTTTGGGTTACATAAATTATAAAAATTAATTTAAGGTTCAACATCCCTCAATGGGTATTATTTTCACTTCAAAATATAAATTCAAGTTTGGGTTTGATCACCACCAATTTTTGCCAATGGTTTAACTAAAGAACCATCTTCTCCAAGTGCTTCATGAGAGGCACCAATTCTCCAATGCTTCAAGAAAGCATCATCACCAAAAAAATTCACAAAAATCAGCATTGAATTCATATGTATAGGTTTATTCATTCCATACTCTCATGTAAATTTACAAAATATACAAATACAAGAAAATTTTAATTTAGCAAAGGTCATTTAAAATTATAAATTGTCAAAGTTTAAGAAAGACTTCAAATGTTCAAATTCAAGTTTTGAAAGGAATGAAATAACTACATGTGGTTTTTAGGGTTTACCAAACTATATAGTTCCTTGTATGATTGAAGTATTCATATCAAAGACAAAGTGTGTCTTACACACTAAGATATAACTTTGCTTTAATCTATTAATTTCATTTATATACTAAAGGGGGCATAAATGTAGTAACCTAAACCTAGTAAAAAATACTTGATCATGCTTATTTTATCCCTTTTTACCATTAATTGACATGTGCATATAATTTACACCTATTTTAAAAATTTGACCTATCCTAAGCATAAGAGGAGAGTTACTTTCATCACAAGGCCATCTATTGTCACCTATAGAAATAAGCTTACTGCTGAAAACACTTTTATGCATCTATATGTGCTAACTCAAACCTAAAACTTAAACACTTTTATTTAATGGAAAATAATTCCCAATGCTCTTGTCCCTGTATACTATTATTGTCCTTTCATCAAAGTAATCAAAATCCAAAAAGTGAAACACCACTATGGTCAGCCTTTATATTTCTAAACTCTCTAGTGAGTATTTCTCCTACTTGAACAACTATGAAATCACACTCAATTCATTCATTTAATATATCATCAAGCTTATCAATTCTACTAAAAATTCTTATTTACACAAGTGCACATTGAGCAAAAGTTCCCTATTCTTCCCAAATCAGTGTCCAAGCACTTTAAACAGTCATGAACCAAGTTTGAATTCAATTTTATGTAACCCTAGCCAAGCATATTCAAGTATTCAAGCCCAATCTAGATGCATTCATATAGTTAAAAGATAAAATTTTCAAAAAGCACTTAGGTGGTAGAGCTACATGGAGGTTTGATCCCTGTTTGGAGTATTGGTATGTAGGTAATGGCCAACATAATGGGGTTGTTGAGTTCTAACATAAATCTAACCACTAATCCATTTTTACTCAGTCACATATCATTTGTCTCTTTATGTCACAAAGTTAGGATTTTGATCTTTAAGACGGCACACACATGTATCTCACATAGTTTCAAAGACAAAATGAGTGAAAGAAGACCTAATTTTCACTATCTCACATGATTGTGCTAAAAGTTCTAATTTTATACAAAAAGATAGAACCGATAGATAGGGATAATAGCAGTAGTCTATCTTATCCTCTATTGGGTGTTCTTGTCCTTCAGGGCACTTAGTCACAACTTCTAGGATTTTTTTGGGTTTTTTTGCACTCCGTGTGTTTTTGTAGTTTTTTCCAATTCAGTCACCTGACGACTCCAAAAAGCTAAGTTCATATCTCTTTTACATAGATTAGTCTTATTCATTTATATTTTGGTTTGTCTACTTTAGTCATTTAGCTTCATTTTTTTTTAAAACTATATTTACAACATCCTATTTTATTTTATTCCATTTATCTAATTAAGAATTAATCACCACATTGATTCGATTTCAAATAAAACATATGCCCCATTGATTCGATTTCAAATAAAACATTGATTCGATTTTTTTAATGCCTTTAGGAGGAATTGTATATATAGTATTCTCAAATTAGAATTAGGGGACCTATTGGCACATAATCTAACATAATAAAATATAAGGAATAAAAAAATAATGCCACATGAGTGAAAATGAAAGATAAGGGGGAAATGGCATAAAATAAACAAAGGGACATAATTGGTGGCCCACCGATTGTGTACGAGACAAAATCAGTGAACTGTCAAATCTATCCCAAGTAGAAAAACAATAGAATATGAAGAATAGAGAGAAATTGGAAGGGATCCTCAATACCATAAAATACAATAGAGAGATAAAATGGAAGCTGGAGAAGAAGATACAACCACATGAAGAAGAAAGAGAGAAAACACATGAAAAAATGTCAAAAAGTGCCTAATATAAATTAATGGACAATATACACAAAATGGCACTAAATGTTTTCAATAATAATCCTTTTAACAAGATTGGGTGTCTGAAAAAACTCTATGAATAATATTTCCACCACATTAAACAAAACTAAAATCAAACTCATAGTTTGAAAGATATAGCCAAAACATGATTACATGTATCTTTTTGCAAATAGGAAACTGCCTAGAATGGTAGTTGCATAGGTTATAATAATAATATATTGGTATGATTATGTTTATAAAAACATTACAAACTTATATCCACCATGAATCTCTCTAAATAATTACAACACTTCAGATTTGGCCCGTGGTTCAAAAGATATTGTCAAAACCACTCACATAACAATTCACGAGAAGATTGTGCATGTAGATTAGGAGTTGCATAGATTGTTGGAGAGTTGTAAATTATGTCATGGTGATGTCATGTAGGTGTCCTAGTGAGTGGATGAAGTTATTTACCTAAGTGATAATTACAAAGTGTGCAATGTGCGTATCCTAATGTGCTTGAAGTTGGCTTGGTTGATATTCAATTTTGGCATGGTTAGAGATGTTCAGGGACTGATATGGTGATTTGAGCATGTGAAAGGGGTCCTATAAAAAGTCAATAATGATTTGATTACTTGTGTGCATGATTGAAATTCATTTTTTATTCCATATTTTTCATCTAGACCTTTTGGGTCTAGTAGCAGAAAATCTAAGTAGGCAGTTTATTGACGTCACCATTGCCACGTGTGGATGAGTCAGGGGGAGTTAGTCATATGGTTGTGATCACATTAGTCCCTAGTTTATATGTGAAAAGTATCAAGTATAGTGATGAAGTGAAAAAAAATATATGCAAGTGCAAATTTGGGCTCTCAGGCATTTTGACAGTATTTTCCCATAGCCAAATTTACAATATGGCAAGAAAAGCTTAGTAGGCATTTTGATGGTGGCATATCTCACAAGTGTGGACATTTTAAAATATGGTGATCATATGGGTTTGTTTAGTTTTTTTATGGTTAATTTTTTCTAACTTTTAGGTCAGGAAATGAATCATGATAAAAAAAATATGCATGTTCAACGTTGGCCTCCCAGACAAGTTTTTGACATAGTTGGTTCTGTGGCAGAAAAAATTGAGTGAGTATTTTAATATAATTATATCTCACATGTGTGAGGTTGATAGGATAATATTGAAATATTCTTGGATTACCCTATTTGAGGATATCATATGGTCTAAATTTTAGAACATATGCTTGAGTGAAGCAAAAGATATGGAGGTGCAAAGTTGGCCTTCCATGTAGATAGCAATGGTCCCCATAGTCATTGTTGCACAATGTTAAAGATCAAGACCAAATGGAGATATAATGGATCATAGGTGATCATACAATGAATAAATATGATGTTAATCAAGTCAAATAGGTTAAATTTTTTGTTGGTTAATAGAGATAAATATTGATCTTCTTCTAAGATCCAATGGTGTGTATGCGATCGTACAATTTTCATCTAATGGTGAGTTGAGCGAGATGGTAAGAAGTGCATGATGTTTAATAGTATATGTGATTATAAGTCACATGAATTTTCCAATTTTCATGATCATGGGGGTTATGAGCAATATTTAATGGTGAGTGTTATAAGATAAGGACCTGACTGATCCATAAAGATCAATAGTATGCATTGAGTCAATATTGCAAGAGTGTACAAGATGAGGTCAACATGTTCAAGGTTTAAGGTTTGAAATTAGTGCACTATGTTTTAAATTTCAAGATTCATATAATAATATTGATGGTGTGTGTTTAATTTGAGTAGAGATGACTTGAGATGATAGCATGGTGTTTGAGGTTTAACTGTGACTGTTTGAATTCAAATATTTGAATTTAACAAAGGAAAGACCAATGCCTAGTTTTTGAGCCATAAATTTTGATATATATAGAATTTGGCCATTGTTTAAAAATAAAAAATTTATAGAACTCCAAGGTTCATATGTAAATATAAATTTGAATGTATAATTATGTGTATAGTCAAATATATTGAGGTTCAAAGTTGATTGTGTGTTTGTGAATGTTATGCAAGTAACTCGAGAAGGGTATTTGAGATCATTCTGATGTTGTTTCAATATATCATGATGAATTATCTATTGGGGAGTGTTTTAGACTCTATGAAAACCATATATGTGTATTATGAAGCTTTTAATAATAATATATAGTATGAACAAAGGTTTAAAATTTAATTGTGTATTTGTTCATGGTGACTGTGTGCATAGAATGTTGTTTGAGTAAATTGTGCTCAAGCAGATGGGTACTATGATGGTTGTTGAAACTTAAGGAGGAACTATAAATAATAAAGAATGAGTCCATACATTCTTAAAGTGTTCTTATGTTTCTTAGTTTGGTCGAATAAGTGTCAAAGAGATGAATGGGTCTCTTTAGGACCTAAAAGTGACTTAGGCCTATTTGAAAGTGGATTGTGCTTAAGTGTGACCCATATGAGATGACTTAAGGGTAAAGGCATGTTTTGTGGCCAAAAAAGAAATATTTTGGACTTGATAAATCATGATATCTCTATAAATGGTGAAACCAAATGTGTTGGTTTCTAGACTTGTGAGAATAGTGCAAGGTGTATGTGAGAATTATGGATCGAAGGAGAGGTAGAGTGCCCAGTTGATGAGTTAATGAGTAGATAGATTGAGGACTATGTGTATGAACTACAGGTCATATTTATGATTTTAAAATAGTGATCTTGTAGTTTAAGGATATGCAAAGATGTTTGAGTGTGGATATGAGGATAGTTTAAGTGAAGAAGGAGAAAGATTGTGGCATGCCTATATGAGAGGCATGTATGAGATAGAGAGGAAGTTTGTGCAAGGTTAGATAATCAAAGATCCATCATCAAGTGTTGAATACATTAGTTCTAAGGTGGATGTGTTCAAAGGAGGTTCTAAAGGATTTGATCTTCCTTAGGTGCAGATGCTGCTTGTGAAACAAGCATTTCACTAAAGGCCTTTGGTCAGGAGGATATGATCAAGGTTTGTTGGTCTAAAGGAGTTGACCAGTCTCTTATTTGTAATTTATTATAGGACAAGTATTCCATGTGTTTTAGGCTTGAGAGTGGGTTTTATTCCCCATGAGGGTTTCCCATAGGAACTATGTGTTATGTGTTTGATCTTGTGTATGCATTGAATGAATGAGCTCTCTTGTTAATGTTGCTTGATCAAGTTGATATATGTTGATTGTTTAAATTATTTGAAAAGATTGGAATTGAGATTGAAATATCTGGGCTCACTGATTCACCTCCCCTCTTATTTATTATACCTCTAACATAGATTACTCCCCCTCCTACACATATTGGTTCCAAAATGTATTATTCTATCTCCATAAACCAAAAATAAAAACTAAGATAAAAACTTCAAAGCATTTGTATGCATAAATATCATGGTCTCAAGCTTTGATAACTTTTAGCCATGTTGTACCACAACAAATTAGAGTACAAAGGGTAATCAGAATGGAGAGAAAAAGAGTGAAAGAGGACCTATACTAAAATCTAGTATCAGACACTTGATAATGTCAATTTTTAAATTAACTTCACCATACATGACTTGTGTGCACATATATGCTTCTTATTTTCCATTCTCTCACATCCACATGTTTGCTATGAGTTTGGCCCTCCCATTTGGCTAAAACTTACCTACAAGAACCTCTCAGTGTGTGTCAAACCAACTAAATATCTTACATAGATGTCTCAAAATCATCATATTTGCATTCTTGTTTCATGGACATAAATGTTAGCCTCAAACAAAACTATCCTAAAGGTAACATTATTGTCCATCCAACAATAATTATTTTTCAAATCTAATCAATCCTTATGGGTTGACCCATACACCTAGTGTGTTAGTGGCATGATAAATTACCAATATATACTCATATAAATACAAATCAAGATCAAACTTATTTGATCCATATATCACTCATCCGGTACACATATATACACTACTACACATTAAACAAAATGGACATATTCTTATTAATTGGAAAATCAGTTAGTATGAGCAATCACCAGCCAAGTCTGAAGCACACTGAGCCAAGTCAAGGGCAAACATTTTATTATTATTGAAAGCTAGGTCATTAGGTGAATTCACATAGAAAAGGATTACAATTACACATTCACACTAAAGGTAATAACTAAATGTGGCTTAACTTCCCTCTTTAGAGTATTAGATATGTAGGCAACAATTAATCATCAATGGGGGTGATTGGAGTCAACTCAACCCATACACTTCCCATGTTTTTATATACTTCACCCCTTCACAAGTGGACCTAAGGTTTGAGGAGGAAATGGCTTGCTGGATTTATGCACATAATTAAGATTTAAGATCACACATACAAGCTATTTCAGGCTGGTATATGGGATTGTATGATCATATAGCCTTCAAACAAAACCTAAGATAGTAATGTTAGCCTCTAGTCAGTTTTGTTAACAATTTTTTCCCAATGTGATGTTAGTGAACTTGTGTGCACAAATAGTCAATTCTAGATCCAAATGACTCACTAATCAGTTTTCAACCCCTTTCCACTCTTAGAAGTCAATCACAGTCATTCAATGAAACAAAAAAGCTAAGTACCTTGATCTCTTTAGTATTTTCTATTTTTAGCACATGCCACTTATCAAATCAATTTCAATATTTTACACTCATATTCACATTGAATTATCATACTTTACAAGCAAATCTACATTCAAATTTATATCTTAATTAGGGTTGCACAATCCAAATTAGGGTAAAAATAGACCCAAGTGGGTAACCAAAAACATAATAAGGTTAAGGGAAAAATAAGGATTTCCAAGAGTAATATGTTGAACATAGGAATAGAGAAAGAAGGAAATAAGATAGTCAAAATAGAAGCAATAAACAAATAGAAAACTATGTATAGGAGAAAAATAATTAAATTTCAAACATAAACGATTAATTAAAATAATTAACCAATGATATAATCATACTCAAGGGAATCATCATTATATTCTATATAATTTGAAACACATGTATCATCAGGAGTAAAATCAGCATGTTGAGGATCTCATGAATCTAAGAAAGATAACACATTGTCATCATTGTCATCATTCTCATTATCTATAATAACTCCTTGTAAAATAGTATGATCATTTACTTGAAAATTCACTTTAAATAGTGTACAATTTTTAGGATTTTTGTTGTTGTGTAGTAATAGGAGTTGTGATAAACATACCCCTGTAAGTGTGATATTAGATTCTTAAACTTTCTTCTCAATTGCTTGAGGTATAATCATTGAATGTTGTTTTGGTATTTCTTTAGGCAAGGCCTCTTGTTGTTGTTGTGGAGGATATAAACACCTATGAATTTTAATAAATTTATCCTTGTGAACAAACTTTAAACATTGATGCAACATGGATGAAATTTCTCTCATTTTATTTATCCACGTCCTTCCAAGCAATACATCATGAGATCCATTGTCAAACACCACATGGAACCATATAAAATGGTATTAGGACACATAGTGATAGGTAAAATAATACAACATAAGGTTTCCTATTAATTCCATCATATCCCATAATAATTATTGTGGTGCTTGCTAAATATCTTTGATAGATTTTAAGACCATTGATAAAAAAAAATTAGTGTATACATTAATACTGAAGCCATTGTCAATCATAACTCCATTCATTTTTTGTGGATGCTCGCTAATGAAATCTCATATGAATAGTGATACATTGAAAGAGCTATATTTTGAAATCTCATTATCATAAAACCAAATTGGAGAAGGCTCCCTCTTTGTTGTAGCAACACTAACTGCACTAGTAAATCCATGAAGTGGATGAGCATTAATAGCTTATGGTGGTTGTCTTTGATTGATCATATGATCACTGCCTTGATGTTTTTCTTGAGTACTATGGTTTGGAAGAGGATGTGTGAAGAATTACAAATGTTGATTAGGTAGAGATATTCACTGAATCAAATTATTGTTGGTGCTCACCACTTGGATTTGATTATATCAATAAGGTCTTGGATCTTATGTTTTAATGCAATACTTTTGTTTGAAGAGTGTCATGTGATTATATAATAGTCAGAGTGCATTAGTGTCATAATACTTAGGAAATAACCTTTGATGGATCTAATTCTAAAATAGGGGGAAATAATCATAGTACATTTAATCAAAGTATTTAGCACATTTAGAGGACTTTCACTCAACCTTCTAAATTGTCTATGTTCTCTTTATTGGGACAATAAGTAGTAAAAAGTATTAGATGGTTTGTCTACAACATTCACCACATTCTTTACCTCACTCTTAGGTTGAAAGTAATTTTAATTACTTTTGGCCTTGAAGTTTTTCTTACCTTGGAACTAGGCTCCACTAGAGGTTGGGCCATTGGACTCATATTTAAGCATATTTGCCTCTAAAAGTTTGTCTCGAAGTCTTGAATCATATGAAAATTCTCATTGAGGCATATTAACCTTATAAAAGTTTGTATTAAAATATTGAACCATGTGACAAAGCTCATTGAAATAAAGATATGCATTGAAAGACACTTTGTCTTTATGTAGAAACCCCTGTTTTCCCTGAATTCTAATACTGAATTTTTTTTTTGGACTGTTTTTGTGTATTTTGATTTTTTTGTGTCTTTGTATGAAATAAAGAAGAATGCAATTTTGCAAAAATAATTTCAAATAAATAATTAATAGTAGTGGACTCTTTCAACTAACTAATCTCTGATCTTATTATTCACTTCAGATGATTACAATAAAGATCTCTTGCACACATACAAAATAATATAAAATATTGTCTTAAAAACTTGATTTTTTTCTAGCAAACCCTAGATCTGGTACGGCTAGTACGGTGGCAATAAATAAGCTTTTCTCTAGTTGCCGTTTCAAAAACATAGTCGCCGACGTTGGTTATACTGCCATGATCGGTCAGATAATACTGCCGATGTCGGTATGTGAGTCGGTCGATGTCAGTCTCTACTCTGCCAATGTCGATCTTTGGATGTCGGTATATTCTACCGATGTCGGTATACTCTGCCGATGTCGGTATTGAGTCGACCGATGTCGGTCTCTACGTTGTCGATGTCAGTCTCTGCGCTCCTTGTGGCCTTTGACTGCTAAAACATGCCTTTTTCTAAAATTATACGGCCTGGTACAAAACCATACGGATTCCATACAGCAGCAGTAAAACTGTACGGCCTATATGCTGGACGTCTGATCTCAAGAAATATGGTGCTAATACTAAAGATCTTTATCTAGACGATTTTTAGATCAAAACCCTGATGAAATAAATCTCTATGAAGCTCTATGATAATCTCTGTGTGAAATTATCTCCCAAACTGGCAATAGATCAGTTGATATCTCACAACCTCTAAATTGCACACACTGAAGATTGCATGTTCTCCAATGCAAATCAAATACTGGAAACCCTTGGCTCAGTCTTCTCAGAAAATACTTAGCAAAAATTGTCTTCAACATGAATATGGTGCTCCTCCCAATAAGAAACCCTTATATCCTCAAAAAAGTGTGCTTGCCCTAATTAGGGTTTTACAATTAAAAATTAGGGTTTCTTTTTTTCTTTTAATTTTCCAAAGTCTAAGACACAATTTTAATTATAAAATATAATTAAAACGGCCCCCTTCATAATGAGCGGCCCCTTGGGCCAAAATGCCTAAGTCATAATTACGCCAAATAATTAATATTTAATTAAATCAATTAAATATTAATATCTCTCTCGATACATATCTGATTCTCGATCCATCTAAAGTTGGCGAACAAGGGAGTGATTTTGCACATGACCATACCAAAACAAGGGTGCTCCGCTGTGTGTCAAATATCCCTAAAAAGTAGGAGCTCAAGCAAATGTGTCTGAAAAAGCCCAAACGAAGCCAACTAGAATAATTTTGCTATTCAAAGCCAAGCCAAGCTCCATCATGACCCTCTATCCATCCTATCAGCCTACGAGGGTCACATAATAGGCTAATCATCAACTCTAAAAGATGTCAAATGGAAAGGGGACATGACAGTCTACCCCTCCTGAAATTGCTTGTCCCCAAGCAATCGCTGAACAATAAACCAATCAATCCACCTAGATCCCAAATGTAGTCATGATCTATATTGTTGTCAATCAATGAAAGCTCCTACAATATCCTCTAAAATATAACCAAGAGGAATCCATAATCAAACTGGCGAACACAACTCAACCAAACTCCAAAATCACAACTGCCACAGTCAAGAACCCATGAGAAACAAACTCTCAAAATATCATAACCCAAGTAGAGTGGACATCCCAAACTGCCAAAATTGCAAATACCATATACACATTCCACCATGCTATGCAGAAGGCACACTCCAACTCTGCAACAACTTCCAAATGGAACTATGCCAAGTGCGGAGAATCCACACACTGTACCTCTACTATAATCAACATATCTCTGTAGATCACCAACCACAATCTCATCACCCAAACTCCTATGCATCGCTGATAATGAAGAGACATCACATGCTAGATAGCAATAACACAAACCAAATCTGTTGGCCATCAACTCCTGCTCTAAGTCATGCACCAACAAGTTGTCAACCCCAGCACCTATCACCATGCCATGTCTATCACAACTCTCATCCCATGGCGTCAAACCATCCCAAGTACAAAGATAAGGATCCCAACATCCAATCCATGAACGGAAATCAACTGGCAACTCAAGTAAACTCCTCACCTGAGTAATGTGAACAATACCAACTGACTCATGCACTTGTCTCTTGTACCCACAACAATCTCTGAATTCGGAGTGTGAATGCTAGACATACTCATATCATCATTAACATGTGACCTGACTGTAAAAGAAAGCTGAGTCCCTAACACATGTGCTAACTCTTAAACTGAACTCACCTCAAGACAAAGCTTGTCCACATGTCTCTCAGAATCCTGGAGAGCCAACTGAGTACACACCAAGGAATTATGAGTATCCTCCAGCTCAATAATGTGCTCAATGCCCCTGTCTGAGGGTCTCCCTGGTGGAATATCACTGAATACCTTTTCATGCTTGACTCTCAACAGCTGAATGTCAGGATGATACTCAGTCTTCTGTTGTCCCTCCTGTATTGGTGCCAATGTGCACTCAGCAGCCCACTCTACCATGTCGTGTCGTATGAACCTCTCCACCCGATGAAAAGAAATAGTTTTGATGTTGTTGTCCCGTAATGCCTTCAGAATATGTGTCTTCCCATCAACATCAAAACGAATCTCCATGTCCTTGAGATGAAGAGTGACTTCCTCAAGGGAATGAAGCCACTTCATGCCCAAGACCAAATCTATATCCCCCATGTTCACCACATAATAATCAGCCTTGAACTCATAGTTGTTCAAGCACAATGGGAGATCTCTAATCATCTGCTCACACCTAAGAGTGTAACCATTGGCCACCTTAACTCTAATGCCCATGAAATCCTCGGTAGTGAGTCCACGCTTCTCCACAAATCTCACATCTATAAATTATGTGTGGCCCCTGTGTCAAGAAGGGTTATGACCCTCTATCCTACCAAAACTCCATGAAGTCTGAATGAACCCTCTTGCTGGATGCTAGATAGGCGTGCCTCCTGAATCTGATGCTCTAAATCTGCCTCTGCCTCTGACTCCTTAGAACTCTCTTGATGTTTGGAATCTTTTAATTCTGAATCCTCATAATAAGCCCACATCACTTGATTTTCCTTGCCCTTAGGCCTCAAAGGACAATCGTGATTGGCATCATAGGGACCTTTGCAATAGAAGCAAAGCTTCTTCCTGCGTAGATCATTAAGAGCCTCTCGATCCAAAGATGGTGCTGCTAGTATCCCCTTTGAATCATTCTTAAAACTTGATTTGTCTTTAATAAAATCTGAGTTCTCTCTATCTCTGTTGAAGCCCTTATTGTCCCTAAATGAAGAAGTACCTCTGGAGTTAAATTTACTGGATGGGGCTTCCATCTCCATACTACGCACCTTCTTCATAGCTTTTTGTAACGAAGGAAGATCAAAGCCTTTGATCCAACCTCTCAATGGTTCTGTCAATCCCTCCATGAAGAGCACTACAAGTCGCCTCTCTGAAATATCAGGAACCATAACTGATAACTTCTGGAAGTCACCAATGTAAGACTCTAGACTGCCACTCTGGTGCAACTGAGCCAACTCCTTGAAATAGGATTCTGGATCCTTCCTATCAAATCGTTCCACCAGCCTATCAACAAACTCCTGATAAGATGTGATCCGATCATGCTGGAGTGTCACCATCCCATGGTGCCACCAATCGTGAGCTACCCCCTCAAGATGCAGTGTCACATATTTGATAGCATCTCTCTCAGCCATCGGACGCAACGTGAGAAATGTGTCTATCTTACTAATCCAGGCCTGCGCTATGACCTTGCCACTACCGTCGAACGTCGCTAGTGTGACCCTGTTCGTAGCATGCTTTAGATCATTATTCTAGTGTCTAGGTCTCCAATCCTGTCGACCTCTATTATGTTCTCTCCTCTATGTGAGGAATTGGTCAAAAGTAATCCTCTCTCTGACCTCAGGTGATAACAACTCCCACTCATCATTCACTGCCATAAGTGTGTTTGCAAACAACTCCTCATGCTCCTCACCTACTATCACCTCATCGGCCTCCTACCTCACAAAAGTAGGCCTAGTAGGCCTATTTTCTATCTGAAAAGCAGTCCTAAGTGCTCTCTATGATCCTGCATCACTCCTATCATCATCACGATGTGGTGACGGTCTCCTCAGAGTACCCAATCTCTGCAGTGCTTTTGTCAACTATTGTAATGCTTCGTTAGATTGCCTTTGCCCTGCTCGTAGATCTCTGAGAGCAAGTAAAACATCTGCATCATCTTGATCCCTAAGATTATGAGGAATACGGGTCCTATCAATATTGTCAGCGATGTCTTTCGGCTGCCCGCTTAGACCCTGTTGCCTGTCAACCAAGGCTCTCCTGCGAGTATAATACCTGGGTGACCCAAACTCTTGTGGATGCATAAGATTGCTAAACCCTCAGGATGGTAGGATTTAGCTCTGATACCACTATAAAAACCCCTGTTTCCCCTAAATTCTGATACTAAATTTTTTTTTACTGTTTTTGTGTATTTTGATTTTTTTGTATTTTTGTATGAAATAAAGAAGAATGCAATTTTGCAAGAATAATTTCAAATAAATAATTAATAGTAGTGTACTCTTTCAACTAACTAATCTCTGATCTTATTATTCACTTCAGATGATTACAATAAAGATCTCTTGCACACATACAAAATAATATAAAATATTGTCTTAAAAACTTGATTTTTTTCTAGAAAACCCTAGATCTAGTACGGCTGGTACAACGGCAATAAATAAGCTTTTCTATGGTTGCCGTTTCAAAAACACAGTCGTCAACGTTGGTTATACTATCGCGGTCAGTCAGATAATACTGTCAATGTCGGTATGTGAGTCGACCGATGTCAGTATTGAGTCGGTCGATGTCGGTCTCTGCACTGTGGATGTCGGTCTCTGTGCTCCCTGCGGCCTGTGACTGCTGAAACATGCCTTTTTCCAAAATTATACGACTTGGTACAAAACCATACGGATTCCATACAACAGCATTAAAACTATACGGCCTGTATGCTAAACGTCTGATCTCAAGAAATATGGCGCTAATACTGAAGATCTTTATCTGGACGATTTTTGGATCAAAACCTTGATGAAATAAATCTTTGTGAAGCTTTGTGATAATCTCTATGTGAAATTATCTCCCAAACTGGCAATAGATCAGCTGATATCTCACAACCTCTGAATTGCACACACTGAAGATTACACGTTCTCCAATGCAAATCAAATACTGGAAACCCTTGGCTCAGTCTTCTCAGAAAATACTTAGCAAAAATTGTCTTCAACATGAATATGGCACTCCTCCCAATAAGAAACCCTTATATCCTCAAAAAAGTGTGCTTGCCCTAATTAGGGTTTCTTTTTTTCTTTAAATTTTCCAAAGTCTAAGACACAATTTTAATTATAAAATATAATTAAAATGGCCCCCTTCATAATGAGCGCCCCCTTGGGCCAAAATGCCTAAGTCATAATTACTTCAAATAATTAATATTTAATTAAATCAGTTAAATATTAATATCTCCCTCGATACATATCCGATTCTCGATCCGTCTGAATCTGACAAACAAGGGAGTGATTTCACACATGACCAAACCAAAATAGGGGTGCTCCGTTATGTGTCAAATATCCCTAAAAAGTAAGAGCTCAGGCAAACGTGTCCAAAAGAGCCCGATCGAAGCCAACTGGAAAAATTATGCTAGTCGAAGCCAAGCCAAGCTCCGTCATGACCCTCTATCCATCCTATCAGCCTACGAGGGTCGCATAATAGGCTAATCATCAACTCTAAAAGATGTCAACTGGAAATGGGACATGACACTTTAATAGGTACAATCAAGCTTTGACCAAAATGAATTTGAAGTTCAACATCAAGTAATTGATGAGTAATATTTATAAATATAGTTTTGAACATAAGCACATATTTTTTGATAGTATCGTTGGATTCTTGTTTAATTTGAATTATTAGTGAAAATTTAATGATAAAAAAAATATGCTAGTAAATCATCAACTAATGTCGTAAAAACATGCAAAGATCCACATGGCAAGGCATAAAACCAAACAATCACAGTCTTTCAAATGCATTTGGAATAATTTAGTTAGTAATTTATCATTGTGGAAAAAAATTAATCAAGAGGCATATAATGATCTAATATAGTGAGTGTTATCACTTAAAACGTGCACCTGCATACGAATGGCTCTCATGTTTGATTGTGCACAACTCTTCCTTGCCTAGAACTTTGGACTTGAACATTAGAGAGAAATTCAGTGTCTCATTGTAATAATAATGGGATCATACCCCAAGGTGTGGGACTCTTGAGCTCCTTGGGACGAACCTCCAGAGTAGGTCAACTTCCTTCTATTCTAGATACACCTAGTTTAGGACCAACTTGCAAACCTACAAAGAGGAGAATGAAATCTATAGCTAGTGTTAAACCTAAACTTGACAAGGGGAAGAGGGAGGGAAAAAGGAAAGATGTTTGCTCGAATGTAAAAGGTGATTCACTAAGAATAGAGTGAGCAAATCACCCTCTTAATCGACACAATAAAATTAATAAATTGAATGTGAAAACTTCAAATTGGGTGCATTGCATAAGTGTTTCGCATGGAGGTAAGGGGAAGTAGTGCAACATTAGGAGGGATGACAAATGATCCACAAATAATGCCTATGCAGACCCATGTATACAAAGCATGAGACCTGAAGAGACTTTTGGTTTTGTGTAGAGGTACGAAGGGAGGATGGCAATGAGAGGTACAAACATCCATAGACAAGGATCAATAACCATGAATGCACACAGACCACATAGCATGAAGAAGGAAAATCACTTCTTATTAATTTCAAGGTCTAAAGAAATCTTAAAAACTTAATTAGATAGAGCTTTATTATACGAGGACATGGATCTTGGAGGGCAAATTTTGGCACTGATACAATGTCTAGACATGTTAACCCTTTTACAATGAAGGACTCTGGATTTTATAAGTAATGAGAATCCCATAGGTCATTAATTAGAATCTCAACCACTATCAATTTGGTTACAACATTTAATGGTGATTTGGAGAAGCAATTAGGATCTTTGTCAAAAGAGATTGCATGCCTATGTTCTAACAACCTAAAATCTACCCTTGCATTTGATTTCACCTTTAACTCAGCGTATCCTCGATGTTTAATTGGGTTCAACTACCACCATTAATTATGGATGCCCCCTGTCAATCCACCTGGGTCTAATATGCTAAGATGGAACTATGCAAGCATATATTTAGACTTTGTCATATCATCTTACACATATAATTGAGATTTGCACACATGCACCTACCTTTTAGGACCATGTGTGCAATGAAGGATACACATGCCTTTAACTTGGATATACCATGTAGAAAGGTGGAACAGAACCCATCTGTAGTAGAGAGTCTGTGATGGAGTTAACACATGACTTAGATTAGAACTTGTGAATTATGAATATGCAAGCACAGTATTCTCCGATTAGGTGTGAGGCCTCATCATTTGAGCACAAGAAATCCCCTGGAGAAGAGTGCACATCAAATGGATAATTTGGGTGCACACATCTGAACCTGCACATTATGCACCTTACCCGTGCATGTTTTTTACTTAAGATGTTTTGTGCAAAAGGTGTGCACTGAAGGTTATACAGAGAGCAAGCTGCACAGTGGAGCTACAAGTTCATGAAGGGCACAAATGTAGAATTATTTTGGGGGATTACATAAACCTCAATTCTTATGTATCAAATCCCTTTTGATGGTTCTCACAAGTCTACGTTTCATATCTAGGACTTATATTGGCCTACAAAGTAGATGGTGCACAACTTAGATCACAACTTGTAATTTGTAAGGGTGTAGAAGTGTAATTCTATGATTTGACGTGAAAATTTGTTAAGAAGCCATAATAAGTCTTTTGTATAAGAGCGCAAAAGAAGATCGAAGGTCTTGAGCACACTCAGTAAAATTTAGAATTATTCCATGTGTACCTCTTTCTACACTGCCTAAGTCTAGGAGACCCACATGCTCTTATTTATGTGCCATGATGTCATGATGAAGGATACTTATGGGTGAAGATTGATTCTTAGTTGATGTGTGAACCCATGCTAACTAATGAGTGCATCCACAGATGGGAATCATCTACACGTAGGCTTATTTTTAGATAACTCAATATTGCACAAGCACGTAACTCTTTGTGCGGTCCTTATGAGTTTAACACCTATTGAAGGAGTGACTTGGAAAGTCAACACTTTTGCAAACCTTTGCACACCACTTGCCTACTAAGCCAAAATATAGTAGCCTTGAAGCAATCCATTAGGTATGGAATCACCTGGAATACCTTGCAATTAGGTGCAATAAGTCCACTTGAGCTTAGAAAGAACTGAGGTACCTCCCACAAGGGAAAATAAAGCAAACAACTACGTTGAATGACACTTACAGGAATTTAAAAAATAAGCTAACAAAATTGTGCACAAGCGATTAGAGGAAAATAAACTACTATAAACAACAGCATGTGCATGTGACACTTAAGGAAATTAAAACATCTAAACTACTATTTACAAAGGTGCTCATGATCATCATGTGTCACTTTCATGCACTTCCAATCGATGAGATAGCTCTAGTGAAGGTAATTTGAGAGACATTGGAAACCTTGCTTCCTTTCCATAGACTAACATGAAGGGCGAACTCCCCAACACCCTTTTTGGCATTATTCTATATGCTCAGAGGGTTATCTTGCCAGGATCAATGATTATCTTCCATGGTTCGCTTGAAGATGCGAACCAAGTTCTTGTTAGTTGATTCATCCAAACCATTACCTTTGGGGTAATAGTTTGAGGAGGTACTCAGATGGATGTTATGTTTGACCTCCCATTTGTTAATCTTGGCTTCGAGGAAAGCCAATGCATTGTCTAAGAAAATAGTGGCTAGAACACCAAATCTTGCGACAATGCTTTCCTAAAAGTCTATAATGGAAACCTCGTTAGCTTCTTTAAGCGTTATTGCCTTTGTCCACCTTGTGAAGTAGTCAATTACAGTGAGAATCCATTTATGTCCAGCACTTGATGGTAGATTTATCATGTCGATGAAGTCCAGACCCCACTATGGAAAGGGTTGATCAGTTTGTATTAAGTATAGGGGTAGGGCTGCCAATTTTTGCTTGCCTACAAAAAAGGTGCACTTCTTGCAGCCTCACACCCATGCATGTGCATCTTTGAATAGAGTTTGCCAATAATAGCTAGCTCACATAATTTTCACTGTAGTGGTCTTTGGTGAATAATGGCCTCCTAATGATCCATCATGGAATTTTTCTAGGGTCGTGTTCACATGATTGTGCTCTATGCATTGCAAGAGGATTTTATTAATATCTCTTTTGAAAAATTCACCACTTACAAGCACATAAGGAATGGATTATAATTTAAAGTTTCTACACTTGGATTTATTAAAGCCCTGTAGATATGTGTCTGTCTGAAGGAATATCCTCATGTTCTCAGTCTAGCTCATTGGGGCACCTTGGTATTCTAGTTGACTCTCATGTAGTGCTAGAACTGTGCAGCCTACATTCTTCCCATCCTCTGCTAGCTACTCAAAGATTCCTTTGCCTTGTACCATCTTGGTGATTTGGATGTCAATGTTGTATTCCATCACCTTTGTGATCTAACTAGCTCTCTTCTTGATGTCTTTGTTGAGTAAGAACCCCTATATACTCGAGTGCGAGATCATGAGCTAGATCTTGTTATTGGAGAGCATGTGCCTAAATTTCTTGAGAGCTCTTATTACTATGAGGGTATGCTTCTCTACAAATTTATAGTGCAGCTCATAATCCTTGAGCGTTTGGCTAAAAAAGGCAATATCCTACTCCAGTTGATCATTGTTCTGCTATGCAAGAATAGTTGAGATGCCTTTAGCTCTACCAAATGCATAAAGGATGAAATCCTTATCATAATTTGGGTTTATCAACGTAGGAACTTCTGTGATAGCATGCTTGATGGCCTCAAAAATACTTCAACCTTCTTGTGTCTAGCTAAATGCAGTGCTCTTCTTGAGGATTGTTGTGAGGGGCTTGACCAGAGTTGTGAAACTCGACAAAAAACTTCTAATGAAGTTTTTTTTTTCCAAGAAGCTTTGGAGACCATTTTTGTGACTTGGGAGAGGGAGTGATAAAATGGCCTCAACTCGTTCAGGATCAATGGTGAGTCCCTCTTTGGATATGATGTGTCCCCAAAGTTTTCCTTCATGCACCACAAATATGCACTTACTCAGGTTTAGAGAGATCCCAAACTCTTAGCATTTTTCAAAGACTTGCTCTAGGTCACCTAAATGATCCGCTAAGAAAACAAGTATGTCATCAAGGTAAACCAAGTTGATGTTTTTGAGGAGTCTTTTGAACACCATATCCATGGCCCTCTAGAGGGGAGCTCCTATGTTTGTCAAACTAAAGGCCATCTTTTGGTATGCAAAGGTACCCCACTTAGTGGTGAATGTTGTCTTGAATTGATTACACTCTTACACAAGCACCTAGTTATAGCTCGAATAACCATCCAACAGTTAAAACCTTTTCACGCCTATGACTACTTGTATAATTTGCTCTATTGGCAGAAGGGGGTAGTGGTCTTTGAGAGGTTTTTTTAGGTCCCTGAAGTCTATGCACAAGCATGCACTACGACTAGATTGGCCACCCATGAGAAATGTTTGATTATAAATATTATGTTAGTCTCAATGAGTTTTGAGAGATCCTCATTAAGGGCTCAAGCTTCGGATTAACTAGCCTCTACTTCTACTTAACTGACCTAGTATTGGGGTCGAGCTCAATTGTATGTTGGGCTAAGCTTGAATCAAAGCCTCTGAGGTCTTTATAACTCCATGCGAAGATATCATCATACCTTTTGCTTAGCTCAATGAATTCTTTAACTTCAAATGTGGAGCATAACTTACCGACCTTCAAGAGCATATCTTCAAATATGGCCATCGACTTGAAGATTTCCTCCTTCACCATCATATTTTTCCTCTTACCATTTAGTTGGTCATTAGAATTGAAGATGCTTTCTAGCGTGAGTAGCCCCCTAGGAATCTTGTTTCCCTTCGATTGAAAAATCTGCTCTCCATATTGAGTTTGGAGTCGAGGTTGATTGTTGGCATAGAACTCATCTTCATCTTCATCTTGTATAAATATAACAATTTGTTCATTACTCTCGAACACCTATCAATTGTTTGTGTTGTTCGAGACTGTTGATCTGACTACAAGTCTTACGAGATGCTCAGACTCACTATTTACACTATGCCAGAGGTCATACTGTGCACCCATGGTTGTAAGCCTATCGGCATCATCATTTCATGCCTTTGATATGGAATGGATATTGAAAGCATCGAACCCTTCGATCATGTCCCATGCCCTATGTTTGCAAGCTCTTAGAAAAATTTTGTTGGACATGTTTTACGCTCTGATTTGGTTTACCACTAGCTCATTGTCTCTGAAAGCTTGTAACATCCTAATTCCTTTCTTATGCACCAATTGGAGACCTTGGATCAACACCTCATAGTCAGCAACATTATTTGTGAAGCCAAACTACAATCCGAATGCATGGAAATATTTCTCCTTTTGAGGGGAGACCATCACAACACCGGATCATGCACCATTTTTGCTTTGGGAGCCATCGAAGTATAATTGACATATGCCTTTGAGGTCTTCTTATGCCTTTACAAGGTTAAGAATCAAGGTGTCCTCATTGAGAATGCACAACGTGCCTAGACCTGTTTCCTCTGCATTATCGTATGGGTCACACTCATAATGCTCGCATGCCCATTCATCAAGTAAGTCATTCGGGACCTTTTCTCTTCTTGGTTGAACAAAGTGCATTTTGCATCAACAGGGCTAGGAGTGTATGGCTCTATATGATTCTTTGAAATAGGCTCAACTTTGATAGTCACCTTGGTCCCATATCTGGTTTTGAGTAGCATGTGAGACCAATCTAAGGATAGATATATGCCCACCTTCACAGTGAAATATCAGGAGAGGCATATAGCTAAGTAAGGGGGTAAGTCAATGATTGTGATGTCCTATGCAATGGAAATACTCAGACACGCATGTAGAGTGAGATTCAGACCCTTGATAATTCTCATAGTTTTAATTGTTATTCTGTTCAATTATATGACCCCTTTTGAGATGGGAGAATATGTTATGCCCATCATGTCTGTGATTTTATTTGGCATGACTGAGCTACTTGCACCTGAATCTATCATACAATTATGTACGAGGTGCTTACTAATAATTTGGGAGATGTAGAATGGGGGTAGTTTGCTATTTTTGTGCACTTATTCCTTATGTTGGCATAGACTTGTGTGCACAGTAGGCATAATCTATGATCGTTCATGAGTTTGAAAGCTTCTTAGGGTATCTTGCAGCAAATTCCTTTGGGAAGGAATAGTAATATCATCCCACATAGAAACGTTCAGTCCATTCTTCTTCATCTACTCGACTATGTTAAAGGGTATTTGAGTCCCTTTAATCTAAGCCTTTTGAATTGTGGTCTCTTCTCGTACTTGTGCACTAGTTTGGGGCTAGCTTTCTTTCTACGTAACCTGTTATGTGTACGCTGAAGGTTGCACAAGGGCTTTGACTTGGGCATCTGTACACTGAACTTGGGGTGCAAAAGTTGAAGGTGCTAAAGAAGAAGGTTCCTCCACCATTGCTCTCTTTTTTAATCTTGTGCCAAAAGCAACTTGGTTGCTTCTTATGCTTGACACTTCATTCTGATTAAAATAATTGAAGTCACCCTCTTACCAATTTAAGAGGGTGGACTCACCCTGATCATGCGTTCAACCTATGGTTCATCCCTTGGTTGATATGAAATAGATGGAGACTCCTTAGGAGGTGGTGCATTCTGCATCGTAGGTGCCTCATTCATCACTCCATTCATGCACATGACTTGACCATGTGGTTGATCGCTCAGATAGCACCATTCATAGTCTTGCACCATGTTATTTTGTACATGTACAAGATCTCTAGAAGTGATTATAGTGTTAGGATTTGGTGCATAGGGCAGTCTATTGTATGTGAGCTAGCTCTGAGTCTGCACAATGTGTTGATAGGGAGGCATGTTCGATTGATAATGTTGGTTGAAGGGTTGATATGGCCTGGAATGATGTGATTATTGCCTTTTGAGCACCACTAGCTCATTTTCAAAGCTCTTCAATAAGGACTTGACCTCATGTAACTCACTTAAGGGCACAGAAGTTGATGGAATTGATAGGCTAACAACAACAAGAATGAGGGCCAGAGTTGGAATGGGAGGTAAGGCAGATGAAATTGTACATGGAGGCTTGGGATATAAGGGCATAAGAGGTCTAGGCATAATTTTCCCTACTTGAATCAAGCCATTTTATACACGCACAATGACCTCATAGGCATTTGGTAGTACTGTGCCTCCCATAGATTGAATCATCAAAACCACATCGTTATTTAGCAATCTCAAAAAATATAAGAACATAGTGTTCGGATTTGGCCTTACCAGGAGTGGAACTCGGTCCCAAGTCCTATGGAATCTAAAGTTGAAATTGACCATTTGCTCATGTAGAGCCCTTTTGATGGTCGAGTTGTTCCATCAGTGACAAGTGGTCACTCTTTTCTTCAAACTACCTACATAGTGCCACACCCAACTTGTCCCAATTGTGAATAGAGCCAGGACGTAATTTGCGATACCATTGGAATGTTCTCCCTTTCAAAGAAGAGGCAAGGAGTTGCACTGTAATGTCGTCTTTGATCACATTATGGATGGAGCAAATATTTTCTATCATGTATGTGATCTATAGGCGTAGTTGAATTTTCCCTAGTAAAGTAGGGGATGATCTTAAGAGCATCTATGGGAATATCGTCATACTAGGGAAGAATCAATGGGTTGCCTCCATTAAAGGGAATAAAGGGTTGGTTTCTTTATGTAGCCATGAATGGAATAGGGAATAATCTTCCTTTGTGCATAGGGAATCAACCAAATGGAGGTGTACACTCAGCTCTAGGAGAAGGTCATCTTACGTTGATATCCCTTTTGATAGGAAATAAAGATACTTAACTCCCCTTCTTCTAGAAAGTATAGGTATCTTAATGGAATGAAAATTAGTGCGCCTTGAAGATGATCTTGTCTGTCTTGGCATATAGATGAAACATTGATCTTTACGAACCAGGAATGCTTGGAGTCGCCAAGTGCTCTACAAAGTGTCTTCAACACTTGAATCGTTGGGAGTAACACCAATATCTTAGCCAAATTTTGAACTTAGTCCCACCAGGCATGCCATAAATTATTAGCACTCGAAACGTGCACCCACATATGAATGGTTCTCATACTTGATTTTGCGTAGCTCTTCAACACCTAATGCATAATACTTGTGTGTCGGAGAGCAATTTGGTGTCTCGTTGTAACAATGGGATCGTCTGCCAAGGTGTGGGACTCTTACGGCCCTTGGGATGAGCCTTCGAAGTACTATGACTTTTATTCTAGATGCACTTGGTTTAGGACCAGTGCACAGACCTACAAAGCGCAAAATGAAATCTACATCGAGCGCTAAACCTAAACTTGACAAGTGGAAAAGGGAGGGAAAATGTAAGAGGTTTGTTGGAATGTAAAAGGTGATGTACCAAGAATAGAGTGAGCACCTCGCCCGCTTAAACGACACATTAAAACTAACAAACTGAATGTGATAACTCCAAACCGAGCACACTGCATGTGTTTCACATGGAGGTAAGGGAATGCAACACAATTTTAGGAGGGATGACAAACGGTCCAAAAATAATGCCTATGCAGACCCGTGGATACACAACATGAGACCTATGGAGACTTTTGATTGTACATAAAGGTGCGAAGGAAAGATGACAATGAGAGGGACAAACATCCACAAACAAGGATCAACAACCATGAATGCACACAAACCACAAGCATGAAGAAGGCAAATCAGTTTTTATTAATTTCAAGGTCTAAGGCAATATTACAAACTCAATTAAACAGATCTTTGTTATACAAGGAGAGGGCTCTTGGAGGGCAAATTTCGGTAGCGTTACAATTCTTAGAAATGTTGACCCTTTTACAATGAAGGACTTGGGCTTTTATAGGCAATGAGAAGCCCATGGGTCATTAATTAGAATCTCACCCACTAGCAGGGTGGTTACAACATTTAATGGTGATGTGGAGAAGCAGTTGGGATCTTTGTCAGAAGAGATCATGTGCCCATGTTCTAACAACTTGACAGTTTCCCTTGCATTCAATTTTGCCTTTAACTTGGCCTCTCCTCGATGTTCAATCAGGTTCAACTACCACTGTTGTTTATCGCTACCACTTGTCAATCCACCTAGGTCTAATCTGTTGATGTGGAACTGCGCAAGCATATCCTTAGACTCTACCAGATCATCTTACACATGCGATTGAGCTTTGCACATGCACGCCTAACTTTTGGGACCATGTGTGCACTAAAGGTTATGTATGCCTTTGACTTGGATATATCCTGCACAAAGGTGCACATGGAACCAATCTAGAATTGGGAGTCTACGATGAAGTTGGCACATGACTTAGGTTACAACCTATGAATTGTGAAGATGCAGGTGCAATCTTTTGTGATTATGTGTGAGGCCTCATCATTTGAGTACGATAAACCCCTTGGAAAAGAGTGCACATAAAATGGATAATTTGGGTGTGCACATCTGAACATGTGCATTGTGCACCTTTCCCGCACATTTTTTTGACTTAAGATGTTTTGCACGAAAGGTGCGCATTGAAGGTTGCACAAAGAGTTGGTTGTGCAATGGATCTGCGAGTTCGTGAAGGGTGCAGATGTAGAATTCTCTTGGGGGATTGCATAAACCTTCATTCTTATGCATCAAATCCCTTTTTATGGTTCTTGTAAGTCTGTGTTTCATATCTGGGACTTATATTGGCCTGTGAAGTAGACGGTGCACAACTTAGATCGTAGCTTGAGATATGTAAGGGCACAGAAGTGTAACTTTGTGATTTGACGTAGAACTTTGTTATAAAGGCATAAGAAGTCTTATGGATAGGAGCATGCAAGAAGATCGAAGGTCTTGAGTGCTCTCTTCACAATTTAGAATTGTTCCCTATGGACCTCTTTCTAAACTACCTAAAATCTGGGAGACCTGCATGCTTTGATCTACATGCCATGTTGGCATGATGAAAGTTGCTTACAGGCGCAGATTGATACTTAGTTGATGTGTGAACCCATGTTGATTGATGAGTGCAGGTACGGATGTGAAGCATTTGTGCACAGGGTTATTTTTAGAGAATTCAACATTGCACAAACCCACGACTCTTTGTGTGGTCCTTATGAGTTCAACGCTCGCTGAAGGGGTGACTTGGAAAGCCAACATTTGAGGCATTATCTGTGGACCATTTGTCATCCTTCCTAACGTTGTGTGCATTCCCTTACCTCCGTGCGAAACACTTATGCAATGTGCCCAGTTTGAATTTTTTGCATTTAATTTATTAGTTTCATTGTGTCGATTAAGCGGGTGAGGTGCTCGCTCTATTCTTGGTGCATCATATTTTACATTTTAGCAAACCTCTTAACTTTTCCCTCCCTTTTCCCCTTCTCAAGTTTGGATTTAGTTCTAGTTGTAGATTTCATTTTGCTCTTTGTAGGTTTGCACGTTGGTCCTAAACCAGGTGCATCTAGAATAAAAGGAAGCCAACATATTCCAAAGGTTCGTCCCAAGGAGTACAAGAGTCCCACACCTTGGGGGGAAATCCCATTGTTACAACAAGACACTGAATCGCTCTTCAGTGCACAAATCCAAGGCATGGAAGAGCTGCGCACAATCAAGCATGAGAGCCATTCATACACAGGTGCATGTTTTGTGTGATAACAATGAGATGAGACTCCTTTTCCATCAAATAAATTAAACTTGGAAGCCACAAATCCTACTAGAAAATGGTATGCAAACACTTCATAAGACAAGGAGTTGAGTGTAATATCATTGGTAGTGACCCAATTACTTGGATTAGAGACCCTTGAGATACCATTTTAATCTAACTTTGGAGATCACACAACATATGTATCACATAGTCATTTCGAGATTTGGAAGAGAAGTGGTGGTAGCGTAAGTTGGAATAGAAACATTGTGCAAAAAAATAAGTTGCAATGTAAGCAATAGATGGTTGAACAAGAGGAATTTGAGAAGCATGTTAAGACTTTAGAAGAAATTGAGAAGCAACAAATAAAGGAGCTTGAGGAACTTGGAAAGCAAACAAAGTATTTTGAGAAGCAAGAGAAGCATTAACAACAATAGAAGCAATAAAATCATGAGGAGTAATGGTTTCATAAGAGAGTTGGGAAATAACTACATTATTAGGCATAAAACATGTTCCCTTAAGTGCTTGATCTACATTATTAACATTCAAATATTCATTGCTCACCATATGTTGTTAAGGTGTGGAGCCTAAAAGCTTCACCAAAGGAGCGCATTTGATAGTTTCAGGTTTACATAGTCACCGGCGTCGGTCAGGAGCGACCGACATCGGTCAGGTGCAATTCAAGAGACGCCGGCGTCGGCAGGTATCGGCCGATGTCGGTCACAGGGAAGCAGGCAGGAATCGACGTCAGTTACATGTGCGTCCAGAGAGCTATTTTCGATGACAGAACCGAGTGTTTGCATGATGAGTTTAAGTCTTAGTCTTAAGTCCGCGTCTCTATTATTAGTAAAACTATTTTTAGAGCCCTTGTTCAAGAGGCTTAACTGTTGGTTGTAAGTGCATGCTCAAGTTTCCTAATTCTATATGTAGGAAAGATATTCTTAGCTTATTGTAGTATTGGTATGTTGAAATAACAGTACAGAATTGTATAGGTGAATCAATCCAGGTTGTTGGAGTTGATTGTTCTTGAGAGAGAGAGCTCTTGAGGGAAAGAGATCTAGAGAGAGATCTGTACATCTGAGAGAGGTGTGGAAGAAAGAAGTTTCTTTAATTGTATTCCTTCTATAAAGAGTTTAATACAAGTTTTCAGGGTGGTTTCTTATATCTCTTGTTCTTTGCTATTTATCATTCTAGTTACTTATCTATCTGATTGAATTTCGCGTTTATTGCTTTCATAAGTGTAATCAAATTGTTGGTGATCCCCAACAAGTGGTATCAGAGCCTTGGTTATAGGTTTAGAGCTTGATATCCATAAGTGGTATCAGAGCTCAGGGTCACTAAAAAGTGGTTCAGATCTGTGTAGTGTGTATTGATTACAGGTTGGTCACAGGTGTTTCTGCAAAGATTTTTGTTTGAGTGGGAGAAGCAATGGCAGAAAAAAGTAAACTGAGAATGGAGAAGTTCAATGGCAAAAATTATCAACATTGAAGAATGCAGACAGAGGATTATCTGTATCAGAAAGATCTATACTTACCGTTAGGTGAGATTGCAAAGAAGCCCACAGACATGGATGATGAAGAATGAGTTCTTGATAGAAAGGCTCTGGGGTCTATAAGACTGAGTCTAGCATCTACTGTGATATCTAATTTATCACAGGAAAAACAACGGTAGAGTTGATGACTACTTTAAAAAATTTGTATGAAAAACCCTCAGCTTCTAATAAGGTATATCTTATGAAGCAACTATTTAATTTGCGTATGCAGGAAGGTGGATCTGTATCTAATCACCTGAATGATTTCCATGGAATTGCAAATCAATTAAGTTCAATCAATATTGTATTTGATGATGAAATTAAAGCTCTTTTAATATTATGTTCTTTGCTTGAAAGCTGGCATAGCTTAGTAATAGCAGTTAGTAATATTGCATCTGCTTCAAATATTTTAAAAGTAGAGGATGTTGTTAGTGTTATCTTGAATGAAGAAATTTGCAAAAAAAGCACAGAGAAAACATCAGGGAACGCTTTAAGTTTTGAGAGCAGGGGAAGGCAAAAAGAGAAGAGAAAAAAAAAGAGATCAAGATCTAAGTCTAAGGTGAGAGGTAGATCCAAATCCAGAAATGGCAGGAAGCCACAATGCTGGAATTGTGGAAAGATGGGGCACATAAGCAGAGATTGTTGGTCAAAGCCTAAGGAGGACAATCAACACGAAGGAAAAGAAGAAGCAAAGGTTGCAGGTATTGCACAAGATGCTTTAATATTCTCTTTGCATAATAATATAGAATCTTGGGTTTTAGATTCTGGTGCATCTTTTCATGCTACCCCTAATAGAGAATATTTTAGTGACTATATCCATGGAGATTTTGGAATAGTGTACTTAGGGGATGATGAGCCTTGTAAAATTATTGGCAAAGGTAAAGTGCAGTTAAAAATGCAGAATGACAACACATGGGTGTTAAGAGATGTTATGCATGTTCTTAGCTTGAAGAGAAATTTGATTTCTGTAGAAAAGTTAGGAAATGAGGGTTGTACAGTAACTCTCACAGCTGAATCTTGGAAGGTGACCAAGGGTGCACTTGTTATGGCTAGAGGTAAGAGAGTAGGTACTCTCTATTTATGTAATTGTGTTACTAACAATTCTCCTTCTGTATTATCTACTTCAGATGTGGATGCAAAATTGTGGCACTCAAGGCTTGGCCACATGAGTGAGAAGGGAATGTCAATTCTTAAGTCTAAAGGTAAACTTTCAGATTTGAAAAGCATAGATCTGGAGTTTTGTGAGCACTGTGTTTTTGGAAAACAGAAGAGAGTGAATTTTTTCAAGACTGGGTCAACAAAGAACAAGCATAAGTTGTAGCTTGTTCACACAGACATGTGGGGACCGGCTCAAGTTGCTTCTATTGGAGGATCACAGTACTATGTTTCATTCATAGATGATGCTACAAGAAAGGTATGGATCTACTGTATTAAGAAAAAATCTGATGTATTTGAGACTTTTAAGATTTGAAAAGCTATGGTTGAGAATGAAACAGGCAGAAGATTGAAGTCCCTGAGATCTGACAATGGTGGTGAGTTTTACAGCTATAAGTTCAACTGATATTGTTATATGCAGGGAATCCGTAGGCAAAGAACGGTTCCAAGGACACCTCAGCAGAATGAAATTGCTGAAAAAATGAACAGAACAATCATGAAGCGTGCAAGATGTATGAGATTGCATGCTAGTTTGCCCTTAGAGTTTTGGGCAGAAGCTGTTGACACTATAGTGTACCTAATTAATAGAGGACCCTCTACAGCTCTGGATGGTGGAATTCCAGAAGAGGCATGGACAGGTAAAAAGGTAGATATCTCATTTCTCAAAGTTTTTGGTTGTGAAGCCTTTGTGCAAGTTGATAAAGAAAATAGAAAGAAGCTGGATGCTAAGTCTATGAGGTGCACATTTATTGGCTATGGCTCAGATGATTTTGGTTTCAGATTTTAGAATCTAGAAACTAACAAGATAATTAGGAGCCGTGATGTTGTTTTCAATGAAAAAGTGATGTATATTGATTAGCTGAAGAAGCTGAATCAATCTGGGCAGAGCAATGGTGAATTAGACGAGGTGACGGTTTAAAATGAGCTCGCGAGTAAAAGAAATAATCACTTACAGGAAAACACAGAGACCGACGTCGGCAGGGTAGGAACCGACGTCGGCATGACAAAAACTGATGTTGATCATACAGAGACCGACGTCGGCAGGACAGGGACCAACATCGGTCAGGCAGAACCGACGTCGGCCAGTAACAGGCCTGAAAGTGGCCGAGGTCGGTCATTGTCAGAGAATTTGGGTGGACAGCGTGTTGTGAACGAGTCTCAGACGCCCATCAGGAGGTCAAAAAGGGTAAGTAAGCCTCCAATTAGATATTCCCTTTCATTATTCTATTTATTGTTAACTGATGGTGGAGAACTAGAGAGTTTTCAAGAAGCAATACAAGTGGAGTCTAAGAGTAAGTGGGAACATGGCATGGTTGAAGAGATGGAATCCTTAAGAGAGAACCAAACATGGAATTTTGTTGAGTTGTCCGCTGGTAAGAGGACACTGAAAAACATATGGACCTACAGATTGAAAGAAGGTGAGAATGGACATATGAGATATAAGGCCAGATTGGTAGTGAAAGGATTTGCACAAAAGCCAGGGATTGATTTTGGTGAGATTTTTTCTCCTGTTGTTAAAATGACTTCTATACGAACTGTATTGTCTTTAGTTGCTATTGAGTATTTGCATCTTGAGTAGCTTGATGTTAAGACAACGTTTCTTCATAGAAATTTGGATGAGAAAATATACATGGAACAACCGGAAGGATTTGAGGTCAAAGGTAAGGAGAAGTTAGTGTGCAGATTGAAGAAAAGCTTGTATGGCCTCAAGCAAGCTTCTAGACAGTGGTATTTGAAATTTGACAGATTTATGACTGAGCATGGCTACAGTAGGTGTCAATCTGAACATTGTGTGTATTTTAAGAGATTGGATAATGGTAGATATATTATTCTATTGTTGTATGTAGATGATATGCTGGTTGCAGGATCACACATGCAGGATATCTCTGAGCTTAAAGTGAAATTAGCTCAAACGTTTGCCATGAAGGATTTGGGAGCAGCAAAGAAAATCCTTGGCATGAGCATTAAGAGAGACATGAAAAATCACAGGTTGATTTTGTCTCAAAAGGATTATGTGAACAAGGTGTTGAAACAGTTCAATATGCAGGATGCAAAACTGGTAAGCACACCTTTGGCTGGACATTTTAAGTTGAGTAAAGAACAATGTCCTAATTCACATGATGAGGTAGAGTACATGAGTAAAGTTTCATATTCTTCCGCAGTAGGGAGTTTAATGTATGCAATGGTGTGTACTAGACTGGATATTGCTCAAGAAGTGGGAGTTGTAAGTATATGGCCAATCCAAGAAAGGAGCATTGGAAAACAGTTCAGTGGATCCTTAGATATCTGAGAGGAACCAACAGTAGGCATTTGTGCTATGGAGGTTCAGATACTTCTGTACATGGTTATGTAGATTCAGATATGGCATGTGATTTGGATGGCATGAGGAGCACCACAGAATATGTTTTCACTATTGGTGGAACGACGGTTAGCTGGATATCAAAGTTGCAGAAGGTTGTTGCCTTGTCAACTACAAAAGCAGAGTATATTGCAGTCACAGAGGCTAGCAAAGAGATGATATGGATGACACGGTTCATGGAAGAGCTTGGAAAGGAGCGAGAGAGTTGCAAATTATACAGTGATAGTCAAAGTGCAATTCATTTGGCTAAGAATTCAGCCTTTTATTCAAGAACAAAGCACATACAACTTAGGTACCACTTCATAAGACAGGTATTGGAGGATGATGAGTTGAAGCTGAAGAAGATCCATACAGATAAGAATCATGCTGATATGTTAACCAAGCCGGTTACAAAGGAGAAGTTGAATCTTCATTCAACTTCTGTTGGTCTTCATGATTGAGTTGAAGATGGAGGAGCTAGAAGATGTTGTACAGGTACTGGTGCAGCTGTTTATCTCCAAGTGAAAGATTGTTAAGGTGTGGAGCCTAAAAGCTTCACCAAAGGAGCGCATTTGATAGTTGCAAATTTACACAGTCACCGGCATCGATCAGGAGCGACCGACGTCGGTCAGGTGCAGTTCAAGAGACGCCGACGTCGGCAGGTATCGACCGACGTCGGTCACAGGCAAGCAGGAAAGAACCGACGTCGGTTACCTGTGCGTCCAGAGAGCTATTTCCGAGGATAGAACCAAGTGTTTGCATGATGAGTTTAAGTCTTAGTCTTAAGTCTGCGTCTCTATTATTAGTAAGACTGTTTTTAGAGCCCTTGTTCAAGAGGCTTAACTGTTGGTTGTAAGTGCATGCTCAAGTTTCCTAATTCTATATGTAGGAAAGATCTTCTTAGCTTATTGTAGTATTGATATGTTGAAAGAACAGTACAGAATTTTATAGGTGAATTAATCCAGGTTGTTGGAGTTGATTATACTTGAGAGAGAGAGCTCTTGAGGGAAAGAGATCTAGAGAGAGCTCTGTACATCTGAGAGAGGTGTGGAAGAAATAAGTTTCTTCAATTGTATTCCTTCTGTAAAGAGTTTAATACAAGTTTTCAGGGTGGTTTTTTGTATCTCTTGTTCTTTGTTATTTATCATTCTAGTTACTTATCTATCTGATTGAATTCCGCGTTTATTGCTTTCATAAGTGTAATCAAATTGTTGGTTGATCCCCAACATATGGGATATGTATTGCACCATAGCCCCATCTTGATCCTCTTGTCCTAGGGTTTGGTGTTGAACATCTTTCAATACATACAACTCTTCTATCTCATTCGAGTGAGTTATATATGTTTTCTAAGTATGCAAAGCTTGCTACTCTTTCGGCTTCATCTTGGTAATCATTAACATAAGCATTATTAACTTGTGATCCATTCACATCATTATCATTCAAAGGCATATCAACATCATTTGTAATATAAAATACAATGTAGGAGCAAAACTAACATCATTTGCACAATCCCTTTTCGTTCTCAAACAAAATCTATGATTAACCAAAGAAATTTCAACAAAATCAACAAGGTTACAATTTATCCTAGCACCTTTCCTGGTTGGGGCCTTAAATATGACTTTGGATGGCATAAATGAAACATACACATGTAAAGACCCTAAGGTGTGAACAATATGCAAGCAAATTAATCTAGGGATTGGAATATAACACAAAAGAGCTAGGGCTAACATTTTTGATACAATGAAACAAGCCCTATAACAATTAGTTCAATCACCAATGAAAACAAGAACTAGTTCTAGAAGGCTACAAAGCATGTCAAACAATGTAGATTCACCAAAATATATGCAAGCAAATTGATCTAGGGATTGGAATGTAACACACAAGAGCTAGGGCTAACATTTTTGATACAATGAAACAAGCCCTATAACAATTAGATCAATCACCAATGGAAACAAGAACTAGTTCTAGAAGGCTACAAGGCATGCAAGACAAAGCAAATTCACCAAAATAATATATACATAAATGGATCTAAGTCAAATTGCCTCACATCTATTCATAAACATTGCAAATCAATCTAATAAAACCTAAACTAGTGAAATCAAATGTGATTATTGTTTACTAGATTTTGGCCCTTCAGGGCAAAATTGGGCACCCTTATTTGAAAACTTAGTTGCTTAAGTCTATACCTTTGGCTAGGTCCAGTATGCAAGTTTCATTCGGAAGAAGTGTTTTATACAAGTCCACAACAAATGTACAAGTCCAATTCTTTCGAAAAGTTTGGTTTTGGTCTTTTGCTAAGCCTTTGCATAGTAATCCTTTCGGGTCCTTTTGTTTTTGACTGAAGTGTTATTTTTACGGATTTTTCATTCCGCCAAAGTGGTGAATTCTTTCGGACAATTTGTCCGAAACAAATTTCCCGAAGACGAAGACTAATTCATTCGGGAAAATTATCTAAACAATTTCCTCGAAGGACCTTTTCAGGGTAAGGGATCATTTTCAACTTTTCCGAAACGTAGTTTACAAGTTTCGAAGGGCACTTCTGCGAGAAATGGTCCACTTCATTCTTTCCGAAAGATACTTTTTTCAAAAAAAATATCTCGAGCAACTTTCTCGAAGGGCACTTCGGAAAAAAGTCATCTTCAACTTTTCCAAAGGGCACTTCAGTTTTTCTAAAGGGCATTTGTAGGAACGCCGAAAGGTACTTTACAAAAAGTCTGAAGGGCACTTCAGTTTTTCCGAAGGGCATTTGCAGGAAGGCCGAAAGGTACTTTACAAAAAGTCCGAAGGGCACTTCAACTTTCCCGAAGGGGCGTTTTCAAAAAGTCGAAAGGACACAAAAACTCTGAAAAATTGTTTTCGCGGGAAGATGGACCAAACAGAAGTTCTGAAAAGATACTTCTCAAGCCGAAGGGGTCATTTGCAAGATTTCAAAAAGAGTCAATTCCTCAGAGAGATGATCCAGACACATTTTTCTAAAAAGGCACTTTCACAAAAAGCCCGAAAGATTGTTCGGAACAAATTGTCCACGGAATTGTCTAAAGGAAAAGTCCAAGGAATAAATTCTTTTGGGAGAAGTCCGATGGAAACAAAAGTCCAAAGAAAATACTCGAAGGATGATGGCCCGCAAAAAGTCAATTTCAAACTGCGAAAAATAACCTTTGGAGTCAAAAAGACTTGGCGGGACCCTGAGAGCAAATATAGAGGTAACAAATGGCAAGATCCGAAGCATCTGGTGTAGACAAAACAAGTGAAAAATAGACAGGTCGATGGTTTGAGTTGTTGCTGACCGCTGACCCAAATCAAGAAGCTTTCACGAAATCGACAAACACAAGGGTCCAAAGGATAACTAGCAATTAAAAGGAGCATTTTCTAACTATTGCCATGAATTCCATTTTCTTCAAACAATGTTATGTGTCGACTCTCTTGTTTTCAGTTTCAAACGTTTATGGATGGTCTTTGATGAAGACAGTTTCATGTGCCAATTCTGAAGGTTTTATGCCACTTTTCACCATTCTTATGACTTGTTTCAGACAAGTAGACCCCCTGACATGGCATGACTCGCCCACCTCTCTCCCACATGTAAATGTAACAGATTCTCTCATATAGACACATGTCCAAGTGACCCTTGGACTCCCTTTGCTTGACCTCCCTCCCAAAGGCTATATATATGCATTCTTTTGGCTTGTTCAGCACCCTCTGCTGGTTATTGGGAAAACTCTGCCCATATTTGTACTCGAAGAACTCTTGAAGAAATATACAAGTGTTGTTGCCACTCATATGTTGTAATATTGAGTAATGACTTGAATCTTGTGTTTAGTCTAGTTAAAGATTGTCTTTTCTAGCTTGTACTCTTGATGGTCTACCAATTGCAGAAACGAGATTGTTGCAGGGCTTTGCTAATATTATTTTCTAAGTGTAGAGATATCCTAGAAGTGGTCCATGATTGTATCCCTCTTTGTAATCATTTATTCCCTTCCTAAGAATCATATACCTTTTTGAATCTAACATATGAAACATTGATGCAATAATAAATCCTGAGTTGTGAGTCTTGTGTGAGAAACACCTTGTTTGTCTTTAAGTAGTGGTTTTAGTCAATTGGGAGGACATTATACATTAATACATCGCCGTTTGGTTTCTTAGTTGTTTTCCTTAACCCTTTTCATATACAATTGTTAAGTTAAAGATAGAGCTTTAAAGGTGCATCAAGGGGAGCTAGCCCCTTATCTAGATATTCATCTCAATGAAATTGTCACCCACAGCGAGAGAGATGTTTCCATTGTGCCACTTGGATGAAGAGCGTTGAGCATCTCCTCAAGGGTGCGAATCCAAGTGTCAACAATTACAAAACTTATTTTCTTGTTGTGTAAAATGGCAAGTGATGGGTTTAGAAAAATATTTGATTTCATGAAATCTATAAACACACATTAGGATCAAGCCATACAATAAGAAGAATCAAACTTCAAAAGTTAAGGCAAACAAAGACTGCACCTAGAATCGTACAAACGCTTTGACAAGAGTAGGGTCATTCCCAAAACCGTGAGGCCAAACCTATCAAATAAAAGATAACAAGAAATTGATTTGACAACCTTGGTCATCAAGTCTAGGGTGCCGAAAACCCCACTCACATTTATGGAATTTTGCATGGATCTCTAGAAAATTGATCTCCTCCTTTAAAACCCTAATAGGCCAGTGACACATGCAAATGGATAAGGAAAATAGTTGCTTTGGGGTATTTGCTCAAGATTAGTATTGTTTTTAAGCACCGACTACCTATCATAGCCCTCAACAAATCACTAAATCACAAGCATCACACCAAGTATAATAAATCTTAGTTAGGCAATCTAATGATGATGCAATGTCTACTTGTGCTAGAAAGAATACTTGTAGTAATTAATACATGCTTGAGATTTCCTTAGATTATTAAATCTTTGTTCTAAATGTTTGAATTGATTGCTTTGGCACATTCACAATCTATCTCTAGTATGTCCTAAATGTGCTAATGTCCGTATACATTTTTAGATTCATGAAATCAAATTAAGGCCCTATTGACACAAACCAACCAAAAATAGGCAAAAAAGCCAACAAATTAAGATCACACCCAAAACAAATGTCAAAGGGGCCCAACCCCACAACTGTACATTACATATTTTTAGGGCCCCAAAATGGCCCCAAAATTGTAGTGTACATTTTTAAGGAATCTAGGGAATGAAAGGGCAAATGTCAAGAAACAACCAAAACAAGAGAAAAAAAGTATGTGCCAATAAAAATATAAACAAATACAAGTACCATAGAACAATACAATTTAACAACTAATAACTACCACATACCAAAATTAGGTGTGTGGACAATCATAAAAACAAAATCTTCTATCCAAATGAATGTGATATGTCCTACATACCAATTAGGCCTGAACAGCATTATCATTCTCATATTTTTACAATTGAATACAGGTTTGACACGAACAACATTATCATCATCATAGCACATTTCCATACAGTTTTGACAGGAACAACATTATCATTATCATAGCATATTTGAATACACTTTTGACCTGAACAACATTATCATTATCGTCATCATATTGCATTTGAATTTAGCTAAAAGACAACAGCTCCCAGTGAGGCAAATAACGACTCCATTGTAGCAGTGGGGACCTCCCATACATTTCTAACCCTCTGCATATTATAGCAAGATCCTGCAAGAAGAAAGCATCACGCTGATAAAAGGGGTATCCACTTAACCTAAGTTAAACAACTACCTCAGTTACTTCATGCTAGCACAAGAATCTGCGAGGATAGAACAAATGCTATCTCCATTTTGCTCACAGTAACGGTTAAAACTAGTCTCAAAAACCCATACAGATTCGTACATTCGCATGTTAATGTGGGTACCCAAAAGATGCCAACAATGTGTTGATCCCAATATGCTATTAAGTTGTGGCAATCTGGTAATGAAGGTAAAAGTAGCTTTCAGTTCAGGAGGATATGTCAAACAAGTGAATGTTGACAGTGATTTCTCCGTCAGTCACAGATCTTGGGTAAAGGAGAACGGTATAAAGAATTCTGTTTGTGCAACATATATAAACCCTCGGGAGCTGCTCCCTCAAATTATAATGCTTTGTTGAAATACTATGTTAACAGGGGAGGCCTACTGGGTCGAATTACCACTAGGTCACGGCCCAATGTGTGTGGCATGTAGAACTGTTTATTCAGTGATGGCGTTTTACATAAACACTGGCAGACCGTTACCTACAGCCCAAGCAGACTAACATGTCTGGGTTTACTCTAGGAACTTTAGGGGTACAAAATTTTAACAATATATAAGGTAAAATGAAAAAGCCCATTTTTCTCAAATAGTGGACTCATGCGGCCAGGAGGGATGCCGGTTACAGTCGGACCTAATCCGTATATAACCTCTCAATAACAAAACCAAATCCCCATATGCCAATAAATTTTCAGAAGAGTCTCTCCTGCTGCGCTCTTCACATAGAAATAGAGTGGGCGTTTTTGTAAATTAACCTCCTCTTGAGATAGGCTACAATAAATCAACAAATTTTAAATGCCTCGCCAAGCACCCCGGTTTGCTGTTTGGGTGTGGATTTACATTTACAAGTAAATTGATCCGTGTTCATGGCGAACTGCTTTTGACTTGTGACTGTTATAAGCTTGTCATTCAGATCTGATACTGGTATTCTTTAACCACTTAATGAAGTTTGTCAGTTGAGTGAAAAATACATATCCTTAGAGATGGGAAGAAACTCTCATGTAACAGAGACCCTATTCTTCAATTTCAGTTAAAATCAACAGAAGTAGTTTTGTGGCGGGAATGAAACAATCAAATGTTATTTGTTGTATCGGCTGGTTGCTATAACGTCTATTTATTTTGCTTCACCATGTGGCGGGATTGAAACAATCAAATGTTATTTGTTGTATCGGCTGGTTGCTATAACATCTATTTATTTTGCTTCACCATGTTAACAGGACATTGTGATAAGTCCTAGATGAGAGCTATATCTCCATTTGAAATCACTGGTCAACTTCCCCAGCTGCCATTAGCTCACTTGTAGGGCCTGAGATCAACAGACTCCAATGTTTGCTCAGTCAGTATAATAGGATGAAATCTGCCTTCCAATTCCATTATGTTTCATGTACTGCAATATAGGAGGTTTGTTCCTATTTTTCATCAATCAAACCCTCATCTTTATACAGAAAAAATTAAGTTCCATTATGAATCATGTACTGCACTATGTTCCTATTTTTCATCAATCAAACCCTCATCTTTATACAAAAAAAATGAAGTCTAACCTTCTTGATGATGACCAACACAATTTTCATGAATATTCAATGTAGATCAAATAAAAGGATACAGTATTCTTAATTTGCTAACTTTGCTAGTTGAAATATATTTCTCTTGCTAAAACACAATGGTTTAGATATTAAAAAATTGCCTGCATTTTAAAACATATTTTCTTATCAAGAAAACTGAATACCTGAAAAACTCCGTTTTAACAATGGTACAACACCCAAGGGCATCATGGGCAGTGCTTTTGTCTGTACCTAACTGAAGTTACTATTCACTGCACTGAAGCACTTTGATTTCTTCATGGTGATTCTTTTTTATATTTTAATAACTGTTCCCACCATGCGCCTAATATAGTTCTATTGCTTATATAGACAAGTTGGTCGACTTTCTGATCCAGGAAAATTTCAGTTTTCAGAGTTTCCTCTCTGCAAAAAGACATTCATACTTAAGTTGCTAGCAATCATTCTAATGGCACTCAAATATTTAGTCCTTTGAGCACTCCACAATTTCTACCTGACACACAGAGACACTTCTCATTCATTACACTCAAAGGGTGCCTTGAGCCAGCACTCTAAGGAGATATGTATCTCAAATTTGTACGCATTACTTGTTCGGACCAAACTCTTTCAAGACAAGCAATGGCCCTTACCAAAAAAATAGAGATGGATTAAAACTAAAGCCATGGAAAACAGACTACCCCTCCTTTTCATCTTCTGCATCATACCATTCTAGTTTTCATAATGCTCCAACTTCTATATCTTCCTTGAAAGTTAAGATTCTTACAATATTGTCTGTTGCAACATCTCCTGAAAACACTCTGGCTATAACGCAAGTACCTGTTAAGTACTTGTCTTTCTGAAACATTGTTTTCCTGCAATGCCACATTTCATATTTCATAATACCATCTTCAATAACAACGTTCTAACCTTTCTGTTTAAGCAAGGACAGCTTTGATTTTGAATTTCTGGTGCCGCCAACAAATTAAGAGAACAGACAAGCAATCCAGGTACATGAGAAGTAGCGCATAACGTAGGGTAAACGAAATTGTGCCAGCATTGACAACTGCAAAAACATTATCTTGTATAGAAATAATCACATTCTTAATCTTCCTTGTCACAAGTCATACACATTAACCACACAAACACATTTCTTCACATCAACAATAATAAATGCAACAGAAACAAAGATGGTATGCAATATGAACAAGCAGGCAAAGGACGTAGTATATTTTATAGCAAGGATTATGCACATATGAAAGTTACTCACTGATTTTTTAACTGCATTTCATCACTTCCTAAATGACAAAACACTATTTTGTCTTTCCTAATTTCACATATATCTGTATTTTATTATTTGTCTCCGGAATCTCCACATTATTTCAAGAGCAAATCAAAACACCACACCATGGCGACCATCTTCATCCCCTTAATAAGGAGCAAGATCACTAAATATTTATCCTTGATAAGTGAATCCTGGATATTACAAGTGAATACTACTTATCCCCTTAGAAAGGACCAAGATCACGAAATGCTTATAATCCTGAACATTACAAGTTTTAACTCATTTTCACTAATCAAGTTGACAGTCTGTAAGAGTAGGCTACAAGAGACTTGAATCAAGAAATGGTTTTGTCACCCATTCCTATGTAGGCAGTATAGCTAAATTTGAATACGTATATGCAAAACATGCAAGCACATAAATGCAGGAGCAATAAAGCATCTCTATTGCATTAATTAACCTAAGCAGTATGCATATACAAATATCTATAGCAGCAGAAAGTTGCAGCTTACATCAAGATACAGTTTATTATTTAAACAGAAGAACTGGGAACTTGATTCGCCTTCTCTTACTTAAATACAAAAAATATACCTAGCCCTCTCTGTCAAATGAAAATTTCAATTGTATAATTCTTCCATATGAAACAAACTTTCCAGAAAAGAATAGAGCAAGAACCAACTTCTGATGGTAGAGCTGCCTCCAAGGCTATAAATAGATGCCTGTTGATTTGAATATTTCCCACAAATTGATGTTTCTTCCTGATATCAAATCCTTAATGTGGATGAATCCCATATTGGACCTTGAGGCTTTGATCGAGCGTTGTCAAAAACTTCTAGTTATAAATGTGAGAATGCATACATGACCCTTCTGCACTTGCTCATAAACCTATTAAGGTTCCTCTTGAACTTGATTCCTGATTCCTGAAGATGCATGCACGACTCTTTTCTGTCTGCCCACCAACCAGTTAAGAGTCCTCTTGGCAAATGAAGGAACCAAATTCTCTGCAGCTTCATTGCTTGCGGTGCTACTGTTATCATTAGAAGCAGGAACATTAGGCCCCAAATCCCAGGATTTAAGATTAGGACCAGGCAACCCCTCATTATCTTCCCAACCTAATACTTCTGTCTCTGACAATGTCCGCCTGCTTGCACTTTGCTTGAACTTAGTATCAGCTGGTAAAGGTAACCTGAAGGAAACAGCCCTCCTAGAGGAACCTGACATCTCTATGGATCCTGAATGGATTCGTTTGGGTCTTATCCAGTGCTTGCTGCTTCCTGCACCAACAGCTAATTCTGATCCCATGCTCCTAAAGTCAGCCATATCATGACTTTTAAGGCCTAAATTCACAGCGCTAATATCAGCATAAGCATCATCCTTTTTTGGCCTGAGGGAATGAATGGCCTTTATAATCTTACTCTCACAGACAAAGTCCATATGGGGAGTCATCTGAATTGATCTTTCCACATCCTCGGGAAGTATACATTCTGACAAATTAGGTCTGTGCCCTGGAGTTAGGGGTAAGTTTCTTGTGCTTGATTGTTTTCTGTAAGGAGTGGGTGCTATGAATACTTGCAGATTAGAGGAATCCAAGATATATTCGTAGGAACCCATGGAGTAACATCTCTTAGGATCAATATTGCTACTGCTACTACTAGCCATACTAGTTTCACATCGACCATCTATATTCCTGAACTTGCCAAGCTTGATGGGCATCATCTTTCCCACAACATCCTTGCCTCTTGGAACAGCATTGTCTGATTTTTGTAGACAATCAATGCTGGTTTTGGGTGGTGAATTACTAACATGTCTATCATTATGTCCACTGGCAGCATGATTCCTGGACCCTTGTTCAGATTCTAATTCCTCTGCATCTGTTGCAAATTCTCTATTTTCTTCATCAGAAGGAATAACAACAAAAACATGCGGGGAACTAGAATTGGTACGATCGGGCAATAAGCTTGCCCTACAAAGTGGGCAGGTAGAATGTGATAACAACCATGTATCAATGCATTCTGCATGAAAAGCATGGCTACACTTCGGGAGCAATCTTAAAGTATCCTCGCCTTCAAATTCACATAAGCAAACTGCACAATCAGAAGCTTCCTTTACTCCCTTCACTGACTTGTACAGGAAAAGAGGCAGCGTATCAATGAAGGCCTGCTCAACACCAGAATCATGAAGATGAAACAACTGTTGTAATTGCCCTTGTAGGGCTGTCACATTGTCTGGACTGTAACCTGGGTCTCCTCTCCTAGGTGTCCTCACAAGAAATCTGATCAGCAGATGTAGACATCCTGATATGAAAAATATGACAGCCAATATTATTATTATCACTAGAATGCTTGGATTGATCTGATTGGCATTGCCTTCAAATTTTCTCCCTGTAGGTGGCACTGGATTGGCTGGATATGAAACAAGCTCAGCTGCAGGAGGAGGTGATACAACATATGCATACAACGACACCAATCTTCCCTGTGTAGAACTATGTGAGGAAAGCAAATACATTCTGACCATCCCCACTACTACTCTCTGCAATACAAACAGAAGTACAAAATCTCTAGCTGTATCAAAAACATGTATGCAGACCACAACTCCGCAGACATCACTCCAATACTAACAATTCCATACACTAACATTCACAGCCCACAAGACTAAAGCTAAGGGATGTTAATCCCATAGATCCACGTGTACACATATCATGCACCTACAGCATCAAATCTTACAAAAAACTTTCCATATGTACGTGTTTACCGTTCAGGTCACAACCTGCTTCAGATTTCAGTCGTATGCAAACAAGGCTATTCCACATAGGCCCTTAGTCAAAGAAAAGTTGTGCAATTTTATTTCTATATCATAAAACCCCACAAGCATCGAATATACCATCTAGGTCACAACCCAACTCAGATTTCAGTCATATGCATACATGGGTATGCAACATAAGCCCAAATTCACATAAAAAAAGTGCAGAGCAATGTATATATTTCTTTATCATAAACGCCCCACAAACAACAAAAACATAAATATGTGTGTATCACAACATCAAGAAAAATAGCAATAAAAAAAAAAAGTGTCATGGTGAATGGTATGCAGCAGGGAAGGGAAGTGAGATGCTCAAACTTTTCCATCAAATGTTAATGAAAATATCAATGTTTTGCCCTTTTTCCTTCAGTCAGACAGAAAGTTGAAAAGAAAAATGCCAGGATTTAGGCCTCGAGATCTCAACTAACCTCTTTTTTGTCATGTCAGATGCCTTTCCAGCGGTCTGCTCATCTCCATGCAATTTCTCCTTTTTGCGACCTAATCTCCCACCCTAATTGCAATGAAAACAGCTCCTCCTAATCTGCAGGACTATTAGCATGATATTCCTGGAGAACATATTGCTCGTGATACGCGGTGCATAATGCATTAGATCAAGGATTTTTCAGTCCGTGCTCCATCACAGGATTCTTCCATATCTCAGGGACACCGATAATAAACAAGTTCATGAAAAATCTCATCAGTCTTCTGGCCTTCAAAAGTCAAAACCTACACATAAATTTTGAGGAATTCGAGCTGGGCAGAGTTACTTAAATCATATATTAAACTGGCAAACCAACTACAGGAATGAGAATTTGAATGGGCCTAAAATTTTACTTAATGCAATATATTAAATGCATGGGAATGATGGTGGGTGTGATTTTTAATGCAATTTTGACTCTCTCTCAATATCAAAACCGTGAGATCTTTCCATGTCTTCTTTCCATATAGCTCCACGTGCATCCCCAGGGCTTTTGATTGTTACTGTTGCCATTAATGTGTATTTGCAGTAAACGCGGAGGTGGTCTCGTTAGTGTGGATTTTTTATGGTTTCTTAAATGATATCAAAGAGTGCAGATAAAAGTTTTTAATTTGTTTAAATTAGAGATTCAAATATGGGGAATTCAATGCAGTTCACAGGCGATATTAATAAGGTCAGTCCCTAATAGAGTGCTGTTTAAATGAGATGTAGGTCAAATATTATTTAAAAAAATGATATGTAGGTGCATACTTGGTACAACTACCATGGTCACATGACTGATCCTATTCGTTGCTATTATCCTATCCTGATACTTATTCAAGCCTTCAAGCTTAAAGAGGAAACATGGGTATATCGCCTAAACCATTTTCTGTAACGAATACTTTTTGGCCTTTTCTGTGACAGTCTGTTTACATGCCCCTAACTTTTTTTATTATTTTTTTGCAAATGATGGATTGTATTGACTACTATTTGGCTTAAATTTTGCACAGAGGCACCAATGGGCTCAGTGCTCAAGCAGAGCCTTTTTTAGGCTGTAAAAAGACATGGAGATTTGTGACTATGTATTTTATAGTCTGTCTGTGATTTGGGTCTGATTTAGAAGGTCCTTTTTCGTGGCTATCATGGTTGACAATGTTAATGGAATATAATCTGGGTTCCTTTCTTCATAAATGGATGAGCCACCATGTAACTGCTTACGTCATGGAATCATTCCCGAAAAAAATTACAAGAAAATTCTTACCAATACCACATTGATATTGCTGTAATAAAAGACAAATTAGAAACATTTTGAATTTATGAAGTTCAAGATAGCCATGCAGACAGACAAAGTTTCACTGATTGAAATGTCAGACAAGCATATGTAGCTAGTAATAAACAAAGCCATCAACCTTCTGGAAGGTAGGGAATAGGCATTTATCACTGAGCAAACAGGCCCCATGACTGATTAGAAAATTGGCTGATAATTAATGGCATCCAGTCAATCAAACTGGGCAGAGCCTTCTACAACACAGTAGGTAGTAACTGCTAAACAATTGCAAGGGAAATGCTATTATCTGGTGTTTTAATTGTGCTGTCCTTTTCTATGTTTGCTGAGACATTACTTTCAGCTTCATGTGGTAATTAATATCCAGCTGTGTATGAAGTAGAACCTTTGGTTAGATTTAAAAGTATCAAGATTGGTGTTAGTGGATGAAATGATTTGACTGTAGCTCCATAAATATGGGCTAGGAAGTCTATGATGCAAGAAGGAAATTTTTGAATAATAAAAGCACCAAAATCTAAAACTTACAGTTTAAATATGATGATCAACTTTTCTGTCTTTTCTTTTTCTTTTTTAAATCTATTCAATATTATTTTTTAAATATTAATATAATTAAAAATTTAAATATATATATATATATATATATAAAATTTAAAATTACAGTCTATTTAATACATTTTCCTTAAAAACAAGGACAAAATGTAAATACGGCCATACAGCCACCAAATTTAAGCCTTGGCTCTGGGCTCAGCATTATTGGATATCCTCTTTATCAGTGCACGAGGAAATGAGGTGGACTTTGGTGGTAGACTGGCAGTGTCAAGATCGAGATTTTTCTAATGTAAACTCCTCAATATTAATAAATATTAATACTCACACGTTTGGGTGTTATTGATATTTGACTCCATATAAAGTTTAGTAGTCATTTAATATTTGACCCCATGTTTAAAATGTACAAATAAGGATATTATGATATAAATATATAATATTTTTTATTAAAATTATTTTTTTATTTTATTATAGAATAAAAGGTGCAAGGTGGTTGTGCACAATTTAATTATTCATATAATCGTGGAACTTACAACAATTCTAATTAAAGATTTAAGAGGGTAGGGTTAGTTATTAGATATTATATTTTTATTAAAAGTATTTTTGGAGGAAGTTATTATGGAAGAGTTAATTGTGTCACTGGGGTTGGGCATAATTTGGTGGAAAGAGATAACTTTATGGAAACTCTAATAATATATTATGAGGCTTAAATTTGCCACATGTCATAATTGTGATGACTCTATTACTTTCTCTAGAAGGATTTGGAAAAAAGGGTTCTAAAAAAATATCTTAGAAAAAGGGGTTCCAAATCCCATCATATATCAAAGATATTATAATTTTTGATAACTTCTCAAATAAAAAATAAAAAAATTTCAAATAATAATGAAATGGACATCAAATTTAAAGTTAACTAATGAAATGAACATCAAATTTAAGGTTGAACAATCAAATTTAAAAATTCCATGTATATCCCAATAATTTTATATATTGTTGATAAAGATATCAATTTAAAAGATTACAATTTTTTATTTGTGTAAAGCACGTGGCATATATTTAATTACATTCAATAACAAAATAACAGTTTATTTAATATTGGTTATAATCATTATTATGAGATGTCAAAATTTTCAAAATTATTTTTTAATCAACCACAATTCTTGATAGTTGATTTACTTATATGAACGAGATGTTGGAGATCTTCTTTGATCTTAAACTTTTCATTTTCCAATTGAACTGGGCCATCTTGCTAAGAAAATTATTGATTTTAGGCATCTCTTCTGCATTCTTGGTGAGATTTTCATCATTGATTTGCCTTTGGATTTGGTTCATAGTTTCCTTGAGTTTCTCATTATCTTTCATAATCCATTTCATTATGCTTTTCTACATATCAACATCATTAACCAGGGAATTAATCATGTCTTGATAGTTATCCTCACAAGATTCAAGGACTCTCTTCTTACCTTTTAAATATTTCCTATTTTAAGCACATTCTTGATCATCTGAATGCAATTCCTTCTCAAAGGGATTCTACACTCGCAAGTTGACATTGTCATGATTGTCTTTGCAACTAAAGTTGTGGCTAAAAATTCTTGTTTAGGAGAATCATAAGAGTTGCGATCCTTTTAAAAAATAGGGTAGTCTGCAATAGGGAATTTCTCAATCAGATTGGAGTTACCCTTCTTGTTAGGGGGACTTTCAAAAGTTAGAATCTGATGGTGATAGTTTTATATTTTTTTTGGAGGTTTTGGCCTTAGTTTCTCCCTCTAGTGCCTCAAGTTTAGTAGAGCTCCCACCCTTAATTGATTCAATTATCCTAATATGAGGGGAAGGTCCAATAGCTTACACCTTAGCATGGCAAAAGAGCAAATATATAAAAGCTTAGTGAATAGGGAGTGTTGCTTTCCCTAGTTGGACCTCTAAAATAGAAATTTACAGTGATAAAAATAGGAAGAAGGGTATGCTAATCGAAATGTTCTGGTATAAACAATTAAGGAAAGTAAAGTGTTAAGAGAATTCCACTTTGAATCTCCCCTCCAAGGTTACATACCTCATCACCTGGTGCAAAACTTCATTCCAAGGGGTTGGCATTAAATCTCTCAAGTGTCCACCTCAAAATTATATTGGCTCTTATTTTCCTTTCAATAACATCTCCATATCTTCTTTCTTATCCCGCTTTGATTTATAGAATTTGAGTCCCTTTGTACTCATTCATGTAACCTAGGCTATGCTCTCTTAAAAAACTAAGAAAGAGACACCCCTCATTTATTCATTTTGAGCTTTCCACGCTTTAGCACATTCCATTGAGATGTGAGGTTCATAACCCTTAATTTTTTGCATAAATTTGGTGAGTCTTCCTTGATATAGGATTCTCCATATTGTAGCTTTATTTTTCACAACATCGACATTAAGCGGCTCCACTCTACAACTATCAACTCCCATTCTAGACCAATTGACAAGCCTTCAGTAATAGCTCCCAAAAGACAAACTTTGAACTTTGGATCTCTTTATATTAAGTATTCCAATTTACCACTCTACTAACTTTAGAGATATAAATAAATAATATTTATAAAATGAAAATTAATTTTTTATTTAATTTAATTATTATTAAATATTATGTTTTTATTAAAGGTTGGAGGAGGCCATTATAGGAGAGTTAATTATGTCACTAGAGCTCGAGATAATTAGGTGGAAAGAGAGAAATTTATTGAAAGTCCAATAATATATCTAAAACTTATTGAGGCTTAAAGTTGTCATGTCACAATTGTGATGACTCTATTACTTTTTCTAGAAGAATTTGGAAAAAATTGTCTTAGAAAAAAAGGGCTTCAAACTCTATCATATATTAAAGATATTATAATTTTTAGATGACTTCTCAAATAAAAAGTAAAAAAAAATTAAATGATAATGAAATGGAGATGAAATTTAAGGTTGAATAGTGAAATGAACATCAAATTTAAAGTTAACAATCAAATTTAAAGTTGAACAATCAAATTTAAAGTTGAACAATCAAATTTAAAATTTCCTTTTATATCCCAATATTTTTATATGTTGTTGATAAAGATATCAATTTAAAAGTACAATTTTTTATTTGTATAAAGCATATGGTATATATTTAATTACATTCAATACCAAATAATATTTTATTTAATATTGGTTATAATAATTCATATGAGATGTCAAAAATTTAAAAATTATTTTTTATCCAATCACAAATCTTGATGGTTGATTTACTTATTTGAATGAGATGTTGGAGATCTTATTAGATCTTAAACTTTTCATTTTCCAATTGGATTACATTTTCCTCTAATTGAGCCATCTTGCTAATAAGATTATTGATTTTAGGCATCTCCTCTACATTCTTGGTGAGATTTTCACTATTGATTTACCTTTGGATTTGGTTCACAATTCCTTTGAGTTTCTCATTATTTTTCATAATCCATTTATTTATGCTTTTGTGTAGATCGACATCATTAACTAGGTAATTGATCTTGTCTCGATATCCTCATAAGATTCAGGAACTCTCTTCTTACCTTTTAAATATTTCATATCTTGAACACCTTTTTGATCATTCAAGTGCAATTCCTTCTCATAGAGTTGTGGTTAAAAAATACATATTAAGGGAATTATAAGAGTTATGATCCTTTTAAAAAATAGGTTAGTCTGCAATAGGGGATTTCTCAATTAGATTGGAGTTACCCTTCTTATTAGGGGGACTTTCCAAATTTAGAATCTGAATGGTGATAGTTTTAATTTTTTTTGAGGTTTTAGCCCTAGTTTCTCCCTTTAGGGCCTCAAATTTAATAGAGCTCCCACCCTTAACTGATTCAACTATCTTAATCTAAGGGGGAGGTCCAATAGCTTGCACCTCAGCATGCTGGAAGAGCAAATATATCAAAGCTTTGTGATTAGGAAGTGTTGCTTTCTTTAGTTGGACCTCTAAAATAGAAATTTCCAATGATAAAAGCAAGAAGAAGGGTATGGTAATCAAAATGTTGTGGCAAAAATGATTAAGGAAAGCAAAGTGATAAGAGAATTCCACTTTGAATCTCCCATCCAAGGTTACACACCTCATCACCTAGCGTAGAACTTCATTCTAAGGGTTTGGCATTAAATCTCTCAAGTGTCTACTTTGAAGTTCTATCAGCTCCTCTTTTCCTTTCAAGAACATCTCCATGTCTTCCTTCTTATCCTACTTTGATTTATAGAATTTGAGGCCCTCTGTGCTCATACATGTAACCTAGGTTATGCTCTCCTAAAAAACCAATAAAGAGACACCCCTTATTTATACATTTTGAGCTTTCCACGCTTTAGCAAATTCAACCAAGATGTGAGGATTATAACCCTTAATTTTTTGCATAAATTTGGTGAGTCCTCCTTGATATAGGACTCTCCATATTGTAGCTTTCTTTTTTACAACATTGACATTAAGTGGCTCCACTCGATAATGATCACCTTCTATTCTAGAACAATTGGCAAATTTGCAGTAATAGCTCCAAAGGAAAAACTTTTGATCTCCTCAAATTTGGTTAAGCTACAACTCTTATTAATCCCCCACAACACTCTATCCTTCCCATCTCGCTCATAAGCATCATGCATAGGGTAGTTCACATCATTTATGTTAATGGTACATGAGATGTCACACTTAATGATAGTATGTTCAATAATCATTGATAAGAAAAGGTGGATGATTGTTGGAAAAGGTGTCCAAATCTTTGGTTTTTGTGATTCTAAAGCTTAAGACCATACCAGAGAGACCATTGTTGTTAATGATATTATCCTTACTAATCAATAATTCCCTACAACTGTAGTTCTTAATTCTAAGTCGAACCAATTATAGTAACACAAATGTTTTTTTTTGTTTTTACCTATAATTTACCTATATTTTTATTCCTATAATACTTTAATAATAAAGTTAGTTTAACAAAATTTGAAAAGCTTGAATATGTGACTACTAATAAAATTATACTTTTATTTAAGAAATTTTGAAAAGTTTTAATTTATTTGACAACTCATAAATTAATAATATATTTTAATAAACTTAAATTATTTAAAAAATTACAGTTTGTAAATTTTAAATTTATAAAATTATATTATTTTATAATTTATTTGTATTTGTATTTCTATGCTATTTTAATAATAAATTTATTTTAAAAAAAATTGAAAAGTTTAAAAATATGACTCTTCTCATGAAATAATTATTATAAGTGTTGATAACTTTTATTCCTACCACCCCAAAGTTTATACCAAGTTATTGCTATAAATTTTGGAAGATGTATGGCAGAAAGTGTTATACCACTGATTTGCTAGTGGCAACTAATTAACCCATCTTTCATGTTTATCCGATACAAAACAACAAAGATAACCCTCTAATAATTTATCGACCACCTTTATTTTCCAATCGGATTGAGGATGCTATAATGAGCTATGAACCAATTGGGTACCAAGACATGAGAACAATTAGCCAAAAAATTACTAGTAAAGATAGGATCATGATCAATTACCATAATCTTAGGGATACCATGTAGCTTTTGAACTATCTCATGAAAAGCATATGTTGTATTGTATTGGATACAAATTGTTGAGACAAGGCACAAAAATGAATGTATTTTATGAGCCTATCCACAATTACCATGATACCATTTTTACCCTCTAACGTAGGCAAATATGTTGTTAAATCCATGGAAGCCTATTCACATCTTTGGATAGGAATAAATAAACAAAATATATGGGGTTTTAATAGTCTCAACCTTGTTTTGCTAAGACACCATGCATTATGCCATCAAATTCTAGATATCCCCCTTGAGTCATTCCCAAAACAAATATTTCCTAATTATATTATTGGTTTAAAAAATCCTAAATTCCCCTTTATAGATGCGTGAATCTTTATAAGGATATTGAGTTTGAGGAAAAAATTATTGCACATGTAAAATATATATTTATACCATAAGGCATTCCCTTTCCACTAAATTTTTTCTTAGACATTAAAATCCCGATAGAGTTGCTAAATCAGAACATGTGTATCACTATTATTTTAAACTTTAAACTTTAGATCTCTTTGTATTAAGCACTCCAACTTACTAGTATACTAACCTTAAAAGGACACAAATAAATAATATTTATAAAATAAAAATAAAATTTCTATTTAATTTAATTATTATTAAATATTATATTTTTATTAAGGGTACTTTGGAGGAGGCCATTATGGGAGAGTTAATTGTGTCACTAGAGCTCGATATACTTTGGTGAAAAGAGATAATTTATAAAAGTTCAAATGATAATGAAATAGACATCAAATTTAAAGTTGAATTGTGAAATGAACATCAAATTTAAGGTTGAACAATCAAATTTAAAAATTCCATATATATCCCATTACTTTTATATATTGTTGATAAAGATATCAATTTAAAGGATTACAATTTTTAATTTGTGTAAAGCACATGGTATATATTTAATTAAATTCAATAAAAAAATAACATTTTATTTAATATTGGTTATAATAATTATTATGAGATGTCAAAAATTTCAAAATTATTTTTTATTCAACCACAATTTTTGATAGTTGATTTACTTATATGAATGAGATGTTGGAGATCTTCTTTGATATTAAACTTTTCATTTTCAAATTGAATTGGGCCATCTTGATAATAATATTATTGATTTTAGGCATCTCCTTTGCATTCTTGGTGAGATTTTTGCCATTGATTTGCCTTTGTATTTGGTTCACATTTTCCTCGAGTTTTTCATTATCTTTCATAATCCATTTCATTATGTTTTTATGCATATCAACATCATTAACTAGGGAATTAATCTTGTCTTGATATTTATCCTCACAAGATTCAGGTACTCTCTTCTTACCTTTTAAATATTTCCTATCTTAAGCACCTTCTTGATCATCTGAGTGCAATTCCTTCTCAGAGGGATTCTAGACTTACAAGTTGACATTGTCATGATTGTCTTTGCAACTAAAGTTGTGGCTAAAAATACCTATTAGGGGAATCATAAGATTTGTGATCCTTTTAAAAAATAGGGTAGTTTGTAATAGCAAATTTCTCAATCAGATTGAAGTTACCCTTATTGTTAGGGAGACTTTCCAAAGTTAGAATCTTAATGGGGATAGTTTTATTTATTTTTGGAGGTTTTAGCCCTAGTTTCTCCCTTTGGTGCCTCAAGTTTAGCAGAGCTCCCACCCTTAACTGATTTAATTATCCTAATCTAAGGGGAAGTTCTAATTGCTTTCACCTTAGCATGGCAAAAGAATGAATATATCAAATCTCGGTGAATAGGGGGTGTTACTTTCCCTAGTTGGATCTCTAAAATAGAAATTTCCAATGATAAAAGTAGTAAGAAGGGTATGTTAATAAAAATGTTATGGTGGAAATGATTAAGGAAAGCAAAGTGATAAGATAATTCCACTTTGAATCTCCCCTCCAAGGTTACATACCTCATCACCTGGTGCAAAACTTCATTCCAAGGCGTTAGCATTAAATCTCTCAAGTGTCTACCTTAAAATTATATCAACTCCTCTTTTCCTTTCAATAACATTTCCATATCTTCCTTCTTATACTAGTTTAATTTATAGAATTTGAACCCATTTGTACTCATGCATGTAACCTAGCTATGATCTCCTCAATAACCAAGAAAGAGACACCCCTCATTTATACATTTTGAGCTTTCCACGCTTAAGTAAATTTTGCTGACATGTGAGGATCATAGCCCTTAATTTTTTGCATAAATTTGGTGATTCCTCCTTAATATAGGATTATCCATATTGTAGCTTTCTTTTTCACAACATCGACATTAAGGGCCTCCACTCTACAATGATCACCTCCCATTTTAGACCAATTGGCAAACCTGTAGTAATAGCTTCCAAAAGACAAACTTTTGATCTCCTCAAATTTGGTTAAGCTATAACTCTTCTTAATCCCCCACAACACTCTATCCTTCCCATGTTGCTCATAAGCATCATGCACAGGGGATTTTGCATCATTTATGTTAATGATACATGGGATGTCACACTTAATGATGGTGTGTTCAATGAGGTTTATATCTGATTTGACATGAATGCAAGATTTCTTGAAAAGCTTGCTATAATCATTGATAAGAAAAGGTGGATGATTTTTGGGAAAGGTGTCCAAATCTTTGGTTTTCATGATTCCATAAGGGTTTCAATATACATGTCAATGCTTATGTCATCTGAATCTTCATACCTATGATAAGTGTTATGGACATAGTCATCCCATGAGTATACATGTGATTCATGAAGATCAGGGATTAATCTTTCAATTTGATCAGGGTGCCTAGGATTTGCCACAAGAAATTCATTGCTTAATATGGTATCAACATCTTCTAGAAGCTCACAAAACTTTCTTTGAACTGTATATCTAATTTTCTTATTCTCATGGTTATATATACAATATTTGAAATAGAACTTAAATTATATTTTATCATATAGGTGATCTCTGATAAATTTGAACAACATATTAGTATCACAAACACCTAATTCTTCATGAATGATAAGAATCTTGAAATAGGGGCTTAAAGTGGTTGGTGCATATTCTTCAAGCAACTAATGCCAAGTTAACTTTTCCCATTGATCATATGGTACATCAACTAATCTATCATGCAAGCTCCTTGTAAGCAGATTGGTGCTCATACATATATAGACTTCTCCAAAGAAAATTACCTTTGCTTTGATCAGCTAAAACTCTGCAAGTGATAATTGTCCTCTGAGTATCCTGATATTTCTATGATTCATGTCACATAATCTAGTCCAACTTCTTCTATTAGCATCAGGAAAGTTCCTTCAGGAATTAAATAAGAAATATTTTGACATAATCTTTTCAATAACAAGCCTAGGAAGTTCTTTGATTTGGGTCTCTACATGGATAAGAAGCCATTCTTTCTTTTTCTTGCTAATTAAATTTTTTTGGAACAATATCATAATCAAAATTATTAGATCTTTTATCACCTTAAAAAATCAAAACATGATTAGTACAGAGCTTATGAGAATACCACTTTAATCCTTCTCTGGACATCAAATCAACTAAACAATTAGCAGTTCCTTTCTTTTATTGAACATCAAACTCAAAGTTAGAAAACCATATTGCCCATCTAGTCATTATTTGGTTTCCAACTTACTAGGTGTGGGGTTTTCTAATGATAGATTCAAACTATAATAGATCTGTCCTTAAGAGGAATTTCTTTGGGAGCAGAAATATCCTTAGTTTGAACATGCATAGTTTGGTTGCTAATAGTTCTTTCTTAGTGGAATGGTAATTCTTTTGAGCTGGGTTTTATGTTCCACTGCAATAATAGCAGACTTATTCTCTACCATCTTTAGTTTTTTCCATAAATATTCCACCATATGCTTCATCTGAAGCATTTGTTTCCAAAATCATTAAACCTTCTCTTGGTAGTTTGAGATTTGGTAGTCCTTTAACGTTTTCCTTGATTCTTTTGATTGCCTATGTCATTTCAGTAGTCCATGGGCTTGAGTCTTTTCTTAACCTTTTTTGTAGTATTTTCCTATCTTTGGCCCAATCTTTATAGAATGGAGAGTAGTAATTTAGAGATCCAAGGAATCTCTATAATTGGGTTTTGTCTTTTATTTCATCTGGGAAACTTTCTAAAGACTGCAAAATATGGGGTTGTAATGCAATCTTATTTTGACATATATTTAACCCAATAAATTCAATCTCTATTTTGCCTATCTCCATTTTCTTATCACTTAAAACCAACCCATTCTGGTTACAAAGATGAACAAATTCTTTCAAATGTATAAGATGACTATTTAAATCTTTTGAAAGAACTAATATATCGTCAATATAGATAGTAAAATGCTTAGCATGGCCAAAGATTTCATCCATCCTTTTTTGAAATTTAGAGGGAGCATTTTTCAGGCCAAAAGGCATAACCTTCCACTCATAATACCTATCTAAGACTGGTAAGAGAAATGTAGTTTTATAAGTATCTTTAGGTTCTATTGCAATTTTCCAAAATCCACTTTTCAAATCAAACTTAGAAAAAACACAACATTCCTTCAGCTTGTTGATAAGAAAAGTCTTGTTAGGAATTGGATGTCTGACAGGTATAAGCCAATTATTGAGATTTTTATAATTTATTACCAGTCTCATTTTCTCTCTTTTTTGTTTTGAGTGTTTTTTCACATATAATGTAGGAGAAGCCCATTCACTATGGCTTTTCTATATCAAATCCTTCTACAATAATTCTTTGATCTCTTCTTCTCCTATTTTAACTTGAGAAGGGGATAAAGGGATAGTGTTAGATTTGATACCTTGGGTATGATCAATGTCAGGTTTTAGATCAAGAGAAACAATATATTTACACTTATCCCAAAACCTTCTGGGATCATTATCACAAAATCCTTTGATCTTTGTTATGATAGTATTCAGGATATCCTTTCTCTTTTCAAAATCTTTAGCTGTCATGTAAGTCTTCATCTGTAGTTTTTTGTCTTCTTCTTCATGGGGTCTTGTGGCAATTCTTATAGTTGCATGGGTTTTTATAGGAATTTGGTGTTCATTATCAAAGAAGCTTAAAGATAAGTATTTGTTGTGAATAGTATAAGGCATAAATTGATTTAGGAAGTTCATTTCTAAAATAATATATGTTGACATCTTATCAAACATCCATAATTCTACATATGCCTTAATGCCATTTCCTTCAATTAGTAGCCTAGAAGAAACTTTATTTATAGTAGTCCTTGACCCATTGACAACAACAAAATCTAATGAAGCATCTTGCCACAGGTACTTTGGGATAGTTCCATGCTTTGCAATACTCATATTTGCTGCAGTATTGATTAAACAATCTCGAGTTAATAAGCCATTGTTTGAATCAATGATGTTTACTGAGATAATGATTTCTTTTTGTTCTTCAGCATAGAAACATCCTTGGTTAGGAGGAAATTATTCAAGGTTGTTTTCTTCTATAGAATCTTTAGAACATTTTATTAATTCATTAATATCTTAAGAAGCAGATTCTATTTTTTATTTTATAGCTCTAAGGACTTCAACAAGAGGCTTTTGGTATTTTATCAGGCTCTTTGTGCTTAGATTCTTAGGCTTAGATTTTTGTTTTCTATTCCATTCTTGTTGTGCATATAACATTGGGTTGTCATGAAAGTTAACCTATTATAGTGTTTTGCCTTAGGGTCACCATGCATGCTGCGTAATTGGGTAAGCTCATCTTGATAGATAGGGATGAGATGAAGAGGGAGCTTACGGTTCTGGAGTAGATATTCTAGATGTTGCATTCAGGGTTCAAGATCAAATCCAGTCATCATATTACAATAGTAGATTTTAGTCTTTGAGTTATCAAAATAAGATATTTCTTCAAATTGATTTACTTGATATTCATTTTCACTAAAAGAAATATCATGTTTAGTGGGTATTGAATAGACATCATCATCTGAGCCGAATTTAGAAATAACTTGCATTTCTTCATTAGGAAGTATAGCTCTAATCTTTTTCATCTTTTTAGGATACCTTTTCTTATTTGGGAACTTAGGAGCTATATGACCTTCTTGACCACTGATATAACATTTTATAGGTCATTTTCTTGAGATGGTTCTTTTTGGCTTAACATAAGTGTTTCTTTTAGAGAACCTCCTCTTATACTTGGGCTTGTCTCCAGTTTTCCATTTTTGGGATCTGCTCTTTTCTTTGTGGAATTTACAATGAGAATTATCAAAAACATAATAGCTTGGTGCACTATATCCACTATTTTTGTAGATACTATTATCAATGGTTTTCATTTGTTTTTTAAGCAATTTGGCCACAACTTTATCCTTACATTAATTGTAAAGATATTCTTCTATAGACTGGATAATTTGACTTAAGGTCATTTTTGCAACTGTGGCTATTTCTCCAGTCATGGCTTCCTTTTTGGTTACTATGTAGGCTAATACTCCATTTGAGATTTCACTAGGAAGTGCATTAATAAACATGTGTTTAGTTTCAATCTTTTGGCTTTGTTTTGTTTTTCTTACCAAAAGAGAAAAATCACATTTGAATATGTCCTAGTATTTAATGTTATAAAGCTTCATCCTAAACAATTCATTATATTCAATAGCATCAACATTTACCATGTCTCCAGCATACTCACAAATAACTAATTTAGCAAAGTCAGCTATCATGGCTAGCATGGTGATGGTACCTGGAACAAAGATCATAAGAGACCAGGTCAATATCAGTCAGATAAACTTTGAGACAATCTCCTTACCCAAAGAATGGGTGACTAGCTATAGCAAGTGTATCTATAGACCACCTAAGAAAAAAACCAAGTACACTCCTAGGCTAACTGCTCTTCCTACAAAATAAGATTTTGGAAGATATAAAATCTCCCTGGTGGAAGAAGAAAAATAAGAGACCCAACAAGGAGAATGCCCTAAAGAGAGAAAACTCAAAAGGTCTCAGTCCATGAAGAAACACTCTATAACTAATTTAGAGACCCTCAAAACCATAAGATTCCCAAGCTAAAAATTTGATGTTTCTGAATCCGATTGGTCAAAATACCATAGTTTGCCTGATGAACACAATTCTTAAGTAAACCTAGCTAAAATTCATTTTGGAAACCATCTTTATTATGATGCCTATATAACTTATACCCAGATAATGCAGAATGCTTTGCATATTAATATGTTTAGAGGAGAGCCAACTGAAGAAAGAAAATCTCTTCCAAGAGAAGATGAGTTGAAAATCTCAACTACTTTAGAATAAGAAGCAAATGGGGTAGATGTCAAATACAATGTTCTAGAAAATATGGGAAGATTTCCCCCAAGGCAATTCTATGTAAAATTCACATCTGATGGCCAATTTTTTATGCAACATGACCCAATAGAAGCAGTAGGTAGGGGAAAACATAACTCTACTACAGGAAGGCAATTAAACTAGTGTAATTCAGCTTTAACTAAGTTGGGAAAAAATATTGATGAACTTTATGTGGAAATTAATCAAATAAGAAGCTTTCTAGATCAAAAATTAGGAACACTAGTTAAGAAACCATTGGCCCAAACATAGGACCTAGCTCCACTAGCCAATACTAGCGACAGGATTCAAGGTGAGATAAATGCAGACAAAGCTGGCCTGGTTGAGTTGAATAAAGGTCAAGATAAATAAATAGTAATGCTAGATGAAGCTACTGGCATAGTAAAACATCTAGAAGAAGTCCTTTCATAGCAAAAGCTAGACCTCTCTCTTGAGGCTACAAATCTTGAAGAAATAAAAGAAGATTTGAAGACGCTGATTATGACAAATACACAAGGCTATGGTATGCTTAAATTAATCCACATAGGAATGGTGGACCTTTTACGTGTTATTACAAGTACAAATTTTCAAACTAAAAAAATGGAAATTAACCTTGAACAAATAGAAAAAGTTGTTATAAAAAGAAATGACCAACAGAGTGTTAGAGTAGAGGAAACTAAAAAGAAAATTCAAGAAATTGAAGAAAAGGTTGATACCTTGGTAGGATCATCCTCACTTATTTTGACTCAGATACATGAATTGCAGGAAAACATGAAGAGATCTTATAAAAAAACCCTCTGAGTATGGTAAAAATAGGAAAAGGCACCCCTTCTAAGATCATCCCATTAAGATAACCTACTACAAAGCAAGTGTCTGATCATGCTAAACAAATCAGACAATTAAGATCCTTTATTAACATTGAGTCATTAAGCATAAGTGATTTGCTTAATTTTTTTGATGATACCTACAAAAGGCTTGAAAGGCTTAATAAAAATACTATAATTTTCAAAGAATTGGTCAAGCTGTCTGAAGATATAAACCAAAAAAAAAATTAAGAAAATCTCAATGCCACCTACCTATATTTCAATGAACTTAGTGAATTAGATTGGAACCCTGATAATCCAGAAGTTTTAGATCCCTTAGATGCTTCACAGGATTGCACTGAGTCCCTGATCACCAGCTTGAAAGGTGTGCAAGAGTAAAAGGTTGTACTTACTGGTACACCTAGATGGTTGGAAGAAGTATACTCCTCCAACACTGAGTCATCCAGCTTGTTTATAGTCACACATAGGATTAGAGCAACATTTTCCCAAGGAAATTTTGGCAGTGTTGAAGCCCTTGATCAGGATATCTAAAAAAATTAAGGAAGACATCCAAATGATCTAACTCAGGTTCCTATACTTCCATACTCACTTAATATTGATGGTTGGTGTGGAGTAGGTAATGATATAAGATGCAAAATCCAGAGTCTAATTAAAAGGCTCCATGAATGGGCAGAAACTCAAAAACTTGTATTTGGGAAGACTGAGGAAGAAGACATGGACCTTATAATTGCTAACCTAGATGGTAGCATAAAAGGATGGTGGTTATCCCTTATACAAGACCAAAGGGTTGTGGTAGGATCCATGATAGCTAACTTTGCTAAAGTAGTTATCCGTGAGTATGCTGGAGACATGGTAAATGTTGATGCTATTGAATAAAATAAATTATTCAGGATGAAGCTTTATAACATGAAATACTGAGAGAGATTCAAGTGTGATTTTTCTCTTTTGATAAGAAAAACAAAATAGATCCAAAATACTGAAACTAAACACATGTTTATTAATGCACTTCATAGCAAAATCTCAGATAGAGTATTGGCCTACATAGCAACCAGGAAAGAAGCCATGACTAGAGATATGGCCATAGTTGCAAAAATGACCTTAGGTCAAATTATCTAGTCTATAGAAGAATATCTTTACAATCAATGTAAGGATAAAGCTACAGCCAAATTGCTTAAAAAATAAATGAAAACCATTGATAATAGCATCTAAAAAAATAGTGTATATAGTGCACCAGGCTATTATGGTTCTGAGAATTCTCATTATAAATGCCACAAAGAAAAGAGCAGATCCCAAAAATGGAAAACTAGAGACAAGCCCAAGTATAAGAGGAGGTTATCTAAAATAAAAACTTATGTTAAGCCAAAAAGAACCATCTAAGGAAAATGACCTATAAAATTTTATATCTGTGGTCAAGAAGGTCATATAGCTCCTAAGTGCCCAAATAAGAAAAGGTATCCTAAAAAGATGAAAAAGATTAGAGTTATACTTCTTAATGAAGAAATGCAAGTTATTTCTAAATTCAACTTAGATGATGATGTCTATTCAATACCCACTGAAAATGATATTTCTTCTAGTGAAAATGAAAATAAAGTAAATCAATTTGAAGAACTATCTTCTTTTGATAACTCTAAGACTAAACTCTACTATTATAATATGATGTCTGGATTTGATCTTGAAACTTGAATGCAACATCTAGAATATCTACTTTAAAACTGTAAGCTCCCTCTTCATCTCATCCCTATCTATCAAGATGAGATTACCCAATTATACAGCATGCATGGTGACCCTAAGGGAAAAACACTACAATACATTGAATTTCATGATAACCCAATGTTATATGCACAATAGGAATGGAATAGAAAATAAAAAGCTAAGCCTAAGAATCTAAGCACAAAGAGCCTGATAAAATACTAAAAGCCTCCTATTGAAATCCTCATAGCTATAAAATCAAAAATAGAATATGTTTCTCAAGATATTAATGAATTAATAAAATGTTTTGAAGATTCTATAGAAGAAAACAACCCTGAAGAAGTTCCTCCTAACCAAGGATGTTTCTATGCCGGAGAACAAAAATAAATTATTATCTCAGTAAACATCATTGATTCAAACAATGGCTTATTGACTTGAGATTGTTTAATCGATATTGGAGCAAATATGTTTATTGCAAAGCATGGAGCTATCCCAAAGTACTTGTGGCAAGATGCTTCATTAGATTTTATTGTTGTTAATTGGTCAAGGACTAATATAAATAAAGTTGCTCCTAGGGTACTACTTAAAGCAAATGGCATTAAGGCATATGTAAAATTATGGATGTTCAATAAGATGTCGACATATATTATTTTAGGAATGAAGTTCTTGAATTAATTTATGCCTTATACTATTCACAAAAAATACTTGTCTTTAAGATTCTTTGGTAATGAACACCAAATTCCTATAAAAACCCATGCAACTGTAAGAATTGCCACAAGACCCCATGAAGAGGAAGACAAAAAACTACAGATGAAGATTTACAGGATAGTACAAGATTTTGAAAAGAGAAAAAATATCCTGAATACTATCATAACAAATATCAAAGGATTTTGTGATAATGATCCCAGAAGGTTTTGGGATAAGTGTAAATATACCGTTTCTCTTGATCTAAAACCTGATATTGATCATACCCGATGTATCAAATCTAACACTATCCCTTTCTCCCCTTCTCAAGTTAAAATAGGAGAAGAAGAGATCATAGAATTATTGTAGAAGGGTTTGATATAGAAAATCCATAGTGAATGGGCTTCTCCTACATTCTATGTGAATAAACACTCAGAACAAAAAAGAGGAAAAATGAGACTGGTAATAAATTATAAAAAGTTTAATGATTGGCTTATACCTGTTAGACATCCAATTCCTAACAACTCTATTCTTATCAACAAGATAAAGGAATGTTGTGTTTTTTCTAAGTTTGATTTAAAAAGTGGATTTTGGCAAATTACAAGAGAACCTAAAGATACTTATAAAATTGCATTTGTCTTACTAGTCTTAGATAGGCATTATGAGTTGAAGGTTATGCCTTTTAGCCTAAAAAATGCTCCCTCTGAATTTAAAAAAAGGATGGATGGAATATTTGGCCATGCTAAGAATTTATATATCTATATTGATGATATATTAGTTCTTTCAAAATATTTAAATAGTCATCTTATACATTTGAAATAATTTGCTGATCTTTATAACCAGAATGGGTTGGTTTTAAGTGATAATAAAATGGAGATAGGCAAAACAGAGATTGAATTTCTTGGGTTAAATATAAGTTAAAATAAGATTGCATTACAACCCCATATTTTATAGTCTTTATAAAGATTCCCAGATGAAATAAAAGACAAAACCCAATTACAGAGATTCCTTAGATCTCTGAATTACTGCTCTCCATTCTATAAAGATTGGGCCAAAGATAGGAAAATACTAAAAAAAAGGTTAAGAAAAGACTCAAGCCGATGGACTACTAAAATGACATAGGTAATCAAAAGAATCAAGGAAAAATTTAAAGGACTACCAAATCTCAAACTGCTAGGAGAAGGTTTAATGATTTTGGAAATAGATGCTTTAGATGAAGCATATGGCATAATACTTCTGGAAAGAACTAAAGATGGTAGAGAAGAAGTCTATTATTATTGTAGTGGAACATGGAACCCAACTCAAAAGAATTACCATTCCACTAAGAAATAAATATTAGCATCCAAACTATGCATGTTCAAACTAAGGATATTTTTGATCCCAAAGAAATTATTCTTAAGGACATATCTATTACAGTTTAAATCTATCATTAGAAAACCCCACACCCAGTAAGTTGAAAACCAAATAATGACTAGATGGGCAATATGGTTTTCTAATTTTGAGTTTGATGTTCAATACAAGAAAGGAACTGCTAATTGTTTAGCTGATTTGATGTACAGAGAAGGATTGAAGTGGTATTCTCATAAGTTTTGTACTAATCATATTTTGATGTTTCAGGGTGATGAAGGATCTGATAATTTTGATTATGATACTGTTCCGAAAACTCTTACTTAGAAAGAAAAAGAAAGAATGCAATAATGGATTCTTATCACTGTAGCGACCTAAATCAAATATCTTCTTGGGCTTGCTATTAAAAAGATTTTGTCAAAATATATATTAGTTAATGCCTATAGGAACTTTCCTGATGCTGACGGAAGAAGTTGGACTAGATTCTGTGACATGGATGACAAAAATATCAGGATACTTGGAGGACAATTGTCACTTGTAGAGTTTCAGTTGATCAAAGCAAAGGCAATTTTCTATAGAGAAGTCTATATCTATATGAGCACCAATCTGCTTAAAAGGATATTTCATGATAGACCAATTGATGTACCATATGATCAATGGGAAAAGTTAACTTGGGATCAATGGCTTGAAGAATATGCACCAACCACTTTAAGCCCTTGGTTCAATATTTTTGTCATTCATGAAGAATTAGGTGTTTATGATACTAATATGTTGTTCAAATTTATCAGAGATCACCTGTATGATGAAATAGAATTTAAGTTTCATTTCAAAGATTGTATATATAACCACGAGAATAAGAAAATTAGATATATATTTCAAAGAAAGTTTTGTGAACTTTTAGAAGATGTTGATACCATATTAAGCATTGAATTTCTTGCCGCAAATCCTAGGCACCCTAATAAAATTGAAAGATTAATCCCTGATCTTCATGAATCACATGCATACTCGTGGGATGACTATGTCCATGACACTTATCATAAGTATGAAGATTCAAATGACATAAGCAATGGCATGTCTATTGAAATCCATTATGGGAGTCCTTAGTAGGAAGCATTAATGGCCCTTTCAAGGTTTGTTCTCTATCCTTTTAATATAGTGATGTAGATGATTTAATTATGAAAGCAAATCCTAGAGTGTGATCCGGCTATATCACACCATGTGACCCATGTTACGGTCTTGTCTTGGCTAGTAGAGTGAGTCTATCCTTTACCATTTACAACTGTGAGATGTTGTTTGCTTTTTATAAAGGTTTTGTTATGACAGGTCCATGTGCTCATATTAATCCATGATTCAAGTAGGGAATCCCAATAAAGTGGGAATTAACACATGTGGTGGGGGTGGCCTAGCGACCTCTTAGCTTTTATTAGATGCTCCCTGGGCAGTATGCCTTTTAGCGTGACACAACCAAAGCATCTTTGCTTTTATCACTTTGCCTAGTTGGATGGGGTTATCATCCAACAAACCTAGGTTTTTGATTGTTTCTATCTGGTTACTCCTTGAATTGGTGGAAAATCTCTCCCAATTTTTTATTTAAGAAGAGTTTGGGGTTCATTCACTACCATCGAATACTCAGAGTAGAATGGAGAGAGCTCTGTAAGTCTTAGGATAGGTCTGTTAAGTATTGGTTCAGATAGCTACCTGGTACAGGGTTGAATAGTTTTCAAAATTATTTAGCCTTCTACACTATGCATAGCCTATGAAACTAATGTATGTTAGTTTCTAATTTTTGATCCTAAAGAGTAGGCAAGATTATGACTATGTATAGTTAAAATCTTTTTGGACTTCATCAATTATGTAATGTTATTCTATGTTATATAAATATATTTTATTCAATCGATCTTGTTGGTATCAGAGCTTGGTTTGCCTATTCAATATATATTTTTGGTCATCTTGTCATCTTTAATTCTTTGTTCTAGCCTGTAGGGAAATCATATTGCTCTTTTGACAATTTGTTTAAAGTCGATTGGAATACTAGTTTTCCTTATTCATAAGCTTAAGGAACGTACTAAGTTTGAAGTTCTTTGTTCATACACTTGTTATAGCTAGTCACCCATTCTTTGGGTAAGGAGATTGTCTCAAAGTTTATCTAACTGATATTGATCTAGTCTCTTGTGGTCTTTATTCCAGGTACCATGTCTTTGTAAATACCCTCTCGAGGGGACATGTAGGGAGGAATGAGATGGATGGTCAATTGAAAGAGGAAATGATGGGTGGGATGTGATGAATAAATAAGGGGATGGGATGCGATATGTGAGATAGATGATGAAGAAGATGGACTCAATTTGAGTAGTGAACTACAAAGTGATGATGCCCCTAGAAAATACATATGCATAGGGAGTGGACACATGATGATGAAAAGATAAAATGTTGCAAGCTTTCGACATATCATATGCAAGGACATATGTCATGGAGAGTTTCAAACCAAAATGATAAAGGCCATGAGATGTTGACATATCCAAAGCAAGGACATGTAGTAGGAGAGCATCGGGATAAAGATAAGATAATGATTTGATACTATTAATGATGGGTGTATCTCAAAGCTAAAGTTGAGTGATATGATGAAGGAGATGAACAATAAGAAATAATATGATTGAGTGACCAAAAGATGTAGGGGAATAATTAGATTGTAATACATAAAATAAATGAGACACAATGTGATTAATAGAGACAATGCCCCTAGCAAGAACACATGCAAGGGGATGATAGATGATAAAGTTATGGTCTTATTCATACCCTAAGAGAAGGATGAAACCATAAAATTTAAATGGTGAATTGACCAATCAGTGATAATGGATGACTGATGAAATAAAATATGAATGTTATGATTTGTCGAGCTCAATTGACAGGTTTGGGTGATTGATAAAAATATTAGGGAGATGATTGTGAGGATGGTGATTGCTCATCATACCCATTGATTAATGATTGATATTATAGCTCAAATATTTGATGTAAGACTTGGGGATGATGAAAGATGATATATATGACAATGAATGATAGGGAAAGAGGAAAGTGTGGTCAAGCTAACCTTAGACACAATATATGACTAAGCACTGCTTACATAGTCTAAAAATACCTTAGGCCAATGTAGTTCAGACTAGATGATAGATGACAAGATAGACTAGAGGATGATGATGACGGCGATGGATTTAGACATGTTAATTTTTAAATAGATATGAGGTATGATGATGATTGGATTTGAAATGGTGATAATAAAGGACTAGAGAGATGATAGATGATTGGTTAGAGGATATATATGTAATGATAAAGGATGTGGAGAAATGATTAGATACTAGATAAATCGATTTGGATATCAACTTAAAGATAAAAGGACTAGGATAGATGAATGGATTAAGATGATTTAATAGATTGGGAGAAATGATCAAGCCATCATTTCTATAATAAGGCTCATCATAGTCTAAGCAATCCTATAGATATAACACTTAGTAAGATGCTCTATGATATAAGTATGACCAAGAGGATGTTGTGCTAAAGTACATAAGAGGGGAAAATAGTGAACTCTACATCATCAAGGGAACCTAAAAGCATCATTATAGCTTTTGTCATCATAGCATCCTTATTCATTGCCTAATAGTTAAAAAGAGACATGATGCAAGACTAAAAATAAATGTAGACAAATAGACAATCATATATATTCATGATAAAATACATATAAATAAGTCAAACAACAAAGAGAAGAAAAGTAACACACAAGTATCTACATGCAGTGTCATCATGTCTTGTCTAATTATCCTAATGAGACTTAATGGGGTAATTGATCAAGTGATGAGCTGGACTAAGTTGGTTATAATTATGTGAATTTAGATTAAGGTTAGGAATTTAGAAAATGTATGGACTTGATGTAGAATACGGACTAGGATAAGGATAAGGACTTGGATGATAGGACCACTAATAGATAAGGAAAGATGACAAGATAAGAATATGACTAGGATATAAGACATGATAAGATGACAAGATAATAAGATGACTAGGATATAAGACATGATAATATGACAAGATTCTAAGATGACTAAGACCTTAGATAAGATAGTTGGAACAAGATGACATATGATAAGACAATTGAGATAGAAAGAGATTTAGGGCATAAGACAAGGTGGGATGACAATGCAATGGACAACAAAAGGACTAAGATAAGATGATTAGGATACTCAAGACATAAGAAAATTTGACTACATGTTTTTGGATTATGTGGATTTTATAATTTTTAGGGTTTTTTGGGATATGTGTGTTTGTCAATTTCTTGTCTTAAACCTATAAATTGATCAACCTTATAGCTTAGAGTCATGGTACATCTTTGACATAATGGTTATTAGTCATGTCATGAATTGAAAGGGGTGTCCAGTCAGTCCACTATTTGGTCATGTTTCAAACTTGACTTCTCAGTCCTTATAGACCTTTGTGCCTCCTTTCAACCTGGGTCATGAAGTGCATGGTGTTCAAAAGTGCCTAGTTGGTCCTTAGCTACCTTGAAGGGTTGTTAACATGATAAGGATGCAGTGATGAAGATAAATTGGCAAGACAACTTGGTAAAGCTCTAAAGACACATTGGTCCTGCATAATCATTAGAGTTATGTGCATTTTTGAGCTTTCAAGAAGAATTATAAGGAATTTTATAAAGTGTAATCAAGGTTTCATTGACCATTGAGGTGTTCTAGTTGTCTTAACATGGCGATCTAGTTGATAAGCCTCTTTTAAGGCCATATGCTTAAACCTAGTCAATGATTTTGATCATAATGAAATGATATTTGGAATTGATTGACCACTAAGTCATACCATAAACCTATAAAATACCTCATTATCCTCATTTAAGCATCATGGGATGGTTTCATACCTCATTTAGGCCCACTAGTACCTTAGTCAATGCTCATTTTCCCTAAAAGAGGGCCCACATGTGTCAAATTGTGACCTTTTAGCTTCCTCATTTTGTACCACTAAGTCAAAATGTTGTCTTCCCCTATTTTACTTCCACAACACTAGTTGGATACATTTTAAGTCTAAAGTAAGAAGATTTGTAGGAAAACTGGTAGTTTACAAGGGTTTCTTCAATAGTATGGATTCATATTGTACGGACTAGCTCAGTTAGAGACATGTTCCTTTAGGAGTTCAAAGATGTCTAATGGTGAAAAGAACAATGTGTTTTAGTGACTTAGGAGATAAAAACCATTGATCCTCTACTTCAAGCTCATTGTCATGCTCAGAGGACCCTTTAGGTTCATGTTTATTCCATAAAATAAAAGGTGAGTGAGGTTCCAAGCTCTTGCCCATGGAAGTTAGACTCAAGGAGCTAATTACCCATGTCATTTGTTTGGAATTTAATTGCCTATCCTTTATGAACATTCATTAAGAAGTTAAGGAACTTATACACCCCCTCATCTACACATGCACTTTTACAATCAACTATTTTCAAAGAATTTTGCCTCATTTACTAAAATTGATAATGTATCCTATTCTCTCAAGTCATGAAGAGTCTTCCCATGGTAGTTTCAACATTAGGTTCACACATGTGAGCTTGTGTGGCTTGAACATCTCCTTTAATAGTTTCTATGTATAGACTGCAAATCAATTATGTAAAGAATAGAGATTTAGTGCCTCCATCAAATGTTTCAGATAAGGATAAGAAGTTGACAAAGATATTCCAAGGCTCACTATGCCTCTTTGTCTAGATGGAAGATTCAATACACCTCTTGTGGCCCCATAACACCTCAAGAGAAGGAGATTTATGTATGTTCAAAGGACATTATATAGTCGACTATGTGTATGGTTCAAACACACCTACAAGTCTCCAATGTGTCCCAAGCGATATAAAATACATGGTAAATTGGTGGTGGGTTTCTTCCATGCCTTTAGGACATCTTTCTCAACCCCTATAATGGATTCATAGTCCTAGCAGACCTCCCTCTCTACCTTCAAACCACTCAATCACATTTTTGTAGAGTTTAAGGTTTTTAGTAGATATTATGGTATTTTTGAGAATCCTATGTTTCCTTTTGAGACTACATACACCTTGATTTTGCCTCTAAACTTTCATGTTTGCTTATGTATATATTAGGGTGTCAATATGGTCCACTTGGATTAGTATTGGGAGGATTCTAGTGTCCATTTTATGTCATTATCACACTTGCATTGTTACACTATGTTTCCACTACCATTACATTGTATTAGCCCTATTTCTATGTTCATTCCACTCCAACCTCATCCAGTATTACCTTCCTTCACCCATCCACCCTCCATTCAATATTAGATCACCCCAAGTTGATCCCCATACTATGTTAAAACCATCCATACCATTGATATCATTAGACACCAAACCTATAGGGTCATATGGAAACTTGGGAGTGTAAAATGTGTATCTAGAGTTGGCCTTATCTACTATAGCAAGGTCTCAAGAGGGATCAGGTAGATTACTCAAAGTATAGAAGGTTGGTGTGAGAATCATGGAGTATAGATGCTAAGAAATTTTAATGATGATGTAGGTCACTTATGTCATAGTTCAAGCATCATATGAGGTATATCCAACCTATATAGGCTCAGAATAACACTGTAACCAGTCATAGTGAGAGAAAGCCATAGTTGGCAATACTAACATCTAGTGGTGTTCCAACTCATTTGAATTAAGAGACAACATACATATGAAGTGAGATAAGGCTCACATTGTTAATAGTGTAGACATGAGACCCATCACCCCTGAAGATGTAAAATGATGTCATCATATCCATCAGACTACACACACATATACAAGCATGAGACTAAGGTTGAATGAAAAGAGGGGTTTTGAAGAGTAGTGTTGATAAGCTACCACTGAGGCATAATGACCATTATAATCTTGTGTTAAATGAGTCCCAAGGTCACAAGCATTTGTAGAAGCCTAGTTGAAGGCTATATTCAAATATACAAGTCTGAGTGCATTAATTAACATACAATTTAGAGCTATTTTGAGCTAAAATAGTGATATGAAACCCTTCCAAGCACAACCAGGCCTCCAAAATTAGTAAAAATGGTGGTCATGACTTATAGAAGAGATCTGTATGCTCACTTAACTAAGACAGATAGTGGGTATACTCACTATTCTATCTCAAACCAAGGCTTGTCTAGTACATGAAAATAGTGAATTCAGGGCCCATTCAAGGTTTGGGAGGTCTGTATACTCTTTGAGACCCTCAAGAGGTCTTGGTTCAAGTGGATATTGATTTAGAAGGTTCTTAAATCTCCTCTAGAGGCTAAGTGTTTGGCCCAATATTCAAAGCCTTGATAGCTGAAGTGCACAAGTAAGTAGGTAGATTCACACATAGACCTTGGTGGTATCATAAGACCTCTGCAAGTTATAGTAGCCAATCTAATGGCCAAGGTGGGGAGTGTGAACAAGTTTCAAACCAAAAAAAGGATTTTCAATAGTTAAGATGTGGTAAAAGTGATCCAAATTCCCTAAAACCTAGCTCGATCCAGTCCACCTATATACAAGCAATTTAAGGGGCATGTTCACATGCTCACCCACTCTACCACAAGCATCCTCTAATATAGAGATCCTAGGGGGATTTAAGTCCCCCTATGCATTAATAATTCATGGAAAATTGATTGTGAATAGGGGACTAGGATGTATGAATGATTTCTATGAAAATAAGGACTCAAAACTACCTGTAAATAACACTAACCTCACCTTCTGATGCTCATATCTCCAAGGAGCCTTTGCATGGGAATCCAACCAGTTCATGAGGGATGAGGGGATCAATTCCCTAAACATTCATGGACTTTGTTTTATGTTTGTATGTCCATACTGTATGATCCATAATTAAGATGGTGGATGTCTCAAACCCTACACAAAGCCCAAAAATGACCTAACGATGAAATACCACCTCAAAACCCACTCAAATGAAGAGATTCAACCATGAAATGACCTATAATGTCTTCTAAGGTCTCTTGGGAACCACCATGATTTCTTGGTTGGCAGTGCCAGGTTAGATTTATATGGAAGAGGCTTAGAAAAGATAGTTTGATCCCAAAGATCAGGTTAAAGAGGATGTTTATGTGCAAAATGGGTTGGAGAAGGGATAAGGATCCCAAAGCACCTAACTAAGCCTTTTGGTGGTGTTCATACTAACCCCCATGACTGGTCTATTAGATAGAGAGTTGTAGTTCTTGAAACACCTAGCTATATGCACTACAAAGAAGACAATTGGCACTATAGAGTTAATAATACTACTCTCCAAGGTACCTAAGAAGTTTTTACAAGTTTTACATGAAGCAAAGGTGGATTATAGACCATTATATAGGTCAAGCTTCATGTTTAAAGTGTGTAGATAGAACAACACTCAGCCCTCACCATAATTATACCATCAAAGAGTGGATCAAAACATAGTTTGAGGAGTTGGAGTGTTTTGAATCCTCTTTGGGGACATTATTACATTGTTCCAAATCCCTTGGGCTAATTCAAACCTAGATAATCCATCACAATATACCTTTCTACTTGTATACATGCAGAGGTTACTCAAAGATCAAATTCTTCATAAGAGAAGAACCTTCAAGTGCTCATTAAGGCTAAAAGGTTGTGCTTGGGAAATCTAAATGCTTATGGGAAGTAAAAGGACTTATTAGCTTGGGATTGGTATAAATAGTTCATAAACCTAAGCTCATATATTCAAGAACCAAGCCTAAGATTCCCAAACCCCCTAAAACCTCCCTTAAACCCTAATAATGACTAGTCTAAGAAGGTTTAAGTAAAACCAGATTCTTATTCTAAAAAATTGCTATTGTACCACTTGTATCATGTAGGCAACTCAAGAGGGATCCTACTCATGGTCATGAATGGTACAAAAGATGTATAGATGTCTCCTGAATAAGAAAAATTATAGGGTTTCAATTAGAATTTGTGTTACAAAGCCTAAGGAAAAGTTATAAACCATGGAGGGAGTAGGTTAAATACTTGTTCTATCTATCCAACACCAATACAACTCGTGAAACTAACTGGAAGTGTTCTCACCATCTCCTTCAAAACTACCAATCTATAAGGCAATCTATTTGGCCTAGTCATGCAAGGCTAAGGTATGTTATAGGTAAAGAATTCTTCAAGAATCTCAATACTAATAAAATAAAGGTATTTCAAGGATCACCTAAGTCTTATCAGGTGAATTTGAAGCCTAATTTTAATTGTTGAATCACTCACATAGTGAATATGATCAAAAATTTAGAAAATAGACTACACGGGCCTACTTATCATGTAAATGGAACAATATAGGGGGTAAGGGGTGGTGTGAGGCCATTAATGGACCATCTCCATGTATTTTAATAATCATCTAGGTGATCCTACACTATAATGGGAGACATTATTGCAGTTTAGAGGCAGTCTCATGAACCACTTAACATGCATTTTGATGCAAAGGTTGCTCAATGCCTCAAGTGGACCTATCTACACCCCATCTGCATTTAATAACTACCAAAAGAAAGAATATGGAGATATATTTGGGATTTTTAAAGCATTAATGAGGAAAATTTAAGGATTTACAACCTTTACCATGCCAAAATTGGGCTCATTAATGGATGTTAACACTCAAGGAGAGGAATAAGATTGTGTAACTACCCTATACCACTTTAGGTTCATTGATGACCCCTCTTATGCTTGGATTCCCCTCTCTTGTCTTCCATTTTCTCTATAAATTTAGGCATTGAGGTCTTGTTTGCCATCCCTCAGCTAGGTGTAGTAAAGTTTTACCAAAATCACTTTGTAAACTCTTTTAAAGAAATAAAAGGCAATTTCAGATTCTAGTTGAATGTTGAGTGTACTTTATTGAAGTTTTATATGTATAAGTTATGTTTATATTCATCATTTTTATGTCCTTCATGTGCCTTGATTCAATTTTGTTAGTTTATTGCAGGTTATGTGAAGTTTTAGCAAGTAATATTTACCTTGAAGTGTCATAAGTATATAGTGTCTTGCACAAACCTATCTCTTTCTATCCTTCAAGTTCCAGGTCTCTACCCAATATTCATGAAAAACATTCATGATTGAAACATTTTTTAAGAGTCTAATCACCCCTTGTATCCATTAGATTCATAAGCAGTTGTCAAATGAAATAGTTGAGAGTGGATCATTCATTAATTGGTGCATTACCATTTAGGTTAGATTCTTGCTTTAGTTTTCATATCCTTCTCATTTTTCTTTGTGAAAGATTTAGGTCTTAGAAAGCATTGAATTGTCATATTAGGGGAGCTATCCTCATGAAAACTAGAGGTATGAGATACAAACTAGATAACCCATAATATGAGGTCACTCCCATGTTAGACTAGGTTTGAGGATAGGACTTGAACACTTCTCTCCTCAGCTAGGGTGAAACCTAAAACACCAATAGTTTTGGCATACCCTATGGGACTAAAATCAAGGAACTTGGACATATATTTTGGGAAGCTTGACAATGTGGAAGGATATTTGGAGGGATTAAGATAGTCATCATTAGATTGAAGGGAAAGTTCATGCACCAAATCTCTACTAGGACTGCTTCAAAAGGTAAGCAAGTTCAATTTGTTGAATTTCCATTAGATATTTCAAGGAGAAAGAGGGTTCCTATTTCAAACCCAAACCTCACACCCCCAAATTCTCCCATATCTCCCAACTCTATAAATTATGCCCATACATAGTCCCTTAAATTTCCACCAATCCCAATGGCAAGGCCTAGACTGCAAGCCTTTATATGTAATGAAATTACTTAGATGTTTACATAGAATGATTTTATATTGTAAAAACTAAATAAATATGGGAGATCACACAACAAAAATTAACAATAGAGCAGAATACTGGATAATATAGCAAAACCACTTAAAGGGGGAAACCTCCACAATAATGCACTAAGAGTAGAATACTTAACATGATGATCAAAGACTGACTACTACCTCCTATATATAGTCTACTTAGCCATGGTTATTCCATAGGCTGACCTAACTAAGAATATAGAGAAATGTAACAAGAATATAAAAGAGTTATTTAAGCCACAAGTTGACCACACATATCCCAAGACATGCTAAAGTTTAAGGGCATAACATGATCCTCCCCTTCAAAACAACATTGTCATCAATGTTGAGTCAACTCTGGATGTTACTACATAAAGGATTAATCCTCCCAAGTAACATCTTCATAGGGTAAACTCTTCCATTTAATCAGGTACTCCTTAATCACTCGAGACTACAATTACTAGTGCGTATTTGAAGGATCACCTCAAGATCAAGAATAAATCTTCCTTCCTTATCCAATTTTGGTAACTTAGTTTGGGTAGCAACTTTGTGTCTAATGACTTTTTTTAGGCATGATACATGAAATAATGGATGTATGTGAGTGGAGGAAGGAAAATCTAACTTGTAGGCCACACTACTAATTTTCTACAATATTTGATAAGGCCCATAATACTTATAGGATAGCTTGTTATCCTTTTTCTGTTACTTCAAGGACATCTAATTATATGGATATAAGTGAAAAAAACCCAATCACCAATGTCAAAGTGCCTCTCACTCTTATGTTGATTTGCTTGCTATTTCATGCGATTCTGGGCCATGGCTAAATTTTCATGCAAACTGAAAAGGACCTCCTATTGATGATGAATATGTTCTTCAAATGCATGAACCTTAGGATGGACCTTCAAGGTTGAAGTAATGGATGGAGGGTGGTATCCATATAGTGCTAAAAAAAGAGACATTTTGGAAGAACTATGAACATAAGTATTATACCACCATTTAGCAAGTGGCAACCAATGAACCCATTTATCCTATTTATCGAAAACAAAATAATGGAGATATCTTTTCAGACATTTATTGACTACCTCAGTTTTTCCATCTGATTGAGGATGATAAGATGAACTATGAGTCAACTACATGCCCAAATATGCAAATAACTCAGTCCAAAATTACTAGTGAAGATGGGATCTTGATCACTAACAATGATCTTAGGGGTACCATGCAATTTTTGAATAGTATTGAAAAATGTAGAAGCTACTATACTAGCGATAAATGGCTATGATAAAGAATAGAAATGAACATACTTACTGAGATGATCTACCACAACCATGATAACATTTTGACCATCAGATCTTGGTAACCTTGTAATGAAATCCATAGACACCTCTTCCCAACATTGGCTAAGGATGGATAAAGGTTGAAAAAGACCTAGGATTTTGATGGTTTCTCTTTTATTTTGTTGACATATCATACATTTAGCCATATATTTCTAGACATCCCCCTTGAGTCCTTCCCAAAAAAAATCTTGCTTGATTATATGATAGGTTGTCAAAAATCTTGAATGACTCCCAATTGGAGTTACATGAAGTTACCAAAGGAATTTTTATTTAAGAAGAGAATTCTTACATATGTATAATATGTCTTTATACCATAATGCATCACCCTTCCATGTGAATTTTTCAAATCCACCCAAACATTACTAAAGATTCTGAATCAAATCATTAGTAGCACTATCCTTGTCCCAATCTGATTGTGCTTTCTCTAGCCAATCTACCTGTAGAATGGTCATAGCATATAATAATGCCTCAACTGATGCATCCTTCCTAGATAGTGCATCTGCCACTACATTGTCCTTGACTTTCTTGTAAACTATTTCAAAATCATAGCCTAACATCTTAGTTACCCATTTTTGTTGTTCTTCAAATGATAAATTTTGATCCAAAAAATATTTGAGACTGTCATGATCAGTCTTTACTTGAAAGTGATGACCCATCAAATAAGTCCTCCATTATTTGAATGCATGCAAAATGGCCATCATTTCCTTCTCATAAATGGGCTTTTGCTGATTTTTACCCTTCAATTGATGACTTTAAAATGCAAGTGGTCTACCTTCTTGCATGATTACAACACCCATACCATACCCAAATGCATCACTTTCAACCATACAAGTCTTAGAAAAATCAAGAGTAGATAACACTAGAGTGGTGCACATCGCCAATTTCAATTGTTTAAATGCCTTGGTAGTTGTATCAGTCCACTGAAAGGAGTCTTTATTCAACAAAGATGTGAGTGGGGCTGCAATGCTACCATAATTTTTGACAAACCTACGATAGTAACCAGTTAGCCACATAAATCCCCTTAGTTGCTTGAGTGTCTTAGGAATCAGCCAGTCCACCATTACTTGGATTTTATTAGGATCCACTTTTACTCTTGTATGTGAAACTAGATGACCCAAATACTCAACCTCACAAGCTCCAAAATTACATTTGGAAGGTTTTCCATACAACTAATGTTGTTCCAAAATTGAGAGTACCTATTTCACATGGTGAAAATGGTCTTACTAATTTTTACTATAAATGAGGATATCATCAAAAAATAGTAGAATAAATTTCCTTAAAAATGTCCTAAAAATAGTATTCATCAAAATCTGAAAGGTATATGATGCATTTGTTAGCCCAAAATGCATAACCAAAAACTCATAATGGCCCTCATGAGTCTTGAAATTAGTTTTGGGTATGTCTTCATCATGGATCTAGATTTGATGATACCCAAAATGCAGATCTAACTTGGTAAAATAAAGAACACCATTTAATTCATCTAGCAAATCATCAATGATAGGAATAGGGAACTTATATTTGATAGTGTACTCATTGAGTTCCTTGTAATCAAGGCACATCATTCAAGTGTTATCTTTCTTTCGCACCATGACAACTAGTGAAGAATATTTGCTTTGGCTATGGTGAATGATTCCTGCATCCAACATCTCCTATACCATCTTTTCAATTTCACTTTTATAGGCATAAGGATACCTTTATGGATTGATGTTAGGTGGTGTACTACCAAGAATAATTTTGATAGCATGATCATGCATGTGACTAGGTAGAAGTCCTTTTGGCATGTCACCAAAAATAATCGAATGGGCATCAATCGCTTGTTACAGATTAAGAGGTGTAAATCGCTGAGTTGGATGAACTTCCATGGAAAACAAGCGATCTATACATCCTTTAACACCCTTTTGAAGAATATTTATCATTTGATGGGAGATAAAAAGTTATGGAGATTTATCCCTTAATCCCCTTAGCTCAAATGTCCTTCCTTTAGAATGAAAATGCATGAATAATTCCTAAAAATTCATCTCAATAGTGCCCAAAGTGGTGAGCCACTGTACTCCCAGAACAATGTCAGCTCCCCCCATGGGAATAAAAAACAAAGGAGAATCCAACAAGTATTTTCCCATGGCCAACTTAATACTATGTCATTTTCCTAAGCAGTTGACAGTACCACCATCTACAATCATGACTTGAAATTTTAGAGCAGGATAAATGAAACAGTTCAAATGAGTAGCTGACATATTATTGATGAAGTTGTGTGTATTCCCAGAATCAATCAAAAATGACCTATATTTTTAGGAAACCCACCACCTTAAGAGTTTGTGGAGTACTAATACTTGAAAGGGAATGATAGGAAATAGTAGGTTGAGAGTCTTTAGATTCCTCCTCAGGACCTTCTTCATCATCATCATCCTCATTGGCACCTTCAATGTAAAACAACTTATTTTTAGCACAATGATGGTCTTTTTTTCATTTTCTATCACAACCATATCACAACCCTTTGGCTCTCTTCTCTTCAAATTTTTAAGGTGTCAGTCTGATGAGTTGAGTATATGATGGTGCTGGAAAGGTGCGATCATGACTAGTAGTGAAGGTTTTTTGTTTGACCTTCTCTTTTTCCTCTACCATGCATACTCGTGGGATAACTTTTGATATAGATTCTAGGTTAAACATCTAAACCTCTAATTGGATGTTATCTTTGAGACCACCCAAAAATAAGTTAGTCAAATTTTCCTCAGTGATGTCTTCTACCCATAAGGATAGATTCTGAAACTAATGAATATAATCCTTCATAGGCCCCATTTTCCATAGTTTGGCTAATTAGATGAAGTAGTTTTCAAAGACATTATTTTGATAATGAACCAATAACTCATTAATAAAAATAAACCATGTAACATGAGCACCATTATTTTTATTTTGAGCACATAACCACTGATACCAAATGAACTACTTAGGTTTCAGATATAGATACACCACTATCACCTTCTGAGAACTAGGAGTTTGATGCAGATCAAATAAATTCTCAATTTGGGTAATCCAAGTGAGAGGATTCTTACCATAAAACTTACACATGTCCACTTTTGGCAACATTGATTTCACACTAGAATTGGAGTTAGTGTTGAGAGGAGGAGGACCCAAATGATGAAGTGGAGGGTTATTTGACTATAACTCTAATGAAAGAGAAACCAATGAAGCAATGATCTGATTCAATTAATTGTGAACCCTATTAATCTCTTTGTGCATCCCTAAAACATTAGTTCAAACTGTAACAAAGTCATCATGCCATACCAAGCCCTTTATGTTATCCTAAAGTTGAGAAATCAACAAATCTAAAGTTGCAGATTCCATGTCATCAACATAAGGAGTCTTAGGAGTTTCTTGCCCCCCTTTTCATCCCTGTGTAGAAGGAACAACCATATACAAACCCTATGAGGGGTTTTACCTCAAAAAAAGTGTACCAAGAGATGGTACCATTGTGATCACCTCGCTAAGATGAATCTAATGACTACCTTTATGCACCAGGGTAAAAAATTTTAGTATACAAAAGTGTACTGACATAATATACTATTGCGATCATCTCATCGAGATGATTCCACTGATTGCATTGTTGCAAAGCAATTTTTTTAATTATTTTTTTTCAAAAAAACATTTTAAACAATAATGCACTGACAAAAAAAATAATTCTTCTCAGATTGCACATTATGTTTTTTCGCTCCTTCCCCTCACAAAAGTCACACTTGGCTAGATCCAAAAAAATAATGCCATAGGAAACTTACCTAAATTGAATCTCTAATATCACTTGTAATGAAATTACTTATATGTTCACATAGAATGATTTTATATCACATAGAATAAGAAAATATGAGAGATCACACAATAATAACTGATAGCATAACAAAATACTGGATAATATAACAAAATCAATTCGAGGGGGAAACCTCCACAACAATGCACTAAGAGAAAAATACTTAACATGATGATCAAAGACTAACCACTACCTCCTATATATAGTCTACTTAGCCATGGTTATTCCATAGACTGACCTAACTAAGAACATAGATAAATGTAATAAGAATATAAAAGAGGTATGTAAGCCACAATTTGGCAACACATATCCCAAGACACACCAAAAGTTAAGGGCATATCATTATACCTTTCAATGGTGACAACCCTCTTAACCTCCAATAATATGATGATATCCCAACTACCTCCTTGAAAATTTTGCCTTATTTTATAGGAGAAAACTCCACCACTCCTTTGAAGCACATAGATGACATTATAAACCTATGCTCAGTGCATAATATAACCTAAGATAATGTAGCCATGAGACTACTAGCCACATCTTTGAAAGGCAAAGCCCTACAATGGTATAGAGGTTTGACTCCTACCTCAATCAATACTTGGGATGAGTTTGGTGAGTGTCTTTAAAAGAAATTTGAAGATATGAGTGACCGTGTGTCACTAGTTAACTAACTCACCTCAATCAAGAGGGCACCCAAAGAATCTATGGTTGATTTCAACTATAAATTCTAAAAAACCTAGGATAGAATCCCTATCATCATAAATCCCATGCCCAATTATGTATTTGTTTAATACCCAAGAGCCTTGAAATTAGATGTTATAGTGATGATCCAATCCATGGGTGGGATAACTTTGCCTGAGGCTTATGAAATCTCTATAAGGGCATAAAACTATTTGATACAAATAGGGAAATTAACACCAAGGCCCCTCATGCCCCTCTTTCCTGAGCTTCAACCTACTCCACCCACCATTATTCCCTTGCCTACTCTAAACAATCAAGGACAATTAGATGACATCCAAGTGGATAGGCTTGGGAGAATTGAAGGCTTGTTGAAAGCACAAAATAATAAGTTGGTGGCCTTAGAAAGGCAACAATAGACCTCTTATAGACCATACCAAAACACTTATCAATCCCCATACCAATAGCATTCTTAAAACATGCCTCCTTACCCACAAAACCAACAAGCCCAAGGCTAAATCACTGAGGCCAGAGCATATAATAGTTGTAACCCCATAACTACAAGTAGCTTAAGAGCCTTGGTACCTACACAAAATAACCTTGCACAAGAGGGCCAATGGAAATAATCATGGAGGTAGTCTAATGAAATAGTAATGTTTGCAAGTGGAGAAATGTATTAGAATCCTAGTTGGTAGCAAGCTCCTCCATTTTAAGGCCATGACACAATGCCTCCTATACCATAAGGTACTCCAATGACTCAAGGTGACCTTCTTACCATGACACCATTAGAGGTTCCAAACCAATAACAAGGAAATATGAACAAGGTACTAGCTGACACCACTTGTCTAGATTTTTAAGAGTGGGAGCATATATTTGAACACGTGGCAACAAATTTGGGGTAGATTACACAAAAGGAAGATGATATAATTTTAGCCCATATAAGGGCTAAAAGGAGGATGATGGATGATAGTTACTTAATATCTTGCCACTCAAAACATAACCACTAAGACCCCTCTAACTCTACCTCAAACATATGGGCAATAGCAAAAGGCTCCATTTGTTCCTCAAATCACTCAAGTGTTAAGTGACACTTCTACCTCCAAGGAAAAACCCAAGAGAAACAATCTTCCAATCAACATTGTGGACCACATGAAGAAGTCTAATGTCAACATTTCTGTGTGGGATGTTATATCCATTCTGAGGTAGAAAGACATCCTCCAACAAGAGCTCTCTAATTTCTCTCATATGAACAAAGCAGTAGACAAGGTAAGTACTCTTTATGTCAATGATGGTCAGCCTAGTCAAGTCCAAACCCCTAATGTTGTTAATCCCCCTCCATTTTAATTGTCAGTCATCATAGGGGATTGTCTTGTCCATAATTGTATGATAGATTTTGGTGCCTCAACCTTAGTCATGCCTAAGACCATAGTAGACAAACTTGAACTCAAGTATGTGCCTAATGAGAAAGGTGTCTTACAATTAGATGGTTCTCCCACCAAAATAGTAGGTGTCTTGAAGGACCTAAATATCACATTAGTAGCCTACTCAAATTGTGTTATTACTTAGGATGTCATTGCTGTTGATTTACCCCTATACTTTGCTCTATGCCTATCTAGGGACTTTACTGTAAAGATTGGGGGATACCTTTCCTTTGATTGGTTATGTATGGTATTTAGGACCAAATATGGGACTAGGGTCACTATTAGGTCTGAGTCTCTTTAAATGTTCCACTTAGAACCCTATATACCCAATCTTTTAAATGTCAACTACACCATACTTGATAAAGATGAGAATGTGAGTGAGCAAGAGCCTAATTATCATCTTGAGGGTATATCATATCTCTACTTAGATGAATGGGTAGTTGATAACCATGGATTTTACCCTTATAAAGCCATTGAAGAGGTAGACTTAGGGGTGTATTGTATGCACGAGGAAGGTGTTGTTATGCCTAGCTTAACAATCACAACTCAAGAAGATGATGGTTTGTGGACTTTATTATTTGATGGCTTGAGGTCAAATAATGGTAGTGGGGATATAGTGATTTTGGTTTCCACTTAAAATCAAAAATACTACTTGTTGGGTGAATATTTTGTCGGCTAGCTGACTGGTGACCAAAATAGTTCCTATCACCACAACATAGGGAGATGGGTCGTCCAGGTGTGCAGCTTTACTACATCAACCAGAGACAAATCTCTCCTCTCATCAAGGGGAGGTTCCCTATTAAATATGCAAAGGTTATATACTATATATATAAGTAGAAAGTAAGACACAGGGGTGGGATGAACCATCCATCTCTCTTCTTTTAGAGATGATGCTGATAAAAAAGGAAGAAATCCTTGGTGATGGGGAAGGTACTTCTCTTCTTTCAGAAGCAACTTTCAGCCAAGAGCTAGATTCCTTCCTAAATAGTAGAAATCCTGGTGCGATGACAGAAGGCACTTCTCTTCTTTTAGAAGTGTTCTTCAGTAAGCAGTAGGAATCTTTTAGGTAGCAAGTAATTGATAATGGGGGTGGTGGGTGACCAACAACCTGAGAGAGAAGAATGAAGAACAATGGGGGCACCACATCGTCCCAAGGCTCTTTACATAGGAAAGGAAAATGCAAACACACTAAAGGTACTTATGGGGGCACAATGTCATCCCATAATTGGCCTTCAAGACACCTTCTTGATCACCTCCACTAGTTCTGCTTGTTAAATCAAATAAACAAGAACGATTTCAAAAGACAGACATACGAACAATCTCCTAAAGTAGCACAAGCTATAATAGCACAAAGTCTGCAAGTAACTTGCTTTCTCATTCAGATAAAATAATATGAATTACAATCTGAGCTCAAAGTCTCAGTAATGCCTTTTAATTTGGGTAGAGTTTTGCTTCTAATGATAAAACAGGTCTCCCTGAAATATCACAACAAATTACAATATATAGAGGCCCAAGGGAGGCTTGGCACTTTCTCCCAATGAAGTGACCCATTCGGTGCACTCAATGCCTTGGATGCATTCTTGGTTTTGTCAAGAAGGGCCCTGCTAGATCAGGGTGGCTACCTTAAATGTGGCGTGTCGATTCCTCTCTTAGTGCCTCCTCCTTAGCCTGAATCACTCATTCGTTCACCTACTTAGCCACACAATTGTCTACTCTGTCTTTATCTTAAAGGAGACAAATAGGTTGTGCTTTCAATGTTAACAGGCCCCAAATATCTACCCAGTGAATTGCTTCACCTATTGGCAATAACTCCTACTGAGTTTCCCACTCTATTTCTTACTTCTCTTGATCCTGGCCTTAGAGTCTTTTGAATGCATTCAGGTTCGCACCTTGAGTCTGCTAGAATCAATAGACACTTCATTGTGAAAAATTTGACATTTGCAAGCCCATCATGCTTCCTAACAACTCCTTTGTGTCTTTCTCTCTTGTCATGGTCACTTTCTGCTTATGACGTGGGTGAGGACACATGGAGGGATTCGCAGCTTCAAGATTGGATTATCGAAATAAGCTTTGAAACTAATTAGCAGCTAAGGGGGGCAAGATGCAGACACATGGTAGCTTCCACTGCATTGGGTTGGGACACGTGGTGGGTTTCGCTCTATGAAGCTTTATTTGAAGCTGTGTCTCAGCTCATGACACTTGGCAGCTTCCACAGCCCTTTGAGTCTCAAACCTTTCTCGAAGGGAACTTGCCCTTTAGGGTCTTCTTAGTGGCCTTCAACTTTGATTCTTCAGCGGGGCTGTCATCCCCTTCATTTCCTTTGACACGTGGATCCTTTCACTTTTTGAACAAGTGCCACATGGCATGTTCCACAGGAATAGGTGAGGACACATGGCATCTTCTGCTATTGAGACTTATCAACATCCACCTTCTCAAGCCTTTGCAACATTGTAGAAGTGTTTGGAGCTCAGTCAGGCTCTCACAGATGATGACACTTGTCGACCTCTACCGATCTCTGCAAGGGACACATGGCGCGGTCCAAATACATTTGTTAGTCATGCAGATGCAGACACTTGGCACATTTTGCTTCATTTAGTCACTTGTCCCTAGGCCCACCATGGTCTTTAATTAATACAGTGAAATGGAAGGAAGGAAATGTGGATGTTGACATGTGGCAGCTTTTGCTACTTCTTAGGAATAAGGCATAATGGCTCGACTGGTGACACTTGGTAGTATCTGCTTGACTCTTTTTGTTGCACACATTTTTCTTCATAACTGAGGCCATCTTTGAACCTTTGAACCTAATGCATTGAACTGATTGAACATTGAACCCATTGAACCGATGAACCAAAATGGTTCAAGGTTCAACGATTCAACGGTTCAAGCTTTTGAGACTTGTTAAATGCTCGGGGCCGCAGAACCTTTGGAATGGTTAAACTTTGAACTTTGTCAAATGCGCCTAGCTCCTATTGAAGATGTTGAACCTTTGAACCTGCTAATCTATTTGCTAAAAAAGCTTTGAAAAAATGAGGAATTTGAAAGTCCTCGAATAAATTTTGAGAAGGGGAAGAGAGGAATTTTGGCCCTACATGTCCAAGAATAGCTCATATGTTGTTCCAAAAATGACTGACACTTTTGGGGACCAATAGCTGGCTCCAGTTGGGGAACTTCCTTCAGATGAAAACTTGGAATAGCTGAGGGGAGTAGAAACCAGAATCTCTGATGCCTTGAATTGTGCCATTGGGCTATAGAGTCATGCTACCCAAAAAGAAAGGTGACAAAAAAAAAGATGAAAGGCACAAAATAGAACTAAAGACTATACAAATATACATATGTACAAATGAACTTATCTGATGCCTCAAGATTTGAAGTGCTTCAGATGCCACCCATTGTGAGACAATGATAATGGCATCCCATCCTGATAAACCAGCAGGAAACCATTTTATCCCCAGAATTGGTGACGGGTGAATGGAACTCTCCACCAGGAAACCACTTTTCTATTTTTTCCCCTTGGTTTTCTTTTCTTCTTGCCCCAAAGCAAGACTTGACTTTTGGTACAAAAACCATGAATCTTTGCTCTCTTGGCAAAGAGTTCCTTTTCTTGATTTTGATGGGTAGTAGCACAGCCTAGTACCATAATTAGTTGTTCTGATAGCTCAGCCCAACACATGTCTTGATTGTCCCCCTCAGATATCTTAGATTATTCTTCATTTGGAGGGGAGGGTTCTTCTACACTTATGTTGTACTCCACCAATTATTTTTCTATTTCATCTCTACCTAAAGACTTAAACAAAATTTGGGCTGCAGGGGCTACCATTTGGATCTCGACACATTTGACATGATCAATTATGTCAAATGGCTGGATTGGACTAGGCATAAGGGATGAGAGTTCTTCATTTTGGTTTATGGGAGGGATGGGAGGACTGGCCTATGAATTTGAAGTAGAAGGTGCAAAAATATTTGGGATACTTACTTTCTTATCAATCACTGGGTCCTTTGGCTAGATAGGTAGAGTGGCCCCATGCTTAGCAATCAAAATCGCAGGTTAAGGTTGCTCCTCTATTTCTCCTTTATCAGCTTGTTGAGCTGACTGATTCTAGGACTGGGTGACCACAACATATGATCCCTCTGATGCTTCACCTTTACTTATGGGTTCATCTTAGTAATCCAAGAAACTGATGTGAGAGTCTCCAACAGACTCTTCTTGATCTTTTGTGAAGAGACCAACATCATTTTATTGATTAAACTTAGGTTGGAAAGAGAAATCATGCTCTGTTTCCAAATACCCAACTGCTGAGTTGGCTGGAGGTGCTTCAATGACAAGGTTCCTCTATGGGGGAGGAAGATGATTGGGTTGCTTTTGATGTGCTTGATTAGGGAATGTCCTCCTTGGTGCATCTCTGTATGAAGGAGAAGATGACATCCCTTGTGCCATTTGTCTTCTGAGGGCCAGCACTTCATTTGCTAGCTTCTACACCATTGGATTAGTGGTGGCTGCAAGTGAGTTATCAAAAGATGAGGAAGATGTGCCTCTATTTGAATCCCTTCTTATCTTTCTAGCCAAGTTAAGGTCATCTTCTAACTCAGTGGCTAAGTCTTGATCAACTTCAAGATCTATGCGGCTAGAACATCTTAGTAGAAAACTCACTTTAGGTAGCTGTGAGTTTATGAAGAAGCATTTGAGGTTCTCAGGTGTGGGCTGAACAACTATGGGAATCTTATTTCTTAGTTTGTCAAATTTGGAAATAAAATCCCTCATGGGCTCATGAGGTTCCTTGTTCATCTACGTAAGTTGGGCTAGCAAAGTGTGAGCATCTTCTACAGGTTTAAACCTTGCTTTAAACTTGGCTTTGATAGTGTCCCAGCCAGTCACTGATCCAGTCTACAGATGGTAAAACCAATTTGTAGCAGCACCTTGTAGTGTCTCCATGAAAATCCTAACTTCCACGTCTTCAAATTTTGCCCCTATCACACCACAGGCTATGGTGAAGGCTGCAATGTGTTCATTAGGGTGGACTCTTCCATCACCAAAGAATTTGGGGAAATTCTTCCTTAAACTGAGTGGTAACTCATGTAGGGGTGGAGTTAAATTAAGTAGGCCAAATGAGTTACCCCAGGGGCATCAAACTACCATGATTGGATTATGAAAAATAGGGATAACACATCTGAGTGGAGTTGCCAGATTATAGGACAAAAATGGAAAAGAAACTGGCCCTGCTTCAGCTTAAAGCTTGAGGCTTTAAACTGCGCTTTCTTTCCCAACAGCTCTGGTTTCACAGACCAAATAATATAATGAAGATGGAGGAAGATGGTAAGGCTATAATGATATTGGGTAAGACCCAGATGGGAGTCACCAGACTCTATAATGGATAAGGGTAGGGACTGCTTGTTCAAGTCCCCAGTGGTGTCGCTAAAAACTATTGGGTGAATATTTTGTCGGTCAGCTAACTGGTGACCAAAATATTTCCTATCACCACAACATAGGGAGATGGGTCGTCCAGGTGTGTAACTTTACTACATCAATCGGAGACAAATCTCTCCTCTCATTAAGGGGAGGTTCCATATTAAATATGTGGAGGTTATATACTATATATATATATATATAAGTAGAAAGTAAGATATATATATATATATATATATAAGTAGAAAGTAAGACACAGGGGTGGGATGAACCATCCATCTCTCTTCTTTTAGAGATGATGCTGATAAACAAGGAAGAAATCCTGGGTGATGGGGAAGGTACTTCTCTTCTTTTAGAAGCAACTTTTAGCCAAGATCTAGATTCTTTCCTAAATAGTAGAAATCCTAGTGCGATGACAGAAGACACTTCTCTTCTTTTAGAAGTGTTTTTCAACAAGCAGCAAGAATCTTTTAGGTAACAAGTAATCGATAATGGGGGTGCTGGCTGACTAGCAACTCGAGAGAGAATAATGAAGAACAATGGGGGCACCACATCATCCCAAGGCTCTTTACATAGGAAAGGAAAATGCAAACACACTGAAGGTACTTATGGGGGCACAACATCATCCCATAGTTGGCCTTCAAGACACCTTCTTAATCACCTCCACTAGTTCTTCTTGTTAAATCAAATAAACAAGAATGCTTTCAAAAGATAGACATACGAACAATCTCCTAAAGTAGCACAAGCTATAACAGCACAAAGTCTGCAAGTAACTTACTTTTTCATTCAAATAAAATAATATGAATTATAATCTGAGCTCAAAGTCTCAGTAATGCCTTTCAATTTAGGCAGAGTTTTGCTTTTGATGATAAAAATGGTCTCCCTAAAATAACACAACAAATTACAATATATAGAGGCTCGAGGGAGGCTTGGCACTTTTTCCTAATGAAGTGACCCATTCAGCACACTCAATGCCTTGGATGCATTCTTGGTTTTTTAGGAAGGGCCCTGCTGGAGCAGGGTAACTGCCTTAAATGTGGCATGTCGATTCCTCTCTTAGTGCCTCCTCCTTAGCCCAAATCACTCATTCATTCACTTACTTAGCCGTACAACTGTCTACTTTGTCTTTATCTTAAAGGGGACAAATAGGCTGTGATTTCAATGTTGGCAGGCCCCAAATATCTACTCGGTGAACTACTTCACCTACTGGTAGTAACTCCTACTGAGTTTCCCTCTCTATTTTTTCCTTCTCTTGATCCTGGCCTTAGAGTCTTTTAAATGCATTTGGGTCTGCGCCCTTACTCTACTAGAATCAACAGACACTTCATTTTGACAAATTTGATGTTTGCAGGCCCATCATGCTTCCTAACAACTCCTTTGTGTCTTTCTCGCTTGTCATGGTCACTTTTTGCTTGTGACATAGGTGAGGACACGTGGAGGGATCCACAACTTTGAGATTGGCTTATCAAAATAAGATTTGAAACTAATTAGCAGCTGAGGGGGGCACGGACACAGACATGTGGCAGCTTCCACTACATTGGGTTAGGACACGCGGTGGGTTCCACTCTATGAATATTTATTCAAAACTGTGTCTCAGCTCATGGCACTTGGCAACTTTTGTGGCCCTTTGAGGCTCAAACCTTTCTCAAAGGGAACTTGCCCTTCGGGGTCTTCTTAGTGGCCTTCGACTTTGATTCTTCAGTAGGGCTGTCATCCCCTTCATTTCCTTCAACACATGGTGCCTTCCACTCTTTGAATAAGTGCCACATGGTATGTTCTATAGGAATAGGTGAGGACACGTGGCATCTTCCACTATTGACACTTGGCAGCATCTACCTTCTCGGGCCTTTGCGACATCATAGAAATGTTTAGGGCTCAGTCAGGCTCACACAGATGATGACACTTGTCAGCCTCTGCCGATCTCTACAAGGGACACATGGCACAGTATGAATACATTTGTTAGTCGTACGGATATAGACACTTGGCATGTTCTACTTCATTAGTCACTCATCTCCAGGCCCACCATGGTCTTTACTCAATACAGTGGAATGGAAGGAAGGAAATGCAGATGTTGACATGTGGCAGCTTCCACTACTTCTTAGGAACAAGGCATAATGGCTCGATCGGTGACACTTGGTAGTATCCACTTGAATCTTTCTGTTGCACATGTTTCTCTTCATAACTGAGGCCATCTTTGAACCTTTGAACCTGGTGCATTAAACTAATTGAACATTGAACCCGTTGAACTGATGAACCAAAATGGTTCAAGGTTCAACGGTTCAGCGGTTCAAGCTTTTGAGACTCGTTAAATGCTCAGGGCCGTGGAACCTTTGGAATGCTTGAACTTTGAACTTTGTCAAATGTGCTTATCTCCTATTGAAGATGTTGAACCTTTGAACCTGCTAATCCCTTTGCTGAAAAAGCTTTGAAAAAATGAGGAATTTGAAAGCCCCCGAATAAATTTTGAGAAGGGGAAGAGAGGAATTTTAGCCCTGCATGTCCAAGAATAGCTCATATGTTGTTCCAAAAATTACTGACACTTTTGGGGACCAACACTACTCAGGTACAAGGTTTCAATTTAGATGCACCTCAAACACAACTGAGTATGAAGCTCTTCTACATGGGTTGCAGAAGGCAAGAATGAGAGGTATCAAACTCCTTCAAGTAAAGGGTGATAGTGAGCTTGTTGTGAAATAAGTAAGGGGTATAAGTGAATTAAATAACCATTAGTTGAAGGCCTATAAGCACTCAGTATGGGACCTTATAGAAGATTTCTTGGCATTCAACATACAGTCCATACCAAGGGAGGCTAATCACCATACAGATAGGCTTGCAACCATTAGAGCTCAATATGAGATTATATAAGGAATAGAAGGAAATCAAAGTCAATCTAAGATCAAGGTCATATGTAGGCCAATTATACTTGATAATGAGGTGAGTTAGTAGGTTTTTGACAATGATGATCAAATTGTATGTTTTCTCATGCAATAGGCAGAATTCTACCACAAGAACCAAAGCAAGTTCTAACACCAATATAATGATTAGATAGTGCAGATAAGGTCTAACAAGATGACTAAGGGACTAGTGACTTTATAAATCATCTTCAATGAATATGTCTAGATGAGAAAGGACAAGGTATGCATCTCTACTAAGGAAGATCATTATGAGAGGGTAGAGATATTTATAAACAAGTTATTAAAATTGGGAAAGTTTAACACAAAAAAGAGATAAATAATTTTATTTCCTTATTTTAAGAGTATTCAAATGTATTTTCAAGGAATTACCATGAATTGAAAGGATTTGACCCCAAACTTTCAAAAAATACCATAGAATTGGAGAGCAATGCAAAACTAGTGAGACAAAAACAAAGGCCTATCAATCCAAAGGTGGAGATAATGAGAAGGGATTTGTTCAAGATTAAGGATAATATTCCCCATTAAACATTCCTCATGGGTGGAAAACCTTGTGCCAGTGAGGAATAAGAATGGGGAAATACATTTATGTGTTGACTTTAGAGACCTCAACAAGGTGTCTCTAAGAGACCACTACCCATTACCCTCAATGGACCAGATTCTTCCAAAGGTTTTAGGCTCTCATAGGTTCTCATTACTTGATGGTTAATCTAGTTACAAAAAAATATTGGTTAAGGAAGAGGATAGGCATAGGACTTCTTTCACCATAAAGTGGGGCACTTATGCATACATGAAGATGCCCTTTAGAATATATAATATAGGGGAAGATTACCAAAGGGAAATGGATGTTGAATTTGAGGGGTTGATAAATGAAATGGTGCACATCTACCTTGATGACACCACTATTTTCTCAAAGGAAACAATATACCTTATAGCTCACTTGAAATTAGTCTTTGACAGATGTAGGTAGTTTGAAGTGTCATTGAATCCTAAAAAAATCATATTTGTTGTTCATGAGGGCAGATTATTGGGTCATGTAGTGTCAAAATATGGTATTTCTATAGACCCTAAGAGAGTTGAATCCATTATATCCTTTCCCCTATCTAAGCACAAGAAAGGTCTATAGAGTTTCTTGGGGAAGATTAATTTCATAAAAAGGTTTATCCCAGGCTTTACAAAGTTGGTCAAGCCTCTTACTCATATGTTAAGGAAACAAAAGGAGTTTACATGGAAAAAAGAGGGTAAGAGGAAATTTGAGGCCATTAAGGAGGCCATATATCATGATCCTACACTTCTTAGTCTTGATTTTAGTAAAGAATTATACTTGTATGCCTTCTCTACATCAGATGCAATTTACGCCATGTTAATGTAGTAGAATGGTGAAGGCCTAAAACAACCTATTTCCTTATTCATTCAAGCCTTAAAAGGATATGAAAAGAGGTATAGTTTTTCTATAAAAATGTGTGCTTGCTATGGTGAGAGGGTTTAATAAATTTAAACACATGGTGTCAAATATCAAGATCATACTCATGGTAGTACACCCAAGCATCAAGGAGTTCATACGTAATAAAGACCTCAATGAGAAGAGAGCTGGGTGGGTAACAAAATGAATGGAGTATGACCTTGAAGTTAGAGTTACAAAGCTTATCAGGGGTAGAGGGTTATGTGACCACCTTGTAATAGAGGTAAAGGAAGGCAAAGACCAAGTGTTGGTAGTCCATGATAGCTAACAAATAGTTACAAGCAATACCCCTCTCATCTAGACACATGATGTGATCAGGTTTCTTTAATCAGAACAATGTCTTATGGGGTTAGATAGATCCAAGAGGAGGCATTTTAGGTTGTAAACTATACCCTATGTCTTGATAGATGGAGTACTTTTTAAGGACATAAGAGACATACTTTTGAGGTATGTGGAATCATGCCAAGTGGACAAGTTGCTTGAACAATTTCATGATGGCCCAAATGGTTGGCACTTTTTTTCAAAGACCATAGCCTCCAAGATCATTAGAGATGGGTAATTTTGTCTCACATTATGTATATATTCACACTCTTGGGTAAGGAAATGTTCAAAATGTGCCAAGTTCATTAGCAACTAGAATTTAGCTACCCTTCCTTTATAACCAATACAAGTAAAACAACCCTTCATTCAGTGGGGATTGGATTTCATAGGGATGATCCATCACCCTTCAAGTGTTGGACATAAGTGGATCATCATAGCCACTAACTACTTCACAAGGTGGGTTGAAGTAGTTGCCCTCAAAGAAGCCAATGAGAATTTTATCCTAGAGTTTTATGACAACCTTGTGACCAGATTTGGTGTGCCTTCAACAATCATTTCTAAAAATGCATTGGAATTCAACAACACCCTCTTACTATTACACATGGAATATATCTCAAATCATCCTCTAACTATTACCCACAAGGCAATGGACTAGCAGAGTCCACAAATAAGAAATTGCTAAGAATCATCAAAAGACTATGGAGGATCATCAAAGGGAGTGGCATACTAGATTGAGGACTACCCTATGGGAAAATAGAGTGACACCTAAGAAGGCTATTGGAAACTCCCCATACCTCCTTGTCTATGGTAGAGAGGTAAGACTTTATATCTCCCTTGAGCTTCCTACATTAGAGCTTGCCCACCAACTTGAAATCTTAGAATATGATGCTATATAAGTGAGGATGAATGAGCTAAGATAGCTTGAGGAGACAAGAGACAATGCCATGCACACAATGTGGTCTAATCAAAATCAAGTGAAGAAGTCATTTGACAAGAGATCCTCTTATAGAATGTTTCAACAAGGAGATGTAGTCTTCAAGTGGGATGAGGACCATGCAAAGCCATGAAAGCACTCCAAGTTTGATATCCTTTGGAGTGGACCTTATATTATCACATGTTACAAGGAGGGTAATTCCTTTAAACTTGATAAATTAAGTGGTGAGATCCGTCCCATCCCTGTCAATGGGAGGTATCTCAAGTTTTTCTACTAAGTCTCATTTATGTTCCTTTATACATAGGTAGGTAGGTTTGTCTTTTACCTCCAAGTGTTCTTGCACAAGTGTCATGTTTGTTGTTTGGTTCTATTGTTTAGGTAGTTGTGTGTTGTATTCTTGGTTCTTTCATGTTGTTTGGTTGTGTCTCATTACTTTAAGATTATACAAGTTTAAGGTAGAGCCAATTTTGTAGTCATGCTCTATATGTTAGTCATCATGGATAAGTTTAATCAAAATTTTGGGTCCCATGACCAGCAGGATGGTCAAGCCAGCTAAGTCATCAAAAATGTTGGTCAATTTCTAATCTTATAAATATAAATTGATTAACCTTATATCTTAGAGTCATGGTCCATCTTTGACATAATGGATATTAGTCATGTCATGAATTGAAAGGGGTGTCCAGTCAACCCACTGTTTGGTCATGTTTCAAAATTGCCTTCTTAGTCGTTATAGAACTTTATGCCTCTTTTCAAGCCTGAGTTATGAAGTTTTTTGGTGTTCAAAAATGCCTACTTGGTCCTCATCTACCTTGAAGGGTCATCAACATGATAAGGATGAAGTGATGAAGACAAATTGGGAATGCAACTTGGTAAAGGTCTAAAGACACATTGGTCCTACATAATCATTAGATGTACGCCCATTTTTGAGATTTTGAGAAGAATTATAAGGAATTTTATAAAGTTTAATCAAGTTTTAATTGACCGTTAAGGTGTTCTATGTGTCTTAACATGGTGATCTAGTTGATAAGCCTCTTTTAAGGCCATATGCTTGAACCTAGTCAATGGTTTTGATCATAACGAGATGCTATTTAGCATTTATTGACCACTAAGTCATTCCATACAACTCTAAAATACCTCATTAGTATCATTTAGTCATCATGGGATTGTTTAATACCTCATTTAGGCCCACTAGTACCTTATTCAATTCTCAATTTCCCTAAAAGAGGGCCCACACATGTCAAATTTTGACCTTTTAGCTTCTTTAGTTTGTACCACCAAGTCAAAATGTTGTCTTCCCCCTATTTTACCTCAAAAACACTAGTTGGATACATTTTAGGTTTGAATTAAGAATATTTTCAAGAAAAATGGTAGTCTATAGGGTTTTTTTCAATAATACAGATCTGTACTGTATGGACCAACTCAGTTAGAGGCGTGTTCTTTTAGGAGGATTTCATAGATGTCCAATGGTCAAAATATTAGTGTGTTTTAGTAACTTAGGAGCTCAAAATCATTGCTCCTCTACTTTGAGCTCATTAGCATGCTTAGATGACCCCTCAAGTTCATGTTTTTTTTGTATAATATAAGGTGAGCGAGGGTCCAAGATCTTGTCCATGAAAGGTAGACTCAGGGAGCTAATCACCCATGGCATTTTTATGGAAGTTAATTTCCTATCCTTTATGAAAATTCATTAAGAAGTTAGGGAAATTTTGTACCCCCTCATCTACACATGAAATTTTATAGTTAATGATTTTCAAATAATTCTACCTCATTTGCTAAAACTAATCATAGATCCTATTCTATCAAGTCATGAAGAGTCTTCCCATGGTGGTTTCAACACTGGGTTCACATGTGTGAGCTTGTATGGCTTACAAATATCCTTGATTAGTTTATATGTATAGATTGTAGATCAGTTATGCAAAGAAAAAATCTTTAGCACCTCTATCAAATGCTACAAATAAGGATGAGAAGTTGAAAAAGATATTCCAAGGATCATTATGCCTCTTTTTCTAGATGGAAGATTCAATACACCTCTTGTGGCCCTAGAACACCTCAAGAGAAGGAGATTTTTGTATGTGCAAAGGACATTGTGTGGTGGACTGTGTGTATGGTTTAAACACACCTACAAGGATCCAATGTGTTCTAAGGGATATGAAAGAGATGGTCAAGTGGTGGTGGGTTGCCTCCATGCCTTTAGGACATCTTTCCAAACCCACATAATGGATTCATATTCATAGCAGACCTCCCTCTCTACCTTCAAATCAACCAGTCACATTTTTATAGAGTTGAAGGTTTTTCATAGATATTAAGGTATTTTTCATAATCCTATGTTTCCTTTTAAGATCGTATACACCTTGATTTTACCTCCAAACTTTCATGTTTGCTTGTGTATACATTAGGGTGTCTATAATATCCACTTGGATTAGTTTTGGGAGGAGTCTAGTGTCCATTTTATGTCATTCTCACACTACATTGTTACACTATGTTTCCACTACCATTACACTATATTAGCCATGTTTTTATGTTCATTCTAGTCCAACCTCATCTACTATTACCCTCCTTCACCCATCCACCCTACATTAAAGATTAGATCACCACAAGTTGATCCCCACACTATGTTAAAACCATCTATGCCATTGAGATCATCATACACCAGACCTATAGGGTCATATGGAAAAATGGGAATGCAAAATGCGTATATAGAGCTGGCCTTAAAGTTATTATAGTAAGGTCTCAAGAGGGATAAATTATATTTCTCAAAGCATAGAAGGTTGGTGTGAGCATCATGGAGTATACATGCTAAGAAATTTAAATGATGATGTAGGTCACTTATTTCACAATTCAAGCACCATATGAGGCATATCTATCCTATATCAGAACAACCCTATAACTAGTCTTAGTGAGAGAAAGCCATGGTGGGGAGAACTAAAATCACAAAGTGGCAGGACATTATAGTAGATGCAAGGCATAAAAACTCATACTTATTGCCTAAGGTTGATTTCATGGTATGAGACCCCAATAATGTCATTGCAAGGCAACTCTTCAAATTAAAAGAAGATGTGGCTATAGAATATAAAAACCAAGAAGAGGTACATGAATGGATTTATAGAGATACAATGAATGATGAGGTAGTCCTCAAAAATGCTGCAAGGAAGAATATCAAGATGGAAATGAGGCTTAATAGGTAAAGAAGATATTATGATGCCCCATCTCCTACCAACTTATGGGAGCATTTTTAATGTTGATTATGAGGAAGCACAAGAGGAGGAAGAAGAAGACAATGTTCCTCTCATTAGGAACAAGCCATGTAGACCTCTATTGTAGGCTACTCCAAGTGGAAAAAGCTTACCTCCTAGATCTGAGTAAGGGGAAGCTAGCAGCCAACCTGGCCCCTCTCAAGTTTCTAAAATTGTATCTACATCTACTAAGAAAGCTACCACAAAGAGCTTGGATCAACTAGATCTAGATGTCATTGACCTCAAGTACTCTCAACAAGGAATTGAGTTCTCAATGTAGAAATTGGAAACATTAGTTGGGAGGAATATAGAGAAAGTTTACACAAGGAATAAGTCTCCTAGAACTACCATAAGAGGAGTAGTGCCTCATCCATCTCCCACTGTAAGAACTATATCATTGCCTTCCTTCCTAATTATTAGTATAACTATAACTGCTCCTACTTCTAATACTACTCCCACTCCCATGTTTATATCCCCTACCATTACTTCCTTTAGGGGAACCATCCCCCACATCATCTCCCATGCCACTACCAACATTCCACCTCCAATGAGCTCCCAAAGTACCAATGCTGACCAAGCTATAGGTTCCACCCCTTCTCAAGCAACCAAAACCAATGCATCACTTGTCCTTGGCTCCCCTATATCCACTAGGCTATTGAGGTCCATCTCAAAGATGTTCCCCTTCCACAAGCCAATTAAACTCACCATGGATGTTAAAATTATTGGGCCTTCAACATTACCTTCATTCATTCTTGACATGGGCCATGCTAAGTCTCTATTTAACTCACTTGGGCAATTGGACCCAACCAATTTTTACATCCCTATAATAGGTTTGTCCTTCTCTTCTACCTATACACTTCTATCATAGCTACATCCCACATGGACAACATATACTACTACCCTAAATTGGGTGAGTGATATCATACATGTATTAAGGTAGGAAATATATCAGGTGGCCTTTTCGGTATCTCAAATTGGGATGAGGTTCGATGTATTTAATAGTCACTATGAAGAGGGTGATTAGAAGACAGGTTGAGAAACCATAATAAAAAATAGCTATTGTCCATGAGCGTGAATAGCCTCTCTTCACTTTGATGAGGAAAATGAAATCTATCCCCATGACCTAATATCCTCATTTCAAGCATAGGTAGAGTCTACAATTGCCTTGATGAAAGGATGCAACAAGAACTTAAAAGACTGAAGGAACAAGCATTGCTAACAATACCAGAAAGTACTCTAATTTCAATAATAAATGTTGTCATTAATGTCTTTAACTTATATAAAGTGATGAATAAGAGGTAGGAAGATGGAATCTAGCAAGCCAGAGTGGTCATGAAACTTGACCAAAAGCTTACACTCTATGACACCAAGCTAGAAAACTTGGCTAGAGTTATTAGAAGCAATAAATTCCCTAAACTCAAGGTTCTACCAGTTGAAGATATTATTCATACATAGACCATCCCCATGAATAGGATGATTTTGAAGACAAGGCTTGATCAAATCAAGGATGTAAATATATCCTTAGGGAAAATTGTATTTAAAATTGCCTTTCTACTGAAAGATGCCATGGTCACTAAGGTGACCAAACCCAATGGCTCTTTCATGGATGAATAAGAGTTTAGAGAAAAAATGAAGGTATTCATGGCTAGATTCTAGTAGGATACAACAAATACAAAGATAAATATTGAGGTAATGGGCATTATGGCATTTGCCAATCAGAGGTTAGAAAAGGTGGATGCAATTGAGGAGGCACTGAGGCTAGTCCTCATAGAGCATGATAGGCTCATCCAAGAGATACCAGAATTATTTTGACCTTTGATCCTAGACTTCACTTAGATAGACCAAGTCTACTTGGCTTGTGTAGAGGTATGGACTAAATAATAAGTAGAGAAAAAGTGAAGATAAAAACAACAATAGTAGCAAGCTAGCCAACAACCACCTCCAGGCGCTTAGAGAATATTTTATTTTATATTATAAATTCAAATAAAGAATGTTCCTTTGTATTTTAAAATTTTATCCACTTGGTTGTATTTGGGCACCTTTTGTGGGCCCATGTAAACTTTTATTATGAATTTTTTTAGCCTATAAATAGGGGTTTCCCCCTCATTTGTAACTAAAAAATAGTTGTAACCATAATTAAGACAAGGAGCCAAAGAATTCAAGAGTTTGTCTTTAGTGTTATCTTATGTGTGTTATATAATTTTTGATTCTCATGCTTTTAGATGGATAATAGTTTCTTTTTTTCAAGCTAATTTGGTAATAACATGCATTATATGCATTAGTTAGCGTGAGTTTAACACTAGGCTAACTAATTTGATAGTATACTTGCGTTACTTTCTTCTCATTTATAATCGAATGTGCCATGCAATTTACGATGAGTGAGTAATTTTCATTCAAAGTATGTTGTTAAACATATGCTTTTCTTTCCTCTAAAGCTTTAACTACATTTATTTAGCTTTGAGCATTACACTAGAGTTGGTAGATGCTAGTTTCATGTGTTTTTGCCTCAAAAGTTAGCATAATTGGTATATTTGATCATCTTGAGCACAATATATTTTTTTCCCTACCATAATCACTTTTGGATCCACCCATGAATCACTTTAGCTTAGTTCATGCTAAAAATATCCATTGTTCATTTACATTTTGGGTAAAAATTAACAAAGATCGAAACAATTTTACAAAGATTAGCAAGAATAAATGTTACTGCATAAAAATTTGTTATCCCTATAGTAGGTTATGGTAGAATACTATCAAATTGGTGATCACATATATGCTATTTGTGTTATTTCCAGTAGTATTTGTATAAGCAACTCAAGCCCCAAGTCTTCCAGGACTTAAAATTGAGTTTCTTACTTTCTCCTTGTTCTCTGGTGATATAAGGAGCACAATAAGTGCATCAAAAAGCCTAATAAATTATCCTTTAATCAACCAATCAAGTGTCCTTGAGACACCTAAAAGCTTGGTTTCAAGTCAAAATATGCTATAGTGAGGGGTCTGGTAGTCTTAAGACCTTTTATAGGCTTGTGGAGGTTGTTTGGATCATCAAATTTATGAACTATTGAGATGAATAACCTCAATATAGAGCTCAGGAAGGATACATCTGAGGTTTAAATAGGGATAAAGAAACACAAGTGTACATCTACAACTAGCTTCAAGATCACTGCTATAGTCAAGTGCGAGAACCATTCTTAATGGAGACTTCAAGGGTATGGACTTTCAAGTAAGGTAATCAGATTGTTAAGAGATAGTCATAAAAATATCAACTCATGGGTACTTTGTGTATTGTCAAAACTCCTAAAGCATCTTTAGACCCTATCACAATCCATACAAAGGACATCATATCATGCACAGTGGTCTATATAAGAGAGGTTTGTTTTCTTAATGAAATAATGGTGAACATGTGAAGAAGATAATAGTCTAAAAGGAATGTTTCAAGTTATGAACTTTGGAGGAGACCTCAAGGAGCCAAACTCAGTTGAATATTCAATTCCATGAAATCTTCACCTACAACTACTTAAGGGACTCAGAAAATATGTTGACAGTCAAGATAATGAAGCAATAAGGTCTTGTATATTTTCAAAGTTCATAGGGTCTTGTTATGTTTGAAGAGTCATTTCAGCTTCTTCCTTACTATTTTCATCCCAACATCTATTAGGTTTAGTAATTGATCCTAATTTTAGATATTCAGAGGATCTATCCTCATAACTAGAGGTCTAGTCTAGATAAGAATTCCATAACCTTAGATAATTCCAATGTTAGTCCAGATATGAATCAGATCTAAGTAGTCTACTTTCAATTGGGTGCTATCTAGGTTGCTAACATAAATCAAAGGAGATCTGTTGGTCTTTGTTATTACAAGGGAACTTTCTTTTTTGCCTTACCTTACTCCCTCCTTTTAAACTTTTTGAACATGAATCAATTTAGATTAATGCTCGTTGTGTATATCCATTTGTTTGTTTAAGAGTTTGGGATTATATTAGAAAATATAAAGCAATTTACATCACAACAAATTCAGGTAAATTATGTCACTACCATATTCCTATTTTCCCTATAACAAGGTCTACTTGTAGACTAGAAGGTGGTAAGCCGTAACTGTGATCAAGAAATTTGATAAAGAGAGGAGGTTAGATCAAGTGTTAGTCCATAATACCATGAAATCAACACACTAACATACAAACATCTCTTTGCCTAGATCTTAGGGGGAACTTAATGAACAAACAACAATTGAAAAACCAACTAAAATACAAAGAACAACAATCTTTACCTTCCTTGAGAGCTCCAAATGATTTTTTGTTTGCCTTGCTCAGATTATGCATAAGAAGTATTCATCAATGATATATGGCTAACATCATCTCCTCTATGCACCATTGTTGAATGCTTGTCTTGATTGATATGACCTGGCTCAATTTTAATAATATAACACTAGGCTTTTAGCTTCATGAATCTATTCTTGCATTGTAACTCTAATTTGATTGAGCTCCCTAAATGAAGAGCTCTAGGCTTGCTTTTATAGGCTTTCAAATCCCTTGGAATGGGTTAAATTTGACCATGGTTGAGTTTATTAACTTTGGTTGAGTTTTGCATATTCTTAGGATATTATTTTAGATATTTTCCAAACATGACAACTCACAAAGGTAATGAGTGTATTCTAGGATGTTCTAAGATGCTCTTGAATTTAATTTTTAGTAATTGATTTATTAGCTCATAGGTGAAATCAATTAGGATTTAAAATTGATTTAAATTGCTAATTAATTTTGATTAGGATGTGCAAGTTAATTAATTCTTTTTAGGCATTTGGTCATTTGTTTGATTTTGATTAATTCAATGTGTGTATTTACCTTATTTAATTGAATTAATGGGATAAATTGATTTAATGCAAGGTTATAAAGCCAAATTTGAGATTAATAGAAATTCTTGGGTTAAATGTTTGATGATTGGTAAAAATTGGTCTAATAGTCTGATGCAAAGCCATTGGTGGCCAAATTTACATGTCTACAGTTTTCCCCTATTTGGGAAGATATTGCAAGCTATAAGCATAATAACATCCTTGCAAAGAATAAAATGGTTCTTTATGCTTATGACTGCAATGGTAATAATTGAACTGTAGTTTCCCTCTTGAGGGAGCGGTTGGCAAGTGGGTTGGCAAACAGTCCCTCGAAAGAAAGAAGCAAAATGAGGAGACCAAACAAATGAAGATGATGGAGTGATAACATAATTATTTAACCAAATTTGGACAAAATCATTGAAAAATGCAAGTGGGATGGTGTACAATGGTTTTCTCAAAGATGATTATAAGCATTGTACCCTGATAGTGGCAACGTGGTATGATAACACAATGATTTGGTCCAACAAGCAATATAATCACTAAGAAGATGGAGTTGGACTAATTAGGACAAACAAAAAAGAAAGGAAATTGGTGATAACATAAAGATTTGCCCCAGTAGGTGATATAATCATTGAGAATGCATGTGGGATGGTGTAGAGTGCTAATGTAGTATACCCCAATTATGAAAACATGATTGATGGATGATGCTTCATAAGTTGATACAGAGGATAAAGATGAATTAGGACAACTTGCTAGTAGGGAGATGCTCATCTGAACTAACAAAGGTTGAAATTCTTTCATTATGTAATTAATCTTTTTGGGATATGATTGGGTATTAGATTGAGATTATTGCTGATGTCGGTGCTAAGGAGATGGTGATGCCGCATTGATGTTGTAGACCTCTCAAAGTTGATTTTTGTTGTAGTATTTAATGCTGGGCCTCATGATAGAACACCATGGGGTCTTGGCCAAAATATGCATAAGGACTGACTCCCAATATCTGATACTCAATGGAAAATAATTGCACCAATGATAAAAACCATGATGATAATGGAGACGTTTGAATATGGATAGATTTAAGAATAATGTGAAATGAATCACTTAATGAACACACATAGACTGAATCAAGGCCGTAGTATTGAAATCAAACAAATAGGCACACAAACAAAGAAACAAAAAAGATAAACAAAGAAACAAACAAGATAAACAAAGAAACAAACAAGACAAACAAAGAAATAAATAAATGTTAGTCCTTATGTTAGTATAAACAACATGATAAACATTTCCCCTAGAAAGTAAGTGACAACTAAACAAACAAACAAGATGGGGGAATAGAAGAAAAGGAAGGGGGTGGTCGAGCTATCTCCATATGAACTAGGCAAGTGGACACTGCCTACATAGTTCCATGGATATGATAATCCAACAAAACTTTAGGCTAAATTTAGTTCTCCCAAGAAATGGGAAGAAAATGATGATTAATAGAAGACATGATAGATATGATAGAAGAATAGGGATGAACTCGCAAAATGGGGATAGTGTAGGATAAAATGCCAAAAAGGATGGGGAAACTAACCAATAAGTAGTTTGTTTGTGACTTAGTGAGGGTTCCCAGAATCTTTAAGGCAAAGAAGTGGTCAATGTTTTTGGTTTTTAGAAATGATTTTCAAATATTTTTAGAATTTTTAAAGCATCTCAACTCAATCAAGAATGATGAGAGTGTTATAACTTGAAATGATGCTCATAATTGAAATGATGCTTGTAAAATAGTGAGAGTGTGGCTGAAGTTACTCGCAAAATGGTGAGAGCATTATAACATGAAATGATACTCACAAAATGGTGAGAGCATGGTTGAAGGGGGACTAAGCTCACCTCAATGTGAATCAGACTTGACCCACATAGTCCCAAAATGGTTTTAGTTCATAGTAGTTCACCTCATGGTGGAAGAATAGACACAATTGGTATGATGGCATAATACGGCATAAGAATGGCTAGATGATATGTCAAGGCACCATAAATAAATGTTTCCCCTAGTTTTCCCATAGGTAGTTATAACTAGGATACAATTGATAGATCAATGATACCAATTTGCCCTAGTAGGCGATATAATTAGTATCAAACTAGTGAACACTGATTTGCCCCAATAGGTGATATAATTAGTATCAAGACCAGTGAACACTGATTTACCCCAATAGGCGATATTATTAGGCTCACATAAACAAACTTGATAATAAGGGAATAAGAAATGAAAGAGGCAAATACCAAATTTTTTTTCATACTACTCCAAAATACTGTCTCTATCTGAAATGTTTGAAATAAATGTTGAAACTGATCTGACTTTGTATGCTGAAAATGTGAAATCAATGGATGAACCAAGGTCAAATGGGTTAGGTTGATAGGATTCAAAACATGTTTGGTTGAGTAGGAATCAAATGGTTATATGGTTTGGTTGGAATGTCAAAATGCAAGGATGGTAGAATAAATAATTTGATAATGTATAAAGAAGAATATTGATAATATGGTACAACTTGAAATGGTCCTTATAGACAATACATCAAGTTACTCAAGCATAGTACCGTTTGAGGTGAATAATGTTCATCGACTCATCAAGTTCATTGTCATTTAGTGTGGTGAGCCTGTATGCTCTAACACCATAGTCTTCAGTGATGATGAAAGGACCCACCCAATTGGGTATGAATTTTCCTTTATGTTTATTTTTGGCCATGGTATTATTTCGGTTATCTTTTAGGACAAGATCACCAAGTTCAAATGTTTTATGTTTTACACTCTGATTCTATTGACCTTGAATTTAGTTTTGATAGGCCTATAGATTGTTCACAATATCCATGCACTTCTCATCAAGTAAATCTAGCTCTTGCAGGTGAGCTAATTGATAGTCATTATCATTAAGAACATGCTTAAAAGATATGCGTAATGAAGGCAACTCAACCTCAATGGGAAGTATGGATTTAATGACATAAACAAGTGAGTATGGAGTGGCTTCTATGGGTGTGTGATGATTGGTATGGTATGCCCAAAAGTCATAGAATATTTGAAGGTTCCAATCATGACCAACATCATTGATAATATTTTTGAGAATGTTGATAATGGTTTTGTTTGATGCTTCAACCTAGCCATTACCTTAAGGGTAATACATTGTTGAAAAATGTTATGTGATCTTGTATTCAACACATAGCTTTTTGACATCCTTATTTTTAAAAGATCCTACATTATCAGATATAATGTCAGAAGGGATACCGTAGAGACATATGAGATGTTTAAAGATGAATTTGTAAATTTGATTTTCAGTCACATAAGTGAGGGGTATAGATTTGACCCACTTAGTAAAATATTTAGTGGTGGTGCGAATGTGTTTATGGATATTTGATGAGGTGGAGTTTATCTTCCCAATGATGTCAAGGCCCCATGTAGCAAATGGATATGGTGTTAGCATTATTTTTAAGGTCTTGGTGGGTGCTTGAATCAAATTAGCATGCCATTGACACTTGTCACATATCTTGACATATGCAGCTACATCTACGTCTATTATCAGCCAATAGTAACCAGTAGGAAAGAGATTTTTGGATAGGACTGCTCCATTAGTGTGGGATCCACATACTCTTTCATGAACTTCTTGTAATGCTAGTATAGATTATGTTGAAGGTAAATAATGAAGTAGAGTTATATCAAAACTGCAATAGTATAGGGTTGGTTTGAGTAGGGTGTAACATTGGGCATTGTGGATGAAAGCTTTGGTTTGTTTTCAAGATAAGTCTAGTGGGAGGATTTTCTCATGTAAATAGGCATATAGGTTTGAGAACCAATTAAATATGGGACCAACAATATCACATATTATTACAATAGTTCAAGGTTCATGAACTGGTGTTAGATTTTCTACAAGAAATTGATACTTGCTAGTTGTGTCTATATGACAAATCAATGATCTAATATTAACCATGGCATCTATTATTTTGTTTCTTGCTCTTGGTATATGATCAAATTAAATTTCAGCAATCTATTTCTTGAGAGTGTTAATCATTATCTTGTATGGAACTAACTTGTCATCTTTAGTTTAGAAGTGGTCTGTAACTTGATTGATGATTAATTGAGAATCACCATACACTGTTAGATGTCATATGTTCCATTATACCTCTTATCAAAGTTGTGTGATGAGTGATTCATATTCAACCATTTTATTGGTATAAGGAAAGCTGATTTTGAATGATTTGGGGATTAGATCCCCCTGAGGTGTTGTGAATAAAAGGCCTACCCCTAATCCATGTGCAGTGAATGATCCACTAAAATACAACTTTTAGGATTATATACTCTATCTCAAACTCACTGAATAACATGATCCATTTGGCCATACATCCTTTCAAAGCTATTTTTGATAGTAGATAGTTAAGCTGATCTACTTTGGAAATAAACATGGTCTTATTATTCAACATGTAGTGGCATAGTTTTTGAGTTGTGAAGACCCTAGTGAGACAAGATTTTTTGATGGGCCTATAGTTATGCTCATACGTAACTAGTGTCTAACTTATATAGTACACTACATGCTCTTTTCCCTTGTCATCATGTTGAGCTAAAAGTGCCTCTAGAGCATTATCAGTAGCAAAAAGATACAACAAGAATGGTTTCCTTGGTATTAGAGGCAATAGAACTGGGGGATTTGTGAGATAGTCCTTCAATTGCTGAAAAGCCTTATGACAATCATTATCCTAATGAAATTGGACACATTTATTCAATAGGTGTGTAAATAGATGGAACTTATTTGATAATTGAGATATGAAGCATCAGATGGACTATATCTTACCCTAGAAACTGTGAAGTTGCTTCATATTTGTCAGTGGCAACATCTCTATTATGGCTCTTACTTTAGCTAGATCAACTTCAATGCCCCTATGAGACATGATTAAGCCTAATAATTTTATTGAATTAACTCCAAACACACACTTTTTGGGGTTGAGCCTAACTTTCTATTCTCATAGTTTCTCAAATATCCTACTTAATGCTATTAGATGGTCAACCCTGGTTTTGGATTTTCCTAGTATGTCATCGACGTAGTATTAAATAGTGTCATGCATTATAAAATGAAATATGACTATCATATCTCTTTGATAAGTGGTCCCTACATTCTTAAGGCCAAATGACATAACCTGATAACAGAATGTTGCCCATAGAGTGGTGAACACTATTTTGTGCTGGTCTTCTGATGCTATTATGATTTGATTGTAACCTAAGAAGCCATCTATTAGTGAAAGCATTCAATAACCCACTGTGGAGTTGACTGTCATGTTAATGTTAATTAGTGGAAATTCATCTTTAGATCATGCTTTGTTAATGTCACAAAAATTGGTACAAATTCTGATTCCCTTTGGTTTTTTGCTGATAGGTACTACATTGTAAATCTATTTAGAATAGTCAATTAGTCTAATACATCCCACTTCTAAGAGTTTCTCCAAATATTTCTTCACTAATATAAAAATATGAAGATGCATCTTGCATAAATTTTATTTTACTGGTTTGGCATCAAGATTGACCACAAGGTGGTGCAAAACCAAGGTGGGGTTCAAACCAGGCATGTCAGAATATGCCTTAGCAAATATATCTAGAAACTCTCTCAAAAGGGTTGTAAGGACTTCATGCTCCTTCTCAGTAAGGAATTAACGTAGTTTGATGCAATTTGGGTCATTTGGGGACCCGATGTTAACCTCTATCATATATTCAACTATAAGAGTTGAGCTATTGTCAATGATAATTGGTAATGATTTGAACTAATTGGCAAAATTATAGTCCTTTGTTAGGACTGGTTTTTTTGACAAGATCTCCAAGACACGATGAATCAAAATCTCCTAATGGGAGATCAAGCCATGTGACAAAGATAATTGGAAATTCCTATATGACTTGATCAAAGGCTTCCTGCCTCTCAAGATTGAATTCAGACCCATTATCATGTTCATTATTAGCATCTTCTTAAATGATTCGATCAAAAGTCTATTACTCTTTAGGGCTGAACTCAAATCCATAGTGAACTTCATCATTTTTAGTTTCTTGCATGATTTGATCCAAATATTGATGCTCTTCAATACTAAATTTAGACCCATAGATAAGTTCGTCATTAATGGTCTCCTGGTCTATACATGAAAAATCTTAAACACCCCTATCTAGTGGTGCTTGAAATAGGTTTTCACCACTAGACTGGCCTTTATCTTTACTATTTCCCTGGTCAAAAAGTGCCTCAAATAGGTTTTCACTTTGAGACCTCAATGTTTTATTTATTTGATTTTGGCTAAAGGTGTTCAACTATTCTCCAAAATAGGCTTTAGGATGTAATTAGATTGAGAATCCTAATTTATGATCTCCCAATGAAACATTGTCCCTAAGGCCTATAAAATCATAGAATGCTTCATCATTTTGAAACTCATCAATTGGTATGTGTGTCTCTTGTTGGTCCCAATCTATTAATTGGGTATAATATAATGGTAGGGAATTTTTATGAATGATTGGGTGAAGGGTGCAAATGGTGTGATTATCAAATAGGTTGGTTTGGGCTAAGTCATCAAATAAGCTATGATTAGACTTTGCTTCATTGTCAGCATCCTCATCATTAGTTGATGGTGATGGAACATGAGTAAGGTATATGGGGTCACCCCCAGGTGATTTAAATCCAAGTCTATAAGGTCTTCATACTTTGTCATAGAAATAGGTTCTAACGTTCCCTATAGATTTGGCTCGATGCCCCTTCCTTCATAATCTTGATTATTCATGATGCGATTGGGAATGGGATACTTGGGGTTCTTATAACAATTGGCCAAATTGTCATTATACAACCATGACTCATCTCCTTTGAGAGGATCTTGTTCTAGGCTAGAAGCTGGTATGAAAATGACTGGTCTTATATTATGAATGTGGCCTTTGACTTTTCCTTGGTAGTGCATGTGTGGCATAGCTTTAGGTCTTCCAAAGGCTTTTGGGTTTTGAGGGAGATTTGTAATTTGAAAGGTATCATGAGTCAAGTAATCTCTTGGGCCATTAGTTGAGATAGTAAAATGATTGGATAACTTAGGAGGTGGCATGTGACTGAGAAAATTAAGGGTATTAAGATCAATATAGTTATCCTCTAGTAATTCAAGGAGTATTGCCTTCCCCTTATCCTACTTATTAGATGGATTCATATTGAAATGGTAGTTTTAACTTTCGAACTCAGCCTCTAGATGTTTATAATGCTCATATGGATGCAAATCTCTTGGAATGTTAACCTCCATCCCTGAATGGGATAACTTGATACATTGGTGTAATGTCGATGGGACTACATGAATCTCATGTAACCAAGGCCTACCCAGAAGTATATTGTATGACAAATCAATATCCAACACATGGAAAAGGGTATCATGAGTCAAGGGCCCAATGATAATTGGAAAGCTAATGGTGCCTTTTGATTCATGCTCTTGATTGTTGTATGCTTTGATGGTGATCATTTTTGCTTAGAGATTCACCATTGTGTACCCAACAAGCTTGATGATCTTGAGAGACACTATGTTCATACCTGAACCATTATCTATAAGGACACATTTCACTTTGTATTGCATTATATATACTTCAACATATAATGGATTATTATGCAGTGGGTCAAAAGGTGACATATCGCTTTGGTTTAATGTGACTTGTTGGGTTGGAGCTATGTGTCCAACCAAAACTTGAAATTGGTCAGGGGATATGTCATTCAAAATAGTGGATTAGCTAAGGTATTCATTTAAGATTTTCTTGGATTGTTGATGTGCACAACAAATCTAAAATGGATATTTATGTTGGCATATTTTATAATTATTCTACTATATCAAATGTCTTTTATTAAATAATGTTGAATGTCTTATTCTGAGTCTGAATGGTGGGTTGGATGATGGCTGAAGTAGCAGGTGGTTTTGGGCCTAGTATGATAATTTTAGACTGTTGAGTTGTAATTGCATAATTTGGATTAGATACAGGACTATTGTTGCTAATCGATGATGGTGGAGGGGGGCCATATAAGATAAGTCTTGATCATTGATGCACTTGAGTGTGGTTAATGGAAAATGATGAGTTACCATTATAAGGTCCTAATGTGGGAATCCCTACTTGTTGGTTCACCTATGTGTGGTCTTAGGTCAAAAAAGGGTTACTAGAATGATTGGATTGGTTTGGTATGACTAGTAATGGTTTTTTCTAGTTGAAATTTAGTTTAAGATTGATGGAAATGGTGTTAATGCTACCTCTCAAGATATGACCTACAACTAAGTTATAGTCATGTGCAATGGGATGGTAGGTTTGTTGGTTATGGCCACTATTTTAGCCTCGGTTCTATCTATTCTTTTAGCTTTGTTGGTTCTACTTATTTATCCTTTGTTGTTGATGTTGTTGTTGTTATTATTGTACTGGCTGATTATTATGTTCAGGAAACAAGTTTTGATAGATGCCAAGGTTCTGATTGGATGTGGAAGCTCCATTATCCAATGTGATCTCACCATTATCTAACATATTTTGAATGACATGTTTGATTTACACACAACATTGTAAATTATGGCCTTTAATCCTATGAAACTCATATAATTATTCTAGCTTATCCAAGTTTGGCATGTCTATACCCTCATGATATTGCTCTTTTAAAATAGGGTATTTGATTAGATTAGCTACTGTGAGCTTTTGAAAGACTAATTTGATGCGTTCTCCAAGGTTTTTAAAAGGATGATGAGTAGGTGGGTTTTTCAAAGTCAAAAGATGTTTTGATTGTTACATTTGTTACACTGGCCTAGGTTGTGCTTGTTGTGCATGCTGTGGCTATTAAAGAGGTTGTTGGGTAGGAGTAAGGTGGAAAGGTGGCACTGGATGAGTAGATGGTGTTTGTAATGTTTGGACATGATGTGACTCTATTATTAAATTCTTAATAACATTCTTGTTGCAATTAAATTATTTGGCCGATCATTGTTATTGGCCTGTCTTGATTGTGATGCTTGGACTTGGTTTGGATTTTGGTTTTGATTATTGGTCTGATTTTAGTTTTGACCATCATTATGATTGGTTGAGTTTAATTTTATGATCCTTTTGTTGATAATGGCTCTTTTGATAACTAAACCTTTATCGATGATCTCTTTGAATGTGTGTGCACACTGCAACTCCAGATAGTAGGATATTTTACTATTTAAATTTTTGGTAAACATAACTGCTAATTGCTTATCTGGTAGACTATGGGTAAAGTGGCTTACAAGGGCTCTCCATACTATAGTAACTTGTGAATCTTTCACTTGATTTTGATTTGCTTGTGTTAAGTCAACCAATGAAATCTCATGCTCAAGATTGTAAGAGAAGTGTTGCACAAACTTGTCTGATAGATCATCGTAGTTAGAAACTAAGTTCTTTGGTAGTTTCAAAAACCATTCCAAGGCTTGTCTAGCTAAACTCCTTGGAAAAAAAAAAAATGTCATTATATGCCACTGGCTGACATGCAATAAAAAACTCCATTTGATGTGCTTTGGGGTCACCTTTCCCCTTGTACTTATTAAACTTGGGTGGCTCATAACTTGGAGGAAATGGAATCTATAAGTACTCCATGTTAAATATATATGAACACACATCATCTAATTTGAACTTTTTAACCTATTTTTGAGCTTGGATGGTGGCAATTGCATCCTTCATTTGTTGTAATTCTTGCTCAAAGAAAATTGTTGGAATATTGGCCTGGGTTGATGGTTGGGCAGGTACAAGTGGATTAATTGAATTGGGATATGATAGAAGGATTTACTGTGGTAGATTGGATTGGCTAGGGAATGGTCCAAGAATGTGCATGTGTGGATTAGGGTATAATTATTGAAATTGTACCTATGGTAGTGTGACATTCTGGTAGGGTTTGGATATGTACGATTGATTTTATGGATATTGAGGCTAAGATGGAGGGATATAACCATACTATGCCTATTGTGGTTGAATAGGTATTTGATATCAACTATTTGAACTTTTCTATTGAGTGGGCTAAGACCCCATCTCTGAACCTATGGTACATTCAACACAAAATGTAATTATTGCCTAGAAGTTACTTGAAGAACATTGTAACCTCTTTGTTGCATGAATACCTATTGAGAAGTGGATGCATGTTGGATATTTGGTACCTGTCACTGACCAATATGAACACACTGTTGATTAGACATTGCTTAATTTTGAATTGGTATATTAGCCTGCAAAGGAAGAGGTATGTTTATTACTACATGGTGAGGTAGAACATTGGTTGCCCCTATTGAGGTGGCAATGTGTTTAGCCTCTATTATGTTGGGATACTTGATTGTGCCTATTATTGAAGAATAATATTCATCATATGTTGAGGAAGAGTAGGATTTGACACATTTTGTTGTGGTGTGGATTTTCTTGTTGGCTGGCTACTTAATCTTGTTGGTTGTGTGCTTGAAGAAATGACTGATTGAGGATTAGTAGTTTGTTGAGGTTGAAACATAGAAGCTCCTACTCCCTAATTTTTAAAACCACTAATAGTGCTAGCTGAAGGCACATTTTGTTGTTGATTGATTGTTTGTGTGTCAACACCACTTTGGTTTAAATTAGATGTTGCTTGTGCATTATCCCCTATGTTTTGCTTAGTATCTTGCATAGAAATTGAAGATATTTCTTCTATAATCAATGTATTGAACATGGTTTCTATTGAATTATTTTGTGTAAATGGGTTTAAACCCTAATTATCTTGACCTATCAACTTTGTTAAAACTCCTATTCGAGGAGCTAGGTTAATAATAGGTGTATTTGACAAGGCCATATTAGTGAAGTTATGTGCTACATTGAGATATGTCTAGTATGCTTGATGCATTTGATCAAAGTGGTCATCCATGGGACCTCTTTGTGGGATAAGCACATGGGGGTTTTGATAAGTTATTGGTTTGATGGCATTAGGATTGCTAGAAGATAATTATTCATGAGTCTAATCGTAAAACATGTTAGGAGGCCCTCTTTCTAAATTTTGGAAGTTTTCATACCTTGCCTCTGTGGTTCTATTGGGATCATACATTGATGGTGTTATGATGTGATAAGGTTGTTGTTGAGTACTTTATATAACTGATGGTATTGTAAATAAGTATTGGGCTATTATCTATTAATCTTGCTCTATATATGGAGGTGTACTAACCAAATAGTTGGCCAAAGGATCTTGACTTTATCCTCCTAGTTAAATGTCTTGGGGTAAATAAGAATCTATTTCCTAAATGACATTGTCTTTAATAGGGTTTTCCACAAAGTCCCCTTGTGTGAAAGGATTTATATATTAATAATTATACATAGTTTCACTACATGTATAATGATCCATGTTCAAATTAAATGACAAATATTTCACAACAAGAGAAGGGATTAGAGTTCTATAAAATTTGGAAAAGCTATGCCTTTTAGAAAGATAAAGGGTTCAAATGTAATCTATCTTGGTTAAAGGTGGAGCTGTATCTCCAAAAATTCTACGCAAAGACTTGATAAAAATAGTGTAGCATCAAATTATAAATGCTAAGTGTCTGATACACGCAAAGGTCATGAAAAATGACCTAAGAATCAAACTACCAAACTCTAATGTTAAAACGTGTTCTAAGTAGGTCTAAGCTACTAAAGGGAAAAGTTTCTAGGTCTTTTATCCAAATGTGGAGTCAAAAGCTAGGCTCAAATAGGATATGTGAGGACTAATGGCCAAATGGTGGCAGAATCTTGACTTAAAAAATATGATTGATTTATCTAGCAAACTTGTAACAATTTAACACATACAAGGTACATGACTCTAGGCATAAAACATGATCTGATTGGTATAAGATGCTAAATAAGAGATGTTTGAAGATAAACTAATTTAACCAAAATAAAAGCATGAAACAATGTAATTTTTTGAATTTGAGTGATGAATTAACCCAAGTTACATAATCTAAAAGAGGAATATTTGGGTATCAACCCCATAAATTGAGGTCTAAACCAAAATCAACTAATATTTAAATTTGAACTTGTAATAGTTAATCAAGGACTCAACTAAGGTAAACTATGAATTTCATGATAAAGAGATAGAAATATTTGAACAACATGACCACACTAATCCAAGATTCAACAAGGCTCAAGTGATTGGTTGCAAACAAATGATAATGGAGATGCAAGATGAAACAAGATAAATCTTTTGAAATAAAATGGGCAGCCTAACAACGTTACCACTCCCAAAAGATGATGTGACAAATGATTTATATTTCAAGACTTCAAAGGCACAAGATTTTGAAATGATTTAGGTAGCATAATAGTGCCCTCCTCAATCAAGTGTTACTCCCAATGTTTTGACACAAAAAGGGAATGTTTGTTAAGTTAAATCAAAGTGTCATAAAGACAATGTAACACCTCCTAAAAAATTGGAGTGATGTGGATTCATGACTTGTCAAATGACATGGTTTGAACAATACACGTTTTAGTCTAACATACCAAGAAAAAATGACCAAAATACACTAAGTATAATCATCCAAATCCTAGCAAGGGTATGGAATTGTGGGGTTGACAAAACTAATTATTTTTCAAACATTCTAGATGGATCAATTGCATAATGACTTTCATGCCAAATGATGTAAGATAGGCAAACTTTAATTGGGTGTCCATGGCACTTAGATTATTACAAAAATGTCTTTCCCTTTTTTCAACCACTACATCCATCACTTACTCAGTGTAGTGTGACATCCAATGTGTAGATACATCCCAATGCTTAACCCCAACACTAAAATGTTGTTTAACCACTCAAATCTCTGATCCTCGTGGGGGTGATGAAGTTAATGCTAGGAGATGAAACCTCAGGTCAAATCTTCCCTAAGGAACTTGTGGGAGGTAATGAAGTCCCCCTCACAAGCCAAGATGCATGAAATAAATGACAAAATAGAAAGACTTTATGATTGCCTCAAAATCACCCAATACTATTGCAAGTTTTTGGGGAGAGATTTAAATGATATTATTTTCATGCCTTAGAATAAGATCAAAGTTTGATGAGATGACACTTTTGATTCTAAAAGTTACCTAAAGGGGACAGATCGTAGAGCATACACACACGTCTCGTTTTGATAAAACACACAATCAACAAGTAAGTTTGCAAATAATTGAAGTGAGGTTAATTTCATTACACCAAATTGAAAATCAAACAAGTTTAGACTAAAAAAATAATGAAAATAACTTTCACAAAATTTGAAGCGTATTCAATTTTATATCACTAAACAAAATATGTGGTTTTCTTTTAGCCCCTTGGCTTTAAGTTGTGAACTTTGAAAGAAATCACAAAAACTTAACCAATAAAACACCCTAAAAAGTTTCTTTAAACACCAAAATAAAGGACTCATAATTAATTTTAGACATCCAAATGAAGTGCGAAAAGACTAATATAGATTTAAATAGTTTTCTTCAAATAGGTCCTTCAAAGAAAAGGTCAGAACTTCATTTAGCCTTGAAGCTTATTTATCAAATGAGACAAGCAACTTTGAAGGGTAAAATCTGTCAACCCGAAGGCAAAACCCCCCAAAAATAAATATGTTAGGTTAAGAAAAGGTTAGAAAAAATATCAATAAAAAACTCAAAAAATATCAAAAAAAAAAAAAAAAAACCTATGAAACTTGCAAACAATAAGTTAGAAGGTTAAAAAGAAGAAAATTGAACACAAAAATCATAAAAACCTGCAGTCAGTAATTTAGCCATAACTTTTAAAATATACATTATTTTGTCACAAAATTTTTGTAGGTTATTTATAGTTCTAGGGTTCATCTCTCTAAAAAATTTAGGTCAATCCAATGAATAAAAAAATAGTTATTAGCTCTGTACTAACTATTTTTACCAAAAAATTAATAAATAAAAAGTGACAATAACTAAAGAGTCATAAATTTTAAACTACAAATCATATTTTAATAAAATTTTGAGAGAATTAAGATGAGACTAGTAAAAAAATCCTATCAAAATTTCAAAAAAAATAGTAAACAAATTTAAAATTAGAGCTATTTTAATAGCCATTTTTGTTCAAAGATGTGGGGTGTGCAATTGTGTCCCACCAGGCGTACCATTTGTGATCAAAGAATTTGAAAAAAAGAGGAGGTTAGATAAAGTGTTATTCCATAAAAACATGAAATAAACACACTAACATCTCTAAGCCTAGATCTTAGGGGGAGCTTAATGAATAAATAATAATTAAAAATCTAACTAAAATACAATGAACAACAATCTTTACCTTCTTTGAGAGCTCCAAATGATTTCTTCATTTGACTTGATCATATTATGCATAATAAGTCTTCATAAATGACATATATTTAATATCATCTCCTCTATGTACCATTGTTGAATGCTTGGCTTGATTGATATGTCTTGACTCAATTTCAATAATATAACACTAGGCTTTTAGCTTCATGAATCTATTCTTGAATTATAACTCTACTTTGATTGAGCTCCCTAAATGAAGATCTCTAGGCTTATTTTTATAGGATTTCAAATCCCTTGTAATGGGTTAAATCTGACCATAGTTGTGTTTATTAATTTTGGTTGAGTTTGGCATATTCTTAAGATATATTTTTAGATATTTTTCAAAAGTGACAACTCACAAAAGTAATGAGTGTATTTTAGGATGTTCTCAGATGCTCTTGAGTTTCCTTTTTAATAATTGATTTATTAGCTCATGGGTGAATTTAATTAGGATTTGAAATCGATTTAACTTGCTAATTGATTTTGATTAAGATGTGCAAGTTAATTAATTCTTTTTAGGCATTTGGTCATTTGTTTGATTTTGATTAATTCAATGTGTGTATTTGCCTTGTTTAATTAATTTAATAGGACAAATTGATTTAATTCAAGGTTATAAAGCCAAATTCAAGAATAATATAAATTTTTAGGTTAAATGTTCGATGATTGATAAGAATTGGTCTAATAGTCTGATGCAAAACCATTGGTGGCCAAATTTACATGTCTACAGTAACCACATAATCTCTCCAGCAAAATTGAGTGAATCCTCAAGGTTTTCCAAGACCTACACTATAATCTAAGAAATGTTATTCTATTTTTTGCTTTACATCCTTGATACAGGCACACATCAACAGTTTGGAAGGACCTGAGGATGAATCTCAATATTCTCAACCTACTATTTCTTGTCATGCACTTTTAGGTATTAGTACTACAAATATTAAGGTGGTTTGTTTCCTCAAGAAATAGAAGTCGACTATATTTATTTACTCTGGGAGTACACACAAATTCATCAACAATAAGTTGGTTAATCAATTGAACTATTTCATTTATCCAGCTCTTAAATTTTAAATAATAATTAAAAATGGGGGTATAGTTAATTGTTCTACTAAATTCCATAGTATAAAGCTATGGGAGACTACCTATTATATTATCTTATGCTTTCTATTATCATCAAAAGGGATAACATTTTTTTTGGATTGTAATGGCTCACCACTTTAATGCACAATTGAGATGAATTTTGAGTAACTATTCATGCTCATTCATTTAGAAGGAAGGACATTTAAACTACATGGTTTATTGGCTAAAACTACATAATTGGTTAGTTTTCACCAGATGATGAAGATGATAAAAAAGGTATAAAGTAATTAAAGTGTGACTATTTTCCATAGAATTTAAACCAAACAAGAAGTCTACCTATATTGAATTACAACTGATGGAGTCTACCCATTTTTGTCTTATACACCCACTTGATTCCTTTCACCTCTTTTATTTTTGTACTACATTGTACAACAAGGCTCATTGTTACCTAGGCCAACCCATGGCCTCCTTGAGCTTGACTTTTTATTAAAAATTGATTGAAGTATATACATGTAGAGTATTTGGAATTATATTTATTGTATTGTTTTATAAAATTTTAATGTTACAATTTGAAAACCCTATTTTCCCAAAAAATAGTCATGTGAACGCTCCTTCAATAGAAGACTCACTGACATCATAGTTGGGCATGCTCCAGTAGAACCAAAATTATTACAATAATCCAGGTAGACTATCCTAATCTTAGTGATTTCATAACATAAAATGCTAAACAATGAATAAAAGGGCCAAGTCAACACACAAATCACACATTTTAGATAGAGTAAAAAAAAATATTAAACACCATTAAGATTAAATAACTAAAAATAAGGATCTGCAGAAATGATAGTAACAAATATGGTCAATGCTTTAGACACTCTACAACCTACTTTGTTCTGATCTGTCAGTGCTCTATAGTGTATGTTCATAAAAAACTAGGAATACATAGGAATATGAATATATCTAGTCAGCCAAGTTCGGTGGTTTTTATTCCTCTTAAAATGTGTGAAAATTATATGGACCCCATTTTGCAAAGTAAAATTGAATTTCAAATTTGTGGGGGACTCCCGCTTATTTCTGAACACAAATGCACCTCAGGAGTAGTCAAGTCAAATTGAAGGCAAGTGATATATTTAATATATTAAAATGATATTTATATATATTATATTAAAATATATAATTTATTTAAAATATATACTATAAATATATATTATATAATGTAATATAATATTACAATATTATATAAAATATTTTAATAATATTATTATTATATAATATATATGTTAATATGTTTATAAATCAAATTATAATTATATATTATATATTTTAGTATAATATATTTAATATAAAATATATAATTTATATAGAATATTACTCAATTTAATATATATATTTACACACACACATATCATGACATATAATGTATGTATATATGTATCGGTGAGAGGGGTTATGTAAAGTAAAAGAGTGTAAAATTATAATTGATAGTTAAACCTAGTAATTCCAAACCCTTGACAATGTCAAAATATTACATTTCATCTTTAAAGATAATTATGGGCACAGATTGATCGAGATCTGAATCACCATGTAATGATTTAATCTATGATGGCTTGCATTCTTTGTGTAAAGAGATAGCCTTTTAGCATGTAATCTCTATGTCAAAACTACAACTCCCTTGGTTTCGATTAGGACACATCTATATTCACTGGATAAGGATCTTAATTGTGGTTGATCATGTTTTGTCTTGGTGATTACAATAGATAAATTGTTTTTGTTACAATGGCAATAATAAAATTAAAAATGACCAAGAGGAATTTTAGATTTATAAATTTGATAAAAAATTGAAGTGGACATATAAGTTTCAAAGACACCATCTATTCCATGTATCCCTACTATGCCTAGTGATGATGCATTCTCAAGTATACCACCATAGTCTTGTTTATCCTAAAGATACTATTAATGTTTCATCTTCAAAAAATGTGGATAAAACTCCACTTAATATTATGTAAGAGCCCATTTCTCAATCATTACCATCGATTCCAAAGTTCCATGATGATAATTTTACTTATATTTCCATATTTGAAATTATATAATTTTCATTGTAACATGCTCTTGCAGTGGATTATTGAAAATTTTATAATTCCTATGATCCTCTAGATGTGATCCAAAATCCATGGTAAGAGACCCATCAAGTGTAATTTAGTGGGACTTGTATAAGTCCTAAAGCCCTTGATCACAAGGAAAAACATATGTTAGTAGAATGCATATGGCCTTGGTGGAAATCAAAATATGCATTCTCATCATATTAATATCCATGTGGAAGAGGTTTACTCATATCAACCTCTAATAATATCCATTACAAATATTTTGACTATTTTCTACAAGTCTAAATCTTTCTGAATCTAGATAAGATTCTATCCTCCAACCACAGGAATAACAAAAATCCATCTTCCATTTACCAAAATGAATCATGCCAATTTTCGTATACAAGTCCACCTTTAAATTAATTTTAATGACTTGGCATGTATGTTAAGAGTTGTTTATATATTCCACTTGAACTATAATCAAATGTTCAGAAACACATTTCATACTTAATATAATTTTGATTACTTCATGTGCCCCTGATATTGAATTAAATAGCCACAAACCATTTAGGTAGTGTTAGTTATCTAGGTTTCATCCAAGAATTCTTGAAAGTATAAATCTCTTACTATGGATTGTAAATATGAGTTGTTTCATTTGACTAAGACTCAAAATAACAACAACTGCTAGATAGTTGTGTAGCATTAACTAATTAATTTTTTTTAGTAAACCTCATCCATATAAATATTATAATACAATCATGAACTTATTATACATCACATAATATAATTATCATAGTGTCACTCCATGATGCATCCATCCAATTTACATGCCTCTCCATAAATGTGAATACAAGAAATTAACACACCTATAAGTATATGAAGTACAACATCACTAGTTATTTAAAATTATGATAAAAATCCATAATTTAGTTGGACATTTATAATTTTACTGTATATATTCAATACTACCACAAGAATATATGGTGGACGTATAGTGAATCTAGTAATTTTTTTACATGGTGCATTCTGTAATACAGTTCAATGTAGTGTTGTCGTGTTCATTGTTTGATTGGTATCACATTTTGGTTCATTCAGATTAAATTTTTAAGATGGACTGATCTTAAATTTTATATTAGATGAAGCCAATGTAGTGGCCCCATAATTTTTATTTTTTAATGCAAGGAGTTTCATTTCTTGGTCATGATCATGGTCACCCTTCATGTTTCTCATAAGTAGGAAATTTCAATGCCATAAGGTGTGGCGGCAAGGGTCGAAATGATACCTCTAATACAAGAGGGTTATGAAAGACATATTATGAATCAAGTGGGTCATATTTGGATGCCTTTTAGGTGTTCTTATGAATGAGAGAATCTTTTTATTCTAATGCTTTAATCATTTGTAATGAGGATTGTGAAAAAGTCCCACCTTGGTTCAAAGTATTCATTGAAGTTGACATCAAGGGGGATGAATATATATTTCCACTCAATGTATGCTCAATGTTTGATGTGATTAATGGACATGAAAGAGGAACATCCTTATTCGTACTCAAGTGGTGATAAATAGAAGAAGTAAATCCATAATGATAAAAGGATTTAAACACTGTCACAATTTCATTGCAAATATTTTGACTATTTTATACAAGTCTAAATCTCTCTGAATATAGATAAGGTTCTATCCTCCAACCATAGGAATAAAAAGAAACCTTTTGCCATTTTCCAATATAAACCATTCCAATTTTTGTATACAAGTCCACCTCTAAATTAATTTTAATGGCATGGCATGCATATTAAGATTTGTTTATATATTCCACTTGAACTACAATCAAATGTTTATAAACACATTTCATACTTAATATAATTTTGACTACTTCATGTGCCCCTGATATTGAATTAAAAAATCACAAACCATTTAGATAGTGGTCGTTATCTAAGTTTCATCCAAGAATTCTTGAAAGTGTAGATCTCTAACTATGGCTTGTAAATATGAGTTATTTTGTTTGACTAAGACTCAAAATAGAAATAACTGCTAGATGGTTATGTAGCATTGAATAATTAATTTTTTTTAGTAAACCTCATCCATATGCATATTTAATAAAATCATGAACTAATTATACATCACATTATATAATTATCATAGTGTCACGCCATGATGCATCTATCCAATTTTCATGCCTCTCCATAAATGTGAATACAAGAAATTAACACACCTATAAGTATATGAAGTACATCACTAGTTATTTAAAATTATGATAAAAATCCATAATTTAGTTGGACATTGATAATTTTACTTTAGATATTCAATACTACCACAAGAAGATATGGTTGACGTATAGTGAATCTAGTAATTTTTTTACATGGTGCATTCTGTAATACAGTTCAATGTAGTGTTGTCATGTTCATTATTTGATTGGTATCACATTTTGGTTCATTCAGGTTAATTTTTTAAGATGGATTGATATTAAATTTTGTATTAGATGAATCCAATGTAATGGCCCCATACTTTATCTTTTTTAATGCAAGGAGTTTCATTTCTTGGTCATGATCATGGTCACCCTTCATGTTTCTCATAAGTAGGAAATTTCAATGCCATAAGGTGTGGCGGCAAGGGTCGAAATGATACCTCTAATACAAGAGGGTTATGCAAGACATATTATGAATCAAGTGGGCCATATTTGGATGCCTTTTAGGTGTTCTTCTGAATGAGAGAATATTTTTATTCTAATGCTTTAATCATTTGTAATGAAGATTGTGAAAAAGTCCCACCTTGGTTCAAAGTATTCATTGAAGTTGACATCAAGGGGGATGAATATATATTTCCACTCAATGTATGCTCAATGTTTGATGTGATTAATGGAAATGAAAGAGGAACATCCTTATTTCTATTCAAGTGGTGATAAATAGAAGAAGTAAATCCGTAATGATAAAAGGATTTAAACACTGTCACAATTTCATTGCAAATATTTTGACTATTTTATACAAGTCTAAATCTCTCTGAATCTAGATAAGGTTCTATCCTCCAACCATAGGAATAAAAAGAAACCATTTTCCATTTACCAAAATAAACCATTCCAATTTTTTTATACAAGTCCACCTCTAAATCAATTTTAATGGCATGGCATGCATATTAAGATTTGTTTATATATTCCACTTGAACTACAATCAAATGTTTATAAACACATTTCATACTTAATATAATTTTGACTACTTCATGTGCCCCTGATATTGAATTAAAAAATCACAAACCATTTAGATAGTGGTCGTTATCTAGGTTTCATCCAAGAATTCTTGAAAGTGTAGATCTTTAACTATGGCTTGTAAATATGAGTTATTTTGTTTGACTAAGACTCAAAATAGAAATAACTGCTAGATGGTTGTGTAGCATTGAATAATTAATTTTTTTAGTAAACCTCATCCATATGCATATTTTAATACAATAATGAACTAATTATACATCACATTATATAATTATCATAGTGTCACTCCATGATGCATCCATCCAATTTACATGCCTCTCCATAAATGTGAATACAAGAAATTAACACACCTATAAGTATATGAAGTACAACATCACTAGTTATTTAAAATTATGATAAAAATCCATAATTTAGTTGGACATTGATAATTTTACTGTAGATATTCAATACTACCACAAGAATATATGGTGGACATATAGTGAATCTAGTAATTTTTTTACATGGTGCATTCTGTAATACATTTCAATGTAGTGTTGTCGTGTTCATTGTTTGATTGGTATCACATTTTGGTTCATTCAGGTTAATTTTTTAAGATGGATTGATATTAAATTTTGTATTAAATGAAGCCAATGTAGTGGCCCCATACTTTATCTTTTTTAATGCAAGGAGTTTCATTTCTTGGTCATGATCATGGTCACCCTTCATGTTTCTCATAAGTAGGAAATTTCAATGCCATGAGGTGTGGTGGCAAGGGTTGAAATGATACCTCTAATACAAGAGGGTTATGCAAGACATATTATGAATCAAGTGGGCCATATTTGGATGCCTTTTAGGTGTTCTTCTGAATGAGATAATATTTTTATTCTAATGCTTTAATCATTTTTAATGAGGATTATGAAAAAGTCCCACCTTGGTTCAAAGTATTCATTGAAGTTGACATCAAGGGGGATGAATATATATTTCCACTCAATATACGCTAAATGTTTGATGTGATTAATGGACATGAAATAGGAACTTCCTTATTCATATTTAAGTGGTGATAAATAGAAGAAGTAAATCCATAATGATAAAAGGATTTAAACACTGTCACAGTTTCATTGCAAAAATTTTGACTATTTTATACAAGTCTAAATCTCTCTGAATCTAGATAAGGTTCTATCCTCCAACCATAGGAATAAAAAGAAACCTTTTGCCATTTACCAAAATAAACCATTCTAATTTTTGTATACAAGTCCACCTCTAAATCAATTTTAATGGCATGGCATGCATATTAAGATTTGTTTATATATTCCACTTGAACTACAATCAAATGTTTATAAACACATTTCATACTTAATATAATTTTGACTACTTCATGTGCCCCTGATATTGAATTAAAAAATCACAAACCATTTAGATAGTGGTCGTTATCTAGGTTTCATCCAAGAATTCTTGAAAGTGTAGATCTCTAACTATGGCTTGTAAATATGAGTTATTTTGTTTGACTAAGACTCAAAATAGAAATAACTGCTAGATGGTTGTGTAGCATTGAATAATTAATTTTTTTAGTAAACCTCATCCATATGCATATTTTAATACAATAATGAACTAATTATACATCACATTATATAATTATCATAGTGTCACTCCATGATGCATCCATTCAATTTTCATGCCTCTCCATAAATGCGAATACAAGAAATTAACACACCTATAAGTATATGAAGTACAACATCACTAGTTATTTAAAATTATGATAAAAATCCATAATTTAGTTTGACATTGATAATTTTACTTTAGATATTCAATACTACCACAAGAAGATATGGTGGACGTATTGTGAATCTAGTAATTTTTTTACATGGTGCATTATGTAATACATTTCAATGTAGTGTTGTCGTGTTCATTGTTTGATTGGTATCAAATTTTGGTTCATTTAGTTTAATTTTTTAATATGGATTGATATTAAATTTTGTAGTGGATGAAGCCAATGTAGTGGCCCCATACTTTATCTTGTTTAATTCAAGAAGTTTCATTTTTCGATCATGCTCAGGGTTACCCTTCATGTTTGTCATAAGTAGAAAATTTCAGGGCCATAAAGTATGGTGGCAAGGGTTGAAATGATGCCTATAATTCAAGAGGGTTATGAAAGACATATTTTGAATCAAGCGGGTCATATTTGGCTGCCTTTAAGGTGTTCTTCTCAATGAGAGAATATTTTTCCTCCAATGCTTTAATCATTTGTAATGAGGATTGTGAAGAAGTCCCACCATGGTTCAAAGTATTCATTGAAGTTGACATCAAGGGGGATGAATATATATTCCCACTTTATGTACGCTAAATGTTTGATGTGATAATGGACATGAAAGAGAAACATCCTTATTCATATTCAAGTGGTGATAAATAGAAGAAGTAAATCCATATTGACAAAAAGATTTAAACACTGTCACAATTCCATTATAAATATTTTGCCTATTTTCTACAAGTCTAAATCTCTCTGAATCTAGATAAGGTTCTATCCTCCAACCATAGGAATAACAAAAATACCTCTGACATTTGCCAAAATGAACCATGCCAATTTTTGTATACAATTCCACCTCTAAATCAATTTTAAATAACAACAATTATTAGATGGTTGTGTAGCATTGAGTAATTAATTTTTTTAGTAAACCTCATCCATATGCATTATTATTATAATATAATGAACCAATACATCACATAATATAAAAATTATTAATAATCATAGTGTCATTTTATCGTGCATCCATCCAATTTTCATGCCTCTCCATAAATGCGAATACAAGAAATTAACACACCTATAATTATATGAAGTACATCACTAGTTATTTAAAATTATGATAGGAAGCCATTAGTTCGGAATTGAAAATATTACTATAGATGCTCAATACTACCACAAGAAGATATGGTGGACATATGTGACCCATAAAAATTATCCATAATCCAATAAAGGCCAACCATATTCTATATGATTAGTGACATAGCAAGATAGAAATATTGAAGGATGTGATCGACTTCTTTTGATGACATATGCCTTATGATCAAATAATTTAAGGCTACGATTATATCTATGTGTAGAGTTTCAATAAAATAATGAAATTCAAATAATAATATGTATAAAATAATTATAACAAGGTCAAATGTATGTATGTATATAATTCTTAAAGGAATATAAAATGTTAACATGGGGGTTATTATGTAAAGAAATTTATTAAAACAAATCCATATTTACACTTAAACATAATTTACAATTTTGACTCACACCTCAGTAAGTTGTTGCATAAATGAAATCACATTAGCAATGCCTATGTCTACTCCTACCCGTATAGATGGAGGAGTCTCAAATGAGTTCAACAATGAAACAAATAAAATATCATCATTAGTTGATAACATATATAAAATTACATTCATATACATAAATGAAAACTTATAACATTCAAAATTACCTCTGTATATATAAACATCAACCAAGTAGTTGTAGTAATATATGAGCTACAAAATGGTTCATAATTTGGATAGGAAAAAGATGGTATTATATCCTATTACAACCTAAAAAATTACATATATATTATTTTAATTTGTTATTATGTAAAATAATTATTATCTTTTAAACACTATTTATAATTTAACATGTCCAACAAAAAAAATTATATGTCAAATTTAGAAGATACTTGAAAAGGTGCAGACGATATTTCTAAACCAAAAGTATGTTTCAAAAAATCATAAATGAACAAAAAAGACAATTATACTAGGAAGTGCTCTAATTTAAAATTATGGTCAACATAAGGCTTATGATATTGATTAACCCCATATATCTACCATTGCCAAATGCTAAAAATTATAAAATCTATGCTTATGATACTGGGTGTTGTGTTAATGCAGCTTTCACCGACATCCCAAAAACACTGTATGAGTGATTAACCCTCCAAAAATGACCCCAAAATGTAGTCTTAGTAATAAATCCATCAAAGATGACCTAAAAATGCTATTTCTATGACATCTATGTTTTGGGCTATGAAAAAGTGCAATGATATTTAGCCATCACATTTTTTGCAATGGGTTAATATCATATCATATATCCAATTAGAAACACCACCATATTTGGTTTACATCAAATCCTTCTCCTCATCTAATTTAAGTTCCAATGCATAAAGCACCATAGGATCTATATTAGTGTGGTCAAGTAGTAGTGTTAGTTAGACCATCTCCATGTCTAGTCTCATAAGCATTAATATGGAAAAATTGGCTTGTATGTTACACGAGGGTGTCAATAAGTGCCTTAAATGCATGTAAACTGTCAATCTCTACAACATCCTTCACTGTAGAGGGGATTGTCTTAGGCTAAAGTGGTTATTTGATAGAGATTCTTATAGGTTGATTAGGCACATATATGCACCCAACCTATCTTATTAAAAGCCTTTTTATTGGCCCTAAAACTCTTAATAATAAAATTAATAAAGAATTTCATTCAGGATATTAAACCTGCATTAAATTTTCCTCAAAAAATCTGAAGGAATCTCATTGTTGTTAAAAGGTGGGACATCATAACCATCCACCATTAGTCCTAAAAATTCTTTCTCATCAATGAATGGTGGCAGTAGTGGATTGGGAAATTTTTGAATTACATTTGAATTTGCACATTGGTTTTTGGATTAGTAAATAATGAGCATTTTTTCTTTTTTCCTTTTTTATCTCTCAAACTAACCACTAATAATTTAACATTCTCATGGTAGGAATTACATCTCTCTCTATAAGATTCTCATCTATCAATTTGACATGTTACCATTTAATCAAATTCACCTATAGTAAGGTAGGGATCTCGTGTTGGGGGATTGTTGATTATTTTTGAGGGGGTATTACTAAGAAATTGTAGGATTGTTTTTCTTAATTTACAGTCCTACGTTCTTCAAAAAAATGGTTTAACATACGTTGTTTAGAAAAATTAGGAGTATTTTACTTAAAAAAAAGTTGTTTGAAAATAAATAAATAAATATGATTAGATATAAAACTACAATTGGAAACAATGAATTCATATTATATGAAATAAAGAGTTTCTAACATTATATTACAAAAATTGTAGCTGATTATAGGTGTGATAATACATGCATCTTATAACTATATATTACAAAAAACTACCAACAAGACCACAATATACACAAGTCAAAAATGCCAACCAGTTTTCTCCATGGAAACTGATGAACACATCTCCAACTCACTTTATGGCATCTACAGGTAGAAATACCAAGAAACAAATCTCACAGTCAAACTTCAAAATTGAAGTTAGTAAGCAATTATTCTAGTTTAATAAACTGGAGAAATAAACTAAATAATTTGAGTGGAGAAATAAACTCATCGGGATAGATATTCATTGGCGCTAAATAAATTTTAACTTAATTTGAATCTATTCAACAAAAAAATTATGTATCACTAATTGAAATTATAGTTCAAAAGACCCCATGGTTAACTTAAATTTGATTGTCATTATCATGTCCCTTTTCCAAAAAATAATAGTATCTATTTTTAGTAAGTCTTGACGTTCAAAAATAGCAGATCAAGATCACATGATTACATTGGGAAATAATATTTAATTATTTAATATTGTATTGTTAGGATTAACTTCCAAATCCTAGAAAATAAATAACAATAAATATGTGCATGCATGAAATAAGGCATTGGGATTTAGTGGAGTAAAAAGTTAGATTTTTGGTGCATAGGAATCTTACCAATTGGAGTGTGGCTTTGTATGAGAGGATAATGATGGAGTTCCAAGGAAAATTTCTATATTATTCATTCATTCTTATCCTCAAGATAAGTGGGTCAAATTTGAGAAAGTTTATATTACCATGTTGGAGATATAATATGGAAATATTCTATTATTATTATTTTTTAACATTTTGTGACTGGCTCCCTAACGCTTATTTAAGATAATCAACCTCATCAGTGTGGGATCTATTGTTAACTTTGGATTTTCCTCACAAAGTTGTGTGTTTGTGTGTTGTTTTGAAGAATTGGAGAGTATGAATGGGATTCCCATGAGCTCCAAGTTATTTGAGGATGGGAGACCTTGAGTCATGGAGTAGCCTCATTCAGAGGCTACCATTGTGTAGAAGGTTGGAGATTTCATCAATGTTGTATGTAGGTTATCGTTGTGAATAGAGTTGCAGGTGTTGGTTTCAGATTTGTGGGTTTGATACAAAATATATTAGGGGTATTTGAAGTGTCAGGTCAAGGAATTACCATTTTCATTATGATATGTAATCAACTTATTAGTATGGTAGAATTATGTTGTGTTCTAGGTAGTTTTTGTGGTGCATGTGTGTGGAACTAGCAAGGGTTTTTTCCCAAACTTTGTATTTCAATTATTAACTATTTTGGGAGTCTGATTCAGTAATTTTAAATTATTTTGGACATATTTTAATATAATTAATATGCCATAGGTGTTGGTTTTGAGTATTTGTGATTTTCCATGAAAATTGTCAAAATATGGGTTTTTCTAGCAAGTGAAAAAAGGGCATTAATTATACAAGAATTATTCCCAGTACTAAATTTATTTTAGATCAGATATTTTGAAATTAAATATAGTGAGGAAACATGAAAGTGGTATCATATCCTTGATTCTGCCAGCCTGTAGGGTTTGAATGATTTATGTTTTCTAGTGAAAGAGAAAAAAGATATTACCTGTGGGAGTGAAAGAAAATAGCTAAAGGAAACCCAGTTGTAGAATGGATTACAAAGGAAAAGTAAGGGAAAGGAAAAGTGTCTAAATATGATGGTGAATTATTTATGAAAACATTATTGGATATCCAAAGAAACCAAAATAAAACTGTAGATAGCCTCCTTGAAACAAGATAAGTCATGAAAATGTTAGTGGAGAGCTTACAAGGTCTTGTCACTACACATGATAAAGGGAGTTATTCAAGGGAATATAGAAACATAAAGCATTATACCATAAAGCCTTTAAATCTCAAATTCCTTCTAGAAGAAGAAGAGTCTGAACTTGCACCCCTTGTTAACCTAGTGGAAGCTACAACAAGGGATTTAGCTTCAATACGAGCTACCTATAACAATCAAGATGAAGCATTTAGAAGTTCAGTCCATTTTGGTGAGTACAATAACATGATGAATTATATGCTGCCAAAAATAGGGTTTAAAAAACATATATATCATAGTGGGAAAGAACTCAGGAGCAAGATAGGCAAATTACAATCTCCAATTTTTTATGGGAGTGACAAAATTTCTGCAAGGGATTGGCTTAAAAAACTACAAAATTTATTCAATCTCAACCCTATGAAGGAAAAATATGCAATCAAATATGATAATATATATCTTAAAGGATTTTCATATGATTTTTGGGACCATATAATGACCACCTAAGGCCATGGCTGATCTGAGTAACAATTTAGGCGATACTTTAGGTGACGGTTCTACCCTAATTGATGACAAAACTTCTGGGAGCCATAACTTTTACACCATAGCTCCGATTGAATCCCCATTTGAACCATTGGAAAGATAAGAATGAGAAAAACATGGTGAGATGGCACAATATTTTATCTATGGGTTTTAACCCCTGAAAACCTAATAGAAGTGCCCCAAATTTCAATTTTAGTAGTGTAGTCTAAAAATAGTAATTCCTCAAATTTTATATTATTGTAAATCATGGAAGTCAACCACTTAATGTATCTCAAGATTGGTGACATTACACATCCTCTTCCTACCTTAAAAATATGTATAAATGAAGATGTAACCTAAAATTCAAATCAAACATCTCTTCCCATAGATAAGCATATGTTTGTATTTGTAATCTTGAGTAATAAAACATCTCTTCTTTGGAGTGAGTTTCAATTTTTTTGGTAATCACACCATTTCCCAGTTTTCCCCTACTGGGGTTTCTTATATTGAAACTCCTTTTACTTCCAATTTCAGCCTTGTGTTTGACCTTCCTTGTCACTTTTTCCATTTTGAAGGCTGGCTCTTTGTATTCTTTCTTCCATGCTTTTGCTCAATCTTCACTACGAACTTGTATGCCTCACTAAGGGTTTCTAAATTAAAGAGTTCCATTTCACCCCATATGTACCATTGTATTCCACCATGATATTTGAGAGTCTTATGTTTCTCACATTCTTTGATGCCCAATCTTGTAGATAGATAATGAAAAATATCAATGAAATTTTGAACAGATTGGTCCTTACCTTGGTGAAGTTGTTGCCACTATATGTATAGATCATCATATGCTCCAATGGGATAGTATTTTTATTTTACCACTTCCATGAAATCATCCTAGGTAGGTTCCACCTCAAGGCCAATGGGATAGTATTTTTCATGAGCAATGATGCTTTCAAAAGAGCAATAGTGATCTTTTCTCCATCGGTGAATTTATTTATAAAAAAGTAGGAAGATAATTGATCCAACCAATTTTATACTGCATCAGTATTGATTTTACCTTCAAATTTAGGGATATAAAAATTCACATAAACCTTGAAGGGTGTTGAGGAACTAAAAGGATGTTCCATGGATGAGGAGCCAGGAAGTGCAGATGATGAGCCCAAATTTCCCATCGAGATTTGTTGGAGAATTTGGGTAAATTATTGCAACATCTAAACTTTTTGCATTAGAGGGATTAATTCACCATTTTTTTGAAGGGATCAGATGTCTCAGTTCTATCCACCATTTGAGGTCATTTGGAGTGAATAGGTGGATAGTTTGGAAGCTCTGTTGTTTTCCACCCAAGCTTCTTGTAGCCTGACCTCATCCTCAGGATCATACACTCTCAAGACAAAACCACTCTGATACCACTGATCTAAAACTTAGAAGTTTTGATTGAAATATATTTCAAGAACATGAAAATAACACAGTAATAATAATTTCTATGAGAAGATTTGTTTTATTAATCAAGATTGTAAATACAAACATATGCTTATCTCTAGGAAGAGATGTTTGATTTCCATTTTAGGTTACATTTTCATTTATACACATTTTCAAGGTAAGAGGAGGATGTGGAAGGTAACCAATATCAAGGGATATTAAGTGGTTTGACTTCCATGATTTACAACAATACATAGTTCAAGGAATTATTGTTTTTAAAAACTTACTATTTTTAGACTGCACTACTAAAATTGAAATTTGGGGAACTTCTATTGGGTTTTTAGGGGTCAAAACCCACTAAGAAAATCAATATGCCATTTCACCATGTTTTCCTCATTCTTATCTTTCTAATCATTCAAATTGGGAGTCAATCAGAGCTATGGTGCAAAAGTTATGGCTCTTGGCAGTTCCATCATCAATTAGGGTAGAACCGTCGCCCGAATTGTTGCCCGGATCAACCATGGCTAGGTAAAATAATTTGAAGATTTTAGTCAAAATTAATAGATATATTTGATCTTTATAAATGAGGAAGAGGATTATGGAGAGTTTTCAAAAATTAAATAGACATCGACAGTCAATGCATATGTATATGAATTTCAAAAAATTGTAGTGATGGTACCTGATATTTTAGAGAAGAGAATGACATACATCTTCCTTGAATGGATTGGAGAACCATTTAGGGGTTTTGTCAAAGTTTTTCCACCTCTCACTCTATAAGAATCAATAATAATAATTTTACAACTCAAACCCTCTATTCCAAAGAAAACTATAACTTACCCACCGAAGGGTTCTACCCCATGGCAACAAAAAGGTCCTTTTTAGAAGAAAACTTTTTTGCCTCCTATCCAAAAGAGTATAACACTAGTAGCCACTAAGAAGATAGATGAAGAAGAAAATAAATAACTAAGGATAAAAAATCTTTGTTATATTTGTATAGAATCATGGCTTCCAAGACACAAATGTATGGGCAAAGGGAGAGTGCACTTCATTAAGGTTGTTTCAGATCTCGATTCAAATAAATATTTTCATGATCCAGAAGACTCCATTCAAGAAGAAGAGGAAAAATAAATCACCAAAGGAAGTTCTTTGGTAGCCTTATTTGGAGCTCCTAGATACCATCTATTTAGGGTTTATAGAATCATAGCTGAGTAAAGAGTGACACTAATAATTGATAGGGGGAACCCACAACTTCATTGATGAAGGTTTGGTGCTAAATAGAGGATTGAAAACAAAAGAGTTTGAAGGGTTTAATGTTATAGTTGTAGATGGATTCACCATGCCTTGTAAAAGGGTGATCAAACAACTTGATATTACAATGGGTGATCACATGATTAGTGATGAATTTTATGTTTTTGGTATGGGAGAGACTAATGTGGTATTGGGAATTTAGTGGTTGCATTCCATTGGGGGATATTAGCAAAACCATCAGACTATAGAGTTTAAGTTCCAATTGAATGGAAAAGAAATTTTTTGGAGAGACCTATCCAATGGAGCCCTGAGGGTGATGATTGAAAATAAGATGGAGAGGACCTTTTAGAAAGGATGGGTAGCATGGGAAGCAAATATTTTGATTCATCTTGCAAAATTCTCTAAAGGACAAGGTAAATTGCCTTTTGAAATTCAATTTTTTTGGGATAAAAATAGTGTAGTTTTCAATGATATGCCCTAGGATTACCATTAGATAGAGGTTTCAAAAATGTAATTGAGTTAGAGAAGGATGTTAAACCTATAATAAACACGCAATATAGACACCCATAGGCCTACAAAGAAGAAATATTGAAAACTATCAAGGAGTTGTTGGACATGGATTTCATCAGACCCAACTTTACCCTGTTCACATCATCTGTAGTGCTAGTGAATAAAAAATATGGCACCGTGAGAATGTGTAAAGATTATAATGAAATGAATAATAAAAAAATTAAGAACTAGTATCCCATTTCAAGAATATATGAGCTCAAAGATGATTTGAATGGGGCAATGCATTTTTAAAAAATTGATCTGAGATCAGGATATCATCAAATCCAAATGAGTGAAAAAGATGTGGAGAAAATAACTCTCTGATGCCACTATGATAATTTTGAGTTCTTGGTCATGCCATTCAGCCTTACCAATGCTCTAAAAACATTATAATATTGCATGAACAAGGTATTTAGTGGACAAATTAGAAATTTTATCTTGGGAATTTTTGATGATATCTTAATTTACCACAAAACATGGAAAGAACATCTAGAACATTTAGACACAATTTTGGGCATTCTTGAGCAACATTCCTTCTATGATAAGATGTATAAATGTGATATTGGGTTGATGGAAATTTTTTACTTGGGACACATTATCAGTGCTAAAGGGGTTCAGGTAGGCCATAAAAAATTCAAGCAATCTTAGATTGGCCTCCTCTGACCAATCTAACACAACTGAAAGGGTTCCTTGGATTATGTTGCTACTACCAAATATTTGTTAAGGGATTCTCATAGCTTTATATTCCATTAACTTATTTGAAAATGAAAGGAGAATTTACATGGACAAAAGAGGAAGATAAGAATTTTGACAAATTCAAAGGGGTAATGAGCTCATGCCTAGTGCTGGTAATTCTTGATTTTTATTTACTTTTGTGGTTGAATGTGATGCATCAAGAGAGGGTATAGGAGCTATCCTAACTCAAAAGGGGCACCCAATCACATTAGAAAGCATGAAATTGAATACATTAGAGAAGGCATATTCCATCTATGATAAGGAAATGTTGGTGAACATGCATGCACTTGAAAAATTTAGATAGTACTTGGTGTGTGGGAAGTTTGTGGTTAATACTGACCACAATAGTCTTAAGTTTTTCCTAAATCAAAAGAATCTAAATGACCATCAATATAATTGGGTAAGTAAATTACAAGAATATTATTTTGAAATTGAATATATGAAAGGGAAGAAAAATGTAGCAACTGATGCACTTTCTAGGAAGCCCACTTTATGTTACTTATCCACTATTTCTGTTGATTGGAAAATTTCTATAATCTCATAATATGAAAAGAACTTATTTGCCACTAATATTCTAGATGAGATGGTGGAAGATGTTAGGTATACCATAGTGTATGGGTTGATTTATTACAAAAATAAAATTTTGTTGGTACCAAAATCTAAGATCAAGGAGAAGATTTTGAGAGCTTTTCATGATACACCAATAGCCAATCATAAAAGGGTACTACAAGACTTATAGGTAGATCCAAGAGAGATTTACATGGAAAGGGTTAAAGGAAGATGTACTCAAACACATTAAGGAATGGGTTACATGCCAACAAAATAAAGATGAGTAGATTTTACCTACACGTCTACTCCAACCGCTACCCATCCCTAAACAGAAGTGGGAAAGTGTCTCTATGGACTTCATTATGAGATTGCCTAAGGTTCAAGGTAAGGAATGTATTTATGTAGTGGTTGATCAGTTGACAAAGTATGCACATTTGTTTCTAGTCTCATCAGAGTTCAAATCATCACAAGTGGCATAATTATTATTTAAGGAGATTTTTAGATTACATGGGCTACCCAAGAATATTATCAATGATCAGGATGCTCGATTCCTTAGCTCTTTCTGGAAAGAAATCTTCCAATTAACACATACTAAACTCACACCCAACATGAGTTATCATCCATAGATGGATGGTCAAATATAAATAGTAAATAAGTGGGTTGAAGGATATTTGAGAAATTATGTCTCAAGTCAACAAATTGCTTGGGTAAAATGGATGCATCTTGGAGAGTACTGCTAAAACACCTATCACCATATGTCTATTGGTATGGCCCCTTTTTGTGATATTTATGGATATGATGCACCTTCTTTTATTGATCTACTATGCTTAGATAATAGATTCCTAATAGCAAGTGATTTTATCAAACAAAGTCAAGATATCTTGAGGTCACTCAAAGATAATTTATAGCATGTACAAGCCCAACATAAAGTATATATAGATAAGAAGAGAACATAAAGAGTCTTTGAAGTGGGAGATATGGTCTTTGTTATATTGTAGCCATATAAACAAAGTTCATTTAAGAGGAATGGAGAAGAAAAACTCAAACCCAAGTACTATGGACCCTACAAAATCATCAAAAGGGTTGGAGATGTAGCTTATGAGTTAGAACTTCCACTAGAAAGCAAGGTACACAATGTCTTCCATGTTTCATGTTTGAAAAAAGCACTTGGGAAATGAATGGTATCCTCATCATAATTAAAACCATTGTATAATAAAGGAAAACTAATTTTGATCCCTAAATAAGTGTTGGAAAGAAGGGATAAAAAGTTAATAAATAGAAGCCTTTCAGAATATATGATGAAGTGGAAAAATCTACCAATAGAGGATGTAACTTGGGAAGAGCCTGAGATATTTGAGAATCTTGATGTTATTTGCTTGAGGACAAGCAAAGTCTAGGAGGGATGAATTTTCATGTCCTCTTTCCAAAAATAGTATTATTTATTGTTAGTAAGTCTTGATGTCCAAAAATAGCAGATCGAGATCACATGATTACATTGAGAAATAATATTTATTTATTTAATATTATATTGTTAGAAGCAACTTCCAAATCCTAGAAAATAAATAATAAATATGTGCATGCATGAAATAAGACATTGGGATTTAGTGGAGTAAAAAAGACATATTTCTAGTGCATGGGAATCTTACGAATTGGAGCATGGCTTTCTATAAGAGGATAATGATAGAGTTCCAAGGAAACTTTTTATTTTATTATTTCATTCTTATCCTCAAGATAAGTGGGTCAAATTTGGAAAATTTTATATTACCCATGTTGGATATAGAATATGGAAATATTTTATTATTATTATTTGTTAACATTTTGTGACTGGATCCCTAATGCTTATTTAAGACAATCAACCTCATCAGTGTGGGATCTATTGTTAACTTTGGATTTTCCTCATAGAGTTATGTGCTTGTGTGTTGTTTTCAAATTTGGAGACTTGTGAATGGGATTTCTATGAGCTCAAAGTTATTTTAGGATGGGAGACCTTGAATCATGGAGTAGCTTCATTCAGAAGCTACCATTATGCAGAAGGTTGGAGATTTCAACAGTGTTGTATGCAGGGTATCATTGTGAATAGAGTTGTAGGTGTTGGTTTCGGATTTGTGAGTTCGATAAAGAATATATCAGGTGTATTTAGAGTTTGAGGTCAGGTTATTTCAATTTTCCTTATGATATGTAAGCAACTTATTAGTATGGTAAAATTATGTTGTGTTCTGGGTAGTCTTTATGATGCATGTGTGTGGAACTAGTAAGGGTTTTGCCCAAATTTTGTATTTTAGTCCCGAACTATTTTAGGAGTCTAATTCAGTAATTTGTAATTTTTTTGGCCATAATTTAATATAATTGAGGTGCCATAGGTGTTGGTTTTTAGTATTTGTGATTTTTCATGAAAATTTTCAAAATTTGAGTTTTTCTAGCAAGTGAAAAATGGGCATAAATTATACAAGAATTGCTCCTAATACTAAATTTGTTTCAGATTGGATATTTTAGAATTAAATATAGTGAGGTCACATGACAGTCATTTTTAAAAGTAGATCAAAGATTTTTTTGTAAAATTTTTATGTAATTTAACAGTTCATAGATGTTTTATAACCAAGTTTGATGGGCTACAAAATTAATCATTCACGTTACATAAAATTTGATTGTCTGTCTACTTTACTGTCAACTGTGACATGCTGAGTGTTGTTTGCAACATCAAATTTAATGCTTCATGGTATATTATTTTAAATTCATGATATATGATTACAAATTTTAATTTAATTTCTACCAAATATTAAAGTTTGATATATTTGCTCTTTGAAGTAATCTAACTCATCTGCTATGCACATGGTAAAATACAACAAAGTTTTAAATCCGTACTAGTGAGTATATTTTTGAACCCATAATGTTCAATGAAATAGAAACTCAACCCATTTTCATGTTACACAGTATTATATAATACATTAAAGGCATAAAAATTCATTTAATTTTGTTAAAAATTTAATATTATTTTTGTACTATTAAAATTATATAGAAATACAATTTCTATAATCTTGATAAATATATATTTTTTTTATTCTTGTATTGAAATATTTTTTTCAAGAGTAAAGTTGTTTGGATTACAATTTCCTATTTAAATTTAATTGATTTTACATGGATGTTATTTGACCACTTATTTTTGAATTGTCATTTTGTAAAGTAAAACATAGATTCATTTGTATAATTTGTATGTAATTTAACAATTCATAGAATTTTTATAAAAAAAATTGAAAGGCTAAAAAATAATCATTTTCATTACTTGAAATTAATTGATTATCTATTTGCTTTACTGGCCACTGTCCTATACCAAGTGTCGTCTGCAACACTAATTTTACTACTTAGTGATACATGATTTAACCTTCATGATACATGACAACAATTTTTAATTTAATGTCCATTACCTAATAAACATTATTAATGTTTAATATATTTACTCTTCGAAGTAATCTACCTCATCTGCTACACACATGGTGAAACATCACATAGTTTTAAATCCGTACATGTGATTGCATTTTTTACCTCATAATGTTAAATGAAGTAGAAACTCAACCCATTTTTATGTTACGTGGCATTATACAATATGTTAAAGGCATAAAAATTCATTTAATTTTGTTAAAAATATAATATTATTTCTATACTATTAACAATATAGAGATGCATTGAAATATATTATATTGAAATATATAATATTGCTTTGTAACTTTTATTAACATATATATTATATGATATAATAATATTTATTAATATTAAAATATATTTTATAAAATATATAATTTATATATAATTAATTAGTTTACTATATAAAAATATTATGATATATATTATATGTCAATATTTATTTGATAACTAATATAATTTGTGTGTGTGTTGGTAAGAGGGGTTATGTGAAGTGAAAGAGTGCAAATCGAAAATTAAACCTACTAGTTACTCGAAACCCATGAAAATTTAAAAATAATTTCATTTAAAGTAATTGTGGGCACAAACCTATCGAGATATGAATCACCATGTAATGTTTTAGTCTACGATGGCTTGCATTCTTCATGTAAGAGATAACCTATCAGCACAATCTCTATGTTAAAATTTCAACTCCATTGGTTTCGATCAGGGGGCATCTGTATTCACTAGATAAGGAGTTTAGTTATGGGTAATCATGTTTTGTATTGGTGAATGCAATAAATAAATTACTTTTGTTACAATGGAATTAAAAAAATTAGAAGTGACTAAGAAGAATTTTAGGTTTAGAAATATGATAAAAATTTAAAGTGGACATATATCTTCGAAAGACACCATCTATTCCAATGTGTATGCCTACTATTATACCACCACCACTTATTTATCCTAAAGATATTAATAATTGATAATGTTACATCTTCAAAAAATGTGGATTAAACTTTACTTATTATGCAAGAGCCTATTATTTATAAATCATTACCATCGGTTCCAAAGTTCCATAATGATAATTTTACTTCTATTTCCATATTTGAACTTCTATAATTTTTATTGTATGGTCTTGTAGCAGACTATTGAACATTTTTTAATTCTAATTATCCCCTAGATGTGATCCAAAACCCATGGTAGGAGACCCATCAAGTATAATTTGTTGCGACGACCCTGTTACTATTTTATTAGAATGAAATTCCCTAAATTATACAAATATACATAGTAAGTAATCTGAGGTAGACTGCTTATGCCCTCACATAACCATAATTTAGATAAGCACACAAAATATTTTTCCAAGAGGTCTTTGAGTTACTAGGTACAATTTTGTGTCACTTATTTTAATTACCATTTTAAATTCAAGAAAGGTTACTCACCCTCATAGGTATTTGAATTGGTGAATTAAATTATCTCAAAGGTATTCCAGAGGGGGCTAAAAATTAATGATTAAAATCTCTATTAGACAATTTGCTTATGTAACATCATAAAAATATGGATGAAACTCTACTTATTATGCAAGAGCCTATTATTTCTAAATTATTACCATCAGTTCTAAAGTTTCATGATAATTTTACTTCTATTTCCATATTTAAACTTCTATAATTTTCATTATATGTCTTGTAGTGGATTATTGAACATTTTCTAATTTTGATGATCCCTTATATGTGATCCAAAACCCATGGTAGGAGACCCATCAAGTGTAATTTTTTGGGACTCATATAAGTCAGGGATTGACCAAACATGCTCAGGGGTTGCTTACAAGTGTAGGGAGAAATATGAGTTAAAACTTAGCTAACTTTTTAATAAGAAGCAGCAGAGGCTTTGTGAATCTAGTAATTTTTTTGTGTGATGCATTTTATAATATAGCTCATTTTGGCATCGTCATGTTTACTTTTTGATTGGTATCACATTTTGGTTCATTTGGATTAACATTGTAAGATGGATTGATTTTTAAATTTTATGTATTGGATGAGGCTAATGTAGTGGCCCCAAACTTTACTAGCTTGTTTAATAGGAGTTTCATTTCTCGATCATGCTTAGGGTCACCCAATTTTTTCTCATAAATAGGAAATTTCAGTGCCACAAAATGTGGTGGTAAGGGATGAAATTATACCTCTAATGTAAGAGGGTTATGCAAGACATATTGTGAATCAAGCACATAATTTGGATACTTTTTAGGTGTTCTCAATGAGACATTTTTTTCCTCCAAAACTTTAATCATTTGTAATGAGGATTGTGAAAAAGCCCCACCTTGGTTCCTTTACCTTGATTTACAATATTTTATCTCAAATAAAAATCTATATCTAAAGACATCTATAAAAGGATTCAAGTATAATATATAATAATATATGGAAATCTATTTACAAATATACTATATAAATAGAAAGTGTTCTTGTGATAGTTGGAAATTATCTTGGTCATCATAGAATGGACCAATCAGTCATCAAAATGCTTTAGAAATGTTTTCCAAATGAGTCGGTAGTTGAAAATAGAATTGATCATCTTGGGATATACCAATTAATCATCAAAATGCCCTTGAAAAGCTTCTTAAATGAGTATGTTGCTATTTTATTTGAATGAAATTCCCTAAATCATATAAATCTACATTTAAATATAGTCTATAAATAGAAAGTCTATATATAGAAATACTATATATAATAAGTGTTTTGAGGTGGTTAAAAATGACGTTGATCATCTTGAGATGTACCGGTTTATAGTAATCTAAATCTACTCAAACATCAAATTACCTAAGTAATATCTAGAGCCATTAGAACTAAATATAATATATGAATTCACAATTCAAATCAATATTATAGTCCTAAAGTGAAATGCTCTAATTCATAATTAAACGGAATATGAAAATAAGAGGATTGGATTGATTACCTTAGACTCAGAATTTTGACATTATATTGGCATGATTATGGACTGTTGATGATGGATTAGATTAGCATGGAGACTCTTGATCGCTTTAATAATTGGATATGGATTTGCTAGATGATTTATAGTTAGCTCTAATGGAGGAATGGATTTTTTTAAATAGAAAGAGGAGGGAAGGATCAATGGTTGATATTCAAAGTTGGTTTAGGGAGATCATAGGTTAGGGATTATTCTTGGAAGCCTCTAAATTTAGAGGTTTCTAAAGAAAAGGGGTGAGAATAGAGAGAATTATAGAATTGAAATTTTTTAGAATACTCTTAGAGAATAATTAAAATTAGGTAGGGGATTAGATAGGTATTAGATGGGTGATTAGGGACTAGGGGTGTAGGAGATCCTAAAAATAGGTTAGTTTAGGTGGGTAAGTGGGTCATGGGAATTTAAAATTCACAAATAATAGATAAGTGAGGATTAGGATAAGATAATAGAGATTTAGGATAATTAATTGATTGGTGGGTATGGATAAGGTTAGTAGATGAAAAATAATGAAGGGGGACATTAGATAAATAAATAGAAAGGGGTGATAAATTAGTGGGATGAAAGGGGATAAATTACATAAGCGGAATTAATATCAACTAATAATAATATTAGTGATGTTAAATAGAGCGAGCAAATTTAGATGCATATATATAGGGATGTACCAGTTAATGGTCAAAATGCCCTTGAAAAGCTTCCCAAAAGATATAATTAAATCTTGTGTTTCATCAATAATATAATTTATATAATCTTGATAAATGAAGTTTTTGTGATACTTGTATTGAAATAATTTTTTAAGAGTAAAGTTGATTGGCCTATAGTTTCCTATTTAAATTCAATTGATTTCACATGTATGTGATTTGGCCATGTATTTTTGACCCCAATATTAGGATTCAAAGTTGAAGTACTTGTGTTATTCGCTGAAATGTTTAACCCTAACTCTACATTGAGATATCACAAATCTTGCTGTCATGAATGAAAATTTAATGTTTATAGATTGGTATGGTGTAGACTAATTATGCCCTCCCATAACCATATTTTAGATAACCCCACAAAATAAATTCTTAAGTCTAGGTCTTTGAGTTACTAGGTATGATTTTGCGTCACTTATTTTAATTACCATTTTGGGGTCGAATTTATCTCCAAATATTAGTTTGTAAATTAAAGAAAGGAGACTCACTCTCATAAGTATTTGAATCGATGAATTAAATTATCTCAAATGTATTCTATGGGGGCTAAAAATTAAGGAATAAAATCCCTATTAGACAATTTAATCATGTAGTTTAATGAACATATATAAATAAACTTTTTTAATTAGAATAATTATAATAAACAATAAAAATTTGTAAATATTTTTATATTCAAAAACTATCTAAGTTTATTATTTATTTTTATTTAAACCTTTAAATATTTTTATTAAATAATGCACATTGTTCAAATCTTTAATATGTTTAAATCTATAAATATTTTTTAAAATAATTTTATATGTTACAAATTTTTATATAAGCTTTTAAATTATTATAGAATTAAAAATTCTTGTGTGCTTTAAAATTAGGTTTAAATTTATCTTTTTTTCTAATTTTTTCTCTCAGTTTTTCTCTCTCCCTTTATAAGGTCGAAAAACATTCTTTTATTGACTGTTAGGTTAACTGTAGCATTAGTGGTGAAAGCATTGACCCCATTTTTCACTGTCATTTTTGCAGGTCCTTTTTGTCAAGTATTTAATCTATTTAATGTATTATTTTATTGTATCTAAAATGTGTGATTTGTTTGGCTTGACATGACCCTTTTATTCATTGTTTACTGCTTTAAATTATGAAATTGTTGAGATTCAGATAGACCTAGAATTTTGTTATGAAATGGTTGAGATAATGAAATGATAGAGATTAGGATTGTTTGGTGCTTACTTTTATTCAATAGGGACCTAAATGGTGAATGTGAGGGGAAATCAGACATTTTTATTATCTGTAAGCAAATAATCATAATAAACAAATGTCATGATATGAGATGGTTTCAATGGTTCCACCCTGTCTCTATCTCTGTGCATCATTTGTCTGTTGGCTCTGTTCAGGATATTGCAAATTATTTTCATTTTAGACTAAGTTGAAAAGTCATTTTTTAGCCTATTTAATGTTATTATTATTTGAGTTGATTTTATTCTATTTTAGACTAAATTGAAAAGTCATTTTTTGGGGTGGTGAAATTTTCCCTCATGCCACATCATAAACTTTAATGAATGAATTATTTTATAACACCTAGCATTATTATTTGCAGTGGTGAAATTTTCCCTCATGCTTTGATATTATTGGGTAGAGGGGTCCCATGCATAATTATATTAAAAAATTATTTATAAAGTATTTTCACCTTAAAAATAGGAGCAACTACTATTTAGGGAGAGGTTTTTGAGGAGTGGGAAGCAATATGGGATTGAAGATTTGTATGGCTACTCCTTTTTTTTGGTTGCCATCTATCATTTGCATCAAATCAATTTTTTATTTTTTTTAAAACAAAATTTTTGTAGTAAAATGCTCCTAATTTCTCTCAGTAGCATGTATTACATATAATTTTTATAGTCTTCGGAGCACATCCATGTTTCTTCAGAGCATCCTGTACAGGTCTTCGGATCACCTTGTATAGGTCTTCAAAGCATTTCTAGACTTCTTCAAAACATTCTATGTATGCATTTAGAGTACACCCAAATCATATTTAGAGAAATTATAGAGCATCTTTGGAGTGTTTTTAGAGTGTTCAATCTTCAAAACTTGCTTGTTGAATTTTCAAAATTGTAGCTGAAAGAGTTTTCAAAACTATGTGATTCCTTCTCAAAATTATCCCATCATTGGGATGTGTTGCTATACTCAAAATGAATCCATCTTTGGGATGTGTTTTTTTACTCAAAACTATGTTATTCATCCAATTTAGACACAATAACAAAGTAAATAATCAACAATAAATTACATACAAACAAAGAACAAATTGCATTCATATCGTACTTAGATCAAACTTTAACTATTAAATGCAATACAATATATAACCAAAGGTAACACTTTATGGATAGTTTATATAAATATGATGAGCTATATGAAATGATCATCATTTCTCCCACATATTTTACCTTCTGAAAATCCTCTTGTAAAGAAGTGGGATGACTGATCCTTAATCTAAATTTTTTGAGTCAAACCTTTGACTCAGATCATAAACTTTAAAATGATGTCCCTAGTCACAGTGGCCCCTTGGCAAGAATCCAAGATCTATAACAAATTTATGTAACTAGGTTTTAAATTCAACTTCTACTTGATAAATAAAACACCACCATGGATATAGAGGACACATAAAATTTATCCCAATCTAGACATTTGAACCTATATCCTCTAAGAGCTGAGTGATTAGCTGGCAAACTGCTTTGGCTCTTCTTAGAATCCATCTAATATTGGTGGGGATTAGGAATTCCATGCACTTGAACTCAAAATATAATGATTCCCAACTAAAAAAACTTGTATTGATAACATTAACTTGAAAATATTTTAGTCATGAAAACTACCCAGTGCACAAATTCTATGTTTCCAGATGCTAAATCAGCCTATACAACACTTTTCAAACATCATTATGCAAGATCAAATCAAGTCAAATCACCTTCAAATTTTACATGATGGTAGCCAAATGTGAGGGTAAAACAAGTCTCAAAAAAATTCTCTCATGTCAAAATGTGTATTTATGAAATTTAGGTTTTGAGCTGATTTTTACTTGGTTAATTTTTTGTGTTTTCAATTTTCAGATCTTACCAGTGCACACGTGTCAAGCTCATTTTATCAATAGTAAAGGAGGTCAAATGTTGTTCAAATTTTGTCATGGTGATAGATAAATGTCATTATAGTAAAATGGAAAAGATAGTGCACACATATTAGATATAATGTGTGGAATGTGTAGTTATGAAAATTAGCTTTTGTATTGATTTTTACTTAAGTCATTTTCTACATCTCCTAGTTGCTAAATCTGCCCAGTGAGAAATTTTGATTCCTCTTTCCATAAGATCAAATGGAGTCTAAATTCTATGATTTTTTTTATGATTTTAACTTGATGGTATGATAAGGTAATGCATTTTGTTTTGTAGCTACATGAGCTTCCAGTGAAAATTTATGATGGTGTGAAGTGACCCTTCTGGGAAGGTTTATCACTCGGCCAAATTTTCACTAGAAAAAACTCAGAGGGAAGGTCATATGGGTTATTTTAATCTATTCAAAAAAATAAAAATACATTGTTAAATATATTTTCAAGATATTTCTATAAATATAAGATATGATGGATTTTGTTCATTTATTACTCTACAATTTTCCATTTTTCCATGTTCTGAAGGTGCTTGTGTAACTGCATGTTGGTTTTAGCCATATATTTTGATATACAGATCCATTTTTTATACCATTTATAGTTTTGGAAATATTAATTCTTCCTCTTTGTAATTATGTTGATTTTAAATTAGAGAAATATATGATCAAAATTGTTAATATCATAGTTATAATGTTATGTTGATTTGATAAGCCTTCATAAAGTGTTTAGAGGCTTCTAGAAGACCAAGGGAGAGATGTGAGAAATTTGGAAAGTGGGAGAGGTTAAGTGAAAAAAGGATGGAAGTAAAACCATTTAATAAGCCTTATATAAGAATTAAAACTTTATCCATGTAGGATGACATCACTCAAGTCATCATCCATTTTCCCCTCTTCTGTCTTCCATTTTCTTTTATATATCTCTCATTTTTCTCATTGTAAGATGCTACTTAATATTATCGTATGGCTTAGCCATGCCCATTTTGTAATTAAAACACCTCTTGGTATAAATATATGAGTTCATTTACCTTTCTATATGATTTTATCTTATGTTTAGTTGAGTTTATACATGAATACTTAATGAAGGATCTCTCTTTCTTGGTGTTTGTCCTCTCTCTTGCCTCTATACAAGATGGTTTTATGTTTGTAGGTCTTAGGATGTGTTATATCAATCATGAGGTGAAGATAGGCTATGGATATGATCATCCCTTCCTCTTTTCTCTTATTTCCTTGAGGCTTCTTAAGAAACACTTATGCAACGAGCTAGTTATGGAGTTTGTGTGAGTGTATGAGTTCTTGGATATCATATGTGTGTATCTCAAAGCAATGAGGAGTGTCAAAGATTGGTGTATCACCTAATTTTATTTTTAATCATCCCTTTCTCCTCTTTCTAAATTTTTTCTTTGGTAATCAATAGTTTAGATTAGTTTGCTAAGAGCCTAATTGATATACCTAGTGATAGGCTATCGTTATACCTCTCATTTAATCAATCAATAGATTGGTATCATTTTCAACTAGGATAGTGTTTGATGACTATTTTTAATGAGAACATTTGGTATTGGAGTTATATAATTCACTATTTAGGGGGTTTTACTTTTGTTATGCTTTCTAAATCCTAAAAATAGTAAATAGAACTCTAACTCTAGTTTGAAGGAAAGTAAATCTATATTGTTTGTTAATCATTCACACTATCAACATATAAAACTTAAACATCCAAAAATTAAAAATACAAAACTTTTAAGTAAGAACTTAACAACTCCCTGGAATGAGAAGGAGATGTGTATTTAAACTCATCTCAGCATCTATTCACAAAATATAAAATCTTTGTGATCTTAACACCAAAATATGTTTATTTAAAATTTAGACATTCTAGGAGTCAAATCCCATGCTTCTAGGAAGGTGTTGGAACTTACTTAATAATCATAAAAAAGAAATAACTAATATAAACTGAAGATACTTATCTAATTTATAAAATAAAAGATACAAATATATCCAAACTATTTTAATCCATTACCATGAATGGTAATTTCTAAAATAAGACATCTACATATAAAAAATCTATTTATAAATATTCACATAACTACTATTTTGAGTAGTAGGATCCAACTGGTCTTAGAAGCACATCCATGTATCTTCAAAGCACCCTATATAGGTCTTCAAAGCATTCCTAGACTTCTTCAGAGAATCTTGTGTATGTCTTTAGAGCACACTGAGAGCATCTTCAAAGCAATTTTAGAGCATCTTTAGAGTGTCTTCAGAGCATTCAATCTTTAGAGCTTGCTTGCCAAATCCTCAAAATTATAGCTGAAAGAGTTGTTAAAACTATGTGTTGCCTTCTCAAAAATACCTGATCATTGAGATGTGTTATTGTACTCAAAATTACTCCATCCTTGGGATGTGTTGCTGTACTCAAAAATTCTCTATTCATCCAAGTTAAATATAATAAAAAGGTAAATAATCAATAATAAATTACATTTAAACAAAGAAAAAAATACATTCATGTCCTACGTAGATCAAACTTTAACTAATAAATATAATACAATGTATAACGTAAGGCAACATTTTATGGATAATGTATATAACTATGATGAGCTTTATGAAATGCTCATCATTTCTCCCTCACATTTTACCTTTTGTAAGTCCTCTTGTAAAGAAGTGGGATGATTGATCCTCAATCCAAATTTTCTGATTCAAACCTCTGACTCGGATCATAAACTTTAAAATGATGGCCCCATTTATGGTGGCTCATTAGTAAGAGTCCAAGATCTCTGACAACTATATGCACTCAAGCTTCAAATTTAACTTTTAGTTGAGAATTCCAACACTGCCATGGAGATAGAGGACACAAAATGATAGAAAACCTAGACCTCATCCCAATCTAGACATCTAAACCTCTTTACTCTAAGAGCTGAGTGGTTATCTAGAAAAATGCTTTAGCTCTTCTTAGATTCCATCTAATATTGATGGGGATAAGGACTTCTCTGCACTTCAACTTAATAGGTAATGTCTCCCACCTAAAAAGACTTGCATTGAAACCATTGACATAATGGTGGTTTAGAAAAACTCTAAAAATAAAAATATTAGATCTCAATAGCTCATAATACTTATTATTTATATACATATGATATGGTGGTTAAAAATAAGAAATAAGTTTCTTTGCTTATGTAAATTATGGTCTCATGCATAACCCAATGGTGCTTTGTAATTCCATAAATCTATTATTAGCCTATTGCCATGCCATTTGGTTCCTTAAATTGGAGAGAAAGGCACACAATTGTGTCTCTCCAACAAATAAATTTATTAAAAAACTAGATGGATATCTTAACAACAAATTGAAAGTATACAACTTACAAATGGCATCATGCCTTTCTTTAGTGCTCTTTAGAAATTCATCCATAAATACATGCTCATCTTCAATGATATGTGAAAAACTAAGGGAAATTAATTGAATCTACCATTTATAAAATTGTTCACGTAAGAAAAGAATATAAACTAATGAAGGTTGCCTACATGCTAATAGTTTTTCAAAAATAACATAAATATTTTGGATAGAAGCCTATGTTTTCTACAATTGTAATTGGAATTCTGCAAATTGCTTCTAATATTCCTCCTTAATTTTGAAATTTTCATCTTTAAATTTTTTAATTTTATTCCAGGTGTTATGCCAGACAAATATTATTTCATGTAATGGAACAGGGAAAGAGGGAATAACTCTTGTTGGACCCTCTGTGTGAACTGCAATTTTTTGTGTTTCTCTTTGCATGACCTAAATAGAGGCTTGTAACACAAAATTCTGAGTGATGAACTCTATTATTCTATTAGTATCTTAGGAAAGCATTGTATTTCTATCAAAAATACTTTCTCTTAGATTATTAATCAGATTATGCTAATCAACATTAACAATTTGTAAATCAATAATCTAAGTGCCCTTGATAGTAAGAGAATTCTACAAATTATTCAATTCTTGGGTCTGTGAAAATATTACATGGTGGACCTATTATATTCAACTTGTATTCCTTGAAGAATTATTTCTTGTTCACTAACTCTAGTGATAGATTATTTCCACCTTTGTTTCAAATTAGAAATCGTCAAGTCTTTACCTTTCAAAGTTGAACAGAGAACATCTAACCCTGTTTGTTATAGTTTGATTATTTCCTCATGGTGTGATAAAACCATGGCATGTTACAATTATTTTTATTTATTGATAGAATGTGGATAATATGGATCTTTTTCAATCAAGTGTGCCTTACCCTTATCATCAATAGAGGGCACATGACACTCTACTTCTTGAGGTACAACTTCTTTTGCTAGGGTTACCTATACAAATATAACTTCTTTTGCAACCTGCACATCTTCTTCTTCCTACAAGATAAGTTAGAAAATGCACTAGAGTTTAGGTAGAGGAGGGTAAGGGGGGTCTGAATAAATTCCCATATATTGCTTTGATCTCTATCACAGTATCTTCAAAACTAATGGTGATGGAGATGGCCATTCTATAATTTGAACTGTGGGTTCTTCAATCTGAATTGTAGTGGAAGGAGGAGATGTAAGGCATGGTGTATTTTTGGTAGGAACTAGAGAAAATTTTCAAAAAAAAGAGGACCAAGCCTTTTCACCCCTTGGTTTACTAAGAAAATAATGATAATAAATGATTGTAACCAGCCCATGATGGTGGTTAGACCCAGCACCTCATCTTATCTTCTAAGAAACATTAATCAGAGCATTATGAAGGAAAGAGGGAAGATTGATATTATGTTATTCTCAAATAAATCCTTTACTCAAGTGAAGAAGGAGTCTCATAGCATCTCCACCCACTATTATAAACTGACCATTATAATTAATATATTTAATTATTCAAAAAATAACATTTTATCAAGCTTGAGGAAGACTTGCTCTCAGAATTCCCTTGGCCATTCTTTGGGTGGATTTGGCCAGTCTAGGGTGTGGCTAATTTCCTTTAATAAACATATAAATAATATCAAAAAAATTGATCTTTTCAAAGCCAACTACTCCATCCTCAAGAATCCCAGATAGAGCATTGATTATAGATGGATTTACTAGAATGTTATTTCCTTTGATAATAACATGATCTTCATCAAAATTCTAATAGAATTCTTGAATAATTTATTCATGTAATCCCTAAATTATTTTTAAGAAATTCAACCAGCCTATTGTTTCAAAGATGTCTCTGGCTGCTTCATCTTGCAATAATGCATCATAAGATTTTGATTCACTCTTTTTATTTATCCCATCCATTGGAGAAAACACTATTTAATTTCAAATTTGACTATAGTGTAAAAACATAGAGATTGAATTCACATTGGGAATCAATGAAGCAAGATGTTAGAGATATGACACAATAATTGATAGTAATGATAATGTAATAATAAATAAAAAAATAGGTTATATAATGTGATTATGACAATAATGATGGTGTTAGTTATTGTTATCTCTTTGAAGCATGCGAGATATAATGGGAAAGTGCATTATGTAGTCAAGTACTAATGATGTGTCATAAAGGTCATTATTAGCAGTACTGGGAGTAATAATCATAATTAATTACGTGTCATACCAAATATTTTTGAAAGACCGTCTATTCAAAATATATTCACATTAATCTTAATTAAAAAGACCATTTGGAAACATTGTCACATCAAATATATTAGAGGATATCTTTTGAAAATATTGTCACATCAAATCTTTTAGAAGAGATATTTTGAAAACACCATCACATCAAATTATGGATTATTGCACTGGTGGTCTAATGGCATTGTCTTTATTCTCAATGATGGAGGTTGATTCTTCCCATTCATGATTTTTCATCTTAGAAGCATAGCTATCAATCTTTAGAGCATAGCTTCCAGTCTTCAGAGCTAAGTCACTAGTATTCAAAGCTAAACCTTCAGACTTCGAAGCAAAACTATAGTCAATTCAAACTTTGTTTATATATATATATATATATATATATATATATATATATATAAAATTAAATAACCTTATATATATGGTGTTGTTTGTATATATTTGTATCTAGTTACATCTACTTAATCCATGTCTTGTGTGAAGAATCACTTGGGGGATTTGTTGATGAAGGAAATAGCTGAGCTAGAGTTACCCCTTGGAAGGCAGACTTCTGGGGAGGAAAAATCTTGACATGGTAGAATAAATCATTGTAGTGTTTATCATTCATGGCCAATGCAATGGTATTGAAACTGGTGTCTTGAAATACTATGTTTATCCCATATAAATAGAGAAATGAGACCTATTTTGACTTGGTGATTGTAGAAATTCCTATTTCAACCATGACTTTCAAATTTTGATTGATGAGCTTGTATATTGTTTTAATGCCAAATGAATTCACAAAAGTCCTTTGTGGCAAGCTTGATTAATGAAATGTTGATGGCAATCCTAATTTTTGATATATTAATGACAAGCTTATCAAACTTTAAACTATTTATTTTAGCAATTAATTACACTTTAATTCAATTTAGCTTTTATTTGAATTTGATTTATTGTCAATTTTAGCTTTAAAGCTAATGATTGCAACCTTTCAACATGTGGTTGCCACCTCAGATCCATCTAAGCACTCACATGGCCTAAAATATGACTAAGATGTGTATTTGGCTCAAAATCTAAACACATGGCACCTTTTAATTGCCTCATGAATTATCAGAATGCAACTTTGCATGATGACTCATTTGTATCTCACCACGTGATGACTCTTAATTCATAGCGAGCTATTAGGTGGTGCCTTTTAATTTAGATACCTTGAAGGGGAAATCAATTCTGTTTCATGTTTTAAAGGTATCTCCTAGGATATACCTTGAAGGTATTACAAAATCCTTCAAAATATTATCTAGTAGTGCCTTCCATGTAAAAGATAATTCTAGTTATTTGTTGAAGGAGAAATCCACTCTTGTGCTTGTTTGAAAGGTATCTCCTAGGAGATACCTTTAAGGGGAAATACACTCTTGTACATATTTAAAAGGTATATCCTAAGAGATACATTGAAGTTATTACAAGGGATTTCAAAATTTCACCCAGTAGTGCCTTTCATATAAAGGAAAATTCCACTGGTTCCTTGAAGGAGAAATATACTTTTATGCCTATTTAAAAGGTATCTCCTAGGAGATACCTTGAAGGGGAAATCCACTCTTTTGCATATTTGAAAGGTATCTCCTAGGAGATAACTTGAAGGTGTTATAAGGTCCTTTAAAATATCACCCAATAGTGCCTTCCATGTAAAGGAAAATTTCACTTGTTCTTTGAAGGAGAAATTTACTCTTGTGCCTATTTGAAAGGTATCTCCTAGGAGATACCTTGAAGATGAAATCGAATCTTGTGCATGTTTGAAAGGTATCTCCTAGGTGATACCTTGAAGGTATTACAAGGGTCTTCAAAATATCACCTAGTAGTGCCTTTTATGTAAAGAAAAATTCCACTTGTTCCTTGAAGGAGAAATCTACTCTTGTGCCTGTTTGAAAGGTATCTCCTAGGAGATACCTTGAAGGGAAAATCCACTCTTGTGAATGTTTGAAGGGTATCTCATAGGAGATAAATTTAAGGTATTAAAAGGGCCTTCAAAATATCACCCAGTAGTGTTTTCCATGTAAATGAGAATTCCACTTGTTTCTTAAAATAGAAATCCACTCTTGTGCCTATTTGAAAGGTATCTCCTAGGAGATATCTTGAAGGAGAAATCCAATATTGTGCATGTTTGAAAGGTATCTCCTAGAATATACCTTGAATTTATTACAAGGGCCTTTAAGATATCACCCAATAATGTCTTCCATGCAAAGGAAAATTCTACTTGTTTCTTGAAGGAGAAATCCACTCTTGTGCCTATTTAAAAGGTATCTCCTAGGAGATACCTTGAATGGGAAATCCACTCTTGTGCATGTTTGAAATGTATCTCCTAAGAGATACCTTGAAGGTATTACAAGGGCCTTCAAAATATCACCTAGTAGTGCCTTCTAGGTAAAGGAAAATTGCACTTGTTCATTGAAGGAAAAATCCACTCTTGTGCCTGTTTGAAAGGTATCTCCTAGGAGATACCTTGAAGGGTAAATCCACTCTTGTGTATGTTTGAAAGTTATCTCCTAGGTGATACCTTGAAGGTATTAAAAGGGACTTCAAAATATCACCCAGTAGTTGCAAACTAAGATATTCCACTTATTGATGCACTTAATGTACTCCCTGTGTCACTAGGGAATGGGGGGAAGTAAGAAACTTAATTTTAAGTCTTGGAAGACTTAGGCCTTGAGTTGTTTATATAAATACCACTGGTAATATCATAATAATGAGATATGTTCACCACTTTGAAATTTTGTAAGCATACCCTACTATAGGGACAATAGATGTTACATAGTGACACTTTATTCTTGCTAATCTTTATGAAATTATTTCAATCTTTACCAATTATTGCCCAAAATATAAACAATAGATATTTATAGAATGAACTAAGCTAAAGTGATTCATGGGTGGATTCAAAGGAGAGAAGGTTAAGGCATAAAAGAGAATTTGCTTAAGATGATCAAAAGTACCAACTCTTTTAACTTCTATGAAAATAATACATAAAACTAATGTTCACCAACTCTAGCGTATTACTCAAAGATAAATACATGAATTTGAAGCTTCAAAGGAAAAGAAATAGATATGTCTAAAAGCATATATTGCATAAAATTACTCATTCATAGTAAATTTACTAGCAGATTTAGTTGCAAATAAGATGAAAATAGAGCAAATATACTAATAGAGTTGTTAGCCTAGTGTTAAACTCAATCTAATAGATACATATATCGAGTGTTATTTCAAAATTAGTAAATAAGAAAAAAAAAATTATTCATCTAAAAGCACGAGGAATAAAAAGTACATAAATACACAATCAAGCACTTCAAACAAACTTTCAAATTCTTAGTTCTCTTGTATTAATTTTTATAACAACTATTTTTGATTATAAATGAGGGCAAAACCCCCTATTTATAGGCTTGAAAATTGCCTAAAATAAGTTCAATTCGGCCCATTAAAAGGCACCCAAATAGCCAAGTGGCTAACATGTTACATATAGTGGAATATTCTAATTCAAATTTATAAAACATAATAGAATATTCCCTAAGGCCCTAGAGGAAGTTTTTAGTTGGCTTGTTGTTGTTACCATTGTTTATTCTCTACCTTTTCCTTCATATAAACCTACGCATAGGCTAGGTAATCATGATCTATCTAGGAAAAGTCCATTATTCATAGGTTGGAACAAGTCAGGTATCTCTTGGATGAGCTTTCCATGTTTTACAAACACAAGCCTCAATGATTCTTCAATGGCCTCTAATTTTTCCAACATCTAGTTGGTAAATACCACTATATTAAACACCTCGGTAGCCATCTTGGTACTGACAATGTCCTGCTAGAATTTGGCTACAAACACCTTCATTTGGGCCCTAAATTCTTGGTCATCCATGAAGGAGACATTAGGCTTAGTCACCCAAGTGACCATGGCAGCCTTCAATAGCAAGACAATATTGAATTCAATTTTAGGTAACAATAGCCAAGTTGAGTAAGAGATTGTTTTGATTAATGTAGTATAGATGGTAATTCCAGTTCATGTCATATTAATGGTAAGCTCATCAACTTTGCATGTGTTTGGAACAACTTTGAGCTATTTATTTTAGCATTTAATTGCATTAGAATTCAAATTTAGTTATAATTTAAATTTTATCCACCATTAGAGATTTCCTTGATAGGTGTCACCTTAAGATGCTCTCTTGGAAGAATATTGGAGGTTTGTCAATGATGTCTCCAAGGTGACCAAAGATGTTGATGAGGTGTCAAGTGTGCTAGGATGACAATGACAAAGTATGCTTCAATGAGATTCAGTGTTCTTGTATGGTTATTTAGTGTTTGACTTGGATAGGTAATTGATGGTATAAACATGTTATAAATACCCTATGAGATGTTATGAGTTTTTAGAGTGCTTATAGAAGTAAACAGAATTCATCGGAATAGTCATATGAATGTCTAAACTCAAGTATTCATCTTGATAGATAAGGTTAAGTAAGTAGTTTTATTATGTCATATTTCACACATGTGAATGTTTTAATAAAAATTTGATACATGGATGGTTCCCCTATGAAAGGTGATCATGTGGTTCAAATTTTAGGTCATGAGGTTAAGTGTAGAAAAATTTATTAACGTGCAAAGTTGGCTTCTCAAAAAAAGTTCACTAAGTTCCCATAATTAGCCAAATTTTTGATATCAAAGATATATATTGAGCATTAAATTAGATGAAGGATCCAATGGTGTGTATTTAATATAACCAAATAAGGATCTAATGAAGTGTGTGATCTTATTAGATAGAGATCAATGATGTTTGTGAATTCAATTTGTCAAAGGTTCCTGCGATTGCATATGCTAGTGAAATCTATCTTAATATCAATGATTTTACATAAGATAAATGGTATATGGGTGCTCATACAGATGGATATCGATATAGAATATCAAGTCAAATAGTCAATGTGCCCAAAAGGCACGTAGAGCTGCCAAGTAGTACGATCATGGAAGTACATATCAATGATCAACATTGAGTGTTAAAGAGTTAAAGACATGAATATCACAAGGAAATAAATGGTGCATATTTTTTAAAATTTTACATGGAACATGAGATGATTATAAAGTGTCTGATGTTTAGTATTTACACAATGACCATTGGTATTTGAATAGTCAAATTAATACAGGAAAAACTAGTTTGTAGTATTTGAGTTATATCTTTTGATCTAGAATGAATTTCACGGTGTTGTAAAAATAAAAGTTGTAGAGGAATTAAAGTATAATATAAACAAGTGAATTATAGTATTTTAATTTTTTTGAAATTGTAAATTTTGATCTCTAAAGTTGACTATGTGTTTGACCATATTATGCAAGTGACCAGAGAAGGATAATTGAGTTGTTCTTGATAGTATTTTGATGTTTAAAGATAAAATAACTATTGTAAAGTGTTTTTTACTACATGAATACTATTTTTATGGATTATATAGGTTTTACCAATCCATATTTAGTGTGAAAAAAGGTTTATAAGTTGACTATGTTTGTTGAATGTACTAGTAGATTGAGTGATCACTTTGCAAAGTGTGTTAGAAGAGTTCTGAAAAGAATTGAAGAATAAAATGAGCATGGAGATGTTATATAATTATATAAGGATTATGATAAGGCATTTAATTACATATTTTTCCTCTGATTAGTTGTGGAAATTCAAAATAGCTTGACTATATTTTGATTGTATTTGATTAGTTGAGTGGTCATTCTGAGAGAGTTGATTTGAGTGCTTAGAGACTGTGTTGAAGTGTATAAGCCACATGAAAGTGTTTCAAATGGAATAAAGGGTTTTAAAATGTTATTTAATCATATTGATATGTGAAATACTTGAATGTTTACTTCAGAAGTTTGAGACTATGTTTTCTATGTATGAAGACCTAAAGAGTGAGGAGACCTAATTGGTAGGTTCAAGGTGTGAGTTGGTATTCCAGGTGGAATAGACACATATGAGAGTAATAAAGGGGATATTAGAAATAATTTTGGTATATTTTAATCATTGGTAAAGGATGAAGGTGGTCCAAATAGTCTCACATGTAACGTGTGAGTATGAAGGCCTAATTGTTTTAGGTCTCACCTAAACCAATTAGGCCTAATGGTGGTTTGGGGATAATGAGGTAATGACTAACATATGAAGAGTATGGTTATCACATGTAACATGTGTATGAAATTATTATAAGTATTATTCAAATATGTAAAACATTTTGGCTAACCAAGATGTGTTAAAGGAAGAGAGTGGTATAAGTACAAGGCCTAATTGGACTAATTGTGCTAGTTGTGATAGTGCGGATTTAAGTGAAGAAGAGAACCTTTGAAAGAGAATGTATAGGTTAGTTAAGACCATCAGAGTGTGAAAAATATTAGACATGTTTATTTTATCAAGTTTATGTAGGAGGACACATGGGTCATTGGACCTAATGAGCTTAGAAGATACAGTTTGAGCAAGTTAGCCCTAGAGGTAGCTTGAGAGAGATTAGAGGTGAAGAGTGTAGATAGAGGTGATCATCATCAATTACATAGTATAAATAGGTGTTCAAGGTGATTTTTCTAGGTAGATAAGTGGGTGCTTGGTTTCCTAGGGGTTTGGTTCCTTCTTTTAAGGTAAAGCTTGCTAAAGGTCTAGTTGTTGTGGGTGCTCAACTAGATGGGGGTAGTTACTCCTTATGGGATTGGTGTCTCACTAAACTAAGGGATGGGTATTCTTTGATTAGTGGGCACTGGTATAAATGTTGGATCTTATTTTATAAGACTATAGTCCATCTTTCAGGGTTTAGTGGGTTTTATCCCCCAAGAGGGTTTCCCACATATATGATGTGTTCATGTGATGTATGCTCTTATGTATGCTTTGGATGTATGTGCTTTCATGTTTATGTTGTTTGATCAAGTTGATGTATGTTAAATGTTTAAGAGTTGGGAATTGAATTGGATATATTGAATCACAAATTCAACCCCCTTCTCAGTGATTGTATCTCTAACAATTGGTATTAGAGTAGGACCTTCTGTGCAAGTTTAACCTCTTAAAGGTGATCCAAGATACAATATGGGTGAAAAGATTATCATTTTTGATGATTAAGTTTGCTATGATATCGAAGAATAATAAGTTGATCTAGAAGCTAAGATCATGAATACACTTGGTGAACTAAAGGATGAAAAGAAGAGGAATCATAAAATGAGGAATATGATCAAAGGTCTTGAAGCACAAGTCATATCTATTTAGGAGAGTTTGTTAGGAAAATCCATGAAAGAGAAAAATGAGAATCAAAAACTGATAAAGTCTATGAAAGAGAAAGCATGTAGATTGAAATATGACATGGCCAAAAGGCTTAATGATCTAAAGGATTTTATTCATCAGTCCTCATCATCGATTCTCATCAGTTTGTAAAGGTTGGCTACGGAGACCATAGCCAGTGGAGTCCACTCTTATAACAGAGGGGGACTATGCCATCATAAAAGGTAATAGTGTTTTTAATTTCAAAATTACACTATAATGAACCATATATTATTTTTGTGCTTTTAGATTGTGATACGTGGCCTGCTACCACATCCTTTCTATTTTACAAGTCACTTTTTACATGCCAAGTTTGAGTTATGTCAACTCGAGACCTAACTCAAGTTCCAAGTCGAGTTGCATTTGTATTTAAACTGAGTTGTATGGACACCAAGTTGGATTAAGTTACATGGAGATTGAGTTGGAATCTAGTCGAGTTGGTTTAATAACCAAGCTAGAGTTAAAAATAACAACCAACTCATAATTAGTTTACCAAGCTTCACTTTCCAATGTTTGCCAACACATCAAACCTAGATTTTGTTGGGTTGAGATTCCAAGTCAGGATCATTTCAACCAAACCCAACTCTAAAAAAATGCTTAATATGTGGCCAAGTCCATGCATTATAAGGCTGAGGAACTCTATAAAAAGAGCTTATCTATTTGATACACGTGAATGTGGGATCTTAAATCCCTTAAAATAAAATCCATGTCATATGGGATGGAGATAATTCCCATTTTCAGTTGTTGATTGAAACAAAAAAGATGAATATAGTTTTTAATTTTGTAATTATGTAGATGAGGGGATGTCAACACTGAACTGGGAGAATTTTTAAAAACATTAGATGATTAGGAGAGAAAGTAGGCCCTAAAAGGTGGAATTCAAGGAGTATATGCCGATAGCGTGACTATATATTTGGTGAAGTTTGAGCCTTTGAAATGGATTCTTGTATTGTTAGATCAAGATAGATTCTACGAATAACCATATATGTATTTATATAGTCCCAAAAGTCCAAAAGGGTAGATTCAAAGCCAATGACAAAAGACTATTAAAATGGCTAAATAAGAGATCACCGTTGGAGGCTGAGCATGGGCAAGGAGGATCTCTACAATGCATTTCCTCTTTTTGAGTAGAGCCGAGTTGAAGATGAATTGGAAGGAATCTATGTTATTTAGACAAGGGCAAAAAGTAAGATGGTGATTATGTTCAAATAAAAATAGACCTGGACCTCCATATGGCCTTTGGCCATGGACTGTTGAGTGTAGAAGCTAAGCTGATATTAAATGTCCTTGTTTATTGAGTTAAACCATTAGAATCTGGGTGAAGTAGTAGTGACATTACAAGCTTTATTTTTTAGAGATGGTTCTTGGGAGAGATGACATATTCATAACTCTGAATGGAGAATGGGGAACCTATTTAAAAACCATAGATTGGGTTTTATTCATAGTCCTAAATGGGAGCATGATTGTATATTTGTGTAGTGACAACAAAACCATACATAGGAACATTATCTTATATTTTTGGAAGGACTTTTCAGCCATGGAATATTAATCTATTTGATGGGTTCTTCTAGTTAGAGAAAACTATTGCACCAGCTCGTAGTAATATACAATGTAGGTTATATTTGTAAAAATTTGGTCTGAACATGGGAAGATATGTATAATGTCTATTTGATAAAAAATTCATCCCATGGAGAGTGATATATCTTCTATTGTAGAGTTCGATGGGAGGTAGAGCTAAGCCTTGGTGAAAGCACACAAAACTATTTGGGCTATGGTGAATGATAAAGGATTTTGATCTGGGTGAAGACAGAGTTATTTTGACATAGAATCATGTTCATGTATTTGGTAAGATTTGATCTATAGACATTGCATTTTTTAGTTTTGAGCTTATTTTTATAAACAATCTCCATTTGATGATACATGAAAAACACAAACCGAGTCTGGTGTTAAGCATTTATTCTATTATAAGGTGATAGGTAAGGGAGGAATGTATGTGTGAATGTGTAACAATACATATCCATACCCAAAAATTATTATTTTTAATCCTTCTCTTTTTTCAAGGCTTATATCTAGGGAAAGTTTAATAATGTAGTTGCCAGGTTATATCGGGGTTGCAAGTCTGTAACCACCAGAGGCACTCGTATTCTTTATTATGCCTATTTAAGAGTTTTACAAGTTTTACAGATACTCTTAATGGATAAAGATGCCCACATGCATGGAGAGGAAATATAAGTACTATTGATTAAAGGAAGATGTGTTTCTGAACATCTCAGAGTCTTCACATTATCAGATTACAGTATTATTTTATAGGTTTCTAATCCATATTTTAGATGTAAGTTTTTAATATTGACATTTACATCTTTTTAATGGATCAATTCATCATTATGAAACTAAATACATATCCCAAATGATGGGTGAAATTCCTTATCACTTTTGGTATCACTTTTCCTTTCAATTACTTTGTGTTTCTTTTTTAATTTAGTTTACAAAAAAAAAAGATTAATCAGACACTAAGAAAATACATAAAGATTATTATGGTACTAATCAAGAGTTTTTAATGTCAAAAATGAATATACAAAGGTTTTTAATTATTTTAATTCATTCCTAGATTTTTTTAACCAATTATATTATATTCAAGGAATTGAGAATTCAGTATCCATTTTAGAAACTATTTACTTGGTTTTTGGATCAAATTTGGTATCAAAGTAGGTGAATGCAGGGATTTGTTTTAGTTATGATATACTTTAGTTTGAAGTTTATTTTTAGATATTAGATTCTTGTTGGTATTGTTCTTCTATTAACTTTGTTATGCAATTGGTTAGAGTAAATTAAAATTGGAAGGTGTTCCAATTCACTGAAAGAAGACAAGCTTGTAATAGCCAAGGTTTTAGAACCACTAGCCCTGCAAGATCAACATGAATGAAGAACACAACACATGTTCACTTGAAGGTGTGAGATGGTGTTGAAAGAATCAACATTTCTATCTTGGTAAGTATTCAAATAAAATTCAAGGCATTTTTAGTGATGCACATCCAAGAGGAATCAATTGTAGTTCTAATGTTAGTCTTACATAGTGGGCAGATTGAGGTATAGTTATGGTCTAATTTCATATTGGTATTGACATGATATTTTTTGTCTTTGATAACCAGTTGTGTAGCCTATATATATATGTTATATTACTAACTATAATATGGATGCCTATGTCCTTCATGATAAGAACAAGTGAAAATATCAATTCCATGATAACATATGGAAATGGCAACAAGGCATTATTCAGCATTGAATAGGTTTTTGCACTTTGAGTTTTTAGTTTGTAATTGGTTGATAATTTGGTTTATATTATTACAGCTTGTTGAGAGTTACAGGAAGCAAATAAGAATTTGTCTAAACCCCAATAGAATACCAACTAATAATCAATAGAGGTGTACTTCACAGTTCTCAAAGAGGTATGAGTTATTTTCAATGTAACTATATGGCACAATTTGTGGTTTGGATCCTTGACGTCAGGATAACCTTTGTGTGGGTTACTTTGTAAGTAAAAAACTAATTTATGTAGAATTTTTTTTAAAGCCTTTTGAGAATGCAATGGATCATCTAACTCTTAGAATATAGAGTTTATCAGATGAAACCTACTATTCAATTATTGGAAAGCATAAAGAGGGAATAACCCTTATGAATTATATGGTTTACTTGAATAGTTTTGGATAAGCATTAATATAGTATTGAATAATACGCTTAGTTTCCTTTCAACACATTATTTTCAAAGAATCCTAACTATTGAATCCAAAGAAGGACATTTTGATAAAGTTATACATACATACATACATACATACATACATATATATATATATATATATATATATATATATATATATATATATATATATATATATATATATATATATGCTATTTTATATTTTAGTTTTCCATTATGATAAGATTTTGGAACTAACTCAATTGGATGAGTTGTGGAGGTATGAATCAAGGAGCAATCAGATGGTGAAGGAAACCTAGAGATACGAATAGGTTTTCTTCTCACCTTTACATGACATTTACTTACAGTTACTGGAATATTAATAAGTTTGTAAAAAAACTCTTGTTATGGAAAGTCTCTAAGTTAACATTGGAGCTTGACAGGTACAGGGAAAGATTTGAGGGACACAATAGTTAATTATGTTGTTTATAGTTTCCTTGATTATCCTCAGATATTATGTTTATTGTGCATTAGTCACCTTAGGATAGACAAATTTATTGCACATTTTTATACCTTGCATATATGTTTAACTCCCATCTTAATATGGGACATGTTTGTATTACAAACTCTTTATACTCCCATGTATGTTTGTCATATATATCATGTAGGAGTATTATCTAAGACCCATAAATGGGCAATGTTTGTAATGTAAGTATACATATGTGCAGTTGTTTGTAAATCCTATAGGCATATGCAACACAACATGTTTTCCCTTGTGTGATTTATATAATAAGGAGAACACCTTAACCTTCATGCAATGTAAGGGTTGAGAGAATCCACTAGGTATAATGACTATTTTGGGTAAATGGATATAGATTTTGTCTTACTCTTCAAATATAGGTTATAATTGTAGTTGGATATTTGAATTCTTACTAATTACTATACGTTGATATGGTGAAAATAACCATTTAGTAGATGCAATGGAGTATTTGGACTTTTGGAGACTAGAAGCCTCTTTGTGGGAAGGTTTGATCTAGAGAATTTTATTCATCAGTCCTTGTCATTAGTCCTCATCAGTTTACAAAAGGCTAGCTATAGAGACCATAACTAGTGGAGCCTAATTTTATAACAGAGGGGGACTCTACTACCGTATGTGGTAATAGTGTTTTAATTTCATGATTACACTATAATGAACCATATATTATTTTTGTGCTTTTGGATAGGGGGACTCTACTACCATATGTGGTAATAGTGTTTTAATTTCATGATTACACTATAATTAACCATATATTATTTTTGTGCTTTTGGATAGTGACACATGCCCTTACACCACATCCTTTCTATTTTCCAAGTAAATTTTTACATGAAAAGTTTGAGTTATGTCAACCTGAGACCCAACTCAAGTAACAACCAAGCTCAAATCAATATTCTATTGGTTCAAGATTCCAAGCTAGGATCATTTCAATCAAACCTAACTCTAATAAAATGCTCAATACATGGCCAAAGCCAAGCATTATAAGGCTAAGAAAATATATAAAAAGAGCTCAACTATTTGATACGCATGAATGTGGGATCATAAATCCCTTAAAATAAAATCCATGCCATATGGGATGGAGATGATTCCCATTTTTAGTTGTTGATTGAAACAAACAAGATGAATATAGTTTTCAATTTTTTAAGTAGGTGGATGAGGGGATGTCAGTACTGAGCTGGGAGAATTTTTAAAAACCTTAGATGATTAAGAGAGAAAGTAGGCCCCCAAAGGTGGAAGCTGAGGTGTATATGTTAATGGGGTGACTGCATATTTGGTGAAGTTTGAACCTTTAAAAGGGATTATTATATTGTTAGATCAATATAGATTTTACAAATAGTTATATATATATATTTATACAATCCCAAAAATCCAAAAGGGTAGTTTCAAAGCTCATCACAAAAGACTATTAAAATGGATGGATAAGAGCTCATCGTTGGAGGCTGAACATGGGCAAGGAGGATCTCTATGACACATTTCCTATTTTTGAGCAGATCTGAGTCAAAGATGAACTGGAAAGCATCTATGTTGTTTGAACAAGGGCAACAGGTAAGATGATGACTATGTTGAAATAAAAATAGACCCGAACCTATGTATGACCTTTAGTCATGGAAATATGAGTGTAGAAGCTAATATGATATTGAATGTGCTCATTTATTGAGTTAAACTGTTGGACTCTGGGTGAAGCAATAATGAAATTGTAAGATTTATTTATTAGAGACGGTTTCTGGGAGAGATGATGGATTCATAGCTTTGAATGGAGAATGGGGAACCCATTTAAAAGTTGTGGGTTGGGTTCTATTCATAGTCCTAAATATGAGCATGATTATATATTTGTGTAGTGAAAACAACCTCTTAGAGAGGAACATTATCTTTTATTTTTGGAAGGCCTTTTTGGCCATGGAAGATTAATCTGTTTGATAGGTTCTTCTAGTTAAAGAAAATTGTTACACCAACCCATAATAATATAGTGTGGCTTATATTTGCAAAAATATGATTCAAACTTGGGAAGAATTGTACAGTACCTATTTCTTAAAAATTTCAACCCATGGTGAGTGACATATCTTCTATTGCAGAGTTTGATGGGAGGTAGGGCCAAACCTTGATGAAGGCACGCAAAACTATTTGGGATACGGTGAATAGAAAAGGCTTTTGATTCAAGTGAAGGTGGAATTATTTTAACACAGAATTATGTTCACCTATTTGGTAAGCTTTGGTATATATTTTACAGTTTCAAGCCAATTTTTATAAACATTATCTCCATTTGATGATGCATGGAAAACACATATCGAGTATGGTGTTAAGCATTTATTCTATTATAAGGTGATAGGCAAGGAAGGAATGTATGTGTGACTATGTAATAATACACAACCACACCCAAAACTTATTATTTTTAATCCTTCTATTTTTGCAATCTTATAGTTAGGGAAGTTTTAATAATGTAGTTTCAAGGTTATATCGGGGTTGTAGATCTATAACCACCAAAGGAACTCATATTCTTTATTATGCCTATTTAAGATTTTTACAAGTTTTATAGATACTCTTGATGGAGAAAGTTGCCCACATGCATGAAGAGGAAATTATTTTGGTGTCACTTTTCCTTTCAATTATTCTATGTTTCCCTTTTCATTTAGTTTTCAAAAAAAAGGATTAATCAGACACTAAGAAAATATGAAAATATTATTATGGCACTAATCAAGAGTTTTTAATCTAGAAAATGAATATATAGAGGTTTCTGATTATTTTAATTCATTCCTATATTTATACAACCAATTATATTATATTTAGGGAATTGAGAATTTAATATCTATTTTAGAAACTATTTACCTGATTTTTGGATTAGTTAAGGAAGATAAGGAGACCATCAAATATCTCAGAATTCAATTAGAGGCTGCAAGTTCAAGCATGAGGGATAAAGAAGAAGAATGTGTTCAATTGAAGGCTAATCTTGTTTCCCTAAAGGATGAGCATGAAAAGGTCATAATCAAGATAGGTAAGATTGAATAAGAACAAAAGAGATTAGAATAAGGCAAAGAGTATGGTAGCATGAAAGATAACAAGTTAAATCAGGTCAAAGGCAAAATAAAGAAGCCAATTAGACAACCAAATGCTTCAAGATATTCCAAATATTTGTTTGTCATTTTGTTGGTCATTGGGTAAAGGACCATGTAAGAAGAAGCAATAAATCAAAGGGAGATCACTACCATATTCAAACAAAAGGTATGGATGACATTGTTTGCTATAGTTGCCAAAGAGTTGGTCACATTTTTAGGTTCTACAAGCAAAGACCATCAAATAAAGATAAGTTAATTTAGGCTCCTAGAGTGCAAGAAATAAGACAAGCTAGATAGTTCAATGCAATGAGATATTCATCTTAGAGTCATTGTTATATATGCAATTATTTTGGCCACATTGCTAGAGAATGCAAGAGGAGAAGAAATCAATCAAAGAAAGATCATAATCATCATCAAGTAAAAGGTTTGAATGATCTTGTTTCTTTTAGATGTCATAGAGTTGGTCACATTACTAGGTATTGTAATAATAAGTTGAATGAGTTATCAAAGTAAAATAAGGTGTACGGATCCCTTAGTGTGCAAGGAAGAGGTCACAAATGGTTGTGGAAACCTAATCTTTTTAGGAGAGATCAAATTGAGACCAAAGATGGTTTGTTTGCCATGATATACATAAAGGAAAGTTAGGATTTTATGTTATTTACATTTGTTGAAAAGTCTAAAGTAAAGAATGAAGTCAAGGATCAATTCAAAGTCAATTTGGTGATGAGGCAGGACTACAATTCAAATTAGAGTATGGAGATATGGGAGTCTCCTGAGTTTTGGGACTTTTAGTCTCACTATTTCAAAGGGGTGTATCTCTCTAAGCTTAAAGGAGACACTTTACAAAAAGAGGAAGCATGGTGGATGCTAGTTCAGATTTGGTTGATGTTGTAGGATAAGAAAGATCTTTTGAAAATGTGCTTGGATAAGGGGGAGAAATGAGTTTTATGTAGCTGCTCCAAAGTGTTGTGATGAAATGTTCAGAAGATATATTTAGGGACAATGATCCTAAAGTCAAAGTTTTGATCAATATTTGATGGATGGTCTAGTTGGTCAATATGGTGAAGAATGAAGGTATTTATGTAAGGTACGTAAGTAGAGAATGGAAATTTATAGGTGTTTGATCAAGGATGATGAGTTCTCAAGATATTCTATTGCATATAAATGTGAAGCATGGAGATAGGGGGAGCTAACTGAGATACTTTGATAGGCTTGAAGAGCTATGTATGACGTGAGCGGGGGGCATATATGAGATGTTCTAGTCATGGTGGAGATATGAAGAATTATACTCTAGATGTGAACTCAAACATGTTAATATGATGACTTGATCAAACCAAGTTAGGTGCTTTGACAATGTATTGAATCCTCATGCACAAAAAAGGGGGAGATTTGTAAATGGTTTGGTCCTAGGATCAATGGATTATGTAGTAGTATTTGAGAGAGAAGGTATGAAGATAATTATGTTAATTCATAATTTTTGGAAATGGTTTTAAGATTCTCAAAAGGGTGCCACAGCTCATGTGACTTAGGGGGAATCCCTCTTACTATTTTCAAGGTAATTTCATGTAGTTTTTGATGTTCATAGAAGCTATGTATGATCAACGAAGAGTGTAGTCATGGAGAATGTTTAAGAAGATCAAGGTAAGAAGAGGTATGCACAATGTTAGGGGGAGTCTGTATCATCTCTCAGAGGTGTTCCTTTCCTATTATTGGTCCTTAAATTCTTTTTTAGGTTCATAGGATTAGGAGTTGAGCCCACTTTGTCATTGTGTCAAAGGGAGGAGAAAGTGCTTGAAGAAAAAGATAGAGTCTGAGCATAAGATTTGTATTGGTATTTGATAAAAATGACAAAATGGGAGAATGTTGGAGGTTTGTCAATGGTGTCTCCAAGATGGCCAAGGATGTTGATGAGGTGTCATGTGTGCTAGGATGACAATGACAAAGTATGCTTTAATGAGCTTCAATGTTCCTATATGGTTCTTCAGTGTTTGACTTGTATAGGTAATTAATGAATGATATTGATGGTATGGACATGTTTTAGAGACACTATGAGATGTTATGAGTTCTTAAAGTGCTTATGAAAGTGAATGAAATTCATTAGAATAGTCATATGAATGTCTAAGATCAAGTAGTCATCTTGAAAGATAAGGTTAAGTAAGTAGTTTTATGATGTCATATTTCACATGTGTGAATGTTTTAGGAGAAATTTGATACATAGATGGATTCCCCTATGAAAGGTGATCCAGTGGTTCAAATTTTAGGTCATGAGGTTGAGCATAGAATTTTTTTATTAAGGTGCAAAGTTAGATTCTTAGGTAGAGTTCACTAAGTTCCCATACTTAGCCAAATTTATGCTATTTAAGATCTATGTTGAGCATTCAATTGGATAAAGGATCCAATTATGAGCATTTAATCTAACCAAATAAGGATCTAATGATGTACATGATCTTGTCAAATAGAGATCAATGGTGCACATGAAGTCAATTTATCAAAGGTTCCTAAGATTGCACGTACTAGTGACATGTGCCTCAATCTCAATGATTTTATAAAAGATCAATGACATGAAGGTAATTGTATAGATAGAGATCAATAGAATACACCAAGTTAAATAGTCAATATGCAGAAAAGGCACGTAGAGTTGCCAAGTGGCATGATCATGGAAGCACAAATAAATGATCAATGAAAAGTGTTAAAGATTTAAAGATAGGAAAATCACAGGAAAATTGACGGTGTGTATTTGTTCAAAGTTTCCAAGGAGCATGAGATGATGATAAAGTGTCTGATGTTTAGTATTTACATAGTGACTGTTGGTATTTGAATATTCAAATTAACAAAGGAAAAAATAGTATGTAGTATTTTAGCTATATATTTTGATTCAAGATGAATTTCATGGTGATGTAAAAAAAATTTACAGAGGACTTCAAGGTGCATCCATAAAATTTAATTAAAATATTTGAATGTAAATACAATTGCAACTATTGAGCTCCAAAGTTGATTGTGTATTTGACCATGTTATGCAAGTGACCAGAGAAGGATAATTGATTTGTTATTGATAGTATTTTGATGTTTCAAGATAAAATAATTATTGGAGAGTGTTTTAGACTCCATAAAGACTATATGTATTGATTATGGATGTTTGACCATTCCATCTTCAGTATGAACAAAGGATTAGAAGTTGACTATGTTTGTTTAATGCACTAGCAGACTGAGTGACCACTTTACAAAAGTGTGTTAGAAGAGTTATGAATAGAATTGAAGAAGTAAATGAGCATGGATATATTATATAATTATATAATGCTTATGATAAGGCATTATATGTCATAGTTTTCCCTTGATCAATTGTGGAAAGTCAAAATAGCTTGACTGTATTTGACCAGTCTGAGTGGTAATTTTGAGAGAGTTGATTTGAGTGATTATATCCTATGTTGAAGTGTCTAAAGCACATGGAAGTGTTTAATATGTCTTTAAGGGTTAAACCATGTGATATAATCATATGTATATATGAAATACTTGATTTTTTGATTCATAAGTTTGAGACTATGTTTTTTGTGTATGCAGATGTAAAGAGCGAGGAGACCTAATTGGTAGGTTCAAGGTGTGAGGTAGTGATATAGGTAGCATGGACCCATATGGGAGGAAGACAGGGGTTATTGGAAACATATTTTATGTGCTTGAAGCATTGGTAAAGGATGAAGGTGGTCCAAGTAGTCTCACATGTAATGTTTGAGTATGAAGGCCTAATTGTTTTGAGTCTCACTAAGACCTAATGGTGATTTGGGGATAGTGAGGTGATGATCAACTTAGGAAGAGTGTGGTTATCACATGTAACATGTGTATGAACTTATGTTAAGTATGGTAATATGTAAATCATCTTGGTTGAACAAGATGGGTTAGAGGAAGAGAGTGGTATAAGTATAAGGTCTAATTAGACTAATTATGCTAGTTATGATAGTGCAGATTTAAGCGAAGAAGAGAACCTTTGAAAGAGAAGGTACATGTCAGTTAGGACTATCAAGGTATGAAAAATATCGTACATGTTTATCTGATCAAGTTTATCTAGGAGGACACATAGGTCATTGGACCTAATGAGCTGAGGAGAGGTAGTTTGAGCAGTTAGCCCTAGAGGCAACTTGAGAGAGATTAGAGGTCAAGAGTACTAATAGAGGTGATCATCATTATTTGAAGAGTAGAAATAGGTTTTCAAGGTGATCTATTTAGGTAGATGAGTGGGTTCTTGGTTTCTTAGGGGGTTGGTTCCTCCTTATAAGGTAAAGTTTGATAAAGGTCTAGTTATTGTGGGTGTTCAACTAGACAGGGGAAGTTAATCCTTGTGGGATTGGTATCTCACTAAACTAAGGGATGGGTATTCCTTAATCAGTGGGTGTTGATATAAATGTTGGAACATTTTTTTATAAGACTATAATCCATCTTATAGGTTTTAGTGGGTTTTATCCCCCAAGAAGGTTTCCCACATGTATGATGTGTTCATGTGATGTATGCTCTTATGTATGCATTTTCATGTTTATGTTGCTTGATCAAGTTGAATTATGATGAATGTTTAAGAGTTGGGAATTTAATTATATTATCTTGCATCACTGATTTATCCCCCAATGATTGTACCTATAACACTTTCCTTTATAGGTGACACCTTTGGAAAGATATCAGAGCTCTCCTTGATAGGTATCACCTTCGATAGGATTTTGGATAAATATCACCAACTTGGAATTAATTGTGTTGCTCAGATGGACACACATCTCTTTTGAAGGAAATATCATATATCTTAGGATGTATCTTCATGAGAATGACATGTGACATCATTGTGTAGGTCTAAAGGGGGCATACATCACTCTCATGGGCAATGAGACCTGAGTAGCCCTATGATTTGATGCATGTTCCCTTAAGGTCCATCCAAGATTGACACATTTCCACACTGTGTTATATCCATCTAAAGCTCACAAGAGCTCACAAGTAAGACATTTGGTAGCACCTGAGCCATTTGATCAAGGATTGATGGTGAAATGTATCTCTTAGGAGATACCTTGAAGGGAAAATACACTCTTGTGCATGTTTGAAAGGTATCTCCTAGGAAATACCTTGAAGGTATTACAAGGGCCTTCAAAATATCTCTCAGTAGTACCTTCCATGTAAAGGAAAATTACACTTGTTATTTAAAGGAGAAATCCACTCTTATGCCTATTTTAAAGGTATCTCCTAGGAGATATCTTGAAGGGAAAATCCACTTTTGTGACATGTTTGAAAGGTGAAGGTATTACAAGGGCCTTCAAAATATCACCTAGTAGTGCCTTCCATGTAAGGAAAATTCCACTTGTTCCTTAAAGGAGAAATCCAATCTTGTGCCCATTTGAAAGGTATATCCTAGGAGAGAGATACCTTAAAGGGTAAATCCACTCTTGTGTATGTTTGAAAGGTATCTGTTAGGATATACCTTGAAGGTATTACAAGGGCCTTCAAAATATCACCCAATAGTGCCTTCCATGTAATGGAAAATTTTGATTATTCATGTTGAAGGTATTTATTATGAGATATTTCCGATGTTACCTTTAATGTACGACAATGCCCATTGAAATATCTCCTTGGCTAACTATGGCTATTAAATTAGAACTGGAAGTGGCAGCTTGAGTCTGCTTCTTCTTTACCTCTATCTCAAGCCAACATTTATGTGATACATCATGCTACTACTAAACTATGTCTAAATTCAAAAGAGGTGGCCTATGCACCCTATAGACCTATCTTAGTAGCTTTGCATGCTTTGTTTTAGTCATTTGGAAGTTGATATTGAAGATCTCAACTTTTGTCACCTTCATCCTAGTAAATCTCAACTTAGATTTTATGTCCTCCAATGGTAGTCCTTGCAGACTTTGCTTAAAATTGTCTGAAGCCTCCTAAATAAGCTTATAAAAGTTCATCTTATTGATCAACTTCCCTATAACATCCTTGACTTTGGACAATTTCAAAACATTAAAATTTTGGATAATGATGGCCTCTTGTTCTTCATATTTAGGGATGAAAGCCCTAGTTGCTATCACCCGTTCCCTAGCCTCTTCTATCCTGATGGCCACCAGGTTGAGTGTGTTAGATGCCTCTAATGTTATCATGAGATATAAGTGGATATAAGCCTTATTAGTTATGTAAACAATTAACATCTTCAATTTATTCTCATTAGATTTCAAAGAATTAAATAATTTGTGAGTATTGGAAACATGGGGGGCTAATTCAACCCACATAAACTCTAATGCCTCCAAAGAATTATATCACTTTGATGCTACCTCTTGGAACTCAGCTTTAATGCCAGCTGGGATATGCATTGTCTTCTACTATTTTTTATTTGCTCCAACTCTACCTCTAGTTCTTATCTAGCCAGCTTTGTGTCTTCATGAATTGCCACCATGGCATCCTTATGTACTTTGGATAGAGATTTGAATTCTTCATTATACATGGATTTCTCTAATTGCCTAGTTTGTCTTTTATTCAAAGAAAAGACCTCTTGGCTCTCTTCAAAAAATAATTCCCTACTAGCATCATCTTCCAGCTTCCTCTTCCTTACCCTCTGAATACTCCTAGATGGCTTGTCAAACAAATTTGTAATAGATGGGAGATCTATTATTTTAAAGTTGGGAATATGAGAGGTCTTGGTGCTTACAACACTAGCCCATGATGAAATGATCAATTGGTTGAGGTCTATCTCCTTTGTGGTTTTGACCATAACTTATTCAACTTCCTCAACTAGTTGTTGTTTCTTTGTTTCCTTGATAATTATGTCAGGTAAGGAAGGCCAAATAATCTTAACCCATCCAAACCTCCATATTGGGGGAGTGGATAGACTATGATAACCTGTGTCTTTGCCTTCTTGCCCTTACTTGAGCTAGTGATAATGGTTTCCTGGGATGGAGTGGTAGATTACATGGGGTGAGTGATTCAGGTGGATGAGACATGGATCTAGGGAGTGGCCATGGCTATCTCAATCTTCCTAGATGCCCTATTATTTTTTAATGATTTGACTATGGTAGTGCCAAAAGGAATATTGGAAGTTGCCATGATGGAAGTGGATGTCATGGTGGTGGAATATGGATCAACGGTAGTGGAAGGTAGATCAATAGTGGTAGCATCCTTCTCAATTCTTGGGGTGAGTAGAGGAAAATGCAATAAATAGGAGGTGGTTAATGGATCATTAGTATTAGAAGTAAAAACTTCCACCTTAGGAGTTTTCAACATTGATAAAATTAGCACACATGAAAAAATAGGAATAGAAGAAGAGAGAAAGGAGGTGGTATCTATAGACAAAGCCTTTTTACCTATTGTGTCTTCCATAGATGGTGTTTTTCCCTTGTCAGCTTTGAGGCTCAAAGCCTTGGCTTTCTCTAACTCTACTTATTCATCATAATCTTCTTCTTCCTTCTATACTACTACTTGTTAGGGCATTATAGGCAAGCTTTGAGATTGCTCTATTGTATGACTTCTTATGGGGGGAGTCCTAGGCTTCCTTTTGTAATAAATAGTAGTCTTAGGCTATGAGGAGGATCCTTGCTAAATTGAGGTAATTGCTTCTTGTGTGGCTACCACTGAAGATGTAGACTCTTGTTCTTGGGGGTAACCACATGCCTTTCAATTATACTAGAAGCTAGGGGATCTTATCCTTTATCCTCCTCATCAGAGGTATATAGATTGATGGGTTCTCTTGGAGCTCCCCTAGGATCATGTTCACTCACCCCTGGTTCCTTCTTGACAACCTTCAACTTGAAAGGAAGATCCTATGATAGATATTCTTGTTCTTTGGACTACTCTATGGGCTGGTCCTTCCAAAAGTTTGAGGGTGTCCATCCTAAAAATAGTGGCATTCTATTATGTAATTATTTCATAGTGATTGAAGGTTCATGTTGAATCACACTTAATTGATCCTCCTTTAAATCAGTAACCCTTTCCCTTTCTAAGACATCATCATCATTCTATGAATTCATGAATAATAATTCATAATCATAATGGATGTGTTGGTAGGGGATACTAAGGCCCTAAATGTGTTTTTGGATGTAGTTGTGAGGATCCCAATCCCTATGTGATACTATGTACAAATGATAACTCTTTATTTTTCTGCCCACATCTCCAAAGTGCTTTCTCATTGTGTAGACCATCCTGCCAATGACCATATGGTACCCAAGATCGTGTTCTTATTTTTTAGTAGGTCCTCCTCAATGATCCATTAGAGTTAGAAAATAATTTATTGCTCAACCAATTTATCAGGTACATATTTTAGAAGGATCAAAGGATGAACCTTGTGCCTGATGATCATGATAATAGTGTAGTCAAGATATAGAAAATAATCACCTCTTTTAGATAGTGTCTTCACGATGCTTGCTCCAATTCTAGGCATTGGAGACCCATGGATTGTTTGGTGGTCTTGAGGATAAACATCCTCAACAAACCTCACCATATTCTTAGCATAGTCATAGATCTACAAAAATTTAAAATGATCATAAATGTGATTTTTGGTAGAGTCAGTGGCTAGGCTCCATAGCTCACCAAGGAATTTATACAATGTTCCCATTACAACATCCAAAAGATATGACATCATATAGAAGTGACCCACCAGATTGGGTCAATTGTACTTATGAATGATCTATTCTCTTATCTTGTAATTTATAATTTCACCTAGGGTAAATGTTGCATCACTGGTCAACATCATATGCAATAATGATACCTAGTCCAAATTGAGGAAATGGATGCTGGGCATTCCATAGAGCATGTTGAGCAGCCTTATGCCAATGCACACTCCCATCCTAAACTTATTTATGGTAGTGGGATTATTTCCTTTGTATGCCATGGTTTCCTTGGAGAGAAGTCATGAATTCACCACCTTTTCAATTTATCCTGATTCCATGAAACTATCAGGTGTTTGTCAAAAATAAGCATCTAATGCTAGTAGTGACAAATACCTATGAAAATCTACTCCAAATATGCATGACACAACCATTTGGTTACCCATATGGTACAAAAAATCATCATGCATAACCTTACCTATGAATAAGTCTCAGAGAAGGTTGATGCATGGCATCACCTCGAGCTTGATTGCATTCGAATGCAATCCCTATCTCTTAAGTGCTAGAAAGTATATGATAAATAGTCACTTCGAGGGAGATAGATTTCCTTCCAATGAAAATATGTCAAAAGAATAAAAAAAAACCCATATTTTATAGTAGTTCCCATACCTGTTGTAAAAAATAGTGGCATCATAAACTGTGTCCTTGAATTTGGTTAAATCCTTAATAAAAAATGGTGATGATGAAAGTGATCCCCTTAATGCCTTAGATGAAGATGCCATTGCAATTATGTGTAGTGCTTTCAGTTTGTTTATGTGCTCTATGAATAATTCTCCTTTCTTCTTGTCACTTGTTTACTTGTAATAGTCTCACAGGTAGCTAGGTCTTTTCTTACATAGGATAGTAGTCAAGTTTGAATTCATTTGAGAGAAATGAAGACATCAATAGATCCATGTCATATATATATATATATATATATATATATATATATATATATATATATATATCCTTTACCATTAAATTTTAGTTCATGCATTATAAATGCCCAACATTCACATGTTTCATATTTTTTGCATAGTTTAAATCTAGTTAGTTTAGTTGGTGGGTATCCTTAGAAAGTATCAGGAAGTATTTTGCTTTATTGGCTAAGTATAGTAAGATTTTGGTAGTCATGAATCAAGAGTCAGGTTTTGTGTTGTGATCGAGCCTACAAAATATCTAAACAAAACTTCTAAAAATAAAGGTTGATACAAAAAACTTGAAGAGCAAAATCATTGATAAAAGACAAGTCATTTGGAACATTTATTTGCACAAAATATCTGATACGAAAACTTTGAACAAAAAAATCCGAAGACCAAAAGTCTTGAATAAAAATTTTGAAGACCAAAATCCATCAAAAAAATGTCTGAACAAAAAACCTGAAGACTAAAATCTAATAAGAAGTCCCAATCAAAATGTCCAAAAACAAAATCTTGAATATAATTCCTCTGAATAAAACTAAGTCCCAGCAAGGTCCTTTAAGTTATCACCCAGTAGTGCCTTCAGGGTCAAGGAAAATTCCACTCGTGTGCATGGTGAAGGTGTCTCCTAGGAGATGATTTCAACATCCCTTCAATGTATGATAACTCCCTTCAAAGTATCTCTAAGGAGATTCCTTTCAAGAGCCTTGTATTTCCTTAAAGGTATGGCAAAGCTCTTGAGTGTAATTCTTGTTCAATACAAAATGATGTAATGATTGACTTTCCTTGTTTAACTCTCTCTTAATGATATTATAAGGTCTATAATTTTGATGGATTCATATTGACTCTTGGAATTAAGACACCTTTACCCCTTGATAAGATCTAGAGAAGACCTTATACACAACAATCAATGTATTATTAACTACCTTCTTTAATTGAAACACCTATTTACTCATCGAATCCTTTCTACACCATAATAACGATGGGCAAGTTCAACCTAGAAGTATCTACTAGGATATTCCTTCAAGGGCCTTATATTACCTTAATGTGTGACTTAAAATTATCTCCTTGAGGGTAACATGAAAGTATCTTAATGGGTGACTTGAAATTATCTCCTTCAGAAAGTTTCACTCTGGGAAGTTTCCAAAATAGGGGGAAGGGTAGAGTAGAAGAGAAATTCCCTATGGTCTCAAGATTTACCTTTGAAGATGGATTCTCCTTGGACAAGTGTTTTTATAACCAATGTTTATTGCGAGTAGTGGTTGCACACACATAGACAAACATAATCAATAGTCTGGGAAAGTTTGATATAGAAAAACTTAGAGATTTGGGCAAAAGGTTTCTCCTAAGAGATACCTTGAAGGAAAAATCCATTCTTGTGCATTTTTGAAAGGTATCTCATTAAAACCCTTATACACCTCAATAACATTGGGCAAGTTCAACCTCGAGGTATCTATGGATCGTAATCTACATTTTGAAGTTTTGGGGCAATTAGCCTTTTCTTCATGGACATGCTCGATGAAGTTTGGTAGTTGTTGTATCAACCTCCTCTTTCTTAGGTTCCCCTTCATTTTCTAGCTAAATATCGATCCCTTTCACTGATGACACATGTCATCAAAACACTCCTTAGAAAAGAAGGGGGTTCTTTAAAGAAAAGGTATGCCATTGGCTGAGGGAAGTAGGCCCCATATATAACAAGAATTCTTGAAGTATTTCGAAAGGAGACACGCATCACCATAATGCTTCTTCTAAGCATCATGTGAATCATGAGGTGATGTAGTTGTGCCATATTTGGGATTTTGAAGACCAATCATACTCATGAGTTGAAGCTCCCCACTCAGTTATAATGGCCTCATCATGAGTGCAAGTGCCAGATTCTATATGTTTTTTATGAGATTGTTGTACCTATATATTTAGGGCTCATTTATTTTATAAAGGGATGGGGACATTAAATAATAGAAATTGTTCTTACTATTATCAAATAGTAGTGATTATAATAGTTAGTTTTGGAATAGAAATAGCAGTAGTTATTTATTTTCATTTCACAACCTTAGTAGGTGCCCCTTGTGGAAAAGATTGAATATTGTTCATTGTGCCTTTTGGCCTTTTGTATTATATTATCCACCCAACAATGAAGAGGACATGGTGTTTTGTGTCAAATTAAGTGAAATCCATTGATGTTTTTTATTTTGTTTTCTACTTCTATAGTATTGACTCTTGTTCATATTGCATGATTTAAATCATGCATATGCACTTTTAGTTATCTATAATACCTTAAGGGTTCAAGCTATTTTATGAAATTTTAGGAATAGAAACTTAAAAAAACTTAGCGCATCACCTTAGTTTAGTTTCAATTTTAGTTGCATTTCCTCCTTCCCTTTTTTCACCCTTTAATTAATTCAAAGATTCAGCTTCTAAAATCTTAGAGGTTGCTTCACAGATTGCAATTTCATCCCACATTTGTAAAGCTTTCCATAGGAAACTATTCATCGAGAGTGAGATTTTTAGGCATCAACAATATCCACTAGGAGATTCCTTCATGTGTAACTTGAAGGTATGTCCTAGAAGATACTTTGAAGATATTATAAACCTTAATAACACTAGGCAACTTTAATTTCAAGGTATCCAATAGGAGTTTCCTTTAAAGGCCGTATAATACCTTCATGGATAACTTGAAGGTATCTCTTAAGAGATACCTTGAATATATTAAAATGACCTTCAAGGTAAATAAAATTTTAGAGGTACAACAAGGTAATTATTCAGATATAAAACTATTAGCGTAACATGGAAAATTATTAAATTGAATTGAGGTGGAAAGAGTATGTGTGCAAGAGGACCTAAAATGTGTGCTCTTATGTTTGGCCTGTCATTGCCAATGCACACTCTCCCAAGTATTATAAGTCCCTTCCAGTTATCAAGTTATCACCCAATAGTGCTTTCAAGGTGAAATAAAATTCTACTGGGAGATACATTCAATGTCTATTTGAATGTATGACACCACCCTTCGAGGTGTCTATTAGGAGATTCCTTCAAGGGCCTTGAAATACACTTGTAATACCATCATGGTTAACTTGAAGGTATTTCCTATGAGATGATTTGTAATAAAAATTCACTCTTGTGCATGATCAAAAGGTATATCCTAGGAGATACCTTGAAGGTACCTATTGATGGGCATTTTTACACATATTATAAACATACTTCCCCCTCATCTTTTTTCCTTTGAAACAAATATTTGTGGATTTTTTTGCCTATAATATTATATTGGCTAGTGCACATATAATTTATTTTTGATTTGGTCATACTTTATTAGTTCAAGTGTGAGTTAATGTATATATTATGAAGAATTAATATGTATTTTGTATTGTAGTTTAAAATTAACATTTATTGATATACAATTAATCATTACTTAATCATAACAAAATTTCATGAATTGATGCAATATGAAACTTGTATTTTAAAAAATACCAATATTTAAATCATTTTAATTTTTTTTTAGAATATCTTCAGGTGAGAAAGGAATTCCCACACTTAAAAATTAGAAGAAGGCCTCACTCTAAGAGAATTTGGATAAAAGGCAGAAGAATGCCTCACTCCAAGATAATTTGGATACAGTACCATTTAAATTACTAAAACTAAAATTAAATCCACATCAACATATTATATTTTATGGTAACAACAAAATTCTTCTTTCTGATTGGTATTTTGAGTTGTTTAGTCCATCAAACATGCATGCAGATATATACTTATTTAACACTACATTAGGAAAAGAATCTTCTCTGATTGGAATAAACCTTGCTTGTGATAAGGATGAACTTGAAGATATCTATAAATTCAAATTGAAAGTATGGAATGGAGAAGAGGGAATTCTGCGTTGAGTTACAACTAATTTTATTAAATTTACACCTAGTAAAATAGAATTGGCAAAAAATATTTTTCTCCTTGTGAAACATTTGGGTTTCATTTGAATAGCTATGACAACCTTCAAATGTTTGGGTTGATAGGCAGAGATAATTTGATCATTATAATACAAAATATATTGAAATAAAAACATGAACAAGGGGGAAAAACTTTTACTTGCCACCATGCAAACATGTATTTAAGATACCCTATAGTCTTGACAAAAAAACATTGAAGAAAACAAGACAAGAAAAGGCAACATATTTGTATGTAGATTTGAAAAAGAGGTCATACAAGTACTTACACCAGTGGAGAAAAATAAGATCGAATAAAAGGTTGAAACACTTTTGTTGACATAAACTTATGATCAGACACATAGTGAATTCTCTACATGATATATTTCTTCTAAAAATTTGCCTTGAACATTCTTGTAGAGCTCTATGAATTGGGGGACAATAATATCAAAATAAGAAATCTGAATGAAAGATGGGTGAATGATATAATTCATTCATTTTTAAAACATAACGAGGTTCCAATGAAGGATGATTTGTTAATTATTTTTTATCCAAGCAACCCTCAATGTATTATCAAATCAAAGGAAGTCTTAAAATATATGATCGAGAAAAAAATTGTAAGGTTCAAAATTGCAAATGACCAACACACAATTACAACACAATAGAGAAATCTTTAAGAAGATGAATACAATTCACTATCACTGAGAAATAAATGTTTTGTTAGAAGGACACAATTTATGAAAACTTTTACTCCATTCCATATTGTGCACAAAATATGTAACCAATATAATGAAGCCAACAAAACAATTTATAAGGCTTCATTTGTCAAAAGAGTTCAATTTGCACGTGACCTTATCCAACTGAGAGGTTGGAAGAATCTTGAAATAGGGAAAAAAAAGATGGAAGAAATACATGAACAAGATAGACACTTGTTTATACAAATGAATTGTTTAGCATAATAACTGTAGGAGAGAAAATGCCTTCTTTTCATGGAACAACCCATTTGGGATTGTTTTGATAAGGTGTTTAATTTATTTGAAAGTGGTAATTCACCTGGTTAAGATAAATAAGATTTAAATCTAATTAGTATAAGAGTACTTAGAAATATTCAAGGGCTTTCAGACAAATAAAAAATAGAACTAGTAGATTTATTGGAAAAAGGGTCTATTTCCTTCTTGAAAACCCCTAGGTACAACAACATGGATACTTGGTGGAAAAAGATGAAGCTAAAAAGTAACATATTATCAAAACTTGTAGATTATTTTAGCAACCATGGTTTGACACTATCAACAGATAAAATAATCACACCTGAAGAGGTAATGTAGTATTATACAATTTTTGTGAAAAAGTTTGAGAATTTATGTGTCCTGAATGAAGGTATTTTAAAAAATAAAAAGGTTGAAAACAATTATCTCAAGATTCATTAAGCATATTTTAAAAATATCTACATAATGGTGGAGGTCAACTTTCCAAAACAAATACAAAAAATATGTAGCTGTCATTACAGGCCCCCATGTCTTTGGCCATCCATTTTATAAGATTTTAATGAAATGTTCATTGTTGGTCTGAACGTTGATTTGATAATTACTAATCTTTTTAATCTCATTGAAATTTTTAAGTAAGAACATCTTCGCCTATTTATTTAGGCATTGATTGATAAATTTATTATTGGGGCCTTCAATGTATTCATCATCCATAAACTAGAACATTTTTCTAGCATTTAGACCTCTCTCAAGATTCTACGTGTTGGTGATTTCCATTTTATGCAAGAAATGGGTGTCATACTATGGGGTCTAGATAGTGATAGATTCAATTAGACTTATATTACAGGTATCAATTTTTGTCAGGATCTCATTGATTGTCAACTTCAATATTTCATCCTCCATTCACAAAAAAGTAAATTAGAGGAAGGTTTTGACATCTATAAAGACGTACCAACATTTCAAATGATTGGTTCACATAAAATAGGAAGGCCATTCAAAAATAAACTAGATAACTACTTTTGGGAGAGACTTATCTCTACTTTCAATAATTTAAATATATGTGATGTGTTAAGGGTATATACAAGAGTTGGATTGGTGTGTGTTTCTACAAAATTATAAATAAATTTATTTTGCATTATAGAAAATAAAAAATAAACAATTTTTAATGTTCAATTTCAAAATTATTTGACAAATTTAGAGTAACCAATACAAGAACAACTGCTTTGATTAGTACCAGGTGCATAACATTTTTAATTTATTTTATAATCATGCTTCATATTCTAAATATAACATCTTAACAATCTTTCAGTGTGCATGCTTTATTTTTTAAACCTAACATCTTAGCAATATTTCGGTGTGCAACACTAATGGCATTGCATGCAAGTGAAGAAATAATAATAATGAAAAATCATATCAATGAACATGACACATTGCAAGTTGAAGAAGTTAAGATAAGATCATGCATATTTTTTTAATTATATAATTTTTTATTTATCAACTATTTATAATACTGATAAAATATTTCTTCATTTGTCTATATCTCAATTAAAATAATTTACAATGCAGCTCTAGAACTTTGTGTCTTCAACACAACAACCCATGACACAGCTCTTCAGGTTGTTGCCTCCATGAAAATAACACAAGGTAAAACTCTACAATAAGACACATTTTAAAAAAACAAATATTAAATTAATTGATGATGAAAATTTTTAGTTACTACATTATATAATACCTTACAGGGAATAAAGAACCAAAGGTTTAATGAAAAATTGTGCCCATACAAACTACAAAAAAGCAAAAAAAATGTAAAAACCCCTTTTATTAAATGTGTAATTATACAATTTTATACAAGTCTAAAATATATTAATTATCTTTTTTATTTAAATACATTACAATTAAATTTTTCTTCATGGACATGAGATTGTAGAAGACAATAAAATATAGACTGACATCAGCTTGGAATTTGGAAGTGTGGGTTCATTTTATTGTTATGTAGACTTGAATGTGGTTGTAGTTATCCATTAAAATGTTGTTTACATGTTTAATTTACTCATTACAATTTTGTTTACATGTTTAATTTACCCAGTTTAAAATAACACAATCTGTGCTATATTATGTCTTCAAATTTTGATGCAGAGTATCCATGTGATCTTTATCAATAAAAAACAATAAAGTATATTGTGCTAGAAATAATTAAATTGCTATTGATTTAAATAATTTTTAATTTGATGTGTCTAATTGGAAGTATATGAAGGGGGTTCAACTATTAAGGTGTATATTCATTTGAAAATAGTGATAATGAACTTTGACTTAGAAGAGTAAATCTTATTTTGTTTGTTGTAATGGGCTGTATAAACATATACATAGGTATTGGTATGCATAAGAACAATTGATACTTTCATTATTATAAGAATATAGATGTTGGTTGATCAATGTTAAATTCCTATCAATGTCTATGAGAAACGAGTTATGGTAAAATGGGATTGTATCAGAACATGATAAAGTTATGGTCAAGTTATAAGGATTCAATATGAACATTTATATGCATATGTATGTTACAAAATTGACAATAGAAATGGTACATCTGTGTATAATGGGTATAGTTACAGTGTGTCTGAGCATGTATTTATTTTTATATATGATTATATGAATCTTTATAAGATTTAATGAAATGCAAAGAAAAAATATATCAAATGAAATGCATTATGTTTATATGTTACAATAAGAAATACAAATCAAAATCACATCAATGACCAATCTAGTAACATGTAAAATATTTTTTTACAAAATTTTCATGTTAGATTTATTATAATATAATATTGTTAATAAATTATTCATTTCTTTTTTAACAAATTACAGACATTTCAAAGGAGGAGCTAAAATCGACTTCTAAAAAACTATTGATTTTGAGGTTGGATGACTTATTATTTGTTGTGTACAAAACAAAATATATGCAGATGAATGACACAAAAAAAAGATTATAAAATAGAAAATATTTCATACTACATTTGAGATCATTCCAAAGAAATTTTGAAAGTGGTACTGCAGTCTTTTTCTCAAGTTGGCATTTGGTCAATGATATAGGACAGTCATTTGAGGATACTCATTCAAACCATGGATTACACAAATTCAAATTTCATGTTTGTTTGGTGGAAAGATATTCTAAGCCCTTCAATATAAATATAAATAAATTGGATGAAATTATTTTTAAAGAGACCTTTAGAGATGATTTTTCAATTGCTAACATGTTGTTCATTGATTATAATGATCAGAATTGTGTTATAAATCAAAAATTGAAAATGCGTTATGTTACGTCAATTAGATATACTGAAAATGGAAGTCATAAAGATGAAAATAATTGAAGAATCAAAATGAGGTCTATCATCACATTCTTGGGAGAAAGTAAAAGGTCTATGCCAACAACTGTGAACTAGTGTTTAGAAAGATGTAACTTCATCATATTATGATTCTTTCAAGTATATTTATTGATTATAAACTATAATTATAGTAATAAACATTATCATCAATTTCATACAAATCAATTCTAAATTATTTCAAATATAGTTCAATTAATTTCAAATTAATTGATTCTAATTTAGAATTACTTTGATATGGTTAAGTGCAATTTGATTTATAGTTATAGATTTTTTGAAAGTATTGAATTAGGTCCAAGTTTCAAAGCTAATAACCTTGCAAGTGGATACTCCATCGGTTTATCTTGAAATTACCCAAGTTGATCCATTAGTATATTGACACTTGCTCATGAAGATCTTCTAAATGAACAACAAATAATTCTCAAGATATTTTATTACATAGATGAACTAATTGCTTATTATGTTTTCATCTATAATTTGGCCAGTCAAATGATGCCATGTGTCCCAGCAATAGAAGTTACTTCAAAGGATCAATGATCAATCTGAAGGCCCAGAAGGGTGTCATAGTTCGAAATAGTCCAATCTATTCAAAATAATTTACTCCCAAATGGTTGAAAATAATTCAATTTATTTGGAATATAAAAAACATATTTATAGAGAAAATATTCTCCACTCTACTTTAGTAGGTATAAGTTCAAATTATTTAAAATAACCTAATTTAATCAAAGTAATCTGTGCTTAAATAGTTTGAAATAGTCCAATTTATTTGAAATATACAAAACTAATTTTTAGGGAAAATCTTCTTCACTTCACTTTATAGGTATAAGCTTAAATTATTCAAAATAGCTCAATTTATTCAAAATGATTTATGTCCAAATGCTTTGAAATAGCCTGATTTATTTCAAATATAACAAATTTATTTTTGGAGAGAATTCTCTTCACTCCACTTTAGTGGGTATAAGTCCATATTTTTTAAAATAGCCCAATTTATTTGAAATGATCTATGCCCAATAAGTTTGAAACACTCCAATTTATTTGGAATATAGAAAATTTATTTGTGTAAAAAAATTTCTTCATTCCACTTTAGTGGGTATAAGTCCAAATTATTCAAAATAGTCCAATTCATTCGAAATGATCTATGCTCAAATAGTTTGAAACAATGCAATTTATTTGGAATACAAGAAAATTGTTTTTGGAAAAAAAAATTCTCCACTCCAATTTAGTAGATATAAGTCTAAATTACTTGAAATAGTCCTTAGAAGTAGACACTTGCATTAAATTGTAACTATTTGACTATTGTTGACAATATTTAGATAGGGAAAGATAATGATCTATAAAGTGGTGACAATATGCTTAGGATTATAGAGCGTTATTACATAGACTAAGGAGATCCTGAATATATATATTGAGAAATTAAACTGGCTAAGAAAATAAGTGAGTAAATCAGATAGGAAAAAATGTGTGCAAGAGTCAAATGTTTATGCACGAGTCCAAATATATCAAGATGTATCAAAATTCATGTTTCTAAATGTCTACTAGAAAATTTATGTATCTACAATATTCTACATAAAAATGTGACAATTTTAAATGTTAGCTTTTTATAAACTTAACTTGTATAATACACCTGTAAACATCATTTTTGATAAATATTTATAAAGCTATATTTTGGTCTTTGTATTTTGTTTATTGAAACTGTGATCAATTTATTCTTTGGGATATGTTTGGTCTCTTTCTATAATGACTTGTCCCTACTTGAATACCTCTTCTTTTCTATCTTGAGCTTAGTTTGAGTTACAATTTAGTCATGGTTAGGTGGGTAGGATTAAAACTACACTCCACTTAAGATTGCATTCCTTCAGGTACTATTTGGGGTATTATTTTGGCTCATAAAAGTGGGTTCTCTAGTAATTTTAGAATGTATCTTGGTGTGCTACTTAAGATATTCTTACAAAAAGATAATGTCTTTATATATTGCTTCAGCTGGGGTATGATAACTCTGATTCTTCTACTCTTGGCAAGACAAGTTGGCCAATGTTTTTGATGTATGGGAATTTACTTACCTTATATATTGCTTCAGCTGGAGTATGATAACTCTAATTCTTCTACTCTTAGCAAGACAAGTTGGCCAATGTTTTTGATGTATGGGAATATACTTACCTTGTCAATGCAAGATAATTTAATGGTATTTAATTCTTGTAATTGAGTGTGTATTTAGTTGGCATGTGACTTTGGATGGTTTTCCCCTTGAAAATCTAGGTTAGTTGCCATCTCATTACCATATTGGAGTAATTGGGTGGTATTCTTATGATTATAAAAGGGGATAAATTCTCATTGTTTTCTTTTTTGGTGTTATCTTTGGGTTTTTTTAATTTGTTTTTGCCTTGATAACAAGCTTTTTAATTTTGGTTTGATAATAAGCTTAAATTTGATGTCTATTTGATTATCACATTATAGTTTCAACCTTAAATTTGATGTCTATTTCATTATCATGTGGAAAGTTTTTACTTTTTTTTTTTAAGAAGTTGATCGAAAAATTATAATTCCATAGAGTTTGGAACCTTTTTTTCTTGGATTTTTTTTTGAGCTCGATATAATGATGCAACTTGATTGAGAAATTTATGAAAAAAATAATGTAGTTATTGATAAATGTGCCATATGACAAATCCAAGATAAACACCTCAAAATTGATATCTCTTAACATTTTTTAAATAAATATACTTATTAATATATTTATTCTAAAAACTTGAGACTTACCACCAAATTATCTTATAATCAAAACACAAAATTGTAATTCTCTAATAATAACCTCCTCCAAAATACCCATAACAAAATAAAAAATATTTATATACTCTCTAATAACATTTAAATTTTATCAAATGACAAGTAACACCTATACGTGAGGGTACTAATAACTAATATAATGGAAAATGTCCCACCAAACTCATTTCCTTGCAAATAATGCTTTTATTGTTCAAAAACAGTGCAAAATAGTGCTTCTATTGTTCAAAAAAGTTCCCCCCGGATTATAGACTGCCTAGATTTTATTTTATGGTACCCATATTTATGAAGCAACAATGAATTAATTAATTCGACCCGCTAATACCAAACTTTATCACTTAAAATTATTACAAATGTTTTACTCATAACGTGGATATTAAATTGCCACATGCAAAAGTAATGTCTCAACAACATATTAAAGTGCATAAAAATCAAAAGCACCATTTAATAATATTTTTTCTTCCTATTGTTTAATTAATGGTAACTACTCTGTTGTAAAAGTCTATGCCCAATTTAAATTATTGAATGGTGTTGATTATAAACCATATTTATTAATCAATCATGGGCCCAACTAACACACTGATAAATGCATGGCTTTAAAAAGTTGATATATATATATATATATTTCAAATGACAAAACTATGTCTATGCATGGTTTTTTTGAACTTAACAATTTCAAATGTTTAAAAACAATAATATTAATTTATATTAAATTTTTATTAGTGCAAGTCTGCGTATTTGAGGTTTTGTTTGTTTGTTTGTTTTTTTTTTTTTTTTGGTTTGTTTCTCCTTTCTTTACTTCTTTAATGTTTTGGGCTTTTGATTAGGAATGCGATAATAAGATGTTGGTTTATTAGAATTATATTGTTATATTTCTAGTCTATCATAAATGTACCACTACATTTTCAATTTCTTTTTTTTTTTGACCTTTTAACCTTTTTTTTAAGTCTCTTGTATCTTGTGTTTTTTTTTTGACCTTTTTTCTTTGATATATGTCAATTCACGTGTCAATAGGGTTCTAATTTGAAATTGAGAATTGTGTAAATAAACATATACATTAGGGCATATAGTGCATGCATCAAATGGGAGAATTGAATGCTAAAGTCAAGAGTTATAAGTGAATTGAGTGCAAGAGTAGCATTTATTGAAAAAGTAAAATTAAAGTATTTAAAGTAGAATTTAATTCAAGATTGGAGTCTTCATATTGCATTGTAACTTGTGCATGCTAGTGAAAAGTTATATAGTGATTAAGACTTGCATCTACCAATTTTTTGTTGAAGTTAGTGTTGTCTTCCAAATTTATTCTAAAACAAGGACCTAATAATAATGGAGGGATAACACTAGACCATAAATGATTCCCTATTTTTTATTTGTCATTGACAAGTGATTAAGGTTTCGAGGAAGGAAATCAATTTTCTAGAGTTTTGTGCAGAATTCTAAAAGAAAGCAAGGTTTTCAGAGCAAAGGTACAAAGTAGCATAGTCATTAAATCAAAATTTCAAAATATCATAGTTTTGGGAAACATAGTAGTATGGTTCTAGCATGTTATGCCCTTAACCTATAGTGTGTTTAGGGATATGTGTAGCTGACTTGTGGCTTGCACATTTTCATATTAACTTGTATTTTTTAATGTTATTAGTATGGTCAGCATATAGAATAACCATGGCTAAGTAGAATATATACAGGTGGTAGTGGTTAGTCTTTTATCATCATATTGTGAACTCTGTTATTATTGTATTATTGTGGAGGTTGCCCCCATGAAGTGGCTCAGTCATAATATTCAATTATTCTACTCTTTCGTCAATTGCTATTATGGATATGCTTATTTTGCGCTTAATTCTGTTATATATAATTCTATTGTTGTGAATCATATAAGTAATTTCTTTATAAGTGGTATCAGAGCATCAAATTGGGTAAGCTTCTATGATGCATTTTTTTGAACCTAGCATCCTAAGCACCAGAATGCTGAAAAAACATAACTTGTGATCCGGCAGGAATTGATTTTTTTATCACTGTAGTTTTGTTCGTGAGGTTTTTTAACATAAAAAGAAAAAACATTTTTTGGGGTAAAAAAAGTCTGAGTTTTTTTTTACCTTGTGAAAATTAGCAATCGTTAGATTCGTCTTCTTAAGACAATCACAATGGTATATTCTACTGGTACACTTTTTTGGGTCAAAAATTTTCACCCTTGTGCATAATAACAGTAGTTGAATTTATCTCGACGAGATGATCGTAATGATGTATTCTACTGGTAATTTTTTTTTTAGGCTGAAACCTTACTAGACTTTGTGCATGGTTGGTCCAAACACTCGTGGACGTGGAAAAGGGAAAGAAACTCCAAAAACTCTTAATAAGGATGACAAGGAATCTGAAACTTCTGATTCATCTATTTCAAAGGTAGTTCAACAACTTAAGTCAAAGTTACAGGACATGGTGAAAAAAGATGATTTTGATACGGTTCAAGGGGACAATACAAGTTTGAGAGGGGACTCAGATAGTGTGACATATCAATTACAACAAATATCTGGGCAATTGACTAACTTATTAGCCCAATCATTGTAAAATAATCCTCCACTGCTTCTGTTTGGTTTTTCTACTCCACATAATACCGATACCAATTCTGGCCTTAAGTTGATGTTGTCAAAAGTGGACCTGCACAAGTTTGATGGTAATGATCCACACACTTGGATTACTCAAATTGAAAATTTATTTGATCTACATCAAACTCCATGTTCACAAAAAGTGGTTATGGCCCTCTCTATCTGGAACTTGAGCCACTCTTTTGGTATCATTAGTTGTGTGCTCAAAATAAAAATAAGGGTGTACCAATTTCATGGTCGATATTTTTTGAGGAGTTGTAACTCCACTATTATAACAATGTCTATAAAAATTACTTCAGTCAGCTAGCCAAGTTATGCCAAACTAGGACTACCAAGGACTACATTGATCAATTTTAGAATCTCTCCTTATGCATGGTAGACATCACTGAAGAAAATTTGATTGACTAATTTTTGGGTGGTCTCAAAAATACAATCCAATTGGAGGTTCACATGTTTCATCCCAATATTTTATCTGAGGCCATACCAATGGTACGCATGGTTAGAGGGAAAAGAGCTGATCAAATGAAGACCTTTCAATAATGAAGACCTTTCACCAAAGTTCATGAATGCACCTTTATAGCACAATTATTTCATCAACCTAATAGATTGAGACCTCAACAAATGGAAGAAATGTGTGTAAAAGGTTTATGTTTTGGTTGTGATAGCAAATGGAACAAAGGGCATCGATGTGCTGAAAATAAGTTATTTTACATTGACGGTGCTAATTATGAGGAATAAGATGAGGAAGCTTCAAGGGAAGGATTATAAGAACCTAAGGATGAATACGAAGATTATCAACCTACTATTTCCTATCATGTACTTTCAGGGATTAGTAATTCTCAAACTCTTAAGGTGGTGGGGTTATTGAATAAATAGAAGGTGATTGTGTTAATTAACTCTGGGAGTACACATAACTTCATCAATAGTAATTTTGTTGCTCATTTGAATTATTTCATTTAACCATTTCCAGGCTTTTAGGTCATGATTGTTGATGGTGATACAGTCAACTATTTTGGAAAATGTCATAGTATTAAGCTTGCCATGGGAGACTATTTGTTAGATTCTTCTATGTTTGCTATTCTCATGGGAGGAATGAACATTGTTTTAGGAGTGCAATGGCTCACTATTTTGGCCACTATTGAGATGAATTTTCATAAACTATTCATGAGCTTCCATTTACAAGGAAGGACTTTTGGACTACATAGATTACAAGCTAAATCTCCACAACTAGTTAGTTCTCACCAGATGATGAAGATTCTCAAAAAAGGTGCAGAAGGTTTTGTGGCATGCTTATTTTCCATGTAAGTTCAACCAACCAAGGAGTCTACACATCTTGATTGGCAAAAGGTGTTGGATGACCGTTCTATTATTTTTGTTGACATGCCAAAAGGACTTCCTGCAATACGTGCACATGATCATGCCATCAGACTCATTTTAGGAAGTACACCACCCAATATCAAACCCTACAGGTATCCCTATGCCCAAAAGAGTAAAGTTGAAAATATGGTACAAGAGATGTTGGAGGTAGAAATCATCTGACACAGTCAAAGTGAATATTCCTTCATGGTTGTCATGGTGCAGAAGAAGGATGATAGTTGGAGGATGTGTCCAGACTATAGAGAACTCAACAAATACACCATCAAAGATAAGTTTCATATTCCAATAATTGATGATTTTTTAGATGAATTTCATGGTGCTATTTATTTTACCAAGTTAGATCTTTGCTTTGGATATCATTAGATTCACATCCACAATGAGGACATACCTAAAACAACTTTTATAACTCATGAAGGCCATTATGAATTTATGATCATGTCTTTTGGCCTCACAAATGCACTATCTACATTTCAGAGTTTGATGAATACTATTTTTAGGCCATTTTTGAGAAATTTTGTATTAGTGTTTTTTGATGATATCCTCATCTACAACAAAAATTGGGAAGAGCATTTGAAGCATGTGAAATATGTGCTTTTAGTTTTGAAACAACATCAACTTTATGCTAAACCTTTCAAATGTGTTTTTGGTGTCTAAGAGGTGGAGTACTTGGGTCATATTGTTTCACATGGAGTGTAATTTGATCCTAAGAAAATCCAAACAATGATGGAGTCGTAAGTTCCCAAGACCCTCAAGAACCTTTGTAAATTTCTGAGGTTAACTGCTTACTATCACAGGTTTGTAAAAATTATGATAGGTTTGTAGCCCCACTCACCTCTTTATTAAATAAAGACTCCTTCTAATGGACTAATTCAATTAACAAGATATTTGAATAGTTAAAAATGGTTATGTGCATAACTCTAGTTTTGGCTACTCCTGATTTTTTAAAAACTTTTGTTGTGGAGTGTGATGCATCAGGATATGGCATGGGGGTTGTACTCGTGTAAGAAGGCAAACCACTAGCATTTGAAAGTTTCCAATTTAAAGGAAAAAATAGGTTCAAACCAATTTATGAGAAAGAGATGATGGCTATTCTACATGTAGTGAAGTAATGGAGACCGTATCTGATGAGTCATCAGTTTTAGGTAAAGACTGATCATGATAACCTCAAATATTTTTTGGAACAACACTTTTCATCTAGAAAAAATAAAAATGAGTGACTAAAATGTTAGGATATGATCCCTCTCTCAGAGGGATTAATCAGTTGAGGCATTATTATGCACCATGACCATGTGGCAGGCAAATTAGCTAGAGGAAGCAAAATCAGAATGGTAAAATGACAATGCTACTAAGGATTTGATTCATAATCTTCAGTAGGGTTCTAAAAATTCTAAAAAATTTACATGGAAGGGGAACACATTACGGTATAAAGATATATTATACCTTTGTAAGCATTCTCTCCTCAAACATAAAATTCTTCAGGAACTTTATGTCTCTCCACTTGGAGGACACATGATTTTTGAAAACATATCATAGAATCAAACACAATTTCTTTGGGAAGGACTCAAAGGGGATGTTCAGAAATATATGGTTGAATGCATGGTATGCCAACAAAATAAAGGTGAAACTATTACCATTAAGACCCCAGGTCTTTTACAGTCTTTATCCATCCCTATCCAATATTGGGAAGAGGTTTCCATCGATTTCATTATGTGGTTACCTAGGTCTGAGGGTAAAAATGTTATTATGGTAGTTGTGGATTGACTCAATAAATATACTCATTTTTGCTTCTTATCACAACCATTTGTTTCTAGTATAATAGCTTCTATTTTTCTCAATACAGTTCAAAAATTACATAACACTCCAAAGATCATTGTAAGTGACCGAGATCCCATATTTACTAGTAGTTTTTGGACTAAATTATTTACATGTTTGGGTACCTAGTTGGCTCATATCTCATCCTATCATCCTCCATCTAATGGATAAATAGAGGTAGTCAACAAATGTCTCAAAGGGTATCTTCATTATTTTTTTCTAACAAATATGACAAATGAGTTCATTGGTTGCTACTTGTTGAATGGTGGTATAACACTTATTTCAAGATGTCTCCCTTTGTGGCATTGTATGTGTATCACCCCCATCTATCACTTTAGTTTTGACAGTGCATCCTAAGATTCAAACTGTTGAGGAACACATTCACCATCAACAGGCGGTGTTAGTCAGTGTGTGAGAGAATTTAACAATGTCATAAAATTAAATGAAGCAACAAGCAAATCAAAATTATAGTGAGTGGTATTTTGACATAGGTGATTGGTTCTTTGTGATTTTTCAACCACATATGTAGATGTCTCTGAAGCAACAAAAAAAGGATAACAAGCTATCACCTAATTATTATGTCCCTTACCAGATCTTACAAAAAATTGGTAGTGTGGCTTACAAGTTAAAATTACCCCCAGTCACTCTCATACATATGGTATTCCATGTATCTTGCCTGAAGAAAGTAATTGGACACAAAGTTTCCACTTAGACTAAGTTATCTGAATTATATGAAGAAGGCAAAGTCATTCTAGAGCCCGAAGAGATCCTTCACATGCGAACTAAGCAACTGTGGACCAAAGCCATTAAGTACTATTTGATCAAATAGAACCTGCATTCTGAAGATGCAACATGGGAGGATGAAGCATTTCTACAGAAACATCCTAGTTTGATTCAACGTTGAAAACAACATTATTTTGAAGGGGAGGGACATGTTATGTCCTTAACCTATAGTGCATCTAGGGATATTTGTTGCCGACTTGTGGCTTACACATCTTCATATTAACTTGTATTTTTTGATATTCTTAGTATGGTAGGCCTATGGAATAACCATGGATAAGTAGAATATATATAGGAGGTAGTGGTTAATCTTTTATCATCATATTGTGAAGTCTGTTCTTATAGCATTGTTATGGAGGTTATCCCTCGAAATGACTCAGTCATAATATTCAAGTATTCTACTCTTTCACTAATTATTGTTGTGAATTTGCTTATTTTGCTCTTAATTTAGTTATATATAATTCTACTGTTGCGAATCATCTAAGTAATTTCCTTACATAACACTATCAAGCAAGGAGTGGTATATTTTTGTTCAAAATTAAAAATCTATGTTCGCTCTTAGTTTTATGAGTTTTACTTGGACCTATTTCCTATTATTTTTTACTCTAGATGTATCCATATATGTGACAATTTATTATTCTTACAAGAACCCTATCTTCACACATTTAAATTATTCTAAAATATTCATTTATGCAAGTAGATTTACTTTTATTATTTTATTTCTGTAAATTTGAAGGTTAGGTATGAATTATAACTTTTTATGGGTAGATGTATTATATTTTGATGTAAACCCATCTTCCCATTAAGCAAGATTAAATATATGAGGAAATAGGGAAATAAAAGGATTTTATATTGATTTTACATTGTCTTAAAAACATTATCTACTTCTTTTTTTTGAATTAGAGCACTGTAACACCTAAGTATCTAGAAATGGTTGAGGAAAGTTTTGGGGGTCAACGTTAGGATTATTGACTAGTGTAAGTTCATTAACCATCTAATTTTTAGACTCCATATAGATAAAAGAAGATGTCAATAAAGAGATATTGTATAACATGGATAACTTCATTAAAGGTTTTAGTAGTGCTCCATAATATAATGTTGGCTCAAATGAAAATAAATACTCTAATGATTGCTCTCTAATCAAATAAAATACAACACTTATCTATTACAATAATATATTATGGGTAAATTATTAGTTAATTATAAATAGTTGCTATAAAAATCTTTATGTCGTAAAAAGTTTGCTATTATTTTTTAAATAAAATAAAAATAAAATTAATTTTAGAATATAAATATTTTTTATTTTTACCTAGAATTTATCTGTATTTCTATTTATATAATATTTTACTTAAAAAAATAGTTTAGTACAACACATATATGATGGATTAAATATGTATCGTAAAAATTAAATAAGTTAAAGAGGTACTCCTCTTCTTCCCCCATATATATATATATATATATATATATATATATATATATATATATATATATATATTAGCTTTAATAATCAACTCTACTTATGAATTAATAAATATTATAACTACTGATAATATTAAATTTATTAAAATTTATAAAAATAAATTTAAATTATTTTTAAGAAAATTATTGTTTGCAAATTTAAATTTATAAAATTAAATCATTTAATAAATTATATATTTTTATTTCTATATTGCTTTAGTAGTAAAGTTATTTTAATAAATTTTGAAAAGCTTTAAAATACAACTCTACTCATATATTTATTATTAAAATTGTTGATAACGAAAGATATATAATTTTTTTAATTCCTACCCCAAAAATACAAACAAGTTATTGTTATGAATTACAAAATTAAATTATTTTTGAAAGTATAATTTTACAAATTTAAATTATCTTAAAAATTCTCTATTTTTATATTACTATAAAGTTATTTGAATAGATATAATATGTGACTCAAGTAATATTCCTTCCGTTCATAATATAAACAAAATTATTACTATAAATTTATAAGTTCAAATTATAGAAATTATTGAATTTTAATTTTAATTTGTGTTTTTTTTATTTTTTTTATTTTTAAAATCTATTTTAATTTGTATTATGACCATGATTTAACTCAAAGAGATCCCACTTTAAGAAAAAGACACTTTTTATTTTAATTCACTAATGATGAGCCTCCAAGTGTGATTAAACCCTATGCCTTCATTCCTATTCAATTTTTTCATGTCTCCACATCTACATAACTTCTCTCAACTTACATTTTTTAAG